>CM060659.1:17325627-17998627 GCA_030686955.1 Odontamblyopus rebecca
TTGTGCAAAGAAGTGCCTGAGACAGTCCAGCACATAACTGCAGGGTGTAAGATGCTGGCAGGGAAAGCATTGCATGGAGCGACATAACCAAGTAGCGGGCATAGTGTGCAGAAACATCTGTGCAGAGTACGGGCTGGAAACCCCAGGATCAAGGTGGGAAACGCCTCCAAAGGTGGTGGAGAATGACCGAGCCAAGATCCTGTGGGACTTCCAAATACAGACTGACAGAATGGTGAGGGCGAACCAACCAGACATCGTGGTTCTGGATAAAGCGAGAGAACAAAGCCGTGGTGGTGGACATTGCAATACCGAGCGATGGCAATGTCAGGAAAAAGGAACCACGAGAAACTAGAGAAAATACCAGGGGCTCAAGGAAGAGCTGGAGAGGGCATGGAAGGTGAAAGCATCGGTGGTGCCTGTGGTGATCGGAGCACTCGGGGCCGTGACTCCCAAACTGGACGAGTGGTTGCAGCAGATCCCAGGAAGGACAACGGACATCTCAGTCCAGAAAAGTGCAGTACTGGGAACAGCAAAGATACTGCGCAGAACTCTCAAGCTCCCAGGCCTCTGGTAGAGGACCCGAGCTGATGAGGGTGAGAGAGACCAACCACCGTGGAAGGTGAGAAATGCGTTTTTTATATATATATATATATATATATATATATCAGATAAATAACAGCTACTTAACATGTTTGAATCTGTGTATCATTTGTTCATGTGTCTTTTCTTAATTTTTTGTCTAGATAATAAGATAATAATTAAATAGATACTGTAATTAGTTTTTTTCAGTTTTCGATTTTGGATCAGGACTTAACCAGGTCTAAACCAGGTCTAAAAAAGGTCTGAACCAGGTCTGAACCAGGTCTGAACCAGCGGGGAGCTGCTCTGGTTAAGCCTAGGCTCAGAAGAGCTGGAGCACAGAGTAGTGTTAGGTGCTTTCCCCAGGATGAACCAAGTGCACGGAGGAGGATGGAGCACTCAGAACAATATACAGTGAACCCTCACTATAATGCGGTTCATCTTTCTTTTTCTTTTTTTTTTTTTTTACAGTGCATTGTGTTCTGAATCCTGATTGACCAAGGGACTGTAGTCTAGAAGTGAAAAAAGTTGACCCTGGTCTTTCACTTAGACCAAGGGTCGGCAACCTTAAATACTCAAAGAGCCATTTTCAGCGTCTCCCACAGAAAAAAAAAAAAAAAAAAAAAAACACCACAAAATCTAAAAAGAGGATCACAATACATGTTTTTTTTCCACCTGTCTGCTCTGTATAAAAGACTAAAGTGTGTTGCATTTATGAAATCAATGAAAATACAACACAAATAATCCACTGAGTCGTGTTCTTTAGTCTGACAGAAGATGAAGCATCAGCACCGAGCTGTTTTCAGCTCAGTGCATGCAGATTAGCCCTGCGGTTTTAAGTTTTGTTTCTCCTTTTCGTCCTGGTTTTAGATCTGGTTTATACCTGCTTTAGACCTGGCTTCGTCCTGGTTTTGGTCCCGGTGTTAGTTCTGGTTTAGAGGCACACAGGATGAAGCGCGGTCCACGCAGCGCAAGCAACAAGACACGATCCACGTGCGGGATGCGCGGCGTACGGGGGGAGATGAGGTGTAGGAAAATAACATAAGGACGATGGGAAAAGACACCTGCACCACAGCCTTCAGTAGAAAAAGACACTACAGCGGAGTCAGGACGAAGAGGCACAGTCAGAGGGACTGTGAAATACGTGTGAGTCACAATGTCCAATCTCGTATTCATTATTAAATTTATTTTACAGTATTTTTAAAAACTATCATAGTTATTTGTAAGAAATATTTTATTTTTTAAATGCTTGGCCTGAAAACAGGTTTTGATCTTTGGTTTCATTCTATAGTACAGTATTGTATTGTATAATAATTGTAGAAAATAAAGCTGACTACTTCACGGATTTCGCCTATCGCAGGTTCTTTTTGGAACGTAATCCCTGCGATAAACGAGAGTTCACTGTATAACGAACCAGACGGGAATCGCACTTCTGTCCAGATGCTCTGCACAATCTCGGAACTAACCGCAATCCTCGAGCACGGAGGACCGGAGCAACCTGACCCAGAGCTGTAGTTCACTGTCTTTCACCGCAAAGGTCCAGCACAGAGGATGGCCTCGTTTTTATTTAGTGGCAAAGCCACGCCCTCTTTTGATGACACGTCCTGGGTTCACTTAAATGGTTTGAACACGGCTCGTTTGCCGGTGAGAACTTTGGTTCCCAGTGGAACTGGTGCAGGCACCGGCACCGTTCTAGCTGGCCTGAAAACATCTTCAGTGGGCTTATGGTGTGCATTTTAGGACATCCTCAGACTTGGACAAAATCAGTCTTACCAGGACAATCCAAATGTATGTAACTCCAGAAAGTTACATACATTTGGACATAAATTAACGAAAACTAGACATTTCAGTTTAGATAAAGTGGAAAAGAGAGAGAAAAGGTAGTTCCTTTTAATATATGCTATAATTTACCGTGATACTTAGAGATACTTAACCTGTCTGCCAGCTTCTATTCTAATACTACACATCTTCATTAGTTCCAGTGCAGTGCCTTAAACGCTGTGTCTGAAGCCTTTAGACTGGCAGCTCTAATGCCTGCGCAGGTGCACATTATTATCCAATGGAACAGTTCTGTACCCAACCTGACATGGGGAGAGGATGTGATGAGCTGGCCATTCTTTACATGGGGCTTTCTTAGACTTAGATCACAGTATTTCAAACTATAAAGTGCACTGTCACTGTCAAGTGCAATATCAATGAACTGGTCTATTTTCATACATAAGGTGCACCAGATTATATGGCACATTAAGCGAGACTCATAGCACAGGCATCCACGATCCATTGGCAGATCGTGGCGTAACTCGCCCGGCGTTGTCTCTCTGTCTTGTTGAATGTGTGTTCGCCTTCTGTCGTCCAATGCTCCCACATAGCTCGCAATTTAACTTTGAACCAACCGTTGACACCGATATCTAGCACTTGGAGTTCTTTGGTTAATCCACCCAGAATGATGGCAAGCACCAAATTAGTTTGCTTCACTTGGGCATGTAAGTCAGCATGTTTCTTAACTGGTTCCATTTTGGGGTCCTTATACACACACCATAATATGATGTTGAAGCACAGTATGTATTACGCTGCGAGGCTCCTGACGGGAGTCGTAATGCTCCAACAATCGATCAAGCAGTGCGGCTTCGTACCTTAACAAAGTTCTACTAAAACATTTTGACAGACTTTTGAGCACTGTGGACTACATAAAACCGGTTCGAGGTCAGTAAGCACAATCAAAATTAATACATGAGGTGCACCAGATTATAAAGTGCACTGTCGATTTTTGAGAGGACTAAGTGTGCCTTATATTCCAAAAAATCCGATAGACAAACTCCATTGACTTGGTAGCTCACACATCACAACATATTATAATAAAAAGTAGAAATGGTAATAATAAATTCTAAATAAGTGCCACTGCAAAAAACTAAATCTAAAGTTTTACCATGATTTAGAAAATTTCACTTGACATGTAAAATGATCTGCCAGTGGAATAAGGCTTTTTGTACTTAAAATATGAAAATACATTTTGCTACACTTAAAATAAGAAAAAAAAAAATAACTTTTTGCTTAAAATAAGAAACAAATTAGAATGTTGCTTGAAATAAGAAAAAACACCTATTCCACTAGCAGATCATTTTACTTGTGAAGTTGAATCTACTCAAATAAAGTAAAATGTTCTTAATTTAAGTCATTTTAGTTTACCTAGGCAAAAGCAGTGAAAATATTAAATAGTGATAGTGACTGATTAGGACATAGGGTTATCTGTTACCATGATGGTGAGTTGTTGTGCAGTTGTATGGAGTATGGTATGAATCTAGGCCTGTATCTCTCACTGTTTGAGAGGAGCTGTAGCCTGTTGGAGAATGAGCTTCTCTGTTGCTCTATAGTCTGGTGCAGTGGGTGAGCAGGAGTGTCCATGATGGAGAGCAGTTTGTCCAGTGTCCTCCTGTCCCTCACAGTCTGGAAAATGTCTCCAGCTCACAGCCAATCACACGGCCAGCTTTTGAGCATATAGCCTTCTTTAGAATAGTTACCCAAAGCACACACTCCATCCCAACCCCTCACTTCCATCAAAGTAACGTACACACATTTCTTACATTTCATCTGGTGACAGGTGCTGCCTCAGCCTCACCGAGCGTCTGGGGACTGTGTCAGAAAACTCTTGCTCGTACGTAATGGCGCTTTGCAATAAATATTTGAGGCGAGAAGCTCCCAACATTTCAAACACACATTAGACCTAGCATCACAGCAAAATGGTGGAGTTTTAAAGATTTTCACAGCTATTTTTAAATGCCATATAATTCTGGTTATTTTAGTTCTGGCTGCAGAGGAAATAGATGTTTTGTTTGTAAAATATTGAGTATTAGTCAGAGCTGTTAAACGTGGTGAGTGGTGTGTGTTCTATTCCATGTGATCTTTGCATCGATTATGTCTCAAAGCAAAGTAACAACAGATTCAACATATTTTCCTAAAACTGAATCATGCTTTTATGAAACCTCTGTAAAATCAATAACAAACCTGCTCCTGTTTTTCCTTCTTCAACAACTAAGCAGTGTGTTCCATGGGTTGAATGATTTTGGGCAGTGGTGTGGTAAAAAAGAATTAAACGAACAACTAAAGATGTTTGTGCAATCCCTCAGTCGTCTAGGCAGGAGCCTTAGCAAAGGAGGAAGAAAATGCTGTTAGCCTGACAAACGTTTTGATTGAAGACCTTTTGCAGCTCATCCAAGCTCTGTCTTCAGTTCTGGTCAAGTTGCTGGTGGACACTAAAGAATAATGATGTTTAATTCATTTGTCACACCCTTGTCACCATAAAAATAATACAACTTTCCATTGCATTTTTTCAGACATAATATTTTATAAGGTATACCTAAAAAGCACCTTCTTGATTAAATAATGAACTGTGTCTGTTCTACATTCTGATGACATCAAGAAAGGTCTGGAATTGAATCAAAGAGTGTGAAAATCTTCTGTCCAAATGTGGAACATGCAGAGGAAAATATGTAACTTCTTTTACCTAAGATAATTAATAGTTTGGTCCAGTCTGTGTTGTTTTTTGTTTTTCCATTTTTGTTTTTCCGGTTTTACTTGTTTTTACCAGGACAGACCACGCGTCTCTCTGATTGGTTAATTCACTGGTCAATCAGGCCCTTTAGAATCGGGGAGACAGACTGCAACTCCAGATCCGCTTATCTATGTAAATCTATGACAATATGTGTGCGTCTGGCTGGTCGGGTAAGTTATAACTCATTGTACAAAATGAGGAAAGGAGTAAGATAAATTGGTTATGATTTTATGCCATTAGTTATTTCTGAAAATTCTAATTATGGAAATAGTAGCAGGATTCATTTGAAGTGATAGAAGAGTATTGGACATTGCTTGAGATGTTTTGGTTACACACTGATGGTTGATTTAGACAAAAGCTTATGTTAAGTGAAGTGAAATCAGATCTCTTCTTAGGTATGGCTAACTGCTTTCCTCTGAGAATAACTTAAAACAAATACTCTGTGCAAAAGGTCTGCGGCAGTGGGAGTGTGTAAATAATGAGAGCTATGGACTGGCTGCATTACCATAGGAACTGCAGTTAACAGCAAGTACAAGAGTCTTTTTACTCCAAGAAAACTGCTGATAAACGCCCCCAAAGCCACCAGGCGTCTAATCTTAACACATACATTATACAAAAAGTTGTGGCTTTATGTAATTATATTATGGGAATATTTTGTGTCTAGCTTCATCACAAATTAAATGCAGTGTGTGTTAGAAAAAAGAGAATAAATTAACAGTTTTAAGGACAAAATACAAAGCGGTGAGAAAGGCAACAGCAGCAATGATAACCACAAACGCTCATAATGGACCTTTAAAGCAACAGTGGCTCTTTTCTGTACTGTCTGTGTTAAATACTGATTTAAATTATAGTGTTATTTGAATGAATATGCACATTTGGGAGCCACACTCTTTTGTATTGTACTGTACTCTCCTACTGTCAGCAGTCAAAGCAATGCATTATGGGACACTATGGCTCAAGGCTCTTGTTCACCCATGAGGCTGACACAGCTGAGGACAGTCTCACCTGGGCACAGCCACGGCCCACATCTGGCCTAAACATAAAGGCTTTAAAGGTACATATAGGGACATTTGTCCTCTGCATTTGACCGTCCTTCAATGTCCACTGGAGCACCCAGAGGAAACCCACCCACACACAGGGAGAACATGCAAACTCCTCACAGAAAAGCCTGCACACAGCAATACCCTTTTGCTGTGAAGCGTGAGTGCTGGCTACTCTGCTGCCGTGATGCCTTTCTTTAAGATAGACAGAAGGGACGCAGACAGAGAACAGGTGAAAGGAGCTACAAAAAACAATATGACAAATGTAACATTTATATTGGAGTGAGATACATTCATCAGTAAAAAGTAACAGAGACTAAATTTCTTGGAGTAATTGTAGATAATAAACTTAATTGGAAGCAACACATTCAACTGGTACAAAACAAAGTAGCCAAAAACATTTCAATAATAAACAAATCTAAGACATTTTTGGATGCCGATTCACTTCGGATCCTCTACTGCGCTCCAATACAACCATACCTAACATACTGCATCGAAGAATGGGGCAATAATTTCAAAACTGCTTTAAAATAATTTTTAATGCTTCAAAAAAGAGCCATCAGGGTAATACAAAAAGCTGGATACTTGGAGCATACAAACTCATTATTCTTGCAGTCAAAATTACTCAAACTGAATCATTTGGTCCAGTATTCTACCAAACAACTTATGTACAAGGCAAACAACAATACTCTGCCTGGCAGTATCCAAAACTTATTCAAACGTAGAGAGGGAAGGTATCCATTGAGAGGGGCGAACCATTTCAAAGTAAATATCATAAGGACAACAAGGAAGAGGTTTTGTGTGTCTTTCTGTGGCGTGAAATTGTGGAATAGTCTTGAGGAACAGCACAAACACTGCAAAACCATTCATAAATTCAAAACTATGCATAAAAGTATGATATTTGGACAATATGAAACTGAGCAAGAGCAATAATAGTGCAGGACTTTTGATATCTACTAGTTCATTGTTAAAAGAAAAAAAAAATAATAATTTTAATAGTAATAATAATAATAATAATAATAATAATAATAATAATAATAATAATAATAATAAATAAAACAAACAAAAAATATATTACAATTAAGTATTACAGTCTACTGAATGTGTTCCGTTTTGAACATGAAAAGTTGTAAGAGATGTGCAGAAAGTAAAAAGTTTGGAATGTAAATTGTACTGTATGTGATGGGGGGTGGGATTTAATAAGTTATTACTTCATCCCACTCCTTTTTGAGCAAAAAAAAAAACCCAAAAAATATGGACAGGTGTGTTTTATGTTTAAACGTGTTCAAAGTGCTCAAAGAAAAAAAAAGAAAAAAAACTTCCTCCTCCCCATAAAACTCTTCGGGCATGCATGTAAACAAATTTGATTGTCCTTGTTTAGATTTTCTTTCTTTTTGTTTCTTGTATTGGCGTTTGCATGTCTATACTTATGAATTTGTGTACTATGCTCGAAATAAACCAATACTACTACTACTACTAAAAGACAGTAGGGGTGGCACTGTACACAAAATTCACGGTACGGTACGTACCTCGGTTCAGACCCCACGGTTCGGTACATTTTCGGTACAGTGCAGGAAAAAAAAACCTAACCAGAAAGGCTGTCCTCAAAGGCAGCTTTTTATTGCCTAAATCTCCAACTGAGATAACTGCAACTTGTAGTAAAACAAGTAAAAGTAAAACATGTAAAACAAGTGAACACGCAAGCACCACATTGAGTATATTGATTGGTTATTGAGCTGGACATCAGTGAAGTTTTAACACATGGTCTTTTTAGGTGCCTTTTAGGTACCTTCTGGGTGCGCGCAGTGGTGGACAAGCCGCGCACTGGCGGTGCCGCACGGAGTGTCCGCGTCGCTCCAGCGCATAGGTCCCACACACCGGCACAAGTTTATTGCCGAAAGCAGCGGCAGTAATGAAATATGACCGCACTCAGTATTCAGACCTTGAGTCCGTGACGAGACTGAGTCCAAATGCGCTCGAGTCCGAGACAAAACCAAGACAAAGCTCTCGCTTTAGCGGAGGAGGAAGTCCAGCGACACGGGGGTGTCCACTGTGTGGGACAGGTGTGGGTCCTGCTGCGGCGCGCCTCGTTTAAGGTGGGCATGGGTGTGTTTTGAAGCAGAGATTGTTCTATGAGTGATATCGCCGCACACGTTGAGCTCGTATGCTGGGGTCGTGCACGGTTGGAGGTGTTCAGTTGCACTCGCGCTGGGAAAGCGTGCCGTGCTTTAGGGGCGATCCAGGCTTGGGCACGATTCTGAAGTCCTAGTGTGAGTGCACCCCTAATGTTTGATACATTTAGAACGTTTAACTTGTCACATTACGTCTGTGCGCAGCTCTCCTTATTGTGGCTGCAGAAGCACTCGCACAGGTGCCCCTGTTTTGTTTTTCTCGTTCGCACGCCGAAATATTTACTCGCAAATGCGAGTGAAATTGGCGCACTGTAGAGCCCTGCCCACACCACCGACTTAAATGATAGTGGTGGGTCTTCTAACTCCGGGCTTGAATTACTCGCCATCGTCTTTCACCCCTCTCGCAACGAGCTAACAGCAGCAACTTTCAACAACAGAAATTTTGTATTTGAAGGCGGAGTTTGCTAGCTAGACCAATCCAGACATGTATACATGTTCCACCTTCCAATGGTTAAGGAAACCGTCGCAAAAGGAAAGTCCCGTGGTCAGTTCAATATTAAACTTTTGTACCGTATATTCTCCGTCAAAATGCGTGCACCGAACCGTGACCCCCGTACCGCGACGGTTCAATACGAATACATATACCGTGCCACCCCTAAAAGACAGCATTTGCTAAATGTCATGACCCTCACACTGACACAAACATTGGTTACAATTTGTAGGAAGGTTTAACTTGCATAAAAGGAAGCTGATCTCTATTATGATGAATTATATTATTTAGATGCTTTGTTCAAAATACATACATATCTCGACCCATGTTTGTAAGGTTGCTAAAAAGTAAAAGATACGAGGAGCACTTTTAAGAGCTAAGGATTACATTGTTATTGACACCATTAAAAACTGCAGTAGACAACACGCATGGCTCACATAGAGACATGAATGCCAAGTGGATCAGCTGTGGACGACAGGGGAGGCCTAAACCCAAAGAAGAAGTGTGTAATTAAAGGTCCATATTATTAATTCATACATGCCATTGATCTTATAGACACAAGTTAAAGTGAACGATCATTTAGAAATCTGCCAGGAAGTGCAACGCAATTAATTTAAAACAAAACAACAAACATCCAAATTGTATTCTCTGGTTTCGAGAATTGTACAGCAATAATCGCTAGCTGTATTGTGTGTTTTTATTTCTCACTTTTTCTCAATACTTGGCACAGTGGCAAGCTCTACAGAAACAAGGTTAAGAGGTTATTTGGAACAAAGTAATCGCACAAACCAAAATCCTTTTTCATTTTGAGTTAACAATATGGAACACAATCTTACAGGTTTACTAATACCTTTGGGAGGGCATCTGGCACAGCAATGCATATTTAGTTCTCTCAAACAGAAAACACTCTATTCCACCTTGTGATGTCATGTGGTAGTACAAAAAGTGCTCCATTGTGTTTTAAAACTCCATACACCTTTGCTGGAATCATCTGGATGATTTCAGCCTTGGAATTGCCAGTCGCTACTGAACTAAAGGTAAAACAGCTGTTAACTTGAAAATTACAACTAATAATAAAGTATTACTCAAGTATGTGTGAATGAAACAAACTCTGGGTATGTTTTTGAGGAAGTAAACACATTCAAACATGACTAAAAACCAAGAGTCAATTTTGTGTAGTAGAGGACAAATTCTTTTCATGCTCTTTCTTAATGTACACCAATTCCAAGGTTGATCCAAGTTTAATCTTACGTACGACTCCAGTGTCAATTGGGATCTCTGAGGCATCCAAGCAACGAATAATCCACTGTTGACGGTAATCTCTAATCCCTACATGTATAAAAACCCTCTGAGAGAACACCTGGAGAATAGACTGGTTTAGCCCTATTTCCTCTCAAATGAGCTATTAAACATATGCGGCGCGTGCTTACTCTGGGCTGCACCTCTGTTTCATTCATCAGGACTGGTTCATGCATCATTAGCCTCACCGCTCCAAACAGGGATTAAACTTTTCACCTTTTTATACTGTACCCACTCGGCTCACACTGTATTGGAAGTCATAATGTACAGTCGCTGTATCGCCCTACATATGGTTAAAGAAGAATTTCGTATTTAGCTGAAGCATATGTGGATCGTTTTACATTTTGTTCACTCTCAACAGCGATAGTGATTTAAAGCAGTTCAGTTTTTTTTTGTTTTTTTTTTCAGTTGCTTTGGCACAATTTCTAAAACTTTCATAAATCTAGCACATCTTCGACACACTTTGCAAAACTATTCACGCAAGACACAAAACAATTCAGAATGTTTGAAAAATTACACTTTGTGAAATTAAAAAAAAAAAATGCACACAGGACGCTTTATAGTTAAAATGTAAACGCAAACACTGGTCCTACCACAAGAGACATGTAGCTGTAGGACATGGTTTCTGATGGTTTGAGAGTGAATATGTATACAATATTACAATGTCATTCAGGAACAAAAAAGCACAATTTTCAAATGTGTATTTTAGCTGTTGGAATCTGAACTGAACTGGGTCAGACTTGGACCTCCATGTCCTGGAGTCTTCTACATTTTGTTTCTTGTGCCTCTGTGTCTGTACATGAACTCTCTTCATATTGTGGTTCCTGTGTGTTCAGTGTTCGTGTTTTTGTTTTTTGTTTTTCTCCAGCGTATTTTCATGTTATTCATGAAATTACAATTGCAATTACAACCTCCAGCAAGCGGTACTTTCAGTCTATTCGCAGTAGTAATAGGTGTAACTACTGCAAATATACCGGAAGTACTACGCGCTGGAGGTTGTAATTGCATCTTTCCAAATGTCTTCCTGGTTTGTGACGTCACATGAATAGAGCCTATAATAATCAGAATCAGAATCAGAATTACTTTTATTCATCCCCGAGGGGAAATTTTCTTCGTTACAGATGCAACCGACCAAGAGCATGTACATCGAACAAGTTACAAAATAAGATAAATACAATAAGATAAAAGATAAAATAGCTCTCTCTGGGAAATTATTTACATCAGTGACATATTTATGACTATATACATGTGTGAGCAGGGAATAGGATGAAAAGGATTGAGTAGTTTGTGAGTTAAAGTGCAGCGTTCAACAGTTTGATGGCGACAGGCAGGAAAGATTTCCTGTGTCTCTCAGTGGAGCAGTGCGGCAGCCGCAGTCTATGGCTGAAAGAGCTCCTCTGATTGGCCAGTACCTTGTGGAGGGGATGGGAGGGAGAGTCCAGAATAGTCCAGATTTTGTCCAGTATTCTCCTGTCCAACACCACCGCCAGAGAGTCCAGCTCCTCCCCCACAACATGTCCAGCCTTCCTAATGACTCACGCGCAGACTGCTGCCCCAGCAGACTACAGCGTACATGATGCACTGGCCACCATAGACTCATAGAACATCCTGAGCATTGTCCTGCAGATGTCAAAGGACCTCAGCCTCCTCAGGAAATAGAGGCGGCTCTGGCCCTTCTTGTAAACCGCGTCCACGTTCCTGCTCCAGTCCAGTTTATTGTCCAAGTACACCCCCAGGTACTTGTACTCCTCCACCACGTCCACACTGACCCCCTGGATGGAGATGGGGGTCACAGCAGCTTTGGTCCTCCACCAGTTCCTTTGTCTTCATCACGTTGAGCTGGAGGTGGTTCTTCTCACTCCAGGTGACAAAGTTGTCCACTACAGTCCTGTACTCCTCCTCGACACCACCGCTGATGCATCCCACCACTGCAGAGTCGTCAGAAAACTTCTGAAGGTGGCAAGAGTCGCTGCAGTAGTTGAAGTCCGTGGTGTAGAGGGTGAAGAGGAAGGGAGACAGGACTGTCCCCTGTGGAGCCCCGGTGTTGCTGACCACTCTGTCCGACACACAGCTCTGCAAACGCACATACTGTGGTCTTCCAGTGAGGTAATCCACAATCCAGGACACCAAGGAGGCATCCACCTGCATCACTGCCAGCTTCTCAGCCAGCAGAGCCGGCCTGATGGTGTCGAACGCACTGGAGAAGTCAAAAAACATGATCCTCACAGTGGCAGCCGGCTTGTCCAGGTGGGAGTAGACTCTGTGGAGTAGGGTCAGGATGGCGTCATCTACTCCAAGGTGGGGCTCCAAGGTGGGGCTGGTAGGCAAACTGGTAGGCAAACATAATGCAAATCTCTCTTTTCTTTGAAGGTCCTATATTACAGAAAATTTACTCTCTTGAGCTTTAAACCATGTTATAATGCTGTTATTTAATCAAGAACATACCCGGAGTTGTGGTTTGTTTCAACATGTTAAGTAATCCTGCATAATCCTGCATTATTAGTCTGTCTACATCTCTAAAGCCCAAATTTATGATCAGTAAAGTGTATGGAGGTGTATTGAGTTGAAAACACAGTGCTGCACTACCTGAATTATCATAAGACATCACAAGATGGAACAGTGTGTTCAGTTTGAGAGAAGAACTCTGTCTAAATATGTTTTATATGAGTTTTTGTGTTAAACATGTATAAAGGAAACCAAACACATGATGAGGAAACAGTATTACAACATATCAGAAAATAGCATAATATGTCATCTTTAATTAATCTACAAAAGTGTAAATAATCTCAGTGGGGAAAAAACAAACAAAACAAAAAACAATGCAAGCTCAGTTTCGTTTAAGCCTTCCATGTACTGAAAGTCTTTAGCTCAGTCTCCCTCTGAACCTCTGCTCATGTTTGATAAATTCAACATGGGCTTGTTTTTCAAATAGGATTCATGACTCAGGTGCTGGTTGCTGCATGCTCACAGGGTACAAGCCTTCAAGTGAAAAAAAAAATGGATAAGAGAAGACCGGTTACCTCTCCGAGAAGCAATTACAGGAAGCAATAAAGGCGTAGAAGTGCATTGAACAGAAGCAATTTTTGCCCACTCTCTCCCTTTGGCAGTCAACTTGCTCACAGTGGCGTATTGGAGGAACAGGGGGCCACAGAGCAGGCTTTGGTTTGGTTTCTGTTGGTGGTATTCAGATAAATCCACAAATGTTGGACCTGATCGTGTCTATTCATGACTAGACACTAGGAATGTAATGATATCATAGTCCCTCGATGCAATATTTCCACATTACGCATCTCACGGTACGATATTTATTGCGATATTTTGTGGAGGCTTACAAAATTGTGATTATGCTTTAAAAAGCCTTGAAACAAAGTGAATAAATTATTTCATGTAGTCTGTGCTGACAACACCAAAGGATCATGGTCTATGTAGTTCCCTCTGTTGCTTCTCTGCGGAAAGGCACGGCAAGTTTATTTGTATAGTAAAGTAATTCAAAGTGGTTTACAGAATAAGAAAGATATTAAAATCACCATAACTATTAATTTAAGCTGAGACTTGTAATGCGATATATTGTGATGGTCCATGATATTATTGTGAGACTTTTGGCGATACGGTATCACAATTTTTCGGTTACTGTTACATCCCTACTAGACAGGAACTCCCTGTTTTACAACAACAATCTGTGTTTTAACAAGAATGATTTTAGCTGCCCTTCACCTGTATTAAATGTTACTGACCATATAAAATGTTGTGATGTCATCCAACACCCAGCTATAGTAGGTGTAGTCTAAGCTGCAGCCTCTCTCCCTTTGTGCCATTTCTCATTACAATAGTGCAGTATTTACAGGGTGCAGATGTGGATAGAAAATGGCCAAAGTGAGAGAGGAGGAAAGTAAGAACCATTCTGGCTAAGTGGATGGTGCTGGGAGTGCACGGTAGGGTCACAGCAGCTACAGTTAGACCTGATGGGCAACAGGAACTTTTCAATTGATTCTCCACTCTCTTATCAGTGTTTTAAATGAGACTACAATGCTCTGCTGAGAATGCAGTTGTTAAAGGGACAAGGAAGTAGTAATGTTGAGAGTTGTGCACTGTGCATTGTGTAACTTTTTGGCTGGGGGTCTGTCACCTGCTTGTTTCTGTGTCTGGAATGTGCCACAGTATGACTTTAAAGAGCTCGACCCAATGACAGGTGGTTTTACAGCTAAAAAAAACAGGCTTTCTAACTGTGAGCGGGCTCACCTCTCCACAGATCTAACCTGTAACTTGGTATGTTTTGGTCTCCAAGATCACAGGCTTAATACAATATTGTGAAACATTCCAGACAAAACATTAATATAAGAAAAGAATCTGAGGGATCCTCCACCAGAAAGGTTTCAAATGCATCTTTAACATAAACAAGTAAATGAAGTCATAGTAGTAATTAGAGCATTGTAAATGATTATGGCAGGAGATCAATCATAATATGACATACGGATTGTACTACGGAGTCTGAGTGTTAATCTATGTCAAGCTAAGCAAGTGTTTCTAATAGTCTCCTGCGCCAAAAAAGACAGTGGCCTGAGTGTAACAGACTCTTAAGAGTTGGAACAATGCAGTGCAGTTACCCAAACAAACTAAATTGCATTTATTTACACTTATCCGATTATAGAAAATGATGTAAACAGTTACACAAATTTCTGATTGTTCACGCATGTGCAGGGGTTGACAAGGAAAATTATTCATAAACAGTAAATTAATTGGACAAAGACTAAAATTTAAATATTACAGACTGAAATGATCATTTTAAATAGCCTTCCAAATACAGCAGTTACTCTAAAGAACATTGATTAACTCTCGCATGTGATCAGATTTCATTTGTGCAACACTTGCCGGAAATCAGATAATTATTGGTTTACCTGGTTATTCTAAACTGGCCATGTAAATGTACCCAGTGTAAGTAGATCAGTTCCCATTAATTACTTATATTCTCAGAGCTTCATCAAAGAAGATGAGATAAGAAGTAACATAGTTCAAATAGAGATAAATTATTCCCTTAGGATAGGATTCCGTTTGCATCCTGGAACTTCTGACCGTAGAATGGGAAATGGATTTTTAAACATAAAATATTCACCAAGCCCTATACAATCTCGATAAAGTATACATAAGATATCAAGGGACAAGAATATATGAATAACTCAGTTTTGACAAAAACATCTGATAGAACCTTACAATTTTAAGCAGATGAACTGTTTTGGGATCAATTAAAGTTTTATGAACCATACTTTTGAGGCAAACTCGAAAGACCAGGAAATATCTACAAAGAAATTATGTAAAAAATAATACATTTTTAAATGTGAAGTTAGGTGAAAAGTAACATTGGGATTTCTCTGTGCAGAGTCAGCCATCTCAACCTTCTGTTTGTTTAGCCTGTTCCTGTGTGTAAAATTATCCTTTGTCGAATCAGTGAATGAAAGCAGAGAACAGATGAGTTATGGTGAATACAGCATTCTCCCGCTCACATGCCCAGCGGCGTGTTTTTGTGCTGGATGGATGTTTGTACCTGAGCTTGCGCTCTCCCTTTGGAAATAATCGTCAGAACTGGCTGCTCTCTCTTCCTAACCTCTTCTTTCCTATCTGCCGCTCTGGATCTGCCCGTCTCTCCTCCTCCCACCTCTCTTTCTATTCCTTCCCTCTTTCTTCTCTTTCCCTCTTTCTTCTAATGGCTTAAGTCTTCCCCGGGGGACAGATAGCCAGGGATGAGGAGTCGGAGGATGGCTTTAGAGCTCCTCCAGGTCTGCCTTGTCACAGGAACAATATAAAAATGATAAAGCAGGCTTCTTCTGTCCAGGGACATCTTCATGTGTTTTATTTAGTTGAATACAGGTGCATGCACTCTGCTTGGATGTCATTATGACTTGGTTTAGAGTCATTTTCATAAATACTTATTATGTTTCTATTGAGTGTGACTTGTTGATGTTTGCTGGATCAAGGTCATATAAATAAATTACCAATTCAATCTCAGCAAACCAACTGCAGCAAAGTGTTTCTTGATTCCTGGGTCCGAAATAAAATTATTCAGAAAATTTCACTGCACAATCACTTCCTTTTTATTTTCACTTTTAGTGTTTTCAAGCAGGCTTAATGAAGAAGCTACATGTACTGTATGTGTGAAATGGGACCAAACATCCAGAAAATTTTATCAAGTTTACGATATATTGCAATCCCTAGCTTGCAGCACAGCTTTGTTGACATCTTACCATTATAAACTGATAGATCCCAAAAATGCGATTATTACATGGTCCCTATTTCATTAACAAACCTGCTCATGGCATGTCATAACCTGGCTCTCTCCAGAGGGATATGTGGCGTTCTGCAGATTTATTAATCTGCAATGGTTCCCATCGAGATCGATCAAACCATTGATCGGAGCGTTCAAATACTTCACACTGATTGGTGGAAGCATCATAACTGATGAAACAAGCTGAAAAATCTAACTTTTGTAAATCCAGTTGAGAGAAAAGTGCATGTGTCAAAAGCAAAACAGTACACAGAAGTACATTTTTGTTGGCATCTCCATGTTTGTTTTGTTTGTTCGGCCCTTTCTTCCACCCAAACCACTGTGCTGCTCCTGTGACTGGCCATGTGGGACCACACTTCATCTGGATTTTATTTTTATTTTATTTTACCATGAGGTCCCATTGAGATTCAGAAACACTTGCTAGAGACTTGGCCAAGGTAGCAGCCAAGAGTTTGTGAAAATTGTAAGAATTCATCTTATTGACAAGGTTAGGCATGTCACTCTTAAGAACTAAACTAAATTCTGGGTAATGCATGTTTCAAGGTTGCCCTATAATGTCACATCTTTAGACTGTTGAGATTTTTCAACCAGAATAACATTATATATGATAGGAGCTGCACACTGGGTATTCCCCAGTGCACTCTTGTAATACAATGGTATTTATGAACTTCTATAACAGTAACAGTGCCACACTCTTATATAGGCCAACCATACTAATTGTTTCCTAGAAATGTCCTGGCCTGGTTTTGTTATTTCTGATTGGAATTTTTTGTATGACCACAAAATGTGAATCTTGACTGTTTTAATAGTTTAATATTACTACTAAATTTCATGGAATAATACCAGTGAATATTAATTATAGTTTTGCACCAGCCAAGTGGCAGTTTGTGAAAAACTTTGTTGTCTTGCTGGCAATCTCCACCTCAAAGAATTTCTGTTTAGTTGTAATAATTGTGTGTTTCATAATCACATTTAACACAAAAAATGACACGACAATAATAATGGAACTGATGTGATTTGATTATTTTATGTAAAAGATTATGTCCATACTTCAACATGGCTACAAGAAAGACCAGAAGCAAACAGCAACGAATAGCAGTCAATATTATGTTCAATTGTAGTGTGTTCAATTGATACTTTGTGGTGACATCATACTGGGGGTGTTCTACATGAATCTCAATGGTGGGATGTTTAGGAGTTACCATGATGACACAATGTACACATTAACAAACATTGCCAGTTTAAAGATTGTCTGAAAGCTGAAGAAAAAACACAAAATGGATTTAAACAACTCATTTCCAGGAGCATGTGATCAATACAGGCTTCATGGTCCTGTTTAGGAGTTTGTTTTTTTAATAACAAAGATGAGTGTGAGTAACTGAAAAAACTGTTGGTTAATGCTAACTACTTGTGACTGTAATTTTATGTGTGAGAGACTTGTTTAACAGCAGGAAATCAGCAATCCTTTTGCCTTTCGAGCTAAGTCAATTTTTCTAATTGTGTTAAAATAAAGCGCAAATTAAAGCCTAATAAAGCTTCAGACAGAGCAGAGCCTACAGTTAGCATTGCACCACTCAAAGCCACAGCATTCTAACCAACCTGGTCTGAATAACTCCAGCTTTTCTTTCTGATAGAATACGCAGTCGTAGCACCTACTGATGGATCCATATCTGTAGCTGACTGATAATGCGTTAACACCCTCATTTACTCTCCAAAATGGCTCCACTTTTTGGTTCATATGAAGGCGTCATATGAATCTAATTTTTTTTTTTTCAGAATCTTTAATCATGACCCACTTTCCTTAACATCTCCAGATTATTAGCAGAGAAAGATGTCCAAATTGCCTCTCAGATGGATCCTGGCAAACAGGCTCATGTCACTGAAACACAATTATACGGCAACACATGTTGTCTTATATAATGGAGAGCTAAAAATAGTGTATCAGACTGGGATGAGTTCAAAAACACAAAAGTTTAGTACTACATCTGCATATAAAACAGCTTTAGGTATTTTTTTCAGCATGACTCACGGTGCCTTAGGAATAAAGCACAGAATGCTGTCTAACCAGCTCGGCAACATAAGGAACACTTACAGCAGATGTTCAGTTTAACCTTTATATTTAGCATTTTGACACAGAATATAGGCCTATATTTAGTTATTTAATCTTTAACACGTCATTTGGCCGAATTATTGGTGCAATTTCTTTAAACTTTTTGGTTCGGAGTCTATGTGCTTCTTTCTATGGATGTGTCATTACTCTGCATGGCATGTTCCACAGTATGACATTAAACAGCTCTACCTGACATATATTCAGTTACATTTTACTGCACAAAATAGACAAAATACCAAATGCACACTGACTGCAAGTGGGGTTGCCTCTCCACAGATCAGATCTGGTCTAATTTAGTCTTCATAAAAATAGTAAGGTTTAATACCAGACTGAAAAGCATTTGATGGACACTCCACCAAAAAAGTTACACAATGCACCTTTAAGTCATGCATTATGTCTCTTTTATGGTGCAGGGTGTACAAGTGCAAGTGACACCACCAGGTTGAATCACAAGTCAAATCTGTGGAGGGGCAGGCCTGCTCACAAGAAGTTAGACAAAGTTTATTAATCCAGAAGGGAATGCATGTTTATTCAGTTATTTTAGGCAATAATAACACCTGTAACTGAATAACTGCAACATTGAGTAATTTAATACAGAAGAACATCCCAGACAAAGCAACAATACCACCATTGCCACCACCTTTAAAGTATGAACAGACGCGGTATGTTTGTGTAATCCCTCAGTCATCCAGGCAAGGTCCAGAGCAAAACGAAATTGAATTCTGTCAAAACTTTTGTTCAGTTGACAGAATTCTATTTTCTTATAATAAACAAAATAGAGGCGTAATATCAAAGTCCACAAAAAGGCCTGTGCCAAAAACATATGTGCAATGTGTAACCTAAGTGCCTTTAAGAATCTAATGCGGCCTAAGCAGTAGTGGAATGTAATGAAGTAAAAGTAGCAAGTAAAAAACTGAGGTATGTGTACTTAACTTAAAAGTACATTGTGTAACTTTTCTGGTGGAGGACCCATCAAATATTTTTTTCTCCATCGATATGTTATTGCTGTTTGGTATGTTTCACAGTATGGAGACCAAACCAGAGCAAGTTTCAGGTCAGCTCTGTGGAGAGGCAACCCCGCTTAGTCAGAATGCCATTTTATTCTAGGTATTTCTCAGCTCTAATAAATGAAAAGTAGAACTGTTTAATGTCACACTTGGAACATTCCCAACAGGGCAATCACATATTCATAGACGAGCCGAGAGACGAGACGAGAGAGCCATAGTGGTCCTCAGTTTGCCGTACGTCTCCACTTGAAAGCCACGGGCCACTCCTTTGAGGATAGCGGTACAGATCTTGGCCAGAGAGCAGAAATGGTTAGAGAGGGGAGTTAAAGAGGCTATTTTTCTTAAGAAAGAGAACCCTTCCTTGAACAGAAATGGGGGCCTCAGACACCATCTGTCTCCCATTTATAAGTCCATCCTCAAACCTAAATCAAAACAAACCAAGAAAACAATAGGGTAGCCAGGGCAGGCACAGAGATGTGAAAGCACCTGTTATGGGACTGAATGGTTATGCTAATAGGACCCCACACTCAGGGCAAGTTAAGGCCTAGCTAATGGAAACTGTAAACAAATAAGTGTGTTAGTTTCATAGAAGTTTCAGTGTAGTTAGCTCCTCATATTCTCCTCCTTATATTCTTGTAATTTTTTGTGTTATATTATAGCTTATTTTTTTCTACTTTATTTTATTCTATTTTATTTGTTGCATGGTTAGTGTTTGTCTACATTCCGCTCCAAGTACTGCAGCAATTTCCTAATGTTGTGAAGCTGTTCACTCATATGGCATTAAACACCTTTCTGATTCTGATTCTGATCCTCCCTTCAGGCAGATAAATCATGGATTCTGCCTGGATGACTGAGGGATTTTACACACATATCCACAGAAACAAGCAAGTGATGGTCCCCTCCACCAGAAAAGTTACACAATGCACCTTTAAGAATGAAAATCCAGTACTTCTCCCACCACTGAGCCTGAGTTTATTGTACTAAGCAAATAGTAGCAGAAATCAGGACACTTTATAGCATGGGGTAAACCAATGTCACATAATTTAAAGTGAAACAACATGATTAACAACACTGCCTGGCTCCGTCTCCATCACCATTCATTAACATTGGCCCCAAATTCCCCGGAGTGCCTCTCAGAATGACCCTAATCGTATTACAGGCACAAGACTAAAAGCTCAAAGCCCGATTCATGGCAGGGAGAAATCTGATGAAGTGTCTGTGGCGATTAGAGTTTATCACGTGTGGAACATAACAGTGAGATGTCTGCCCGCTAATGTGATACTCAACACTTTGGGCCCGTATAATGGCACAAAGAACCGAGGTCCATCTCCTGGTATAGTGTACTGTAGAGTGTATAGAATGATCTAGTGAATGAAGCAGGTCATCGGTTTTCTTATGTCTGAAAAAAGTTACTGTAAAACAGACACCACATTTGTTTTGTATTAATTTCCTGGTCATTTTCCAAGGATACTGACTATTCTGGTTGAAGTTGTGATGCTTACACACTTCCAGTCTACATTCGCTAGTCTGTTTTTAAAAATTATTTTCAAAATGCTTTTATTAGAGATTAGGACATATTAGGACATATCAACCATGACAACAACTGTGATTCAAGATGCCATCACCTTTTTAATACTAAAAACCTCACTTCATTTTTTAAGATAGAACTTGCCACACATGCCTTGTGTGTGGTTCATCTTAGCATAGGTTCAGTAAACACTCCCACATCTCTGCTCTTGGTCCTTGCACACCACTTTTTATTTATTATTTTACTTATTTCAATAGCAACAGAAAACCATTGTGAAGATACAAACAAATAATACTGTGGAACTAAAACCCTTCATATTCTGTGAAAGGAAGTTTAGATCAGCCAGTACACCAGTGATAAGATAAGACAGCTGTAATGCATTATGTCATAACAAGTACAATACCGATGGTTAACCTCAATAGTACTATACAGTACAGCAGTACTGAACTTGTTTCCAGTCTTGGTGGTTTGTTGTGAATTATACATCCCTTCTATCATTTAGTTCCACTTAACCAGGAGGAGGTGTGGATGGGGCCAGTCCCAGGTGGAAAAGGGGGCAGGACTATAGACTGTTAAATAGGGAATGTGCTCCAACTAATTGATGTGTTGAGATGGTTACAGGAAGATTTAGGACCAGGGACAAAAATATATTGGAATATTGTGACTTATAAAGAAAAAGAAAAAAAAAAAAACTACTGTATGTTGAAACCAGCTAACTGTACTTTTAAGATGCATTATGTAAGTTTTTGCTACTCACTTGTCTCCATAATAATGTTATTGCTTTAATAAGACTGTTCTATGGTATGAAAGCATAATTTCTGTTAGAATCTTTGCTATGTAAATTTATGTTAAATACTGTGGATTACAAACACTGAGTCTGACTTGTTTTACAAGTAAAAAATATAGTTATTTTAAGATGTTTCTACTGCAACAGCTCCTTCTGTTACAAGCTGCAAATACCTGTGACAAGTTGCCCCTGTAACCAATCTTTTCTGTGACATATTTTGCATTTCTGTAAACAGTTAATGGTATCCATTTACAAACTTGTATGTATAGGATGCTAAATTGGTTTAAATCCATGTATGTCCAGTGTTCTATAGATGGTACCCTTCTCAGTGTATAGAGGGACATCTACTTTATACGACATGCATGTGAATGCTGTCTGGACCTTCACTCTTCTGAGATCAAATAAAGACTTCTTTCAACTCTCTGCCTGTTCTAGAATCACTTCCTTCACAATTGAATGGTATTAAAGTGGACCTGCCTCTCCACAGATCTGACCTAAACTGTAGCCAAATGTTGTTTAATGCCATATTGTGGAACACTTCAGCCCAACCAGACAAGCAGGTGACTGACTCTCCAGAAAAGTTAGATAGTGCCTCTTTAAAGGACCCATATGTACTATTTATTTATCTATCTAGGTTATAATGTTGTTTCCTCATCACAGACATACTTAGATCCTTTAACATACCGAAAACATATTGAAACATTTTCTGTAAGTATGAGTACAGTTTTGCTTGTTGTGGTCCAGGATCCAATACACGCTCCGCAGCTTGAACACAATAGCTTTATTGCATGTGCTAAATGCAGAACATGCCATCACTCATTAAAATATGTCGACACAGTTCTTTTATCGGCATGGTTTTTGTCGCCGTGTGCAGCTTGCATGTTTTTGAGTAATGACCAAAAGCGACTGTTAATTCCAGCACGATAAGGGTGCTATCACTAATGCAGTTCCAACTCAGAAATAAATTAACCTAAGAAAAAACTGGGTAGAAAGCAACTATTTCTAGTAAGTTCAGTGTAGTCATTATCCGTTTCCATGTAGCCTATTTAGAACAGGATACTTTGTTGGCAAAGCAGAAAAGCCTTACATCCACTTTGGTACAGAATTAATAGGGAAGTCGCAGTTTGTTAATCCTGCTTAATAGTCTGAGGCATTCTTGCATTTTTTAAATTATATATTTTTTACTTTGTCATAATTGTGGTGGTATAAAGTCTGTACTAAAGAACTAGACTTTCTGACTAATATGCTTTTCTTATCCTGATCTCAAAGAAGTTGCAAACTAACCAAAAATACAAATAAATTATGCATCCTACGTGTATTCTTTCAGCGCATACACAATCAGGTAAGTGGGAAGTTTTAAAAAATCCACAATTCTACTTAATAGAAACGGGAGGAGATGCAATATATTAAAAATATAAATATTATAATTTGACATGTACTATGCAGCGTATAGTCTTCCAAAAGCATTGTGGTCCAGCATACACAGAAGGCTGCAGTCTGCTTTAAATGAGGTCTCTATTGTGGGCTGAGTAAAGTGCAGTCTATTTTGTGTGCGTACTTCAGTGTTCCAGTGCTGGCTATTACCATCCTCTTGAAAAGACACAGTGAAGGACAGCGAGTCACTGGGGCAATGACAAATGTAGGACGTCTAATTCAATATGAGACAGAGGGCCCCCTTGTGGGAATAGAACATAGAGTTACATCAGCAGGCTTACAGGACAGAGCAGCCCCTAAACCCCAACATATGTCAGAGGCACTTTCTCATTCTACCTGTACACCTGTCCTTCCAGCAGACAGAACACTGCTCACCTCGCCTGCACTGCCTTAATCTTCCAAATGCTGTTGGAGCATTTGAATTTGTGCACATCAATCTCAGCCCGCAGTCCTGCTTTGATTAATGGTCCCCATCTATCACGGCACCATGTGGCGCGCAGGCCTTGCCCCGCCAGACAGCTTTGCTTTAGAATAATGGCTGCGCTCCATCCCAGTCTCTAGCATGCAATGATTGTGCATCTTTGTGATCCATCTGTCAAGCTGCCCTGTCAGAGGGGACAACGGGGGACAGTGCGAGGGAAGCCGTTGGGAGCGCTGAGTGTTCGCAGCGAGCCACTTCTGTACTGTATTTAACCACATGTGTTTTTATGGAAGCTAGCTGCGCCGCCTGATAAACAGTGAAATATTTACTCGCGCTGTTGTGGTCACACATGGAAGCATGGGGCCTTGGAGACATTTAGTCTCCCATCAATTATACACAGAGATTGCAGCGCTAATGGCACCTGCAGCTTCCAGCCTTGTAGTGAAACACCAGACAACACGGGCTGCTTTCAGCAGCTGTGGTTTTACAGGGTATTGACAATTTATGTTTCAAAATATTATATCTTATCAGTAATATTTCGTTTGGATGTTTGTTTAAATCTATTTATAAGTAAGAGTTTGAATAGACAGAATAAGAGTGTCTGCAAATATAGAACTTATTTAATCTGCCTAAACAGTTCTCTGTAAACATATCTTGTATTTATACATTTCAGTGTAATTGTACTACAACATACATGTACATAGCAAATCTTTACAGTAATAGACCCCTCCTTCGCTTTAGTTTGGTCTTATGCTCGTCAATATTCTCTCCATAATTAGCCACAATTATGTTTGTGTCTCTCCAAAGCAATTACACGGCACATGATCAAAAGGCTTTTTAAGGGCCGTGCCTCTGTTCCTCTCACTCTAAAACAAGCCATTCATCACTGTCACACACATAGTCTTTATGTCTCTCTCCCCTCTCTTTACACTTCCTATTACAGTTAGACAGCAAAACAATAACTCCCCATAAAAAATAAAAAAAAGTCTGCAATACTTTTAATTGAGAACTTGCTGCGATAATTAAATTGCAGCCATTGTAGCATGGACTTGTTTGCCAGGCATCCCAGTCAGACGGATAGGGATCTCGCCTGCTGGATTTTCGCTGGTATTGTTTTGTAAATGTCGCAGGCCTATTACATTGCCCACTGGGATCGGCGCTGTTGTGTGGGAGCATTGTGTGGGTGACTGTTGGTGACATTTTCCTGAATATTGCAGAAGCGCTCGTGCCGAAAACTATCACCCGCTGGTCAGATAATACTCATTTGCAGCATGGAATCAAGCATTTGACAATGTAATAGTATATGCATGCTACAATATTCTACTGTTAGAAGGTACTTTACACCCCAAAATGACTCCACATACATAGCTGAGTGCCTTAGGGGTAATAGTAGTTAAAGAACTTTTAAAACCAGAAGGTTAGTGGTTCAGTGCCTGGGACTGGAGTGTGTGAGTGATTGATAATAGTCAGAGGGCATTGGCAAAGATTGGTGGACATGTTTTCAAGGCTCCAGGGCAGCTTTGGCTAGAAGTAGTTTGCCATCAAGTGAAGAGAGTGAATGATGAGTCCACTCAGACCAGAACCTCTTGCCACAAGAACAGTTTCTTCCCCTCTGCCGTTGGACTCATGAACACACTGTAACACCTGTCACTCTATAACACCTGTCACTCTAAAACACCTGCCACTCTATAGCACCTGTCACTGTCATTTTAAACAACTATAATGAATCTCTTTGCATAGTCGTTCTGTCTATACTGTATATTTTGTATTCTTTATTTTGTACTCCTTATTTTAATGTGTGTCCTTATTATACGCCCGTTGTAATACGGGACGTATTATGGTATGGCGCTGTCCGTCCGTCCGTCCGTCTGTCCGTCTGTCCGTCTGTGGACACTTCAAAGCTTTGAAGTCTTTGAAGCTTTGTCTTCATGAAAGATCTGAACTCTCTTCTCAAATGTTCTGCTGCTGAAAGCGAGAACAACCCACATTCTCTGCTTCTTTGAGCTTTGACACATTAAAGCTTTGTAGTGTCTTTAAGTTCTGTTGCTGCAATCTGATTGGTGGAATTCCGATTCTAGAATTCTATATACAATAATTCAAAGTACGGGCGTATTTTGCCCCGCTGGAGGAGCTCTTGTTTTTTATTTTATCATAGTATATGTACTTTGCACCATAACCCCTAAGCAAGTTCCTAGTTTGTCAATTTTGTTCACTGACAATGGCAATAAACCTATATTTTCTGATTCTGATTGAGCAGATGACCCTATTAGCTTGATATTTACCCTAAATGCAACAATAAATTAAAGCAAAACAAAAAATGAATTGCATTTTTGGGAGGGAACCTTTCTCAAGATGGAATACATTTACTAAAAAGTTATTAAATTTAGATTTGATGTAGAGCGCATTAAGAAAGTGCTTTCACAAACTGTGCATTTACTGCATAGGTCTGCAGTTAATGGGCTTTTGGTGGATTCATTTGGCTCACCTGCAGCATATTTAGAACCCGCCTGCTCTTAGTAGAACTACATCATCTGCTGGGCACAGATTTATAGACTACAGACTCTCCCCCCTCTTCTTCTAGAGTATTGTCTCAACTGTTCATTTAGACTAATCCATCCTAAATGATCACTGATTCATCGTTCCAGAGAGCATTTTATAGTCTCCACAGTGGGTCAGTGGAGGACACTAATCTCAGACACCAAAGTCAGTCAGAGGTGATGTAAAGTCATGTGTAACCAGGAGCTCTCATTAATATTTCACCTGCTCATACCAGCAGCCGTGACGATAAGAGTTCCCAGACTACATTAGCCTATCCTATTTTAAAGTGCTAATCAACTGAGCTATTGGGAGAGGTCGGTTGCACACTATAGAGGGATGGCAGCAAGATCTCTGTTAGATATATGGATGCTTTTTCTGTGAAGTGACTTGAGCAGGAGAAAAGACTGTGAAGGGAAAATGCACTAGCTGTTTGGAAGATCATACTGAGAGAACATACTGTGACCCACTTACTATAAACACTAGACTTACCTAGTAGGGTCTAGCATGTGTTTACTATTATGATTATGATGATCTTTAACTAGGACTATTGTAAAATTAAAAAATAAAAAAATACATAAATAAGCGTAAATGTAATTTAAATACAAATAAAAAGTACATAAAGTATACACACACATAGCACCTGACCCCCCCTATGAACCCCTCTGCAGGTTGTGAGCCCACAGGAGGGTTATGGTCCTTGATGTTAGTTCATAGAGGTGCTGCATGTTTTAGGTTGATGGGGGAAACCAGAGTACCCGGAGGAAACCCATCCAGACACGGGGAGAACATGCAAACTCCACACAGAAAGGCCCAGGCGACCCGGGGATCGAACCCGCAACCTTCTTGCTGTGAGGCCTGAGTGTTGCCATTCAGCCACCATGCCGCCACTAATCAAAACTGTATAAATAAATTCTAAACTAACAGTAGCTCAAGATGTGGAGCTATCCATGGTCCTGAAATCACAGTTACAGACAACATACCTAATAAATATTTTTAGTTATGCAGTGCATTAGACTCATAAGTGAGACAATGGTCCATAAATTCAGCACAAGCATTTTACACGATTGACACTAGAAGTGCACTAGATCCCTTGCATCATTTTTCCAGTGCATTTCTGTCAAACTAGACTCTCATACTTTTTCTTGTAATTAGTTAAAATTTAAAGCCTATGAAATTTGCACGCTGGTACGTCTCCCTGACGTATTCCTCCTTCCCAAAGTCTTTTTCCATTTTAAAGTCAGTTTTGGAGACGTGACAGGCTTAATGAGTGAGTAAAGGGGTTTTACTCTTGCCAAGTCTGGATGTAAAATGCACGGTGTTCCTTCTTCTCAGTGGGGTCCCTGTTTTGTTTTCATTCAAATTTCAATAAGCTGTGTGCCATGTTTGTTGCATGAGCGTATACTGCTTGGTTATATACTGCATAAGTCATAAGCAAAATAACAGAGGTGCAGGGGACACACATGGAGCTGCCTATAGCCGAGAAGAGAATTACATGTGCTTACAAGCTGATCTAGGCTCAATGCCAGCTATAGATGTTACCATGGGGATCGAGGCTCCGTCAGAAAGGAAAAAGAAAGTAGTAGTGATTCTGTGAGAGAAAATAGTACTTGACTCAGTCTATGTAATCTTTGATGGAGGTTGTTTTTAGTGCCGCCATTCAGACTGCGTCCTTTTGTTGGATCCACTTGAGAATAAAATCAATGAATCATGAGGTTTACATATGTTTCTTTTGTATTTGATTTAAAGGTGCAATGTGTAACTTTTTGGGTGGAGGGTCTATTACCTGTATACAACACAATCTGCATGTTTTCAGGGGTCTTAGAAAGGGGGCGTTGAGAATAAAAAATGTAAATATCATGAAATAAAAAAAGGGTATGAAATGGAGCCAGAAGAAAAGATATTTTAACCAAATTAATAAAATCCTGTAGCAGCATTTTAATGTGGGTAGAAAACTCTTAAAAATTGCTGCCTATTAGTGAAAAGTGTGTGGGAACTGTTCATGGCCCTTAATCAATTTATTCCATTGCTTCTTTGTTTGTCTGTATTACTTATCATCTCTAATTTACCCATTTAATTATATTACATTTACAGTTATTTTAAGGGAAACTATCGGCTTACATTTCTGTGTACTTAAAACTATTCTAGCTACTGTGGCTAGAGGAATGACTCATGTTTACAGCATTTTAGACAAAAAATATCTTCTATCTTCCTTTCCAGTTACAATGTGTTTAATCTATCATCGTATTAGGATTGTATTTAAAAAGTATTCACTTTTTCTTTAATTTATGGTGATGTATTTACAGTAATTGGATATTTAAAGGTTTCCTGTGTAATGTTTCTGGTAGAGGGTCTGCCACCTGCTTGCATGGTGGACAGTATGGAAATGAACTTGGTAATCACAATGGAGACAGGTTAATGGTCGGATCTATGGAGACGCAAGCCTGCACATGGTAAGTGTCCGTGTTTTTAAGGAACTTTAGCTATAAAATTGTTGTAATTGTAGAAATTCAAAGGAAATATTTTTAAAGCCCTAGTGTGGCAAGCAAGTAGCAGACCCTCCACCACAGACCTTTAAATATGGGTACATAATATTTTACCATGATATTGTGATTTGTAGTCTATATTACTACCTGGCTGGAGGGCTGACAATGTAAGCTGCTCTTTTGCCAAATTAAGACACAGTTAAATCATAATTGTGTTCACTGATGTACACACTGCACTGAACACTAAATAAAGAAACAGTTCACCCTCAAAAATCAGATATTCATCGCATGGTACGTTGCACATCGCAGTGCCATGGCCCTTCTGTCAGAATGCTAAAACGTAGGTATTATTTTCTTTCTGCTCCGCCATTTTCCAATAATGATGCATTCAAATAGTGGTGGGTCTGTCACCTGCATGTACAAGCTGTCTATTTTGGATGGCATAGAAATAGTGAAAAAAAAAAAACAAACGAAAAAGTTGGAGGTCACTGAGCCAGACTTCTATCCGGACTGGCAGGGAGACAGACAGAGATGAATTGCCCCGGACCACATTTTACACAAGTCTTCATAACATGGCCTTGGGGTGAGGCAGCAGACAGCAGTAAATGCAGTCGGAAAGTCCAATCATTCCCTCTCTGTCTCAGGTAATAAAGACAATAGTGAAGACAAAGGGCTTAGATATGACTTATTTACAAGGCTCTCTTGGCACCTGCTTCATACCATCACTTATATCAACTAGGAAAGCATGTATATGTTGGGGGGAAAAAAAAACTAAATTAAAAAAACAAGCATTTGATTATTCAGTGTGTGCCATGTGTTTGTCTCCATAGAAATGTTATTGATTTGACGCATTGAACATATGTATTTCATGTTTATTCAATTCTAATTGCTTGTATTGCTATAAAATACAGCCCGAAATATGCACTTTAATGTGAGCAGAGTCACCTCTCCACAGATTTGGCATGGTGGGTCACCTGCTTGTCTCTATGAAGATGTATTTAATGCCATTCTGTATAAAATTTGATGACATGAGATTTCCATAGAGACAAGAGGGCCATGGATGGGGAATATATCATGAAAAACTGACTTCTGACTTCTAATCTTCTATTATTTAACACAAAGAACAAAATATATATGGTGAGTTTAGTTCATGCAAAAGATCACCTGCTTTGTGTGTTTCCAAAGTGATTATTTCTTGGGTGTAAACATCATTCCAACAAAAGAGAAGGCAACGAAATGGCCACTGACGCATACATGTATAATAAACATATGTACACTATATCTTGGACTCAGACATACAGGGAAATAGATACAGTTTTAATTGAAAGGCCGACATATTCTATTTGGATTGAAGCCTGTAGATCACACATTTGACATCACTGCATGTTGAGCAGAATCCCAACAGACTTGTTATCTGTGTGCATATATTATATAAACTACTCTTTATTGATTCATATAAAATAATTGCACCAGCATTTCTTTATATTTTTAAAACGTTGCACTGAACCTAGCTAAATGTAATTCGTGTGTGTGTGTACATAGTTTCTTCTTTAGCTTGTGTCTGGAAGCTGAGTGAGTGCATCTTGGTGGACCAGAACTGCACGCCGGAGTCCCTGGAGTGAGCTGGTTGTAAATTCACTGCGGAAATGGGTGCAGATTAAAGCTTAATTAGTGCACGCTTTTGCAGTCCATGTGCCAGCCATGCACTTTTCCCTCGGAGACTTTCCCCATTCAAACAGAATAAAACATACATCGCAGAGCAAGAAAATTACATACAAGATGCAACACAGCACCTCCTTCGTTTGTGTAAAAATACATTTCCTAAGAAGAGCGCTTCCAAAGATGCTAGATATTTCATGATTCCATCTGCTCTGATAAAAGGTGGTAACAGCTTCATTATGTTTCTCTCTAAGAAGTGATGTGTCTGTTCTTCCACTATAATGAACAATATGTGGCAGGTGTCGTACTTTGTGGGTTATCTTTAACTGTAAAATGGTGTAAATGTGGGCATATATTTCTAAAGCGTACATTGCTCTTGCTATTTTCTGATCTGTTATAATATTTCCTCATCAAAAACATGTCTGGGGTTGTGTTTTGTTTCATTCACACATGTTTAACACACAATCCCTCTACATTATATTGTGTTCTTCACTCAAACATTCCGTTCCACCTTGTGATGTCATGTGGTAATACAGGAAGTGCTCCACAGTGTTTTTACCATCACTAGAATTGCTTGCATGATTTCAGCCTTAGAATTACCCATCTCTACTGAGCTAAAGGTGAAAGGTAGCTGTTAAGTTAAAAACTACAGCTCCATGACATCACAAGGTGGAACAGAGCATTTTGAGCTTTAGAACTGTAGACACACTGATAATACTTAAGTTACTTAAACATGTGAATGAAACAAAACACAACTCCAGGTATGTTTTTGAGGAGGTAACAACATTCTAAAATGGCTTAAAGCTCAGAAGAGCAATAACATTTTCATGGAGACGACCAAATGGCGGACCCTCACTAGAAATGTTACACAGAGCAGCTTTAATGTATGGAGAAGGTATCTGTCAAATACAGATACAGACAACAGATGCAATCGTTGTTGGTATTTTGATACACAAAGTGATGCTGTGTGAATATAAAAATCTTGAAAAAGAAATTAAAAAACAATACGAAAATGTTGGGTTTATTGAATATGGCCTTGAGAAACATCTTTGAAGCTTGTGTGTGTAAAGGTCGCATCAGTTAAAAAGCCCCAATGTTGTCAGCCCCAATGTTACAACACAGAGTAGAACTGAACTGAAAATATTGTCTGCTGTTGCATCATGGGATAAAATGATAAAACATGCACAAATGTAGCCTGCATAGTAAATCCTCTCTTCTGCATTGTCAACACAGCGGCAGTCTCTGTCAAATCCAGGCAAAAAATACTAAAAATAAAAGTTGCTAGTGCCTCATTAGTGTATTAACATTTGGTTCCAGCCCTGTACCAGCATTGCACTGTGAAGCTAGCATTTTTTTTTTTTTTGGATGCTCATCTTTACTTTCCTCAGGCATTTTGCTTAACATCACGTTCTCCTCTCCGGGTGACAGAAAAACCCCATGGCACACTTTTTTTTTTTTTTTTTGGCAATTTTAGTCCATGTATTTGTGCTCTACTGCTGAAGCTTGAGATATTGAGCTTTCTATTTTTTGCCTTACTTGTGCAAACTATTTTCTTCAGACGAGGGGGAACTTAAAAAGAAGACACGGACCATTTTAAAATCTGAGTCTGCCTTCTTCCCACCACCTGCCAGACGCTGTTTAACATGCCAACAGCCAACAGAGACAAACACAGAGATATGAAAGGGACATGCATAAAGCTGGCTGCCATTTGCTCACTGCACTCAATCCACTAGTTCATATCTCTATTATTGATACTTCACGCTGGAGGGGGGGGGGGGGCTCTATCTCCTTTATCGGAACATTCAGCAGCTACCATGGTGATACAATGCATTAGTAAACACTCTCAAAAATGTTTTAATATAGTCTGAAAACTCAAGAAAAAACTACGAGTTTGTAATCAATACGAATGTTCATGGTCCTGTTTCGGAGTCTTGTGACTGTAATTTTAAGTGTGAGGGACTTGTTTAATAGCTTAAATCATCTCATTTGTTGTATTTCCAACAAAGCCAGCTCTTTCTTATGTTAAAATAACGTTGAAATTGAAATATAGCTTGAGTAATAGAGCTTCAGACAGAGCAGTGCCTCAGTTAGCTTCACACCCCCACAGAATGTTGATGACGGCAGCTGCAAAGTTGACTTTAGGATCAGTAGTAAGTAGCTATGGGTAAAATGTATAATAATTGCTTGATAATTGCATATTTTTTTAATATTTAGTATGTATTTTTTCACCATTAAAGTACTGAAGGTTACAATAGGTGTTTTTGTACATGCACAAATCTTAAAAAGCATTCATAAATGTTTAATAAATACCAACTAACAGCTAAGTAACAACTAATGAGCTTTGTTTTAAATTAATATGTGGTCCATATATTAAAGTATCACCAAATTCCAGTGTACTTGCCTGACAAATATGATACTCATATAACTAAGTGCCAAATAAAAACTTACAAACAGCTATTTGTAATAAGGCTTTCATAAATATATGGATTGTGATCTTAATTAAGCATGACCAAAGGCTTGATTCAGAATGAGCAAATACTTTAATAAGAAAGATTAAGATTGTGTAATTACGTAAAGGTCCTATATTACGCAAAATTGCCTTTAAGCCATGATATAATGTTGTTACCTCATTAGAAAATAAGTGCAGTTGTTTCATTCACGCATGTTGGAGTGACCCTTTATTCTTTGTCTGTCTCCACAGTTCAAAATGCTGTGATGCTCAGTACAGATTTGATAATTCCACATCTGAAATCATCCACATGATTCTTGTGAAGGTGTATGGCGTTTAAAAACACAGTGGAGCACTTTTGGTATTACCACATGACATGACATGAAGGTGGAACAGAGTGTATTCTGTTTGAGAGAAAAAGTCAGCCTAAATATGCAGGGTTTGCGTGTTAAACATGTGAATGAAACAAAACACAACTCTAGGTCTGTTCGTGATGACAAAACATTATAACACAGATCAGAAAATAGTTTAATACGGGCCCTCTAATTAAGATTAAGGTATACTAAGCCTGAATCATTCAAACTATTTGTTCATTATGACCTAAGCTTTTCTTCATGCTTTATTAGGGCTATTAAAAGTGGAGGTATTATAGTGTTACCCAAATTAGTTTTGACTGGCAACTCATTTAATCCATGACTAATCCTTTGGAACTTGCCTCCAGTGCTGAAATATTGGTGTATGAATGGTGTTCAAGTGTCTTTGTAAGAGCAAAATTTTCTGGTCTGTTGAGAATATTGTGTAAGTTTATTAACATACACTGTGACAACTGGGGATGCATTGATACGATACTGGTATCGGATATTGGCACAGATAGTGAAATATTTGCTGGAACTTCCAAATATCGGTTTAGTTGATATCCTGGTTAGACAAGTACACTGATATATACTGTTATAAGACTGTTTACTGTTGTAGTCAGCCAAAAAGACCTGAACTTTTATAACACAAAGCTGTTCTGTCATTATCTCCGAGATAACTCACAGCTCCTTTACACATTTGGATCAGTTTTGTCTTATTTTATTTTTGTTTAAAGGTAACAAAAGCTGTTTTCAGTCTGTGCCCTGGTACCGGTTTATATCGAATTTCGTATACTTAAAGCCATAGTATTGAAATTGGTATCGGAACTGAAAAAGAAAATGAAGTCTGATTTATAGATAAGATCAAACTTCTGCGCTTCAATCCCCATGTGCGTCATCTTTTTCCACTTTTTGTCGGTTTCTTCGTTTAATTTGATTGATTGTGACTTTAAACAAAAATCATACCTCAAGAGCGGCGTTTAGAGGTAATTTAACGATCACTAAAGAAAGTAATACCTTTTGATGTATTAGCTATATCACCTTCTAAGACAACTTTTTGGACAAAATACTAATCCAATTCATTCCACCCACCAGCAGATCATATAGTCTAAAATAAGGATATCTGTGCTTTTAACATCATAATTTATGCCTTACATGTGCGTATATGAGACAAAATAACTATTAATAAGCCAATCCAAGAGTGTGTACATGTTATATCAGTGTATCTTGGCGATAATAATGCACTTGAAGGAAACAGAAAAATGAAAGGAGAACATCAAAGGGTGTGCGTCCGTCTCCACACAGCCGTGCATGTTTAAAGTGCATGCATAATACAATAGTCAAAGGCAGAGAAATAGATTGTAAGAGAGTGTTCAGGGTCAGCCTCATTGTAAGGTCTGCCACTGCTGACAGCCCCGCACCATCTTACACACTGCTGCCGTACGGAGAAAGATTAGAAGGAACAGCAATTTGTGGGTTTGTTTTGCATGGAAAAATGTAAAGGGATTTTTGTGGTTCATTTGTAAATATCATGTGGTAATACAGGAAGCGCTCCACTGTTTTTTTGTTGTTTTGTTTTTTTTACGAGACTCTTGTATCAGTCTCTGCTGAAATGAAGGTAAGAGGTAGCTGTTAACTTGAAAGCTGCCACTTCACGACATCATAAGGTGGAACAGAGCATTTTGAGCTTTGGAGATGTAGACAGATGAGTAATAAAGGGTTACTTAAACATGTCTGAATGAAACAAAAACAACTCCAGGTATGTTTTTGAGGAGATAACAGATTATAACATGGCCTAAATTTTACAAGAGTTTACTTTAAATCAAGTAAATATATACATTTAATATAAAAATACTTCCATTCTAATCTAACATATCAACTCACTGTAGGTCCCCCCTGGAATACACAAAGAATTATGGACTTTTAGCCACGTTATAATGGTTTTCCCCATATAGCTTAGTTGTATTTTAATTGTAATCCTGTTTTGTCCTGCACTTGAGGCTTGAATGTTCAGAAATGAGGGGGCATTTCTTATCAATTCTCCACTTTTGACCTGGAAGTCAAAGGTCCTATTTCTATTACCAAGCCATTTTAAACAAATATTGTGGTTTACAGTGAGCAGAATGTAAAAAAAATATATATAAATATGTCATCATTTATTATTAAAACAGAAAAAGGATAATATTTTTTCTTTAGCAATAGAAAATAGGCGTCTTAAGGAGTTTCAATGATACCTACACGATTGTACACTATTGTTTACCCTGGGCAGTGTGAACCGTGTGCTGTGCGGTTTGTCCAAATGAGGTCAGAGGTCACACAGCAGGTTTGCTATATCAAAGTCCCTATGCAGCAGTGAGGTCAATGAGCCCCAGACGTCACTTTAGGTTCAATAATGGCTTGTGTATGAAAAGACCATTTGTTACAGCTGTTTTCCGTGCGGGTTTTCAGCATTGTATGAAGAAAATGCATTCATCGTTTATTTAATTTACAGCTTTAATGCAATGTTATGTATGTATTGTATTATGTTTTGTATTTATTGGTTTGACCCTAATATATGTAGTGATTTGTCAGTGTCAAGTGTTTCTCAACAGATCGCTATTGTTTTCATAAAGAAATTGGTTACCATTTTTAAAACTACAACTTACTGATGGAGAGAAATATGTCTAAGAAAGAAATTAGGATTAAGAGAATCATTCTTCATAAATGCTTTGTTTGTAAAAATCTTTAAGTCTCTGCTCAGGCTCTATTAAGGCTAATTCTGTATAGTTAGTGGTACCATGCATTGTGATACTATTATTTGAGTCATTTAAAGAAGACATATTGTGCTTGCGTCTGCTATAGTTATAATCTATGACACCCGTGGATCATTACGTTATACTTTGCACATTTTCAATCGCACTATTGATCTAAAACAACTTAATAAAAGAAACAAGTTCACTGACTTCCGGTTTAGAAGACTGAGGTGACCAATGGGAGCAGACGTTTCCATAAATGTCATCGTGATGGATAGCTACACATCATAGCAGCCATCTTTTTTTTAATTTGGACCAACATGACTCTGCTGAATCTTAAGTGTAACAACGATTACGAAAATAAAACTGAAAAGTGAAGTAAGTACAGAGCAGTGGGCGTTTGCTTGTGGCGATGAGTGGGGGGGTGGTGATCTGCAAAATGTTGTCTTGGAAATAAGTGATTAATGATTGTTCAAATATGCCCAAAACACTCCAAATCCAACTTTAAGCAAGTAAATGGTGAAAGGAAACAACTGTAACATGGTTAAGAGCTCAGAAAAGTCGATTTTGCATAATGGGTTTGCTGTAATCAGAAATATATTTTTTTAAAACATCACTTTAGATTATTAGCTTGGCCTGCTCCCTGCTTTGTTGTGATTTATCCAAACAGTGCAGCCAGAATCAAAGGCAAAAAAATAATAATGTTAACAATAATAATAATAAAAAACCGTCTTTTGTATATATGGAACAAACTGTTACCAGAATTAACCTGGCGGGCTGAATTAAATTAGGCCTACTCTGTACTTCTTAAAGGTGCATTGTGTAACTTTTTAGGTGGAGGGTCCATTAAATGCTTTTCTTCATGGAAATGTTATTACTTTGTCTGTGGTATTAAACCCTTCTGTATTCATGGAGCCCAAAACAAACCAAGTTACAAATGAGATCAGTGGAGAGGCGATCCCACTCCAGGTTAAAATGCCTGTTTTTCTAGGTGTTTTTGAGCAATCAATCCACTGTAATTGAATACATGTAATGTAGAGCTGCTTAATGTTATACTGCGGAACATTCCAGCAGCAGCAGACCTATCCAAATGCTCTATGCTCTATCCAAAAGCCAAAGGTTAAAAAAGTGTTAAAAACTCCTCCTGATACGATGCAACAAACTCTTATCAGAATTAATGTGACCTTTTTAGATAAACAAATAAACTGAGTACTTGTTTGCCTTAATGTTATATTGACTCCCACTGCAGTGTTTGTGTAACCTTGTGTAGCAGACTAACCTGTGGTGTCCTGGTAAATCTGTGGCCAGTTGGCTCCTTTCCAGCGGCCCTTCGTGCATATATTACAATAATTGGTCTACTGTGATGGCGTTCACTAGTGCACTTCAGAGCACAGCCAAGGTGACTTAGACTGGTCCTGGTGCTGGGGCCCAGATGGGATCACACTCATTGCACACTCTAGTGACCGAGGCTTTCTCCAGCCACACAACCACACTCGAGCTAATGGCTGTGATCGGAGGGGAGCTAAATGTGCTGCAACTTTTGTCCTTGTTGAGAAAATGCACAAAAGTCGACATATATATTTGGAATTTACTGTGTTTTTAAGATATATTTGATGTGTATGTTATTTATCAAATCACAAATAAAGGGAGATAATAGCGGTAAAGAAGCCACAAGAAACAACAAATTCTTGTGAAGAACAAATTCTGTACTGTGATGGGAGGATCAGTTCCAACATATCAATGCTGACTGAAATAAGTAATGATACTTAGGTAAAACTATAAATAATTACAATAAAAATGCTGTTTTTGAATTAAATTTGAATACATTTTTGATAGTAGAGGACAAGGATGGGACAAGATCTCGTGCCACTAGATCTCATGAGATAAAACTGCCACAAGATGGTGCTCATGAGAAAACTCAAGTGAGATTTTTTTTTACCATGTGTTTATATTTGCCTTAGAAAAAAAAGGTAAATGTTTTTGAGTAACTTTTGAGAAGCTGCAGTTCCAAAAAGCAGTAATACAATAAAATTTGATGAAAACAAAATTGTGAACTGAACCTCACAATTAATCTATTAAAATAATAAAAATCAGTACTGGATCAATATGACAACATTTCCCATAAAATAACTGTTATTGCTGTTATCAGTACTCAGCAATACTACAGCGCCTAAACTCTTTGCCTTGCATTTTCAACAAAAAGGCTCAAATTAAATTAAGAGCTGGCCCTGTGCTGCTGCAAGTATGTGCACCGTCACTATGGGAAAACCTGACCTGCATGTTTTTAAGCAGATAGATGGAGAGATGAATGGACTGATGGACAGATAGAGAGATGGCTAGATAGAGGAAACCTATACACACAATGAAATGTCAGCAAATCATGTATGGTACAGTATTCAACCCGGGACCACACAACGCAAACACTGTTACAGAATATGTGGATACTATACGGGTTATGACAGAAGAAACCACCTTACACCATATCATGTTTTACACCTCCTCTCTCCACAGACCTGACCCAGAAACCTCCACAGCCAAACTCATTCTAGCCTTATCAAAGACAGGGGACCGCAGAGCAACAGGCGCTGGCAATCTTTCAGTCACCAGTTAATAGCACATGGGATGATCCAGCTTTATTCTCGTCGAGTTCTTCTGTCAAAGAGTCATTTGGAGATATGGCTGTGGGTAATGTTGCAATTAGTGATGCGCTCTGCATTTAATATTTCACTAAAATGAGCTTCTGTCACAGTGTGAAGGCTCCGGAAGTGCCAATGTAAAAAGAATTCACTTTGTGCCTAATTTGAATTTCTAATACAGGAGACCTTTACTAGCCTTGGCTGCCTTTTCAAACGCACTTTACCTTCATTATCAAACGCTGCCTCCATTTTTATAACCATACAAAAATGTTTAGTGGTTTTTACTGGGAGAGGGATCCTTGGTTCTAGTCTTTTTCAATGTTACATTTTGGCTTGTTACAGTGAAGGTGAACAAAACTGAAAATTGTACACTTTAGAACAATTGCCAAATGTATTGAATCATTTGTATTGTACTATGGTGAATAAAAAAACAAAAACACCACAAAAGCTAAATTCTGCCAAAAAGTACGATCACAATCTACACCAAATTGCTGAAATCAAATTCAAGAAAACACACATTCCTCAAAGAAACCATGCTCAGTTATCAATAGATTCGCATGGCAATATATTATAGTTAAAGTCCATATGACAATTTCTGATGATTCCCAATTTTTCAGATACTTTGGTGGGGTAATACCTGTTGTAAATGTAAATTATAGTTTTACACCAATCAAGAAGCAATGTGATGAAAAGTTAAAAAACATGTTGAAAATTACAGTTACAAATTTTATATTAGAGAGTCACAAATTGATGACATCACGCTAAGAAGAATTACATCCAAAAGTTCAGCACAATTTACACAAGAAACATTTTTCTCATTTACACTTCTTTTTTTCATCAAATATTCGTTTCTGTGTACATAAGAGATGTTTTGTATGGAAGCCCATTTCTGCCTGTAGGTAAAAAAATAAAAGCCTTACAGAAAGTCATAATTATCAGTTTAAAAGTCATAATTACAAGTTTTAAAGTCATAATTATGAGTTTTAAAGTCATCATTATGAGTTTTCAAAGTTGACTCTGAACCTGCTCTCACCATGCAAGTACGAGGGCTGGTGCGATCATTTTCCTGGAAAAGCCATGTACGAACCTGCTGCAAGGAAAAAATGTGTAGTCATTTTACTAATTCACTTCACACTGTATCTAAATGATTTGCTATGAGCCCATGTTTTCATCACTGAGCGGGTGCACTGCAGAGCCAAAGGTGCTAAAGCAGCTGCCATGGCGAGAGTAACATAGATGGCACATAGTCATTCATATAGGATTTGTGTGGAGCTATTTGGAGATGTCCTCAGCTCCTGGAGGATGGCTTCTCAAGGAAAATGAAGGAAAATGAAAATGACATTTGCAATCATAATTATGACTTTCTGTTAGACTTTTATTTACTGACAGAAAGGGGTTCTATAGTTTTAGCCCAGTTTACTGTACAGTGTGATGTCTAGGCAACACTTGGGATTCCCTAGCTTAATGTCATGATTACCAACTAAGAAGTACAGTTTTAAACCTACAAAAAATGGCCAAATAGGAAAAGCAAAGCAAAATGTATTAGTAAAATCTTAAATATAATGATCTTAACTTTGTTTTCGTGAAATAAGATGCCAACCTTCCATTGACACTTTAAATGACTTCATGAGGTACACTGAATTTGTATTCAAAATGGAAGGGTTCATTTTGGAGTCCCTGTCTACATAACTTTACATTTTCACCCTCATTTTGTTTTTTTCTAAAGCAACAAGCCAGTGCTGCTCAAAACACACACACAGAACTATTACATACAAACTGTTCTTTGCCAACAAAACAACCAACACAAATAGAACCTCGTTTGCAAAGGTACGGGAAAATGTGTATAGTTACCATTGATTTAGTTGAACTTTAGTAGTCTGAGCAGCTCCAATGTCCAGACTAATGGCTCTTTTCTAACTGCTAATGTGTGCAATTACCAAAACCGCTGTCTCTGCTACATTCTCAAAGCCCCACAACACCAAACCCCTGGTACTGTGCTCACTGTATGGCATAGAAATGGATGAGACAGGCCCTGTGCTCTATTCCTCTATCTGTCACTATTTATAGCGCAAACAATTAAGCTGAGAAGACCTTCATTAGCCTGCTGCTATTCTGCGGGACCCCGAGTCGCCTTGCCAGCCAGCCAAACAGGTGTTCCTTAATAATCAGTGCGGAATTGCCAGCAACACTGGTTCACGATTTTCTCTCCATATGTTTCAAGCTGTTAGCAGTACTCTACGGAGGAATGAATGACTTCGTAAGCCTCATTACAATATCTTACAGTAATTACAGGTGGCTGCTAGCTGCCTGTGTGACCTCAATATCTGCAAAAATGGCAGGGCTTGAAGCATTCTGGTATTAAATCAGAGGTGCTAGACATGATTAGTGTTACGCAAGCTGGAATATGCGAGAATTCAAAAGTGGACAACCTTTTTTGGAATCTTTTTTTTTTTTGGTTTTTTGATGGGATTCCATATTGGGGTCCATCGTGAGGTCCTGTTCTTTCTCTGTCTCACTTTTTGGATCATTATAGTTAAGGTGAGCAGTGCTGAGAATTGCACACTTTGGGATAATTGCTTTATTTACTGAGCAGAAGTGGGATTTGACCAGCCAACCTTCGTATCAGTGGACAAATGCACTACTAAATGAGCTACTGTCACCCGCATGTTAGGAACAAAATGGAAATCAGCAGCAGCATGAATTTGCACATTACAGATCCACACATCCATTATCAAAAAGTCAAAGCTACTTTAGAATTCAAATTTTCATGTAATGAGATTTAATTGTCTATGTCCATACAAACTATTAAACTGATTTAATTTAGCAACAAGCAAAACCAATGTGAACACTCAACATTTCCACTGATCACTTTAAAAATATAGATTCGCACTGAACTTTTATAGAAGCTGTTTTTTGCTGTAACTTGCGAATGAAATCCTTCATGTTGAAGTGAATTTTCTCACATTTCTCCTCTCTTCAAAGTCTTATATTCATTTTCTCATTCTGCCAATACAATGATAAAACACCTTGGCGGGTGTTCCTCTATCTTATTATATCTTAAACATCAGTAGACCTTGGGAGCACTGTCTCATTCTTATAGTGTGATAGACTTGTTCAGCCCTATCTCCATGCTGATATATGGTATAGTATATTTATTTAAATGGACCTGTCAGCCTCGATCCTTAGTGTAATCTTCATGAAATTATTATTAGGCTGAAACTGACCTATGCAGACAAGCTCTGACTCTTAAATGTCTCCTCCGGAAGGCGGCAGGTACTGACGTTGCCCATGACAGGACCTTTCTCAGCATTAGCATAGATAGCAAAAGATATGTGTGTTATGTATGTCTTCCCCTAAATATATTTAAAACATGCCTATTTGCATTGTTTTCTGATAACATATCAAAAACTGTGTGCATCTTATGTGGGAGAGAAGTTGTCCTATACTGGAAGGTTATCACTTTGATCCCTGCACTGTTTGACCATTGCATAGTGCAAACTTTTTTTAACCCTTTATTCAAGCAACACCAAGTGAAACAATACAATTTTACAATAATGTAAACTTTGTACATGGGTCAATGACATATAAGGATTTTCAACTTCTATTAAACTTTTTCAAACATTTACAATGTCACATATGCATAAATCTATGTTTAACATTTATATGAAGCATTTTTAGTGCTTTTTATGTACATGAATTGGCTATGACCTTAAAAAATGTCATGTGGTGCAACCAAGAATAACCATAAAATGGTTTTATTTTCTAAAACACGGTTGGGATACTAATCTAAGTTCAAAGTATGAAGTATATAGAAACAAACTGTTGGTGTTTCTTTAGATTTTTAATGCATATTGATATTTTCTTTTGATGTCCAAAATGACAGTCACCTGCTTGTGTTTAATGAACAATCTACTACCCTGTAAAATGCAAAAAAATGAAGAAAAACGTCTAAAGAAAACCATTCACCCAAGTATACTTTTTTATTAAAATTCCAGCCATAGAATTCTGCATCACATTTTAACACTTTAAGTACAAAAAACATGCAGAATAGCGCATGATTTTTGAAAAAAGTATCTGGTTCCATGGAGGTCAGAGGTACTACAGAAATGTGGCGAATTATTATGAAATTTGAAACCTTTTAACTGAGGAAATTGCAACGGGACAGAAAATTTAGGCGTCAGGTCATTGACCCTTATACATCACACACTTCAGATGCTTCATGTTGTAATGACGGAAAAGAAAGCACAGCAAAGGTGGAATGGATATATACTACAAGCTATTGTACTATTTAGGGTGATTCTCCCTCTGGTTTTCCCTATTAACTTAAAACATTGTATATTGGGTATTGATATTTTGCACTGACATCACGTTGGGGGTGCTCTACATGTTGGTGGAACTCTCTGTTGGTGGAACCATGGTGACACAATGCACACATTAGCAAACTCAGACAGAAACATTTGAAGATAGTCTGAAAACTCGAGAAAAAATACAAAATGGATTTAAACAACAACTTTTCAAGATCCTGTGATTAATACGAGCGTTCGGGGTCCAGTGTAGGAGTGTGATTTTCAACAAAAAGGTGAGAGTGACTAACTGAAAAACTTGCATAAAAGCACCACTCACCAGTTGTAGTTCCAACCAAGCCAAGTCAGCTCTTTCTGGTTGGATTGTGTTAAAACAAAGCTCGGATTGAATTTGAGTAACAAGGCCTTTAACAGAGTAGTGCCTTCAGTTAGCTTCACACAACCGGAGAATGTTGATGACACCAACTACAAAGCATCAATATTGTAATGATTACACCAAATTTTCTTTTGATTGGGCAAGTTATCATTATTTTGAAATTTTACTTTTCATTTAATTTTGTACTTGTGGCAATACCTGACACAATTTTTCACAAAATATCTGTTTAGTAAAAGGAATGTTTTCTTGGGTTGAGTAAAGCATTTGTATGATTTAAAACAAGCTCTCCAGTTTTGAAATTAAATAAACCTTACACCGTCACATCATTCTTTTGGTATGAAAAGCTAGCGTCAGTTTTCAATTAAATATTAATAATAGGCCTAGGCTTACTCCTGTTGCCTCAGTTTTTGGCTAAAACATGAAACCTCGGAGATTAAACCAGAAAATTGTGAAATATAAGTGGGAGGTAATTCAAATGCAACTGTTTTTATGAGTGTATTGGGATTTCTTCACTGCCATAAAGTTTCAGTGATGTGGACACTCAAAGTTTTTACAAAGAGAAAACATAGTTGATTCTTATTGAAGTGTTGGAGAGATTTGTGCGGGCTTCCTCTCCTGAGTGTCTTTAAAGTGCAAGCATTTTGACTACACCATGAAATACGTGGTGAAATCCAGCAACACTAAATAATTTGTTTGCCTGGAAGCATTTTTTGGAATAAGAACTTTACTCAGGCGTAGGCTCAGGGTGCTGACGTGAAGAGAAAAGTTCAACAGTGATTTTTATTTCACTTTGCTTGTTTTCCTTCTGCTTTTGCACTGGCTCTTTCCTATCATCACATAAGGCACACATGGCCTACAGCTATTGAAAACATGTTTCCACAAAAGGAGATTGTATTATGCAAAATTTATTTAATTACATTCTAATATTTTTCTTTCAGTATTAGCTCAGTTGTATATTTGGCTGATTGAGTATTCATTGTGCTGTCCAATTTTACCTCCCCAGTGTCAGGAGGAGATGCAGTCAGGAGAATAAATTATCCACTTTTGAACAGGAAGTCAATTAACTAATATCTTTTATCAAGCCATTTTACAGCAGTATTGAAAAAAAAAAAACATTTTTAGTTAGATTGGCTGACTCAAGCCTGTTGTATTTTCACATATTACCACTACAGTAGATACAGTTTTTAACATCATATCATGTGATCGGTGTTGTACCTGAGTTCATGAATGCATTCATATTTTGGGCAAATATGAAATGAATGCACTGTATTACTGCCTGATGAACAAAGTGTGAACACGTTCATTCTGGTGTCTGTAAACGGCATCTATTTAACTTTGTTCAGTAGAGTGACAGATTTGTTAAATGTTCCAGGTGAAAACCCGGCTAAACACACCTTAATATTTAGAGGATAGACATTCAATCTGGCAACAACACCTAGCCAAAAGCATTGCATCACGCATGCAACATCGAAACCAGACAAAACACTTGGTGCTCTACTGCACATGCCTCCTGCAGAAAGAGCCGCTGTCCTGTCTGGTATCATGTGTCCTGCAGAAAGAGCCACTGTCCTGTCTGGTATCATGTGTCCTGTAGAAAGAGTCGATGTCCTGTCTGGTATCATGTCTCGTGCAGAAAGAGCCCCTGTCCTGTCTGGTATCATGCCTCCTGCAGAAAGAGCTGTTGTCCTCTCTGGTATTATGTGTCCTGCAGAAAGAGTCGCTGTCCTGTCTGGTATCATGTCTCCTGTAGAAAGAGCCGCTGTCCTGTCTGGTATCATGTGTCCTGCAGAAAGAGCCACTGTCCTGTCTGGTATCCTGTCTCCTGTAGAAAAAGTTGATGTCCTGTCCGGTATCATGTCTCATGTAGAAAGAGTCGCTGTCCTGTCTGGTATCATGTCTCCTGTAGAAAGAGCCGCTGTCCTGTCTGGTATCATGTGTCCTGCAGAAAGAGCCACTGTCCTGTCTGGTATCCTGTCTCCTGTAGAAAAAGTTGATGTCCTGTCCGGTATCATGTCTCATGTAGAAAGAGTCGCTGTCCTGTCTGGTATCATGTCTCCTGTAGAAAGAGCCGCTGTCCTGTCTGGTATCATGTGTCCTGCAGAAAGAGCCACTGTCCTGTCTGGTATCCTGTCTCCTGTAGAAAAAGTTGGTGTCCTGTCCGGTATCATGTCTCATGTAGAAAGAGTCGCTGTCCTGTCTGGTATCATGTCTCCTGTAGAAAGAGCCGCTGTCTTGTCTGGTATTATGTCTCCTGCAGAAAGAGCCACTATCCTGTCCTTTATCATGCCTCCTGCAGAAAGAGCCGCTGTCCTGTTTGGTATCATGTGTTCTGCAGAAAGTGTCGAAGTCCTGTCTGGTATCATGTCTCATGCAGAAAGAGCCCCTGTCCTGTCTGGTATCCTGTCTCCAGTAGAAAAAGTCGATGTCCTGTCCGGTATCATGTCTCATGTAGAAAGAGCCGCTGTCCTCTCCGGTATCATGCCTCCTGCAGAAAGAGCCGCTGTCCTGTCTGGTATCATGTGTCCTGCAGAAAGAGTCGCTGTCCTGTCTGGTATCATGTCTCCTGTAGAAAGAGCCGCTGTCTTGTCTGGTATCATGCCTCCTGCAGAAAGAGCCGCTGTCCTGTTTGGTATCATGTGTTCTGCAGAAAGAGCCGCTGTCCTGTCTGGTATCATGTGTCCTGCCGAAAGAGCCGCTGTCCTGTCTGGTATCATGCCTCCTGCAGAAAGAGCCGCTGTCCTGTCTGGTATCATGCCTCCTGCAGAAAGAGCCGCTGTCCTGTCTGGTATCATGTCTCTTTTAGGAAGAGCCGCTGCCCTGTCTGTTATCATGTCAGTGTCTTGGAGGATTTCAGCAGATTTCAGGCACTCCTGGGGGCGGGGCTAGTTGTATGGATCAGGTATGAGTGGATGTCTGGCTACTGAAGTTTGAGACATTTCTTCTCATTATTTACACACTCACCTGATTTAACGCATATGGGTCATTAAGCCGTATCCCACTCACTAATGTTAGTTTAGCATCACAACTTATTTTATCACATGGTGATAAACTATTTTAGTGCTGATGACATCGCTAGCTAGCATTGCAACTTCAATGATAACCGCACAGACAGCGGCGCTTTCTGCACTTAGTCTGTGGCGCATCCGCTGTGCTGATAAACAAATAATCCATTGATAACATACTGTATGTTCTGTACTGTAGGGGTGAAAGCTGCAGCTGCCATTAGTGTAAACTAAACGGACAGCAGCAATGAGGAAACACTATTCCCTGGTTGGATAAAGATTCAACATTTGAAATGAAGATGAAATATAGCACATAGTTTCATTGTCACTGCAACTGATAAAATAATTGCTGTCTGTGGTTCTATATGGGCTTTGGCAATGATATTGAATAATAGCAGCTCACAGCAAAGTATTGAAAAAAAAAATAGTTCATTTTGAAATTTGTGAAATGAACTTTGAACTAGTTCATGTAGAAAATGAACTTTCCCAACACAGCATGTGATTTTAAACCAACACTGCTGCGGAGGACACAGAGGAAGGACACTTTTGGCTCTTCCTCTCCAACTTCCCTGAGACAGATCTGCTGACCCTGCCTGATCAGTTAAACTGCACTGAGACCTTTGACTGAGAAACAAAGGTGACTGAGAAGCGAAGTGGAAATGTTGCTGCTGCAAAACTTGAATTTCCCAGGGATCAATAAAGTATCTCTCTCTCTCTCTCTCTCTAGATGGAATCTATGTTTGGTCTGACAGAAGAAAACCAAAGAGCACAAGTAAGCCTGTACAAAGCTCCAGTGAAGGGGAGCAGGCTTCACATCTGCCATAAAAAAAAAAAAAAAGAAAAAAAAAATTCCAATAAACGTGCAGAGGGTCGCTTTAAAGTTTACAATAAACAAGGTGATTTATCTTGCGTGCACATGTTAAATGTTTATTACCAATGACAAAAAAATTACATGTCAGCTTTAAAATTAGCAATGAAAATGCCATTCAAACATAAAACATGTTTTATGTTAAATAAAGTCCAAGATAATAAAGATAATGACGCTCAGTGCTGGCATGTTCTCAGGATTCATGTCATTACTGCTTGTGATATATTTTCAGTTTAACCACTGTACAGAGGAAGGTGGTATAAGGAGTGAAGACATTCTTATTCAACAGATACTGCCTTAAATGAAAAAAAATATACAGTTTATTCCACCAGGCCCTGATGTTCTTGTTTCCCACTGGCCTTTGAACACACCATCTGTGCACACATCAATAGTAGGTGCCGCACATTCTTGATTATTAATTATTCATGGTAATATTGTCTATATGTCTGATATTTCACTTAAAATCAAAACAAGCAGGTGAACCAGTAGTAAATATTTATACTGCAATATGTTTTAATCATATACAATGTAAAATATGTATACTGATGTGATGAGTGGTTACAATAAGTTCCTCTCAAATGACTTTGTGGGTTTACTCCTGGCTTGGGATGTCCTTAAGGTACACTGTTGCGCACATAACTTTTTGGTTTCTTCTCTGTTTTATTTAACAATTTAAAATGTCATTCTTAATACATACTCCTGAGTCCCAAGTACCCATTTGAATATACTTTTGTTTGCTTCTTCAACTTGCCATTTTCAAGTGAACATTTGGTACACTCAGTTTAGTGTTAAATTCTCAGAAACCGATCTTCTGCACAGCGAGTGGTGAAGTTGCACTGTGCCAGTGCTTGTCATGTTTAACAGGAGGAGTCACGCTCTAAATAAGAGGTGAGCTGTGTGAAGTTGAGGCCCTGAGCAGGTGTGCACCAGAGCACTGGATAGGCCTCACTATGAAACTGATGTCTAATTTATTATTACACCCCTAAGAATAAGGGCCGAATAAGCCACACACTGCACACATATTTCACCGTATGCAAGCCTAAAAACCGCATGTTTTGGAGATTGATCGTGTATTAAAATTGAATGGGGCATCCACGCTGCTGCTTATGGAGCTGAACATTGTGCTATGCCATTTTAAATTAAAAGTGGGGGAACATTTGGACCCGACCCATTCGCTGTGGTCTACACCCTCTCATTGAGTTATCTGACCACCTAAACCTTCAGCTAGACATTGGGTCCTGTGGGCTATGGTTCTACCACCATAGTGTACATTCAACACAAATGTCACAAGTCTATAATGTTTTATTTTTTTCTGATGCATGCAACAAACAATAATGATAATTTTATCTTTAATCAGTCAATAAATTACCTATAAACTCCTAGCACAGTTTAACCACAACTACTGTGAGAATATAGATGAAAAAGTGGTCACTTATTCTGCTCATGGAACTATAAAACAAATCAAATGTATTTACAATAGAAGCTCTTCTATAAAGTTTATACCTTAACATCTGACAAGATAATGTGTGATCAAAAGAAAATGTTCCAGTAAAAGTTATACAGTGCATAAAACAGTGACTGGTTGCTGCAAAGTAGGAGCATGAAAGCTTCGGTAATCAAAATGAGTGTAGAACCTGCACATCTGAAATGGTGACAGATGCATCAGATGAAATGTTTTTATAAACACGTATTTCATTTCTTTCAGGAATCCAAATAGAATAGAGAATGTAGCAGGCCCATTTTACACAAACTAGTACAATATACTAACCTGGCAAACAGAATGACTTTATAATTATATTTCAATCAATCCAAGACTGCATGGAAATCAAATCTAAATAAAGTTAAAGCAAACCATTTTCATAAAACCATGTTTTCATTCTTGGTATGGGCAGTCGAGTTAAACTGTAGTACACACTGTAAAACATGTGAGCGTGTGAGATATTATCTATAATGTATAGCTTCTTTGTCTGTGTAAAAAGACTATCTAATGACAAATGGCATGCTTACAACAGAACTGTGACAGGAAGTGCTAGTGAGGTGTGAAAAGCCAGTAGAAATAATTAAAGTGGAACACCACTGGAGCTCTGCTGTAGCGGATGGATTTGGAGCAGAGTTTCTGGCAGAGGTTTGAAACTCCATCTTGCATCAGGAGTTGCACTGAAGCTAGAGCCAGCTGTGGCACACTCCAGAGTCCACAGCGGAGCTTCTGCTTCCTGTCTGTGTTTTGAAGCTGTTCCTGTTGTTTTCTGTGTTCAATAATATATGGCACATATGCTTGCTACTGAGACTAATGTTTTGAGAATGGGATTTGTGCTGGATTAGGCTTCAAAAGAGCACCTGACAGTCTTTTGTCTGAGGCTGGCATGCTGCCTTTTCCATAGGGCTGTTGCCACAGTGCACTTTTAAGGAGTGAAAACACACTCTGTTCCAGGTTTGCACTGTGGAGTTTCTGACTGAAATTTTAACAGTGAAAAGTGTGCATAATGTCTCATCTGTGACAGCGGCCAGATTGTTGTGAGCAGCACAATCATTCATGTATTCAGCTCAGACACAGCATTGTTTACCACAATGACACACTCAACTAGTCAGTGCGTGATGAATGGAAGTGTGTGCGTGGTCTTGAGAGCAGCCGTCTCCATGGAAGGACTTTATCAATTGAACTAATTGAAGTATGTTTGCTCTGATTCCGATGACGCATATAATTTCATTATGCACGGATGAATGCTTTTCCTAATATCTTAATCAGCTGCAATTACGTGTCTTTCATCATCACCTCTGTGTTTGAAGAAGTGGCATGAAGGGTTGTGCACACACGCTTCGTCACCAGACTGCTGTCTCTCTCTTGGGTAAAGCACTTGACCTAAGCCTCAGTCAGCCTGATTGCATAAAGCAACCAAACAGAAACGTGGGTATTGTTTTACCTCAAAAGCCCTTTGAAAAGAAGCCACCCGCAATGGTTCCACATCAATCGACCAGGGCAGCAGCCACAAACATGTGCCTCCTGTCTAACCCCATCTGCTTAGCACCAAAGAGCCACAGTAATGTGTAATTATATGGATGAGAACAATCCACCGGCAGCAGAAAGCAGATCTTTGACATGTGAGTATACAGCACTACAACACACACCTTTCTCATGGAGCTAATAAGATGGAAAACACTGTTTGTATTTCCAGCAGAGACAAGTTACATTGTGCATGTCACCAAAGGCCAAGCTGTAATTTGTCCCTTAAGTTGAAACATGCTGATCCTGTGTGTGCACAGTCACACAGTCTGGCCTTTGAAATGATGTAAAGAGCAAAAGAAAATGGCATACGGGGGGAAAAGCACAGACTCTGCACCTATCACGGTTAGCTAATTAACCTGCACTTTAGCCACTGTACAGTAGCTTTCATCCAGGAAATGCTCTTTTGAATCCATGCTGCAGTGTCATTTTAGAAGTTACAAACGTTATGGGTGTAGATTTCAGACAACAACATGCAATACATGAGTCGGCAAAATGCAACAGCGCACAGACTTGATATTCGACAATGACACCAGCTTGTCCACCCCAATGTCCCCTGTTAATAGATAGCTCATTAGCAATATAATAATATGCACACGGAACAATTGATTACATTTAACCTGGGTTCAGACATTTGCCATGAATCCATTATTGCCAACAAACATAACAAATGTCATGATTGCCCAGTCAACTTCCACAACACACATACAACAAAATATGCAACAAAATATGCACTACAATGAATATTTTACATTATCTTAAAATGTGTCCGAAAACTATTGAGAATATGAAGAAAAAGACGTGAAAAAAGACATGAAAGCATCTTCAAAATTGCACTAATGTAATGACTTTCTTAATCCGTAAATAATTTATGAGACTGACACAAGCAAGTATCTGTCCTACTTTTTTCACCATTGCATGCAAATTTATTTCTATTCTAGTTCACCTCTTCAAACTACAGCTAGTCACAAAAGTTTGATTTGTCACGCTTACCAGTTTCACTTATAGTCGTCGTAGTCCCAGGAAGATTTGCAGCTTCAAGATACTCTATCTAAGGTAAAAAAGGTGGAAATTAGCCTTGTCCCTCCACAGTCAATGTCTAAAATCTTCCATCTCTTAGAAAAGTTCTTTCTCATGAAGCACTGTTGAAAACCATGAGCCAAAACTCTTCTATGCACAACCGGAACTGCCAAGATCCAAAGCAAAAACCCCAAATGTTAGTCCAGAAAAATCAAATTTCAAAGCCGCAGTGCCTGGTAATTCTGTCTGTTCTCCTGTTCTGTTTGGAGACACTGAGTGATTTAGCCTTCCGCACTCGCCTCCACTACAGCAGCTTCAAATATATGCCCGGTCTCTCAGAGTTCCTCCAGTGCGATGCTTTCGATTCATCCTTTTCTCCCATGCGCTCTTCCTCCTCTCTTCCCTCCCTCCTCCTCTCCTTCTCTCACTCCCCTTCGTTCACTTGTGCTCAGTCACACGTGAGCCGCAGACGCAGAGGGAGCCCAGAATACAAATGTGCTGTCTCCCTTAAAGACAGGATTGTGATTGTGTGCCCCCCTCCCTAACTCGCTTATATGAGACGCTGCTGGAGAAGTCGGCTGGATGCGATCTCACCCCTTTTGATTTGTCTCGGCAACAATTGATTGAGTCATCAATAAGCGTTAGCATGCCTCGGGATTGCAGCAACCTACCATCAGGAGAAGAAAAAGAGCTTAAGGTTAGAGCGGTGCAGTGGCTTTAAGTGAAATAAGTTAACCTCTGTTGCAGCTATGGAACAATGTGTGCAATTTATCTGGAGTTGCACAAAAGTGACTTGCAATTCTATGGCTAAAAGCTTAAGAGGTTTAAACAAATGAAAAGCACTTGTGTCCTATTGTTATTTGCACAACAAAATATTATGAGAAACTAAAAGTAGAGATGTTTAAAGGGCCCATATTGGATTTTCTGATATGTTATGTTGTTTCCTCATGACAAACATATACCTGGGGGGTATTCCATGAGGCGAGCTAAAACGAAAGCCTGACTTATTTGGATAATCCAGGCTTGTCAAAGCCTCAGTTCTGTTCCACCAAAGTGACTAACCAGAGGTGCAAACCTGGTCAGGACCAGGCTAACTGTCAAGATCATTTCAGCTCTGTCTCCAAGAACGTCTAAAGAAACAGTTTAGTCAAAAGTTTCAGCAAGTGCAGTCACGCACTTGTGTTACACCTGTGTGTGTGTGATACAGTTGAAAAAGTGACTTTTATAGTCGAGTGAGAGACTTTTAGAGGCCATACACTCGGCCATACACGCACGGGACACATGTGTCTGTGGATGCCGCATTCATCAAAAAGACACAAACCAGATTAAAGATCATTAAAATTATCTTTTATATGGTTTGTGCACATGTGGCTGTTGTGAGGGGCAGTGCAGCTTTTACACACAGACAGTTTGGACTCTGAGGATGACAGTGGGTTCTGTCTGTTCGCACCTTCATCACTGCTGTCTCTCTCTCTCTTCATTCCCTCATCTCTTGCTCCCTGTCAAACTGCAAACACATTGGCACAGATTTGATCATTTCTGGGTACATGTGAAGAGGTCCATTACAGCTTTACTTTTATGCACAGCAAAACCTAAGCTCGACATGTACTTCCACACATCTGGAAGGGATGAGGCAACTTCATATTCAACAGTCTCCACACCAGCAAGTCTCTTTTCTACCCACGGAGCAACCAGGAGAGGAGGAGGAGTGAACAGGAGAGGAGGAGTGAACAGGAGAGGAGGGGGAGTGAACAGGAGAGGAGGAGTGAACAGGAGAGGAGGGGGAGTTAACAGGAGAGGAGGAGTGAACAGGAGAGGAGGAGTGAACAGGAGAGGAGGAGTGAACAGGAGAGGAGGAGTGAACAGGAGAGGAGGAGTGAACAGGAGAGGAGGGGGAGTGAACAGGAGAGGAGGAGTGAACAGGAGAGGAGGGGGAGTGAACAGGAGAGGAGGAGTGAACAGGAGAGGAGGAGTGAACAGGAGAGGAGGAGTGAACAGGAGAGAAGGAGTGAACAGGAGAGGAGAGAATAGGAGAGGAGGAAGAGAGAACAGGAGAGGAGGAGGAGAGAACAGGAGAGGAGGAGGAGAGAACAGGAGAGGAGGAGGAGAGAACAGGAGAGGAGGGGGAGTCATGTTTTCCATCGTGTTGACTCGCTCCTCAGATCAGAATGATCGGAAAAGTTCATTGGCCCAAACCAAACTCTGCGGGTGCACGTTTTGGCTTCTGTCTTGTTTAGCCAGATCATAAAAAAACAAATTTTTGGCTCATTTTCTGTGATGTCATTGATCCATTGGTTTAGCCCTCTCAAGAGTCATCGCGAATGCACACAAAGTGAAGCTTAAACTCCAGACCTGAATTAGCCTTGGTCAGACTCAGGCTTATTTCTGTCATGGAACAAACTGAGGCTTAAGCTGGGCAGGACGTTTAACTAGTAAATCTTACTAAAATATGCAATTAAAATCTGAATATAAGAATTGGCACTGAAGACCCTTCATCCACCTTGTCTATGTGAATGTTGTGTGTCTTATTGATTGGTCAGTCTTTGTAGAGTAAATAAAGTACTTAACATCACTAAATATGGGGGAGTGAACAGGCAATTCTTAACCACAGCTTAAATGTGCACTATATGTAACTTTTCTGGTCTCCATGGAGATCTCACTACTTTGATTGCGATTATGTTTCACAGTCCAACATTTAACTTGGAGACAACCAGGCCAAGTTACAGATTTAAATGTGTGTGAGTGTGTGTGTGCGTGTGTGTGTGTGTGTGTGTGTGTGTATATATATATATATATATATATATATATATATATATATATATATATATATATATATATATATATATGTATATGTATATGTATATGTGTGTGTATATATATATATATATATATATATATATATATATATATATAGCGGCTGGTTAGCTCAATGGGTTAGTCACTGGACTTCGAATCCCCCACCAAGGGTGCTAGGAGCACCTCATACTGCCCACCTCATACAATGATGAGAGGCAATAAAACTTACGAGATGCCGGCTCAGACGTCACCTGGCCAAACAAGGTCTGCGTCAGGTGTCGAGGAACCAGGGCACCTTGTTGAGAAATGGGCTACGGGAACAAGGCGGAAATGGGCGAGATGCGAGAACCAGGCTCTGTTGGAATGCTACTACTCCAATAACCCTAGTCAGAGGAACAGGATGTGGGAGAAATGGTTACTACGATACCCACAGTCTAAGCTAATGGCCAAACAACTAGAAGCTCAGTGTTCCAACATCCACAAACGGCAACTGCTATCACAACTAGAGATTGACGAGGTACAACACAAATGCTACGGCAAGGGGGAGCCAGGACGCCAGGTCAGAGGGGAGTTAACACTAACTCCCCAACCAGAGATTGGGAAGGAAGCCCCAGTAAGTATCACGCTGAGCGAAGCAGTGACTGACCTGAAAGATAAGATCATGGCCCGGATGAACAGAAGGCAACCCCAATGCCAGTTACACAGGCTAAGTGAAGTACCATCTGAAAGCCTGCTAGAGGATGTGAATGCAGCACTCAGAGCGATCCCTACCACAACCATCACTGAAACCAATGAGCTGATATACACTTCAGCAGCAGTGATCCCAGAAGCCATGAGATACGATAGCCACCATGGAAAAGACAGTTAGAGGCTAAAATTAAGGAAGTGCGAAGAGAAGTGAGCCAACTGTCAGAGGGCCAGAAAGGTGCAATGAAAAAGCGAGTACCCAAGAGGTACAGCCAGATGCCCATACCTGAAGCACTCGAAACTGCCAAACAAAGGCTCCAAGCCTTGGCCAGCCGCCTAAAGAGGTACACGAGAGAGAATGACCACCACCGAAACATAACTGAAGTGACTGATATCAAGAAATCCTACCAATGGCTGGAGAGGGCTGGTCTGAAGGACAGCACGGAGGCACTCATCCTGGCTGCACAGGAGCAGGCCTTGAGCACCCGAGCAATAGAGGCCCAGATCTACCACACCAGACAAGACCCAAGGTGTAGGCTGTGCAAAGAAGTGCCTGAGACAGTCCAGCACATAACTTCAGGGTGTAAGATGCTGCAGGGAAAGCGTACATGAAGCGACATAACCAAGTAGCGGGCATAGTGTACAGAAACATTTGTGCAGAGTACGGGCTGGAAACCCCAGGATCAAGGTGGGAATCGCCTCCAAAGGTTGTGGAGAATGAGCGGGCCAAGATCCTGTGGGACTTCCAAATACAGACTGACAGAATGGTGATGGCGAACCAACCAGACATCATGGTTCTGGATAAGTGAGAGAACAAAGCCGTGGTGGTGGACATTGCAATACAGAGCAATGGCAATGTCAGGAAAAAGGAACATGAGAAACTAGAGAAATACCAGGGGCTCAAGGAAGAGCTGGAGAGAGCCTGGAAGGTGAAAGCATTGGTGGTGCCTGTGGTGATCTGAGCACTCGGGGCCGTGACCCCCAAACTGGATGAGTGGTTGCAGCTGATCCCAGGAAGGACAACAGCCATCTCAATCTCAGTACTGGGAACAGCTACTACAAGATACTGCACAGAACTCTCAAGCTCCCAGGCCTCTGGTAGAGGACCCGAGCTGATGAGGGTGAAAGAGACCAACCACCGTGGAAGGTGAGAAATGCGTTATATATATATGCCTCAACATATCATGGGGACAAGCTAATCTCTTCAGATAAAGGCCGCCACACATTACAGGATTTGTCTTGAACGATTTTTAAACATGCAACAAAACGTGCACAACACAGACACAAAGAGAATCTTATGACATTTTAAATCTCCGATCGCAAAGACTGCAGCGAGATATGGCTGTGGACCACTGTTGTGAACCACCTCGAGTCAGATGTTTCCTGTCTACAGTAAAACCACTCACTTTGAGTATCTTAAATGTTCAAAAGATCAGAGCACTGCACTTCAGATGCAATACTTCAGATACATGCTTTTTAATGCACAGAAGGTTGGTGATAAAGTACACAGGAAGCAGAGTCGCTATCACTAATCTGCAGCTTCACCTCGATCAGGGCTCTACAGTGCGCCCATTTCACTCGCATTTGCGAGTAAATATTTCGTCGTGCGAACGAGGAAAATAAAACAGTCGCACCTGTGCGAGTGCTTCTGCAGCCACAGTAAGGAGAACTGCGCACAGACGTAACGCGACAAGTTAAACGTTCTAAATGTATCAAACATTAGGGGCAAACTCACACTAGGACTTTAGAATCGTGCCCAAGCCTGGAGCCTATAAAGCGCCGCACGCTTTCCCAGCGCGAGCGCTGACCCCAGCGTACGAGCTCCGCATGTGGCCGATATCACTCATACGAACAAACTCCGCTTCAAAACACACCCACGCTAAAGCGAGAGCTTTGTCTTGGTCTTGTCTCGAGCGCATTTGGACTCGGTCTTATCACGGACTCAAGGTCTGAATACTGAGTGTGATCATATTTCATTACGGCCGCTGCAATAAACTTGTACCGGTGTGCGTGACCACGCGGGACGTCTCTCTGCGGCCTGTGCACTGGAGCCCGCAGACACTGTGTCAGCACAGGCTCCGCAGCGCGCTGCTTGTCCACAGCGCGCACCCTCGTGTACCAATGTGCGTCACAGGGCAGGTATCCCACCTATCCTTGCGCCTCACGTCAAATACGCCAATACTAATTTTCCGTCAGTGTCCGCACAGAGCAGACCCACAGCACAGAGCAGGTGATATGTGGGCTGAAGTTTGCCTAAGAAAATGCCAAATAACAAATAAACTAATGTGCGTTTAGTTTGGTAAATGTGCAGAGGTTAAAAACCACTGTAAAACCAGTAAGAGAATCTAACTTCACCTAGGAATTTGAAAATACAGGTTTAAAAATCTTACCTATGTTTTTCACTTTGAAGCAGTTTTGTGTAAAGTGCCAGTGGAAGTTCTCTTAAAGAAGAGGTTCTTAAACTGTGGTGAAGGTCCAAAAAGGGCCACAGAGTGTTTCAGTGCAGTACAGTTTGTTTGGCTTATTTTAAGTCTAAATATTAATCAGATAAAATGAAGATATATTTATAAAAACACTGCGATCATGCAGGAAAAGTACAGTCATAATAATTCTTTTGTTTTTTGTATTAAATTAATTCAAATAAGTTGGTGTGCGCAAGTTCTGCACTGCAATAATCGTTAAAAATGAAAACCTATTTGTGCCCCCATTTTTTTTTTTTGTGCTCCTAAAATTTTTAACTTAGGGGCACATGTGCTCCTGAAAAAAAAAGTTAGCGTAGAGCCCTGACCTCGATCCATGAACTGTGTGGATGTAAACAGACACACGTGAGAACTTCTCTCACCTTTTTACGCTTAAAGGACTGGATCAATAGCGTGGTTTTGTGGACTGGATGGCCTTACTTGCGGAGGACAAATTCTGTGGACAATATGGATGAGATGCTGCAGTTTAACTTTACAACTTTAAGAGAGGTAGGTAATAAAGTCATTATTTTCACTATTTCTTGAGTTTGTATCTTGCCTCTCTGTGACCGTCACTCCACTGCCCATGACGCTCTGTTTTATTCGCTGTTGCCATAGCGTTGCTGATGTTTGGAAGTTATGATCTACAGAGCAGCTCAGAGTCACACTCACACCACACGCAAGGAGCACAGCGGCTTCAAAATCGCACAAAAAGACAAAGTCGGGTCACGTCTCCCTGAACCCCAGAGAGAAGCAAATCACAGCCAAAATCAGGCAAATTCTCCTGTAGTGTGTGGCAACCTTAAGTTAGAATCATACAACCACATGTTGCAGATTTCTACTTTGTAAATTATGAACTTCCATCACCTTTAGAAGATGCCTTTATGACGTACATTAGTCATAGTATCCTACACCTATAAACACTTCAGATATTTCCCTGAACCTAACAGCCTGACTTGCAGCCAATCATTAATCAGTGCTAGTGCAGCCTCTGCAGCTCAGTGAGTGAATCCTGGAGGTTCTTAGCTTTTTCATGAGACATGGCCTTTCCATGTACTGAGATTGAGAAAAACCTGTATGTTAAGGCACTGGCAACCCAGGCTTTTTTAAGAGCGCAGGCTACATACAGTTCCTGCAACACTTGTATATATAATTTATGGCATTTTTACAGTGCTTCTACAGTGTTTCATAAAACAGATTTCACAAAAGCTATATGTGAGTCATGGAGCTGTGACACTATCAGCTGTGTGTGGTTCTCTTTACAAGGCCATCCATGCATAAAGCCACAAAGACTTTGACAGGTTTATGCCTTTATGTGAATATGGAGAAGCAAAAACTACAGAAGACTGAGGTGAGACAGTCAAAGAAATCACATTCAGTTCTTTCAATTCAACTGTAACCTAATGTTACTAAATGTTCTTTATTTCAGCACTACCAATCAAAAGTTTGGACTCACCTTATCATTGAATGTGTTTTTGTTCATTATGTTTACTACTTTCTTAGACTTAGAGTGCCTTGGATTTCTTTTTTCCCATTTAAAATTTTGAAAATATTCATAAATGAATTATCAGACAGGATTTTTTTTTTTACAAGGAATACAGTTTGAGCATCTTGCAACTTTGGTATTGCACTTTACATCTGAACTATGCATGTTTGATCCCCTAAACGTAACATTGTTGTTTTTCTAAGACAATGGCAATAACATGAAAATTGCAGTACAAAACACGCACATTATTATTCTAGACTTCTACTGCCACTGTTGCATTATTAGCCAAACAGGAATGAAACATTAACAGGAAATTAACCAACTGCCTTCTCACTCAATGTGTTTTTTGTTTTACTGTTTTCTAGAACTCAAAGTGCCTCAGATCTCTTTTTTTGTACTTAAGTATATTTTTTACCTTGGATCCTTGGAACAGCATCTGTCTCACAAAGCTGTTTCTCAAAGTACCCACTCTTTGCTGTGCGCTGCAAACCATTGGTGTTCTTTCAATGAGCTGGTATAGTTTCTCCCAAACATGTGATTAATTTATTAGTTAATTATTAATTAATCAATCATAGCATTTATATAGTGCTTTTACCCAAAGCGCTTTACAGTTCATTATTCATTCACTCCACACTCGGTGGTGGTAAACTACTATTGTAGCCACAGCTGTCCTGAGGCAGACTGACAGAGGTGAAGCTGCCAATCTGTGCCATCAGCCCCTCCAACCATCACCATCACTCACGCACACTTCACTTTCATAGTAGGTAATGTGGGTGAAGTGTCTTGCCAAAGGACACAACAACACTTTTTCCAACTGGCGCCGACTGTGGCACCTGGTGTTCCCATCAGTTTCCCATCCAAGTAGTAACCAGGCCCGGCCCTGCTTAGCTTCAGACTTGACGAGATCAGGCTTTGACAAGCCAGTATGGCCACATAATAGTTGAAAAAGGAATAAGCCGTACTGTTTACTGTATTAAATTATGTCAAAATCAATAATAATTTGAATTCATTGTTTTTGCAAGCTTAAAAATCCATTTATTTCATCTTTAGGGTTTTCATCAACACAACAGATTCTGATTTCTGAGAGGATGAGCATGTTTGTTTATTTATGATTGTAATTTCTTAAGCACGAAAAATGAAAATAAATTCTCAGACACAACACCAAACAGATTTGAACTGGATTGATTTGAATTGGGCTAATCAGCAGTTCTTTCACAGAGCTTCACCATCTGTTTAATGCACCAATATGATGACATTCACAAGAAGATGCACTGTCTAATAGAACCAAACAAGCCACAAAAGCATGCACGGCGGATGCTATGTTATTGTCATTGCCAGAATTTATCTAGTCCATTGTCTGCGGAGATGACTGTGGTTCATTTTTAAATGTCACCAGAACAAATGGCCCCTTTTATTGTGCCTCAGCTTTTAACACAACGCCACTTACAAGATACTTTCTCTTCACACTGCGACAAATAGCCCAAAATTAAACAATGATGCGTGTTGCGATAAAATGTGGATGGACGGTAGGTTTTTAAGATCACTGAAAAGCAGCTTGTGTTTCAGGGATGTGTGAAGCTCATGGATTTGCTTTGAGTTAGATTTAAAGGTGCAAGGTCACCTGCTTGTTTCAGTGGAGATGTGTCTAGAATGTTCCACAGGATGGCCTTAAACTTATGAATATCGATGGACACTTGCAAACAAAATTACAGGTTAGGTTTGTGGAGAGGCGACCCCACTCACAGTATGAATGCTTTTAAAGATATCTGTGAGCACTTAAACACCTCTAGCTGAATAAATGTAAGACAGATTAGTTTAATACCATACTCTGGACAATTTAAACCAAAGCTTTAATATCTCCATGGAGACAAACAGGTTACAGACCCTCTCCAGAAAAGTTACACAGTGCATCTTTAGTGAAAATGAAAGCAGGCAACAAGCTGTTTTGTTGGTAAAATTAAATGTGTGGTTTAGTTTGGTCTTGTCTAGTTCAGACTTGTTTTATGGTACATTTCAGTGTGTTTTAGACCATGTTTAATCTGCATGTTTGTTTAATAAGATCCCCATCTGCATCTGCAAGGTACTAACTCAGCTACACTCCCAGGTGTCATTTTACGCAACTTCTTTCTTTTTCAATACTCCTCAGAAATCTACATACAAGCCTGTAAACTATTCCAAGAGGAAGCACAACCGTATATTTGTGCAAGTTGTGTTTTGTTCTCAACTTAAACCTGATGTAGTAAGAGAAAGGGAATGTTTGTTGTCTGATCAATGCTGCTGATGGAACCAGGGTTGTAACTATTTTGGGCCTTGAGCGGTCCAAACAATCTCGGTGGGCCTGGCCAGCACTACGTACGATAAATGCACAATGCAGACCTTTGGAGCTCCGCTGTTCTGCATTCAATAGTCAGAAGCAGTAAGAAGCAGTGTGACAGACATGTTTGTGCACCAAAGCTCTTGGTCAGGCGTGCCCAGCTGTAGTATATGGAATATTGTGGTGGTTCCAAAAGTTACAAACCATGAACAAAGTAGTTCTTGTGAGTTGACTTTAAATTAAACAAATACTCAAAATGCAGATGTTCCCGTGTCTCAGTCACATACTACAACACGCTGGCTACTGTGTTCCAAATCCAAATAGGAAGTGAGCATGGCACACTCTTCTGGCTCCATCATATCTGTCTCCAATTCACTTTGTATTGAAAAAAAACTGTGAGGCTCCTCATTTTGGGCTTAAAATGTTCATATTAACACAATCAACATGATCCTGGTGTTTTTCTTTTGCTATTTTGTCTGTAAATCAATTCTTTTCCTAATGTGGAACTCTGCTCCAGATTCGCCCCATAACTGCATGCCTCGTGAGCTTCATTTGACTGAAGCCGAACACTACGAGTGACGTAACGCTCCCTTAGTTCACGTCTTTATACAGTCTATGGTCCCAACAGAGGCAGCCCATGTACCACAGCTTGAAAAAGACTGGGATACTCAATATTTTAGGCTGATTAAAGGAATTATTAGAAGGAGATCCACCCTGAACTCAGACCTGAATCAAACTAAGATCCTTTGGCACTAAAATTTACCCTCCCAGTCCTTCTAGGTGGTCTGTCATTTTACATTTAGCTCTTTTGTTCATAAATGATGGACACACTTTGACTCAAACCCCTGTGGGCTCCACAAATGTTTGATTTCCTCCCTGTGCTAATTACTTATTAGTAGGACACATACATTATCCCCTTAAGTGCTTTATACATCACTTCTCTCCATTTTCTATATTAATTACAGGAGCAGTTGAAGGAAGTGCTGGAAATGCTAATGTGGCCCACTAACACCACTTGAGTGCGGAGCGGATAGAGAATCCAGGTCGCACAATTCTGACAGTTTGGGGAGAGGAGGAGTGCACATCAACAGATATGCTACAGTGTAATGAGAAAATGTCTGTGTTTTTTTTGTTTTTTTTTTACAATATTGCTAAAAAGAAATGCAAAAATATAGATTTTTAGATTTTGAAAATAATTGTTGAAGTGCTATACAAGACTTAGACTCTTTATGATTGTAGACTTAGATACTCGTGATTAGTGATTCGGTTTTTATCAGCATCTTTAGGAGCTTCTTTAACAAGCCTTAAACAAGTTTACAAGTATCAAGAGATTTGGATATTGTCACATCCCTATTTGCAACAGTGCACTTCTATTTATTTTTATTATTTAATACACTATTATTACTTCATTCATTATTCATTACTATTATTGTTTTGCTTGTTATTTTATTTATTTATTTTACTTGGTAACATTTCCAGGGGTAAATGTTTGTAATCTTATAATTAAAAAGCATATATTAACAGAAAAAAGAACACTTACAACCACTGTTTTACACATTTTACCCTGAATATGTCTTTTCTTGTATTTACAATAGAAAACGCCATCATATATATTTAAAAAAATAAATAAATAAATAAAATAAAATGTTTCTTTGTGTTTTTATAATCAAACCTATGACATCACGTTGTTTCTGTAACACAAAACAAAACTGACAACATATTTATCTTTGGGTCCTTTTTGTGGCTGCGGCGGAGCAAGTGGAGCATGGCCTCGAGAGGGTTTAGCTCTGTCCCTTCAAATGGCGTGTGATGATAACCTCCATGTCTCTGTGCACGGATTAACAATCGGGAGCAGCCTGTACAGATATGCTCTGGTGCAGCTCGGACTGCAGAGACACAGGTCAGAGTCTATCTAAACACCAGATGGTTTTAAGGCCTCTGTGGGAGCACGATAGAAAGGACCACAGACACAAATACTGGGCTGCTTATGAGAGGGCTCTTAAGATGTAATAGAGGTTAATTCACCGCAATGTGTCAGTGTGAGCCAAAGAGGAACTGTACTCACGGCTGTAGCTGGGTGATTCACAATGGGATGTTCAAAACCAAAATTTAATTATTTGTGCTCGGATTAGCGTTACAGTTAGGCCTGCCATGAACATTATTATATTCAATCAATATATATGAAGCTGAAACAATACTATACTTTTGGTGGGCCAGTATTTATCTTTGCACTATACTGGGAAATGTTTGGTTCTTTTTTTGGCTATATGATGGGATTTAAAGATGCACTATGTAACTTTTCAATTGGGGGACCATCACCTGCTTGTTTGTATGGATATGCCGTTGCTCTGCCTAGAATGTTCCATCCTAGAATGTTCATTAAACAGCTCGTCTTTACATGTATCCAATTACAAGTGGTTTTATAGCTCAAAAATACAGAGAAAAACATGTGTTTGGACTGGGAGCAGGGTTGCCTCTCCACAGATCTGACCTGTAACTTCGTCTGGTTTGGCCTCCACAAAGCTAGAAAGGTTTAAGATCATACTGTGAAACATTCCAGACAAAGTGATAACATCTCCATGGAGAAAAGCATTTGATGGACCCCTCACCAGAAAAGCCAATGAATGCACCTTTAGGTATTTTTCAGCTTTTAAACCACCTGTAATGAAATGTAATGTAATGTAATGTAAAGCTGTTTAATGCCATACTGTGGAACATTCCAAGCAGAGCAATGACATATCCGTACAAAACAAGCAGGTGACGGACCCTTCTGAGACTCATGAGCATTTGGGAGAGTAGAAACATGGACACAACAACAAAAGCTTTATTGCCAATGCTTCATGGGCACAGCCTTGTATAACTATACCAAAAATAGTCCCAGAATCCTCCAAATAGAATAGGGCTTTTCAAATAGGAATCCTGCAGACAATTTAGAGGATGAGAAAAGTCCATTAACCTTGACCATGTTCAACTGGACTGTCTGCTGCTGAAAAACATCAGGTACACAACAAATGTCCCCTCTGTATGATTGTGTATTGGGTCTCCTCAACTCTAGCCAAAATACACAGAAGCAAGCCATTTTTTATTGCTATTTCCTATTTTTTTAAAGGTCATTACAACCTTTAACTTTCCACATTTCACTTAAAGATCATGGTATCTACCTCCACATAACGGGATTTTCCTATTTACAATAAAGTGATCATGAGCATAGCCGTGGAATTGAGTATTACGATCCAAACAGAAATGTTAGGAGCACCTGTCCCCTCATTGCGTTACCGGAGGAGGCAGATGTTTACTTGCACAACAACTAAAAATATTCTATTATGAACAGGAAATGCAGCTGAGGTTTAAAATGAAACGCTCCTCTGAGGTCCATATCACTCGCAATTGCCCAAACCATTACACACAGGACACATGCATGGAGAGATGAGTGTTTAGACATCATAAAAACACCACTCGCTCATCTTAATGGATTGGAGTGAAAAAGGGATATACTTATGCATAATATCTTGGGAGAAAAGAGTTGGCTGCAGTTTAGCACAACAAAAAGGTGTAAAAGAGGGAAATAAATTGATTTTCTGACTGCTATTATGAATGAATTGAATGTAAGATGTTTAATATTGACTGTAATACTGTATGTGGTCCCCAGTGAATAACAAACCAAACTCTGGAGATAGTATTATAATAGTATTGGACAAAACCGCATTGTTTACGTGGCACAGTAGTCCAGTGGTGTAGGCTGCCACACATGCCAGGTTCTATGCCGGCGTCAGCGCTGTCAGATTGATTTTTGGCTCTTGTATTTTACTGAATGTCTTTCTCAGTCTTCACCCCATTCCCCACCATTTCACCCACTCTTGCCCAATCATCATCAACAAAAATTATTAAGGTCCAATATTATGCTAAATTTAAATGGGAACTCCAGGACGTTTGAAGCTTAAGTCCATTGCTAGAGGTGGTCCAATACTGTCAGAAGCCAAAAAACGGCACAAATCAGTGGTGCCTATGCGGAGCTCTTGCTGTGGCAGTGAGTCTATCAAGGCAACAAGCTAGTTCTTAACTTCCACATAAAACACCCATTTGCACACTAAAGAAGTGTAACACCACTTTCTAACCCATCTTATGACATAGCCACGAGTCTACCAAACAAAACGCTCTGCCTGGCTCACTCATTAGTGGTCTGGAAATGTTAAAAAACAACTTTAGAAGCAGTCTTAGTCTTACCGATTCAATTTCCCACTGCGCATGTGAAAGCCCAAAAGACTCGATTGTCGATGTTGTTTCTAATCCCATTTATTTATGAGTGAATTATATTTTTTGAAAAATGCTTAAAAAAAAAAAAAAAAAAAAAAAAACATTCCCAAACCATTTTCGTTCAACATCTTTCAGTTTCTATCTATCACAGTCAGTAGTTGATCCTCACTTGTTGCTTCTGGCTCGAGCCACTCGCCGCCGCTGGAGTCACAATCGAGTCTTTTGGGCTTTCACATGTGCAGTGGGAAAACGACAAAGGTAATGCTGAGGCTGCTTATAAAGTTGTTTTCTAACGTTTCTAGACCACTAATGAGTGAACCAGGCAGAGAGTTTTGTTTGTTAGACTTGTGGCTATGTTGGAAGATGGGTTTGAAAGTCGTGTTAAGCTTCTACAGTACAAATTGCCATTTTATGTGAAAGTTAAGAACTTACCCAAATCATTACACTAGCTTGTCGCTGTGACGGAGTAGCCCCGTCAAAGCCCGTGCTAGCCTAGGCACGCCCGGAAAGCCCGCACCCGCTTACCTGGTTTCATTCATTCTCTGCCAGTTCCCCGCTCCATTTCCCGCTCCCCGTCCGTCCGCTCTCGCTATATTTACCGTCCACCACCGCAGTAGTCTTGGGTGCACACAAGTCCGCTGTCAAATCATCCATATCCATAACTTCGTCCTCCAGCTGGCTTCGGCCGGTGTCCATTTTTCGTTCGCGAGTCAAACAGAGCCCCTACAATCCCTTCCTATTTATGCGTTCCCGCGCGGGACCCTGGCGTCTGACGTCACCGTGACGTCACCACAAAATATCACCCGTGGCAATAAAATATTAATCTTAATTTTTCCAGTTTGTTTACAGGTGCAGGGACATGGCCATGTTGTGTAATATGTTTTTCCATATTTTCCAATATTTATGTTAGATTGATTAACCCGGGTTTAAAGGTAGAAACCCATAGTAAAACGTTAATTGGTTTGGGGGAGGAGCCTTGGGGGTATAAAAGAGGGCCACTCACCCTCCCTCAGTCAGTCTGGATCAGGACCTGTATGTGGAAGGTAACTACAGATTATGAAGCATATTTCTGTATGTATATGTATATGTATTGTAAATAACTTTTCTTTTGTTTCACTGTTTTGTATATAGCACTCTTCAAACTTTTCCTTTTGGGGACACAATTGTTCAATAAAACATAAAAACACATCCTTCTGACTATGCCATCATCATTTCCCAAGTAGAACCCCGTGTCAGTCGCCTTAACAGGCTCATTACCACAGCGAGATCTCCGCCAAGGCAACACTGATCTGTGCTGTTTTTTGTGCTGGAGTTCCTCTTTAAGTCATTTTAACTTAGCTAGATATTGTTTTTTTTTTTTTTGTTTTTTTTTTTTGGCAGTGTTCTGTACAGATGGGCAATTCTGGAGCTGAAATTATCCTAATGATTCTAGTGATGGTGTATGGTCAGAAATCAGAAAATCAGATCAGAAAATACCACAATATGGGCTCTTTAATATGACACACTTTTTTTGTTTTGTTTTTTCATAATTGTTTCATTTTTGTTTAAGCATCCTTTGTGAAGAATGACTCATGTGTATCAAATAAGTGTTTCTTATGACAAGTTCTGATTTGTAAAGTGAGATTTCATTGCTTTCAGTGAACTGCAGTCATCAGTGATAATTTTTATCAAATGTTTATGCTAAGAATAAATATAACAGTTTTCAAGTATTCACGCTCTGCTTCTTACCTCTTCTCTCAACCATAACACTATTTCTCTTTAACATTAATGATTTTGGGGGGGAAATCATTCATGCTTGTAAGTTTTTCATTTAGCTTTAGTGCATCTTTTCCAAGCGTGCATATGATATCAGCGCTTAAAACAAAGTAGGCTACATGTTTAAACGGTAACTTTTGTATCAGTCCCTCCTCCTGTCCTGAAATGAGCGTTATGGCCTACAGTTAAAGTCCACTTATGAAGGACGTGGGGCGACTATTTGTAGCATGGACAAAGTAGGCCGACTTCCATCAAAGGTATGCTTTTTTACCGCAGCACTGAGCCACGGTGGATCTGCTGGAGTGAGGGCCGGAGGGCAGAGCTGTCCCAGGTGGGGGAGGAGGCAGGTGGGGGGGGTAGGAGGGAAGGAGGAGGTTGGCATTGTGCACACTGACCGCGATCTGCTCTAGTGGCTGTGACGAGCCGTGAAGCAGCGTGCCCTCTCTGGAGGAAAACACTGGAAACACCCTTCGGACCTGCTTCTCCCACAATGCAATCTGAGGGACATCCTGGACAATGCCGGGAATCAAAAACAACACAGGATTTCTGAGTTCAACAGGAAAAGGTGAGACCTGTCAACTTTGGGTTTTACCTTATGAGTCCACAGTCTGCACCAAGGTTTGTAGCACTGAATCAAATACAATCAATGCAATGCTGCAATTGGTTTATTTAAATTGGACATATTATGTAAAATCTAGTTTTATGAAATTCAGATTCTTCCCTTATCATTACAGTACTTCAATTTAAAGTTGAATTGTGATAGATTTATCCATGTTTGAGTAATCTTGATTTTGTTTTTCGCCTACCCCCTATTCCGGCCCGCTTGTACTTATAGTGATTTTTTTTTTTTAAAACTGATTCTCAGTCTAACATGGGTTCATTACTGTCACAAAGCCCTTTTTCAGAACACACAAAAGAAAATCTTACTACAGTGAAATGTCACACTGAAAAGGCAAGGTCTAGTAGTTCTGCAGTTTTGAAATAGAAGTCCCACTATTAATATTATGTGGTTTTAGATCAATATCAAGGTTTACAATTAAAATAAATGGTCAATCATGGTCAACATATGTTATAGTTTAACACTTAATACAGACAAAATACACAAAAGAAAACACTATGTTTTGTATAGTTAGACTTTATGTCATAAGAAATGGAGATGGCTGCATTATGAAAGGACAACTTTAACAGGCGTCAGACACCACACAATAAACACATTAGATACTCAGTGATATAAAAGTCTTTGACACTGTAGATATAAAAACAATAAGTGATTTCATGGTTGTTTTCAGTGGGAGAGACGTTTACTTGATAAAATATGCTTGAAGTTCTAGCATTTCTGTTCATCTAGCAACCTTTGATTTCTACACACGTTACTCTGAGGCACTATCTGACTTGTAAGATGATATTTATAATTTAGGAAATTCTGGTTCAAACAACACAGAATTCCAAAAGCCTTAAAATCAAAAGAACCTTTGTGTAACCTTTAGTAGTGAGCTGAAAATTCTTGAGAAAATAAGCCTGTCATTGGTTTACCTTTTAGCAATCTCTTTTCAAACTAGCTGAATGATGAAATCTCTCTCAGACATAGTAAGTGCCTGAAGTTGTCTTATCTAATACCAGTTTCTTGTCTCCAAAAGTGTGAGATCTGCACAGGTCTATGCACTTTGTCAATGAGCTGATAAAAGAATGATGAAATTGTGCAATTCACAGTGATGGAGAAAATCACAAAATAAAAGAGGAAAATATCTGCCTCAACATTTTGTGAAGACAATTTTTAGCCATTCAAAGCATCCTGTAATAACTGAAGAACTTCAAATCTTACACTCAAAGACTATATTATAAGATATTCCACCTCTATGTGCGTTATTGTAATTTTGGCATTTGATGTTGTTGATTTAACCGGTGGACTATAATTTATGCCACATTATCGTCCATCTGTTGAATTTGTGTAGGCAGATATCAAAAATGCATTATTTAAAATTACACATTTCTATACGCTGCAAGAACATGGCAGAAAAAAACAGTGTGAATTATGTGAATTTTGATTTTACCGACCTTTTCTATATGAGAGACGACATCAGAATAGCATCACACAGCATGGTACCATCCCATTAATTTTAATGAGGCGAAATCATAGCATAAATGTGATGTTTTTGGGCTTCAGAAGTAAATGCTTGTTTCTGTATTTGTTACATTTGTGAACAAGTGCACTGTGGAACTTTTCTGGTGCAGGGTCCGCTACTACTCATCTCCATTGAGATGTTATTGCTTTGGCTGTATTGTTCCATGGTATAACATTAAACAACTAGAATTTACTCATAGCAGGTGTTTCTATCACTCTAATACAATAATACATTCTGTGAATAGGGGTGACTCTCCACAGATCTGAATTGTAATGTAGTGCAGTGCTATTGTGATAGGTTTAATCTATACTGTGGAACATTATAGAGAAAACAATAACAATTTCCATGGTGATAAGCACACAGCTGACCCTCACACTCACGGTACTCTGACTTTCTAGTATTTGTTTAATTTAGAGTAACATATCTCCATGTTTTCTTCTGAATCCTAAAATATAATAGATATAATTGAATCTAAAATCTGGTTCAGTCCTCATCTAGATCTGACATCTGGTAGTAGGATTCACTGGCATTCTTTTGTTCAAACCAGTATTTTGCTGTGGGGTGGATTTAGTTTATTTAGTTTAGTTTATATTTGAAGGGACATTGTACAGAGACATTGAGCTCACAAAAACAGAGATGTTCAGCACCAGATTGTAAATAGCCAGTTTCCATCTGCACTCCCTGATAACAATAACACACAACATTTCACACATGCACAATAAAACCACACGCCTCAACAAAATATGTAACAATAACAGATATGATATTGTATCACCATAAGTCTCAGACTAACACCATGGGCTGTCAGAATGCATCAAATTACAAGTTTCTTTGCTTACATTCACTGTTGTGGAGCAGCAACAGATTGAAAACAGAAAGAACTACATATACCGTGATCCTTTGCTCTGTTTCAGTCCTATTTACCTGATGGAATAACTGTAATAATAATAATAATACTACTAATAATAATAATAATAATAATAATAATAATGCATCAGTTTTATATAGCGCTTTTCTGGACATTCAAAGACGCTTTGCAGAGCATTATTCATTCACTCCAGACCCGGTGGTGGTAAACTACTGTTGTAGCCACAGCTGCCCTGGGGCAGACTGACGGAAGCGAGGCTGCCAATCTGCGCCATCAGCCCCTCCGACCACCACCAACACTCACGCACACACCACTTTCATACTAGGCAATGTGGGTGATTTGTCTTGCCTAAGGACACAATGACCGTTTTTTGTGACTGGCGCCCCACTGTGGCACCTGGAATTCCCAGAGGTCTCCCATCCAAGTACTAACCAGGCCCGGCCCCGCTGAGCTTCTGAGATCTGACGGGATCAGGCTTTGACGAGCGGGTATGGCCACTCCGGTATGGCCCTTATTAAGCACTTTTAAGTCTTTTTCAATCTTTTAATTATGACAGAAAAGGAGCATGTTCACAGTTTTGTATCCTATTGTGAGCTGCATGTGAAAATATCGGATCGAGATTTGGCTATTGTTACATCCCTACTACAAAGCATTAGGAATTTACAAACCCATGAGTTAGCGTCATCTTCTAAAATACATATTAACCTATCATGGGGGGTGGCACTTCTCAGTAAATTGGTAGCCACTGTGGTATAATTTCTTTGATTCATCTTCATAATAAGCCTAGCATTCTCTAAGCCAACCATTGACTTCACAAGCAAAAGTTAACGCACCATCTAATTAATCAAGTGTCCTATTAATTCATGTTTGCTTCCAACAGAATCTATATCACCAGCTCTCCCCAGTGAAGGCTGTTAGAGATAGTCCCACAGCCTCTAAAGTTTTAATGAGAAGTAAAAAAAGAGTATATGATATCCCTGAGTTACCTACAGTGTGGCATACTTAATCAAAACAACTTCTAATCCTCACGTAAGTCTACGCCGATCTGAGCTGTATTACAGTGCACCTGCAGAACGTAAGCTGACATCTGATGTATAATACCATCAGTGACAGCACAACAGACTGCAGTGGGAAGAGAGAAAAGTGCATACATTCTGCTGTTGGAAGGAAAAGATTCCCATATGCCTGTGTATGTGCACAAACAGCAGAGATCCCAAGAGAAAGCTGACAGGGAGACAGTTGTTCAAAAGAGAGTCCAGCGCGTCAAATATTTCCACTTTTATGGCTTTATTTCTCAAAGAAGATGTGGCCAAGGACTCAATTTATGTAGCCTGGCTCTGGCAGATGGTGCTCCGTTTCTCTGTTTTCATAAAGAATAGCACTTTAAATCCAGTCTCTAAAAGTTTATGGTTTCTTCCTTTGGGTCCAAATTCATCGCCTATAGAATGCAGACATTTATTTGCACACTTATTTACCATAAAACTTATTCATACTTTACTGTTGTTGTTCTTTACTGATAAAGCCCTGCACAACCCTGTGATTCAGAGATATCATACTGCTGAACTAAATTTCCAACCATGCATCATCTGTCTGTCAGTCTGGTTAACTTAAGCTTGAAAATATGTGAATTATTTCAAATTTATGGGTCTCACAAAATAACTCTTTGATATAAAACATGCATCTCAAGTCTGCATTGACATGACCTTGGTCTGTTCAGAAGAAACCGTGCTATATGATGTTTTGTCACTTATCTCACAGTAGCCTACATTCTATCATATGCTTTCCATTTCAAAAGAGGTCATTGTTTCAGGTCAATTAAGAACTACACTTTTCATATTCAATATAAGGCTGAGACCTTCATGTTCTTAAAGTGAGCAAAGAGACATAATGGGACTTGCATGCTTTGAAAAAATGTGGGTGCTGTGATTGTTTTAATGGAATTAAATGGTTATTATGAATGACATTGTTTTACTATAGACTAATCCTGTGAAACACGGAAGTAAAGCGGAAGTAAAACAGCGCTGCCATTACTGCAGTGTTTAGGAAGTAGCAGAAGTAGTAGCGTGTTGGTCATGGATCTGGTGTTGGTTCCGTAGCTGTAGTTGCTCAGACGTTAGCCAAAGTCCTTCTCATGGTCCTTAACATTTCCATTTCCATATCTCGTATTTTTCCAGTGCTCTGGCCCAGGGGTCGGTAAACTTAAATACCTAAAGAGCCTTTTAGAGCGTCTCCTACGGAAAACAAAACACCCGGAGCCACAAAACCCTTTTGAATCTAAAATGAGGAGAATTGCATTACATTTTTTTTACTTGTCTGCTTTGTATAAATGATTATAGTGTTATGCATTTATGTTCTGTGTTCAGTCATCCCCTGATCTGGCCAATCCATCCGGACCGCAGATAGTTCTGTCCTTCTATCAGGCCCTGTAATTTAGGTTTTGACTCTAGTTGCATGCCAGCCAATTAGTAAAATAATCCCAAATAACTCTAAACATTTATTTTGCTGCTACAACTGGTCTTTTTTTTTCCAACTTGTGGTGTGTGTGAACAACTATGACAGGGTTCAGTTTGCATAGATCCATGGGCAGGTCACAGTCCGCAGGCACGCAGTAATGGAGGCGCCTGTAGATTTTTTACAGGTCTATAGAGAGTATATTATACTAAATTAATGCTCTTTTGTTGTATCCCCATGAAAATTATATGTGGGTGGTAGTTTGTGTCAGTAATCTTACTTATTTAGTCAGTTGCTCGCACCAAAAAAAAAGGTTTTCATGAAGCCTCTCACACAATTCACACAATTTATCAGATATCATTTTTGTGTATTAAGTGTAGTCAGTTTTGCCATTTTGACCATTGATTTAGAATAAAAAATAATTACTTTTTTCTCTCTTTAATGCACTAGCAGATATTGTGCTAGTGCCATCTGTTTTATAAAATAAAAATTGTGCTAACAAAGGCTTTGTGGTGTTTGTAAAATGTAAATTAATTTCTGCTCTACCACAATGCAGCGTCCAAAAAAGTTTTAAAAATCAAAGCAATGTACAGTTGTGGACTTTGAATAGGATTACTGCCTTTCACTGACAACTCATTTACATACACAGACAAATCTCCAGCATAAATCTTTGTAAAATACCATTTGCTTTTACTAAGAGAATGAAATCAAGCCACTTGTTCTATGGGAGGGCTCAGAAGTCGTAATATTAATGGGTTTTGATGGCTGCCGTGAAGCTTTTTGCAGAGATAGCGGGAGGTTTGACCATCTAATGACCACTGTGCTTAGCAACAATCAACTCAGCACACAAAGCTCTGAGGTGAGGCGTATGCATGAGCCAGAGTGAGTCCAGATGAGTCAAGGGAACTCCAGGATGAAAAGCTATTCTGTACAGGAACAATATAGGATAGATGAAGAGGGAAAGCACTGGGAGATGAATAGGCATTGCACATGAATTTTCAACACAGCACCTCGCCCTCCCCAGGACTCCTATCTGTGTGTATATGTAAAGGTTCCATCATCACATGTGTCATCTATAACCAACCCCCGAGACTCAACCTTCATTTAACATTAAATTGTCTGGGTGATTGCTTCATACGCACACTGCTACTAAGATGTGCCTGTTGCAAAGGACAGGGATTTAGGCGAATAAGGAGAAAATTGGACATTTTTTTTGCAGGGAAGTTGTTCTGTGTGCGTAAAAAAAACTCATGTTGTAACTTTTCTGGTGGAGGCTTTGCTCGCTTGTCTTCATAGATATGTTATTTCCTTGTATGACTTCACTGTTTTGTTGCTCATAACCTTGAAAAACTGAGCAGGGTTGGCTCTTCACAGATATATTCCATGTCATATTGTGGAACATTTCAGAGAAAGCAATAACATGGAGATGAGCTAGGGGCAGACTCTTCAATATAAACAGAGAACACCCTTAAAGAAGATATTTTGTGCTTGTGTCTGATAGAACAGTTATCATTTAAGACACACGTGGATCATTATGTTATTTGGACATTTAAATTTCCAATATTAATCTAAAACAACTTAATAAAAGAAACAAGTCAACAAGTCAGCTGACTTCTGTGTTACAAAACTGCAGTGCCCAGTGGGAACTGGCATTGCTATTAACATCATCACAACAAAGAGCTGTGAAGTTGTCTACCCCTCTGATAGAGACTGTACAGCATGCTAGCACATGATGTTTTTTTTTTTTCATTTATACCAATTAAATACCACACATATCACAAATTGGAGAATGAATATAGTACAGAGCAGTGGGTGTATGCCGGTGGCAGTGAAATCGCTCAAACATGCACAAATTACTCCAAATACAAGTTGGGCTGAGTAAACGGAAAAGGAAAACAACTGTAATATTGAAAACTCAATTTTGGAAGTGATTTTTAAAAAAAGCTGTGCGTGCATTTTGGCAACGGAAGTGGCATTGTCCCCCATTTATTCCTGACAGACTGAACACGGACAGAAGAAGACAGAGATAAAAAACACATTTCCAGCACCAAAATGTCTGGTTGTTATGTGTGTGGTTGTCAGAATCAATATTCTACCAGCGGACTAAAGTTTTAAAGTTTTACTCACTGATCGCACAAGGATCTGGCAGTCGGACACCATGTGTCAAAGTCGGCTTGTAGACGAAATATTCACGATCTTTTGACGATAATCCTTTCGCAGAGATCGACAAGCTGCTGAGTTCTGCTGTACTTTTGAACACTGAAAGGGCCTATAGTGCTGCTTTAATGCAACTTATTTAAAAATCACTATATTGTTTATTTAATCCACACATAAAACCAATGTGTCAATGAAAAAACAAGTACAGCCGAGACAGTACCAACACGCTATTTCAGGATATTTATATATGTTTATAGCTGACTGTTCAGCTATTCAGTACACTCCATAATCAGTACACAATGTCCACCATGTTAAATACAGTGACCTTTTACACATGTTTAAACTTCAATCCAATGATAATAAGGCCTGATACCATCTTATTCATTTTCTCTTTGCTTAGACAGTGACTGTATAGCATTGCTGAAATTTGCACATTACTGATAACCTTGGGGAAAGACAAGCAAAAACCACTTAACATTAATAAAATCTCCCACAAGATTAAAGCCACATTTAACTGCCAAAGAACGCAATCCACTGTCAAAAGCACTGTCTCTAATTTGAGCACATATTTTTCATAACAGTCTTTCAACTTTGCAAAATCCTTGTATTTGCTTTAAAGTGTGGGTATTATTAAAGGAAATTGGAGCAGCATGATGGTAAGAACGTGTCTATATACCCAAGCTCTCCCCTGACTAAGTGGATGTCAGGTTATGCAAGCAAGTCCAAACTGCGGGGTGCACCAGATCAAGCCCACTTAAGATTCCACCATGGCTGCCGTAAAGCACATAAACACAACTGATGACAAACATCTAAATATGGAGACTGGAAGGGATTCTGCAAAGCCCTCTTTATCTTGCGCTTTCCATTTTCCTCTCCTGTCTTTACCTCCATCGGGAATTGGCTGCTTTGATCTCTGAACCTGTAAAATTTCCACACACAGAAGTGCTGCTGACAGTGAGGCAGGAGTGAGGGGGCGAGCTCCGTGATTTGATATGCACAACATGGACGTCAAGGGCAGAGAAGGCAGATACAGCTAGAGGCGGGCTGTGAGAGAGAGGGAGAGACTAAGGGAGAAAGAGGCGGATTCGGAAGAGCTTCGAAACAACAGTGTTCCGTCTGTGATGAAAGGATAAGATAGGAACACTGTACGGTAAATACATGGGGAGCAGCTGTGCTCAGATGCCTTATGGGACGCTGTTTGGTCCATAGAGATAAACCAATTACAAATATGGATTTTATAACTCCAAAGTGCCTTGAAAGTGTGTCAGCAAGGCTCCTCTGGGATTCATTTAAAAACACAGGAGTTGTTGTTTAAGCTATTAAAAATGAAAGTAAAATATACATCACCACTTTATAAAAACAACAGCTTAATTAGTGTAAAAAAAACATGAATAAAGATGACTATTTTATTAAGAATGATTCAGGATTACTAGCTATAATAAAGGGGTTAGCATAAGGGCCTTAATTAAATAGTTACTACAAGTTATAATGTTGTTTCCTCATCAAAAACAACCTGGAGTTGTGTTTTGAGCTTTGAATTGTAGACAAACTAATAATTATTACTCAATTACTGAAACATGTAAGAATAAAACAAAACACAACTCCAGGGATGTTTTTTGATGAGGTAACAGCAAAGCTCACAAGTCAATTTTGTGTAATATAAGAAGTTTAATAAAGCAGTTGTTGTTATGCTAATTATGTGTATATTTTTTGTTGGTTTTTTTCCCCTCAAAGACACTCCTATGTCACAAGAACATATTAAACATCATAAAGAAAAGCAATCTCAATGTGGGTGAAGTTTCTTACCCAGAGACACAACAACAGTGTTTGTACCTGAGGTTTAATTACATGCAAATGTCATGGATACTGCACAAAGATGTAAGGATTATATCTATACGGTCCCCTGTACTGTCACTATACTATACTGTATTTTTACATAAGAACTTGTAGTTAGTGTTATGCCCATTGTATGCACCACCTACAGCAAAAATAGAACTGCCAACCTTTCAGTTACAGGGCAGTAGTCTTATCTGTTAATGCTGCAGACAAATTGCTGCATTTCTGTTTCTTTCAGAGTCATATAAGTCAAAGGAAATGTCTTAGATGTATGCAGCTACAATCTAAAAACAAAATGAAATCCCTCATACCAGTCTTTTGTTATTTTAAGAATGCAAGATGATTTTTTTGCTCTTTATTTCAAGGTTATTCAGATTAACTAATTCTTCAGTTTCTTAGCAACGAAACTACACTACCTCTACCGACTGTTCCTGTAAAGCTATGTATAGTGTATAGTATATAAACATAAAGGAGACTTTGGCTGCAGTTATTTTCCTAATCTACACTTTATTTTCAGGGAGTTGTGCATTTAGATGTACTCATATTTTACAGCTATGTGAGCATACTGTGTAACCTGCTTTCTGAAGTAACTAACTATAACTGTCTGGCTATTTTATTCCACAAATTCATGGGTTCCAATTTCCCATTTGGCGCCCTTTTGAGGACATCTGAACATACTTTTGTTTTGTTTTTTTAATTGGTAGACCTAATTGCTATGGATATGGTCCCAAATTTCTGACACCTTGGGATGAGGTGAATGATATATTCTTATCTAATTCAGGATCCGTTTTATTTTAATAACAGAGCTTCACAGTTCTAACAGAGGTAACAGGGGTGAGGTTATTTTAAAATACTGTATTACAATGAAACACCATCACTATTTTAAGACACTGCCAAGTGGTTGACAGATTTTTATCACTAAAAGCAGCTTTATGTAAAATTAAATGAAATGTAACTTAATATGACTCACTTCTGATGAATATAAACGATAAACAATAATTTTGAAACTGTCACTGACACAAACTATTCTAAATGTTCAGTATTGTTAAAAAAAATAATGAGCTCCAATAAATAACACTTTAATAATTAGTTTGTTCTGTAATGAGTCAAAGCCAAAAAATTACCAAAAATTTTCCAGTAGCGCAAACAAAATGTATATATGTTAAATATTTGTCCCCCAAAAATATAGTTTCAGCTTTGACATATTGAACAATAATTCAATATAGTCTGTTTTATAAGATAAGGAAACTAGGGAACATATATCTCACACAAAAAGACCTCATACAATATGAGAATACAACTCAAGATCCTATTTTTATGTGGCACATCTGTAATTTCTGTGGCCAAATGAACAGACAAGCCAAATAGGCTGTGTTCTTGATGATGCTATGACCTCAGATAGTGGGCAAGGGTCTTTATAACTATATGATTTATATACTGTTACTGTTTAGGCAAGGCAAGTTTATTTGTATAGCACAATTCATACACAAAGTAATTCAATGTGCTTTACAGAAAAAGAAACATTAAAATCACAATACAAACCAATCAAATCCACAAAGCTCAATGTCTATATAGGAATTCTACAATATTGTGATGTCACGTGAAGTCAACCAAGAAAAAAAGATGAGATTATTTGTTATTCCTCTGCTTGTCCTACATCCACCTTTGTACAAAAAAAAGAAGCAAAAATTGAAAAAAAAAAAAAAAAAGGTTTCAAAGAATGCCTGTGTCTACCCAAAATAGCATCTCCTCGATAAAGGTTGAGATTAAATGATGTAGCTTTTGGCAGGAGCTGATGTGCACCATAACCGGAAAATCCATGAGTCCATGCAGCACCAGAGAATGGCACCATGATCACCAGAGAGAAGCATTACTGCACGCCTGTTCTGCCATGCCTTCACATTGTCTCAGTCTTATTGCTGCAGGATTAGTCTTATTTTACTACAGAGCCAAAGCCCTTCTCCAAGTTAACCATTCATGAAAACAAAACACAACCGGGAAAAAGCAATTAAAAGAGAAAATGTTATGAGCAAATAGTGCAAAGAGACATTTTAGAGCTCACTGGGCATGTAGGGGAATAGGACATTTTTCTATATACAGTATATTTTATCTCTTCAAGAAATAGAACATTTATTATGAATCATGGGTGGTAGATCAGCTGTTTGCTATTTTTATTACATAAAATCATGGGTTCAGTTTCCTGTTTATAGGTGCCATTTGGACTTTTGAGAGATTTTTTTTTTTATTGGTAAGCCTAATTGCTATGGATGTGCTCCCAAATTACTCATCACTCTGAACCCACACTGCAAATTTCTCTGATCTGGCCAAGATTTTAAAACTTATATGAGGTTATTCATCTTGTTTTCAGATTTATGAGCTACTTACTAGTTCTGAGACTGCTTAATTCTAGTCTAAAGTTAATTTATTTTAAGATAACTTGTCAAGTACAATGTCATCCAGCCTGTGTTCTGTGCCTATTCTCTCCTGTTGTGTCTATAAAGAACTTTTATTAACACTAGTATAACTTCTTGAAATGTATTTATGGAAATGTTTTAGTCTGAGTGCTTGAGATGTATGTTTGAGCAAGCCAAAGACAAATTTCTGCCAACGCTTTTGTGTCAGACAATAAAGTTTTTCTATTCTACTCTAAATTATCTCACTGCATGGACAGATAATTTCACTACCGTATTTTTCAGACTATACCGCGTACTTAAAATCCTTTAATTTTCTCAAAAAATCAACAGTGTGCCTCATCATCCAGTGCGCCTTATGCATTCATTTTGAATGATTCTCAAATATTTGTCAAAATGTTTTAGTACGAGCCTCGCAGAGTGATATATACTGTGTTTCAGCATTATATTATGGTGTGTGTATAAGGACCCCAAATGGCACTGGTTAAGAAACAAGCTGACTTACACGTTCAAGTGAAGCAAACCAATACGGTGCTGCCATCAGTCCGGGTGAATTAACCAAAGAAGTTCAAGATAGATATTGGTGTCAACAGGTCGTTTCAAATTAAGCTGCGAGCTGCATTGGACGACAGAAGGTGAACTCACATTCACCAAGATGGACGAGTTATGCCATGATATGCCAATGGATCGTGAATGCCCGGTCTCACTTAATGCGTATCAATATATCAAATATCAAAATAGACCCATTCGTTGATATTGTGCCTTACAATCCGGTGTGCTTTATAGTCCAAAAAATATGGTACTTTTAAGTCATTTTCTGATAGATTTAAGTGTTTATATCTTAAGCTTTGTTGCAGTGCATGGATACTATTTTTATACAGAAGTTAGTGAGATTAATAACATATTCTTAAACTCTTAAACTCAACTCCAGTTCCTGTTTGGGTTTTTCTCTGCAATAAATAGTTCAAAACGGTTTAAAAATAGTATGACCCAATATGACCCACCTCTAAAGCGAACTGCATAGTGAACTGCATAGTGTGTCTAAACTTTTTGATGGTAATGCATTTGGAGCTAAGCTTCCCACAGGTAAAAGCAGTCTTTCCTTCAAGCTGCACTATGTAACTGTTCGGTTGGGGGTCCATCACCTGCTTATTTCTATGGATATGTCATTGCTCTGCTTAAAATATGACTTAAATTATGACTTTAAGGGAGTTCTATTTTACATGTATTCAATCACAGGTGGTTTTACTGCTCAAAAATACCTAGAAAAACACATCATTCTGACTGGGTGGTTTTCTCTCTCCACAGATCTGACCTGTAACTTGGTCTGGTTTGGCCTCCATGAAGATAGAAAAGTTTAATGGTAATAATAATACTGTGGAACATTCCAGACAAAGCATAACATCACCATGAAGAAAAGCATTTGACAGACCCCCCCCAGCAGAAAAGTTACGCAATGCACCTTTAAACCCTATTGTCTTTAGAGGTGCATTTTCCTCTTCACTATAACTGTGCCTTGTCTGTACAGTTTGAATGGCACTGTGAACAGACTGTGCTTAAGAATAGGCAGTGAACAGTTGGTGATAATTAACCTCTCTGTCCTGAAGAGTCATGGGTGTCAATGGGGTGATCCCACCAGAGATGCGCCCAGATCACAGAGTTCTTTAAGGTTTGGGCTGGAGAAAATGAAGAGTGTGATGTGACTTTTGGGTTCAGTGAAGTAAACAAGTGAACAATGGGAACGCTGAGACAAAGGCCATGGTCAGAGCGGAGAACTGGGAATACTGCAGGAAAGGTTAATATCAAATACAGTGCAAAAAGTATGAGACTGTGCAGTTTTTATTTGGTATTGCTTAAAGGCGCACTGTGTCACTTTTTGACTTGGGGCTCCATCACCTCCTTGTTTCTATGGATATGATAATGCTGTGCCTGGAATATTCCATAGTATGAAATTAAACACCTCTACCTAATATTTATTCAAATACAAGTGGTTTTACTGCTCAAAAATTTGTAGAAAAATATCCGTTCTGACTGTGAGCGGTGTTGCCTCTCCACAGATCTGACCTGTGACTTGGTCTGGTTTGGTCTCCATGAAGATAGAAAGGCTTAATCCCATACTGTGAAACATTTCAGATCAAGCAATAACATCTCCACAGAGAAAAGTACTTACTGGACCTTCCACCAGAAAAGTTACACAATGCACCTTTAGAGGCCCATATTACGGTATTTTCTGATCTATGTTATATTCATTAAAAACGTATCTGGAGTTTTGATTTGTTTCATTCACACATGTTTAACACACAGACTCTGCATATTTAGGCTGAGTTCTTCCCTCAAACTTAAAACACTCCTCCACTTTGTGATGTCATGTGGTAATACAGGAAGTGCTCCACTGTGTATTTAAATCCCATACACCTTCACTAGAATCATTTGGATAATTGGATAAAAAATTTCATCCCTGGAAGATGGAACAGATCATTTTGTGCTGTGGAGATTTAGACAAACTAATAATACATGAATGTTACTCAAACATGTGTAAATGAAACAAAACACAATTCCAGATAAGTTTTTGATGAGGTAACAACATTCTAACACGGCTTGGAGCTCACAACAGTCAATTTTGCATAATATATGACCTTTAAGTATTCATGCATTCAGACAGATTTGCATTCGGCGCTTGAGAATCAGCAAGAGAACACACTGAAGAATCGTCAAAGGCTTTCAAAATGGCATCAACTTGTTTCGTCTCGTATCACTGGAGGTACAGGGCTGACAATGTTAATAGCTTTTCAGAACAGCTGATGGAAGTATTTGTCGAGGATTTTCCCAACTCCTATAGGACAATAACATTAAGCATTACACAACTGATTTAATCTGCTTTTGTTATGGCCTGAATTATTTTCACATTCTTCAGAGCCTTTAAAGGTCATCGCTCATAAACAAACTGAAATCCTGTCACTCCAGAGTCGAACATTATGCTTAATTAATATAGTGCTCCAGGGCCAGTGTGCTCAGCGTGCCAACAGGGAAGTCTGAATTGTGCCGGTTCCCTTGACAAAAATCCAGTGGGATTGCTCTATTAAATGATGGATAATTTCAAATATAGAAGAAAACAAATGGGGCCTTCAATCAGCGTCAGTGTGGCTGGCCGTGGTGTGACAGACAGGAGGGAGCAGGAGAGCTGGGGTTCAGGGAGGCAAATTAGTTTTCACAGTCAACTATGCAAAAGTTCAAGACTCTAATCATCATATATGTATTGCTATGCATGAGCTTGTTATACAATGTGATGTGATTTTGCAGCTGACACATTTGAACACTGCTCTCATTCTAAAATTCAACCAATTTTCTTTTCTGTGTCCTAGTCACATTGAAATTTTAAAAAGTAATGATCATATTTTGCACATTTTGATAAAACCTTCAGCAAAGGTCAGTGCAAACAAATGTTTCTTTTTAATGTGATACGCAGGACCCCTCATCATTACCAGAGTTTGGAGCATTTGCAATGTGTGCAACTGGTTCAAGTGCTTCTTTTACTTTGCTGTTAAGAAAATGGCTGCAAATCGGAAATTAAAATAGCACAAGTGGAGCTATGTCGGTGGAAACTCAAAGCAAACAATGATATTCTTTTTAAGTGCTAAAATTATATTTTTAAAAAAAGCTGAAACTTTGCTTTGAATCAGACACGGCCCACACGTAAAGAGCAGTTCAATTGTATAGGAGATGACCTCACTTCATCTAAACATGCTCCTTTTGATGATGAGTTACAACTGGAGTCTTCCTTCATTTGGACTTTTCCAATCTCAGTTTGCCATAAGCAGCCAATCATCTTCCTCCAGACACATTTGCATATTGATTTAGTATAGGTTTTAAACTTGGTGCCCTTCATGATGTAACCGTCTTGCGTGTGTGAAATCACATGTGATCCCTTGTGGAAAGACGACCAACTAGCAAAGTAGTCACATAGATTTGTCACTTCATAACTGCAAACTTCTGTGAAAACATGTGTAGGCTTTATCTGTTTGGGGGTATTTCTGTCCCTAGATTATCCATAAATGCTGGAATACTTTGATATGCAGCATGTTCTGTTATGAAAGCGTTTGGTGTTCGTTTTTACAACACCCATAGGACACGTTTTTACAGAGAGTGGAACAATGTCTAAAATAATTAAGTCAGACTGTTGGAATGTGTTTGGGGATGAAAACAATGTAAGTCAGAAGTGAAGTGCAAATGAAAAATACACAGAAAATGACAAAAAGCCTATATGAAAACTTCAGTCCATTGCTTGTCTTTGCTATGTAATAGTTGGCAATAGGGATTCTTCTAAAGTTACTAAAATAAACATTGTTTTTAGAGCCCTCATTGAGTAAGACTTTGGTGCATTCTACGTCTGATTGGCAATTCAAAACTTGCCCACTTGGCCTGGTAGCTGATATGAAAAGATAGAACCCTCTAGTGTTCCCTTGGTGCAGTAATAGTAAAAGATTGATCTCCAAGACATGCTCTACAATTAATTCATGAATCGATTTTCTGCTTGGGATTAGTATGGCGGCAGTCTTTGAGAATAGATGTGGTGTCTCACACCTGCAGCACATTCTGTTCACCAATAAGGTAACAAAAAAATAAAATAAAATAAAATAAGTGAAGGTCAGGGATGGTTAAGTACAGCTGTGTGGTGGGATTACACTGCAGAGGGAGGACCTGGGATCAACTTTTGGCAAAATTGCATTGTTAATTGAAAATATGGGTTAAAGTTGTACTGTTTTTGTTGTTGCAGTAGCAGCTGTAGCCTGATTCACTATAATAGGATTAATTAGGTTAGGTTATGTTAGTGTAGTTGCCATTTACAGGTAAAACATTGGAAAAACATGTGCAAAAAGCTCAAAATGCAAGTGCAAGGAGCTATTAAAAACAACATTAACACAAAACAGACAATAATTACAGACAATACTGTGAAATAAACAAGATACAAAGATTAAGTAGCCAATATTAATGTGCTACATCAAAGTCCAAAGTGCATTGTTCAGGCTTATAACAGCTTGTGTGAAGAAGTTGTTAGAAGTCTAACATTTAATGCAGCGATATCTTCTTCCAGAGTGGAGAAGCTCAAACATGTCTCTACCAGAGGGGTCGTGTATGATCTGAAGTAAAATTTTAAAGGTGCTCAATGTAACTTTTCTACTGGTGGGGCATAGGCCTTCGACTATCTACAGGTATCTTGCATTTATTCAACTTAAGAAACACTTTCTGTGAGTGGACTTCCGCTGCATAGATCAGACCTATAACAGCCTAATGGTGTCTGCTTGTGTCAATGATGACTGATAAATGTAATGCCATATTGTGAAACATTACAGCTAAAACAATATCATCTTCAGGTAATAAGCAGGTCGCTGAACTCTTCACTAAAAAAGCAATAGCCTATAGTGCATCTTCAAATAGAACAGGCCTAGAGCACTTTGTTTTTCAATTTAAAGTCTCAGACAGTCGACAGATTAAGTTCTTATAATAACTCCATAGATTAATGTGTATTTATAGAATCAGAAAGACCTCACATGAACTTCACTAAATGATTTATGTACTTAGAATTGTCTTCACTTTGGTCATTTTGGTGTAGGCTGTGAAGGGCACACACTGCACTCTTTAGCAGATTAATTTACTGGTCATTTAAAATATATAATCAAATCATGGCGTAAGTAGCAGCAGCACTGGTTCTAAATCACAATGGGCCCAGCAGCAACACTTTTACAAGCCCATCTACATAAAACAGTCCTGGAATGTTGTTTTCCAGAAGACTTCATCAATTACAAAGCAGCATCGGTGACCCTGTTCTGATGCTATCAACAACACTGACATTTTATTAACACCTCTACATTACTATTAATTTGTTAATACATTCTAAATGCCTCATTAAAATTCAACCATATGGACTTGGCATGATGATCAGTAGCTCAGTGTGTAGGGTGTTCGTGCACTGATTCGAAGGTTGGCAGTTTGAATCTCGCTCTTGACGCAAAAACTAAACAAAACTAAAAAAAAAACATAATTGGTTGAGTGTTCAGATCCAGTGGACAGGATGGATTCTGTCGTTGTGTCCTTGGGCAAGACACTTAACTCCCCTCGCTCCCAGTGTCTGCGTACATTGGTGTGTACAATGGGTGAGTGGTTCCTTGATGTAAAGCACTTTGAGTGCCTTAAAGGTGGAAAAGCTCTGTATAAAATGTGACCAGCACTGTTGTTGATAACAGCTAGCACACAGCCCGAGTCTCGCCCACAGTAAGATGGATGGTAATGGTGGCTCCGTACATAGATTTGAAGTGTGCAGGTGCATAGAGTGCCCTCTCCTTCTGTCGAGTTAAGAGTGTTGGAGCACACACACATACATACACCTGGAGGAGCAGGTGCCAGGCCCTGACCCCGTAATGGAGTACAAGGTGAGTTTAAATACTAGACAAGTCGCCGTTTGGTTAGTTTGGATAAATATGAAGTATTAAAAAGTGTGTATGAGGAATTAGCTGTAAATATGGGATTGGCCGATTGGTTTGTTTTTTAGGAGGGATGTTAAGTCTTGATATTGTGCCACTATTTATACTTAGAAATAACTGATTAAATTGCCAGACCTTGAATTCAAGTTTCTAAATCAGACTGAAGATGGAATAAAACTGGTGATTACAAAATATTTTTATTTCTTTCTGTCATGACAAACCTCAGTCATGAAAAATCATTGAGTCTCAAATGTGGGACAATAAAAAAAAAACAGAAAAACAGTCAAACATGCATGAAACACTGTAAATTATGAGGGGAAACCATGGTTAAAAGGCAAAAGTCGACTTGGAAAATATTATGTTCAGTGCATGTTTTATAGATGTTCTATTAAATATGGTTATGGTAGTATGGCTGTGGTGGTATAGCATGGACGCATAATCATTTCACATTTTACAGCTAATTGTATGAATACATAGCCACACTGGGATTACCTCTATGCATATTCAGACTCATACATGATCAAGTAGAATTTTCCACAATTGATTCATAGCTGTTTGGTCTTTAACAAGGTCTTTAGCAATCTGCTTAGTCCCAGCTCTGTTTTCAGCAACAGGCTACATAGTTGACTCTGGGGTATTTCTCTCTAAACGCTGTGTGTTGACAAGTATCTACTATAGCAAATAAATAGCTATCTACAACAAAATACTGAACCATCCATTCAAACCCCCAGACAGCAAATATTGCAAAAGCGGAAACTGTGCCAAATCGAAACAGTCGCCTGAAATATTAGTCCACCACATCAAATAGAAATATTGAATGTATCTGTGTGCTGCAGCTAAGGTGATGCATTGCGCAGTGAGCACCATAGACTCTACTGCAAATCATTTAATTACCAGTTTAAGTAGGGCTTAGACCAAAGAACTCATTTGCATTATTGAACACAAGGCCAGTCCTCTAGAAAATATATGTACTTTCCCAGAGAGATAATGGCCCATTGGAGAACACAGCACAACACGATGGTGTCACAATCAACAATCCTCCAAACAGCATCAAGAGGTATAGATTAAGTTGCTCAAAAACAACCATCTCCAAAAGGACAGGTTGGTGGTTTCATGAATGAATGAAAAGGTCCTGAGAATAATGTGTAGTATGTCCATTTCTATTCTATTTGCAAAAAACAAAACAATTTAAAGTTCTATAATACACTAAATCAATTCCTGGGAGCTTTAAGCCATTATTATATTATAATTATTCTGTTACCTCCTCAAAAAGAAATGTGTCAATGAAACAAAACACAACTCCAGATAAGGTTTTTGGTAAGGAAACAACATTATAACATAGATAGCTTAATACGGGCCCTTTAAGAAATGTATAGTCTACCTTTTTTCCTCTGTAAACAACTTATGCCATTGCATCTGCCCAGTAGCTCACAAGCCTGGATCAGTGTGAATACTTACTACTGAATGCATTTTACAACTAACAAAAACTACCATCTTCAAAATGGCAAATCTATACTTTCGATGCAGATCAGATTTCAGCAAGGGGACGAAGTGATGGCTGTTGATTCTCTAGTGTCTACTTGACATTGGCTACCCATTTCAGCCCATTTAAAGCATAACACAATATGCAAAGTACTAATCAAGTGGTATCAAAATTCACCATGCCACTCCGGCGTAAGTGCTTTCTTGGCAGATGCGTCGATTTACAGAGTTTGCATAGGCGCGTGTTTGTGTATGGGCGGGTGCAGAAGACAGATAATGGTCACCACCTCAGTTTATAATCGCCATTACCTTTGACACCCAAGAAATTCTACCCATTGCATGACAGCAGTATTGTGCAAATGCTCCCAATCCTGACATTAATACAGCACAGTAAAGCTACACTGCAAAAAGCGATATCTGAGTAAGGTCCAGTTACTCAGATTAAGATGTAAAGGTCCTATATTACACAAAATTGACTCTTGTGAGCTTTAAGCCATGTTATAATGTTGTTACCTCCTCAAAAACATAACTGGAGTTGTGTTTTGTTTCTTTTACACATGTTTGAGTAATTCTTTATTAGTCTGTCTACATCTCCAAAGCTCAAAATGCTCTATTCCACCTTGTGATGTCATGTAGTGATAGTTTTCAAGTGTCATTTTCAATTTGGCTGAAATCATCCAAATGACTTCACTGAAGGCGTATGAAGTTCAAAAACACAGTGGAGCACTTCCTGTATTACCACATGACATCACTAGGAGTGTTTTCTGTTGTTGTGTTTTCTGCCTAAATATGCAGGATTTGTGTGTTAAACATTTGTGAATGAAACTCCACTTGACAAGTAAAATTCTCTACCAAGAGAATTAGTATTTTTTCTTAATTTAAACAACATAAGATTTGTTGTTTTTCTTATCTTTCCGTGCCAAATCCATTGGTAGATAATTTAACGTTTCACAGTGTCATCCCCTCATTTTATAATCGCCATTACGTTTGACGGGGCCCCAGAAATTCTAGCTCTCACATGACAGCAGTATTGGCCAAACGCTCCCAATCCTGACATCAGTATAGCACAGTAAACCCATGTTTCTGTCCTGCAGCTAGCTATTTGCAGTGACATGTGAGTGTAATGAAAGAGGACAATAGAAGCAGCCTGGTGACACTCATCGCATGCACCTCTGCCCATGGCCAGGAAAGAGCTATGTGAAAGTGAAAAGGTTTAGGCTGCTTAGACTGGCCATCGTCCATCACACCAGCAGCAAAGTAAATTTGAGAGAAATGAACCCTTATAGGTGGTGTATTGGTGTTGACTCCAGGCAGTCGTATCTATTTATGGTAATGGCGCAGCAGACAGAACATGGTGGCTGCCCTGGGTTTGGCTTGTTGTCTTGATTTTACTCACTGCGCTATCTATCTGTACAGTATGCGTGGAGTGTCAGGATGTATTATATTTATGCTGTGTATTGTCCTGGTGAAAAATATTTTGGCAGAGATAAAGAAACATATGAAAAAGACAGAAATAAATAATAAGATCCTGACCTAAGCAAGTATTTTATGTCAGTTTGTGTTTAGTTCTATATTACACAAAATTGACTCTTGTGGGCTTTAAGTCGTGTTATTATGCTCTTAACTCCTCAAAAACATACCTGTGCACCAGTTTTATGTTTTGTTTTATTCCCATATGTTTGACTAATGCTGTGAAACTGTCTACATATCCAAAGCTCAGAATCCTCTGTTCCACTTTGTGATGTCCTGAATCGATAGTTTTCAAGTTGACAGCTATGTTTTAACTTTTTTTTCAATAGATCGGCGATTCCGGGGCTGAAATTATCTAATCGATTCTAGTGAAGGCGTAATGAGTTTAAAAACATAGTGGAGCACTGTATTATTACATGACGTCAAATCTGTTTGAGAGAAGAACTCTAAATGCAGGATTAAACATGTGTGTAATGAAACAAAAGTTGAAGTTGGGAACCTGTCCCTTTAACCTGGCCCTAAACAACTTGCGACACTGTGATGTGCTGAATCTGCGCAGTAATTTACAAACCTAGATCAGTGTGTATGCTTACTAATGAATGTATTTTACAACTAAACTAAGTAAAACTTTTAACTGAATTTATGATTAATAAATTGCCAATGTCATACCCCTCAGGGACATGTAATACAAGGGAAAAAAAATAAAAAATAGAAGCAATTCAAGGGTTTCAGCTTTCCATTTCTAGGTAATTTTTTGAGGACTTTCACCATACAAAAGACACGTTAATTTGTTTTGAAGTATTAATTGCTATGGCAACTGTGCAACATTGTATACTGTGTTTCAGTCGCCCCCTGAGGTCAGAAATCAGAATTACATGATTTCCAATGCTTGTTCTAGTTATCAAGTCTGAAAAACTATGACCAATATACAGTAAAAACTCATCAATCAGCAAAGACTTAAATTCAATGAATCCATGAACACAGTCATTCATACCACTACATAATACTATATTTTTAAAGATATAACAAAAATATAACACATGACCCATGCATCACGTTTTGTCTTCTTAAAAAAAAAACACAAAAAAAAAAACTTCCAAACAAACATCTTAAAAATGCATTGTCCATCACATGCTTTTCTCTGTGGAGATGTGGTTGCTTTGTCTGGACTGTTTCACCTTTTCTATCTTCATGGAGATAAAACCAGACCATGTTACAGGTCAATTCTGTGGAGAGGTGACACCACTCTCAATCAGAATACCTGTTTTCCTGGGTATTTTTGAGCTATATGTTTAATGTAATTCTGTGGAACATTTTAGGCAGAGCAATGACATCCAATAACAATCCATAGAAACAAGCAGATGAAGGACCCCCAACCAAAAAGTTACCGGGGGCACCTTTAAATGACTCCAGCACATGAAGCTAAACTGTGTTGTTATTCAGAACCATACTATGTCTTCAAACATCTCTGGTAACATAATGACAAATTGTATTACCCTCACAATGTTGAAACAAGGCCCTGAGTTAACATCACGCGTTCATATTTCATTCTCCCCTGCTGTTCCGGTCCTCGTTGCCACTGTGTTGATGGGCCATTATTAGTGAGTGATGGAGTGGTTGCTAATGAGCAGGATAAAGTATGCGGCCAAGCCCTGGCTGATGAAGTGTGATAGATAAAGGAAGAGATTGTCCTGCTAATGTGTAATTGAGTTTGAAAAGACATCATCGTCGGGAGGTGAGGGACGATTATGGATGACCCCCTATTATTTTATTATTGCAGCACTTTTCCAGATATGGGGATTTTCATGTTTTCCATGTCACTTGCTTTAATCGTTGGTAAAAGACAAGATTGTGAGTCCATGGTTTTAGAAAGGACTTTAATTGCAGTAAAGCTTGAGTCTCTTTATTTTGAGGGTGAGCTAATTTGTACTGTTAAAAAGTCCCTCCTATAAATACATTATTTTTTAAAACTGCCAACTATACATGTATACTTACTTATTATGAATGTAGTATTACATTTTATATTTTTGCTCTTTGGACACATCACAATAAATATAAACAAATGTGGAGCAGTAATGTTTGTCTAAGTCAAGCATGGCCAAACAACGGCCCGGTGGCCAACTGTGGCCCTCAGACCAATTGTTTTGGCCCTCAGGCTTCCAAGTGAAATGGCCCATACTACTGCAAGTAGTACTTTTTACTGCATGTTGTTGAAATCTACCTTGATCAAGCAAATGTAATGTGTCCTTTTGAGGGTCTAAGCATGAACAAAGGTCTAGAGCAGGGTGCCCAAACTTTTTTCATCTAGGGCCACATATTAAAACACAGACCAGCGTGAGGGCCGATTGGGGGTCATAGACTGATGATCAAAACGGTGAGTAATTCAAATCCGTGCATTTATAACAGGTTTGAATGACCCTCCAGACCTTTGTTCAGGCTTAGACCCTCAGAAGGACACACGAAATTTGCTTGATCAAGGTAGATTTCAAAAACATGCAGTAAAAAGTACTACTTGTGGTAATATGGGCCAATTCACCTGGAAGCCTGAGGGCCAAAAACAATTGGTCTGAGGGCCACATTTTGGACATGCCTGGTCTAGAGGGTCATTCAAACCTGTTATAAATGCATTTTTAGTAGTAATATTAATATTTCAATTACTGTTTTGACCACCAGTCTATGACCCTCGATCGGCCCTCACGCTGGTATGTGTTTTAATATGTGGCCTTTGATGAAAAAAGTTTGGACACCCCTGGTCTATGTACTGCAGAAACATCGGTGCATTGCTCAGAAAAGAAATCTTGCAAAAGACATGATACACTATTTTGCATTTGATTTCATTTGAGCATTTTAATATTTGTGTACACTCTAAACTGAATATAACAATTTAATCCCCCTGTGTCACCCAAACTCCACATAATACAAGGGAGAATGTAGGTAAATGTGTATTGCCATTGCAGACTTTAATTGAGCATATTAGCGTTAGTAAGACGCATACTGCTTCAGGGCAAGACAGGTTTTGTTGACTCTTCACAGCATTATTTCAGCAGGTAGTCTATTGCTCAGTAATAATGCATAATAAATACCTGGGCATAACACATTAAGGAAGGCTACACTTGTCGGATAAGATAACTGCAATAAATATATGCACAAAAATAAAAAGAAATACGACTACAGAGCGTGTTAATACATATCCTTTTTCAACTGTCTTTATAAATATGAATACTGACCCTCTTACTTTAGAAGTCAAGTATCCACTTACAACCACATAAAACCATAACTGTTGCCCGTTGCCTGAAATGTTTCACAGTATGGTATTAAGCCTTTCTATCTTCACGGAGACCAACTCAGACAAAGTTACAGGTCAGATCTGTGCAGAGGCCACCCCACTCACAGTCAGAATGCCTGTTTTAATAGGTATTTTGAGCAGAAACCCACCTGTAATTAAATAACTGTAAGGCAGAGCTGTTTAATGTCATACTGTGGAACATTCCAAGATGAGCAGGTGACAGACCCCAAACCAAAAAGTTACACAGTCTCGTCTTAAGATCCACTATTGTTTTTATTTATTCATTGCTGTTTTATGGACTTGCTTTTACTTGACTTTACTAGTTTTAGTGTTTTAGGATTGGCAAGGTTAAATTGAGCATTGCTACCCTCTGTTATTTTTAATACCTCTGTTGTTTTTCATGTTCTCTTTATTTATGCAGCACTTTGGCAACTGCTTTGTTAATAAAATGTGGCATATAAATAAAGTGGATTTGGATAAGTCAAGTATCATCTTAAAATCATATAAAAGCATATACCGTTCTTAAGACAATCATAGACATAGAGGAAAGCCAAAATGTTTCTGTTGCATCTGCTGTTATATCACACCACAGTGACCTCACCATTTACTTTGTTCATAAACAGCCACTTAGCTTGATTACTTCCTGCTCACTGCTCAAGCATCGCTGATCTGTCAATGCCATTTTTTTTTTAACACAAAGCCTCGCCCCATCTCTCCCCTACCCTCCTAACACCGTAAGATTAAATGTATGGCTCTGGATTTCCTGGGTCGGACCCCCTGAGTGGCTCGGGATAGCACAGCGTTCCCTATCTGGGCCATAGTACACTACACTACACTATTCTACAGTACACACAGGGTTGCGGAGCGGCAGGAGCTGATCAGTCCAATGAGCAAGGCATTAATCTGCAGTGACACTCCGACTCTACCCCTTGGAGGACGTTCCTGGATCTGGGAATGAATCCAAAACAGGACTGCCTTTTGCTGCTGGAGTAATGCTGAGTGTCAGAGGAGCTGGCATGGATAGAGGGACGGGGTACGCTGCCGGGGTGGAAGGAAGAGAAGACGAAGATGCAAGATCAGCACCAGAGGGGAGAGCAGACGGAGCAAGAGAGATGGGACGTGGCAAGGACCAGATAAGAGTGATAACTTAAAGGCACAAAGGTGAAAAGGAAATGGATTTGCCAGAAGATAAATTTCAGATTTGAAAAATAGAGAGGAAATGTACAACACTAAAAATAGTGAATGAAATGAATTATCTCTGCAAAATTTCAATTAACTTCTTCAGGAAAAATGTAATATTTGAGGTGCACTTTATAATTTTCCCATTTGCTTGTTACCATAGAGATGTTGTTGCTTTGCTTGGAATGTCCCATTATGGCATTAAATATATCCATTTACTCAATAACACATTTTTTTATTGATTTAAAATCTTGCATTCTTACTGTTAGTGTGCTTGCCTCTCCATGGATCTGACATATCAGTTGGCCCTATGGCATCACCAGTTGTCACTGCAGAGATAAATACGTGTAATGCCATATTGTCAAACATTCCAGGCAACATCTCCATGAAGAGAAGCTGGTAATGGAGACTTCACTAGAAAAGTTACACAGTGCACCTTTAGTAAAGCTGAAATAAAGGTGCACTGTGTAACTTTTCTCATGGAGGGTCCATCACCTGCTTATTTCTATAGATATGTCATTGCTCTGCCTGGAATGTTCCACGGTATGACATTAAACAGCTCTACCTTACATTATCAAATTGCAGCTGGTTTTATAGCTCAAAAATACGAAGAAAAACTGACTGTTCTGACTGTGAGTGGGGTCGCCTCTCCACAGATCTGACCTGTAACTTGGTCTGGTTTGGTTTCATGAAGATGGGCACCAGTGGCAAAAACTGCCATAGTGTCCTTAGGCAAGGCACTTCACCCACATTGCCTAGTATGAAAGTGGTGTGTGTGTGAATGGTGGTGGTGGTCGGAGGGGCCGATGGCGCAGATTGGCAGCCTCGCTTCCGTCCGTCTGCCCCAGGGCAGCTGTGGCTACACTAGTAGTTTACCACCACCGGGTCTGGAGTGAATAAATAATGCTCTGTAAAGCGTCTTTGAGTGTCCTGAAAAGTGCTATATAAAACTGATGCATTATTATTATTATTATTATTATTATTATTATTAAAATAGAAAGGTTTGGGTACCATATTGTGAAACATTATGACAAAGCAATAAGATCTCCATGGAGAAAAGCATTTGACAGACCCTCCACCAGAAAAGTTGCACAATGCACGCTTAGATGCTGAATAGTTGTGTTGGAGAATCTAACGTGACAGTCGCTCCTTGTGTCTTATACTCTATAGGGCTGGTACTTCACTCTGCAAAGTTTTCTCATAAATTGCAGTATTTGTCTATTTTTCAGGTTTTCCCCTTAACTTTGAATGACACCAGACAAGGATACGCACTTGACGGGTGTTGCGTCCTTCAGTTGCCTCCACCTGTGAGGTCATGTGATCACTTCCATTTGTTTGTGTGTCTGTCATGTGGCTTAACTGATGGAGCAGGGGGGCAGGGACCAAGGACGAAGCCATTAGATGTTCAAGTAAATGCTTAAAATTGGACATGTGCTATGGATGCACAGTACACTTAAGGTAACAGTTATATTTATAAATACATACGGAATAAATACAGCCACGAAGAATAGACAACTTATTTGATTTAAAAAGTATAACAACTTTTCTTTTATAACTATTAATCTTCAGCATTGTAATTTTCAGTCAACGTTTGTGTATTGGGTTGCACATTTTCATATATTTTTGGTTTTATCACGCTTTTTTTATTGTGTTTCCTCATCAAAAACGTACATTTAGTTGTGTTTTGTTTTATTGACACATGTTTAACACACAAATCCTGCATATTTAGGCTGAGTTCTTCTCTCAAACTGAACACTCTGCTCCACTTTGTGATGTCATGTGGTAATACAGGAAATGCTCCATTGTATTTTTGAAACTCCATACACCTTCACTAGAATCATTTTTGGATAACTTCAGCCTTGGAAAATGTAGCTGTTAAATTGAAAACTACTGCTTAATGACATCACAAGGTGGAACAGAACATTTTGAGCTTTGGAGATGACAGACTAATAATGCAGGATACTCAAACAACACAGTGTGAATGAAACAAAGCACAACTCCAGGCATGTTTTTGAGGAAGTAACAATATTCTAACATGATTTAAATCTCACAAATGTCAATTTTGCATAATATAGGACCTTTAACATGCTCGTCTCTACATACTATTTCTATAAATTCTAGACACAAGAATCAAAACAATTCTTCCCCTTTGGTCTAAAATGGCTTAAAATGCTCCAAATCTCTCCATAGTCTGGGCCTGGCACTGCACCACCAGTGTCCTGTGGAGGGCCAGAGACACTGGGGAGGTGGGAGACTAATGGCCCCCGTGCATATGCCACAGAGGGGATCAGGTGCAGTGGAGTCATGCATGCAGCTCTCCCCCAGGGCCCCCAAGATAAAGGCTGAAGACCCGCCCCACTAATGTCAGGCAGAGCACCTGGCCCCATGAATAACTACAGGCAGCCAACATGGTTACCTGCTGGGAGGGCACGCACAGGCCAGGCAGCTCCACACAAGAGCAGAAGAGCCCCACTGTCACAGCATGGAGGGTCACTGCCACTACAGAACATTCTGAGATCAGACATGGTGCTCAGTGTTTCAAAGGGAAATGTTAAAACGTTGAATGCCGTCAATGCTACACTCAGTTTTCATCTGTAAACTATGCACTCCTATGTTGGCATATTTTCCCCATCAACATTCTAACATACAGAGGATACATGCAGGCAAATACAATTAATTCCACAATAATTGTAAATAAACTTAAAGCCCTGGAATGTCCTATTGATACTGTTGTGGAAAAAGACTCTGATGAATGTTGAAGCAAAGACCTTAAAGAGTTTATTTCTTGCAAGAAATAGATACAACAGAACATCCAGCAGCATGTCCCCTAGACGTTAGACACCGAATGATATAAGCAGAAAGTTTGCATAGGTTGGGATGACCAGAGGGTATATATTTCAAAGTGAGAAGGTGACAACTCCTACAGAGCTGTGACCAGCTGTGTTCCTGTTGGCCTTCCTGAAGGATGATGTTAGAACAATACAAGCTGTGACATATTTCAAAGGACAGGAATAAATCTGAACGCCAACTGTTTGATCTGATTTGCATCCATATTCACTTGACTTGCCTTTGTCACTTCCTGATAAGATTACTCCCTGACAAGATTATCAAGCAAAAGGGAACAGAAGTATTTCCACTGAACATACATTTTAACACTGTCTTTACCCAATTAACTAACCAAATGACTTTTAGTTACAAGACCAAAGATTTCTCAAAGATAAAATAATCACACAGTATTTTAATTCCCTTTACAATATTTTGCAGTGACGTCATGGTGGGGGTGTTTTACTAGTACTACATATACTAGCATCTCTATTATTAATATAGTCTGAAAAAGAAAAACAATTTAAAAATCCATTTAAACATCACCTTTTCGGGTGCCTTTGATCAATGTGAGCATTCATGGTTCTGTTTAGGTGATTTATTTACAGCAAAAAACTGCTGACTAACACTAGCTAGTCACTGTTCTTTTTTGTGTGAAGGACTTGATAAAGACACAAATCATCTTACCTCTTGTAGTTCTAACCAACTCAGCTCTTTCTGGTCAGATTGGGTTAAAATAGAGAGAAACGTGCTTTCAGTTAGCTTCACACCCCCAGGGAATGTTGATAACAGTTCAGAAATCATCTAGACATTCTGGCAGATTGCTTCCTTCAACAGCATGGTTTTCTACATACAATTTTCAAGCTGATAAAATTATTCCTAATGCATAAAAAGGATCAATTCAACAATTCTGCTTCAAAAAGCATGAATCCCAATAACACATTCAGAAAGATGAGAGAAGTGTCCTGCCAAAGGAGACAACAATAGTATTAACAGACAGGCTAAATCAGTAATCCATTTATTCAAACCACTGCAAGGCAAAGGCACCATCAAATGTATTTGATCTGAATCCATCTCAGACTTAAAAGCATTCAGGTGCAGTAAGTACAAGTGAGCACACAGGAATACAAAAGTGGAGCTGTGAAGGGCCGCTGCACACTCTGATGATGGCTGTTCTGTTTGGGTTTGCCCTGATACAACCCAACACATGAATCAGCCGTTCCCAGCAGACTAACAAAATGCCAATGTCTGGCAGCTACACAAGTGCTGCAAAATACCACAATAATAACACAACATCTAACACAACAAAATGCATGGCTGTTCTATTCGATGTTTACAGGGTTAAGCTTGGGTGAATTTAAAAATACAAGATTTGGAGAGCATATTTTCTATCTTGGAATCAGAAGATGTGTTATTCTGATAGACACACTAATCCTGGCTCCTACCTCCAGTGAAAATAAGGCACCTTTCCAATAGCTATTTTCTATCATTCAAGTTAAACATATAATGTCAGAGCCAAGGGGGAAAAAATAAATACAACATTATATAAGATATATGCACTGGCTTACATGATTGATTATTGGTACCATATAAAATAAAAGAAGAAAGAAAATTGCATTAAAGTGTGATTATTGTTCAAATGTGTGATTCCTGTTTGAATCTGTAAAAGTAGTTTGTTAAAAGACCAATATTTTCTTTACACTGTATTGATGAATCATCCATGGCTTTAACTGTAGTCTGTATTCTCAAAGCGCTTTACATCAAGGAACCATTCACTCATTCACACACACATTCATACACCAGTGTACGCAGATAACAGGGGTAAGGTGGATTGTGTTCTCCCCAAGGACACGATGACAACATTCACCTGTGGACGCTGGAATTGCACCACCAAACCTGCTCCACCAGTGTTGTTTCAGGAAGTGATTTGAACTGGCAATGAAAGACTTTCTATAGATCCTCTGGCTTTCTTCAGAGGGCCTGGAAGCCTTTTGTAGTTATTCTCTACAACCAAGGCAGTTTTGATTAGTTGTATAGAAAACTATTTATTGTTTAGCTTCTTTTTTTTTGTACAATGGTGTATGAATGTGTGTGTACATGGGTTTATGGTTCCTTTGAGAGGTAGGAAAACACTATATAAAAAGTGTGTCATTTACCAAGTCTTCATATGTAGTTGCTTTTGGCCTTTGTGTTCTAAAGCTGCCCATTGACACAGAGAGGTAATCTTGTTAAAGGAAAGATGATTTAAACTCACATGCATATGGGCATGTTTCCCTATCCTGGTATCAAATGTTGTAAAATGTTTGACTTTTTAGTGTTTACTGTAAAACGGGCCAAAGGCTGTTGTGTGTATTGCCAGTGTAATCCAATCAGAAATGCTTCGGCTGCCAAGTATGTGCTGATACAGACTCCGACACACTGTCACTCCTCTGCTAATCTACTCCACTGCAGTCCCCAGACATGATACATTTGTTTTGAATGTAGACTTTAGAGTTTATGTAAGTTGAAGAAAAGTTTTTAGTTAGCCATATGTTTAGGTGACTTCAAGAAGCCTAAAATATTTTAATATGCTGAATCACACTTCACAAGCTTAAAAAAAAATACAGCAGTACAGCAATATTTACCTGATGATCTCCCGTAGAAATGGGGAAGTTGTTGTAACCTGGCTGGCACACAGTTTCTGAAACTTCTTATATTTTTAACTCAGTTTTTAAAATCATATTTCGGTATTTTAACCAACTAAGAAGTGCAGCCTTTGTAGTTCGAAGGGACAGAAATGAATACCATTGGAGTGTGTGAAAATGAGCTGTTTGTTTCCTGTATCCATGGATACAGTGCACAAAGACGGCAAGACCAGGAGATGCAACAAACATTTTACAACAAAGGCGGTAGAAGAGTTTCCAGAGGAAATACTTCAAGAGAATGGCCTGGATGCTGACTGTAATGCCTGGGCTGCAGAACACAGGAGTCTTTTGTCTTGAGAGCTGTTACTCTCCTCAACTCTCTTGACACATGACCTGCTCACCCTCCCTGTTAAGATCCACTCTGAGGCCACTGGAGAACACAGTGGAAAATGAAAAAAGTGGAAAACTATGTAATCGCTTTTCGCACTTGGTGATGGTAGCCACACTTGTCCTTGAGCTAAGTGGTGGACAAAGTATCCAATTTTCTCCTTACTAATGTAAGTGGAGTGTTTTGCTCATGGACCCAACAAACGTATAGACTGGTCAGAGCTGGGGTCAAACCGCAAAAAACAATCATTGAGCTATTATTGTCAATGATCCTGTACAGTATTTTCCATGTTTGTGTGCAGAACCTTCCATATGTGCAACATGGAAACTTTTGTCCATTACTTTACGTGATGTACCTACAATACAGTAATGCCATCTTCACAAGTGCATCATTTACACACAATGCAGCATACTTTGAAAGTATTAAAAAAACAAAAACATTGAAGCGTGTGTGTCTGGCCTCGGCTAGTGCTGGTAAATAACATAAAAGCCCAAAGTGAGGAGGCAGTTCCGACTGACACGTCTCTCCCGGTGCTCTCTCCTCACAGAGACAGCAGAGTGCACGGCTGCTTGACACTTCATATCGACTATAAACTTTGCAAATTCAGCCTGATGGTGGAGACAGATCGAGGTGCAGAGGGCGCGAGGGGCATCGTAAATCAACATCTTTCTGAGCTGCCACGTCTCCTTTGGACTGATGTGGCTTGGGATCCTGAAGGCAATGGAGGCAGACAAGGCACAACTTTCTCCGTCGCGGTGACAGGGGAATGATGCACTCCACAATAACAGTGAATTGTGTTGTTTGTCTTGGTCTCCCGACTGCTGATATGGGTTTGGAGTCTGCACATAAGGGGGGCTATATGAAGTGTATACCATTCTTCACATAGTAGTTTATATGTCCCACAATCACACAATGTAGAATGCAAGGAAAGAATATGACAAAGAATGGTGGAGCAATGCACAAATCTAAGTTTCATATTTTTTCTGGGAAATTTGAGATCATAAAAAAAGTACAAAAATATATCCACGACCGGCCACACTTTGACACTATGTTGTGAACAAAAAAGTGTGGAAATACTTCAAAATGCGTTTGCATTAGTTTCTTCTAAATAGCCACCCTAGGCTTTGATAACAGTTTTTGCATACTCATTCCACTTAAATGAAACCTAAGAAGGCACACTCATCAAGGGAAAAACACATCAGGAGACTTCATCGTGGTGCTCAGTAAGAGAAGGTCAAGGGTTTGCAGCTCTGTCAACAAAGCAAACGTTGCTTTGAGGAATCTAAAACTGAAAACATGCTTATTTAACTTTTTTTTCCTTACATGATTCCATACATATTGCTTCATATATTTGAACATAGTAAACATAAATGAAATATATACCCGCTTTATATACTGTAGCTTTAGTTGTAATGTGTCGCCTTTCTAATGTAATTTAAGACCTCAGTTTCTTCTCGAGTCAAATGTTAAATGTACTTGACCAGTCGCTCAGAGCATGACAGAGGCAAACAAACAGAAGGACTGAATGTGGAGAAGTAGACAGCTTATGTGTTTTATCTTAGCCTTAAAAAGGACACAATAGAACATAACAATTACAGGGCCGGGCATTATTGAATTTTTTATGTCAAACATCCCTTGTTGGAGTGTTGTACAGGATTAAAAGCCTTTTGAGCCACCAAATCCTTATTTAGTATCTCACAATTGTTTGTTACTTTGAAACAAATTAGCAACTGACAAAGATCTGTCTCGACCAAGGAATGTTTATATTCTTAGCTTCCGAGAATAATGCAATTTGCTGCATTTTTACTGCCTGTTAAATCCAGACTGAAATCATCTGATTAACATGCTCTAGACAATTGCATTGGAAACAAACAAACTCATTGGCCATCAATCATTCTCAAAATTGAACTTCTCTCACCTCAGATTAATAGTGTGTAGAGCTTCACACATTGATTTCGAAATGTGTTTTTTCTCTCTTTTTCTTTTTCTCAAGTAAACCACCTTGTTTGTTATATTAAGTGATAATGTGTTTCTTTGATTGGCTAATCCACCTCAATCACAAACATCAGAACTTTGGAAGAAACGGGGACCTTCTTTGTATAGAATAGGAAAAGCATTGAGTCTGTCGTTTGACGTGACATTCTTTAAATAAATGTACTTCCGCACATTTGCTATACATAAAAACAATTGACAAAAGCAATAGCTGACTCACTGACTCATAACTGAAAGCACAATGAAATACAGAAAACGTTGAAAGACAGGGAAATGTCTGTAACAGGAAGTTAGGAATCTAAAAATGTTCTTCTTTTGAACATGAACTTAATGGGTTCTTTTTGAAAATAATATAGTAGAGGATGTATGTTGCTGACATTTTTTTTTTTTGCGTGGCATGGTCAGGTCTATCAGGCTGACCACATGTACAGGAAGTAACAACATCTGATATACAAAGATGGGTTGCAGTTAGCAGCCAAAACTTGTCAACAAGGTGAATACATCTCCTAACTTACTTAAACCAAAGAAGTTTAAGAAAGGAGTTAAACAGGAGTTAAACAGCAAACAAAAGTGAATGTGTGAAGAAGGGTTAACCACTTTGCTATACTTCTCAGCTTTGCAATCACATATCTGAAAACCAATGCAACTTTAACATTGCTGTGCAAGAAGCCCATTAACTGAACCTCTTTACTTACCACTTACCTGACAAAGCTGTTTGATGTCTCGTTTGCAAATGCACTTGATGCGAAATTTATCAAACCCTGACATATTTGCTTATTTGGCTTAAAACTTTTAATGCAAGGCTTCTCTACACCATTTCCCACCCTTGAAATTAAAGCGTGTCAAATTGATGACTGATTAGAGCGTTGTACTTTAAAAAAAATATGGATTCTAATAGGGCTGTTGAAGGGCCTGTCAGCAGTGCCAGCCTCATTTGGGACTTCAGTAAGTGTTGGAGATTGAAAAGCAATTTAAAGCAACAGCGGTGGATGAGTACTCTGGCTCTTTGTCATGAGAAATTAGCAGCAGCTTGTTTAATGTCTTTAGAATTATGATGATGTGAATGTAATTATGATGGCAGTAATGATGATGAAATGCAGATGCCTCCAAGGTGCAACCAAATGAGAACAAATTTGGACAGAAGAGAGCAAATACTACGGCAAGATCTGCTAAAGACAAATGACTGACATGAGGGAAACATTTTTGTCTTGTTTCATGGTCTTAAACAGTGTTGCTCAGACTGTGGTACATGTAACACTAGCGGTACGCAAGATCCCTCATGTGGTACTTGAACAGCTCTTTCGTATGCGTTTGCCTAACTTCGAGCTTATGTTCTTATTTTGATGATTTCTTGTTTAGAACTACAGCGGGTATGGCCTGAAATAGTCATGTTATGTTGATATTTTGCAACTGATGGCATCAACATTCGAACATTCAATGCCAAATACTCCGTTACTCAAGTTGCATTAATCTGAGCTCTATTTTAACACAATCTGACCAGAAAGAGCTGACTTTGGAACTACAATAGGTGAGCTGATTTGTGCTGTTAAACATGCCTCTCAAATGTTCCGTAAGGGTGCATAGTGTAACTTTTCTGGGCCTCTCAAATGCTCGTCTCCATGGAGATGCTGGTATTATGGTATTTGTATCTCTATGGGCACACTAGACCAAGTTACAGGTCAGATCCTCTGGAGATGCACCCCTGCTCACAGTCAGAATACCTGTTTTTCTAGGTATTTTTGAACTATAAAACCACCTGTAACTGAATAAATGTGAAGTAGAGTTGTGTAATGTTATACAGTGGAACATTCCAGGCATAACCATGATATATTCATAGAAACAAGCAGGAGACGGACCCCTAACCAAAAAGTTATATAGTACACCATTAAGTGCCACAAAATATGAATAGCCTATGCAACACTCAAATCAATAACAAAGAGTTTGTGAGAAATATTTGCACCACTTCACATTCTAGGTCATGCAAAACTGATAATGCATGTCCCCTTGTTTCTACAGAGACCATTTTTGTGTTTTTATGTACGTGTATCAGGACAACAGTAATACTTTTGTTTTCTAGTTTCAAATCTGTTAGGATTTTCTCCTGTTTTGATGTGACAGTCAAACGTAATGTCTGTGCACCTCTGAAGCCAGCTCATATTTCTTTCCTACAAAACGCCTGATGCTTTGGCTCTGCTCTGCTGGCATACGCTTCCCACTACGCTCCCTTTTCCAGATCTTGTTCACAAACCATTCATTTTCGCTCTCTCGTACAAAATGTCCAGAAAGTGCATCCAAACTTTGATGGGTTTTGCTGGCATTAATTGAGTGTAAATCAATTCCTCCATGATTTGGCCACTCATTGCTACACAATAGGTCTTGATTTCGCCACTACAAGGCAATTTGAACAAAGCACTGCACAGACCCCCATCTCATCCCGTGTGGCATGCCTTCTGATTAGATGGTTCACATTCTGAGTGGATCCTGTAATTCTTATTTTTCATCCATGACTTTTTTCAGCTACGATTTGGTATTGGTGTCTCAAACACAGTGTTGGAAAAATACAATGAAAATCTGCAAAATACTGAATACCTGATTTCGAAAGTATTTTGTGTTATATTATGTCTTATTGTCAATTTGGAGAACTGTATTCTGAATATTTATAATACATTTCTCCAAACTGATTATGTAACTTTTGTGATATTTGTGAAAAACTTGATTAAAACAGCTTGATGTCTGTTGCACCGTTTGCCACTGATCACTACAGAGAAGGAACACACGCACACATAAGAGCAAAGTTTTGATTTGTTTACGTACTAAAACCATGTACTTTGAAGTCTATGATGAAGTACTGACAAGTATTCCTTGGGAGTTATTGTATTCTGAATACCTCAAAATAAAATAGTAACTATACTGGACTAAAATTAGTATTCTGAATAAAAAAGTTTTGGGACATGCATTCAGTTACTTCATAACACAAATATAGTATAAAAACTCCAAATAGATTTAAACAACACACTTTCAGGATCTTGTGATCAATACATGTGTGCTTGGTCCTGTTTAAGACTTGTTTTTCAACAAGAAGATGAGTGACTAACTGAAAAATTGTTGACTTGTGACAGTCATTTTATGTGTGAGAGACTTTGAGTTTGAGCACACAAATCATCTCACCTGATGTAGTCAGCTCTGTCTAGTCAGATTGTGTCAAAACAGATGAAATCTAATTTGAGTAACAGAGCTTCTATCAGAGCAGTGCTTAAAGCTAGCCTCACACCCCCTGGGAATGCTGAGGACGGCAGCTGCGAAGTATCAATAACTCATATCAGCAAAGAGAACCTCTATAAACCATCATAAACCTTAATCTCCTATAGCACTTGTTTATGTGGCTCTCTTAAATCAACTCATCTTTATAGCGCTAATGTACAGAGGTTGTCTCAATAACAACCGAGGGAAATGTTTTTGTTTGCTCTAGTGCACATAGCTGCTCTAGTGTATGGATTTTTCAACTGTTAAATCCCAAGCCAAACCAAATGAAAGGTTAAACAATACAAACAACACTTCTATTTAGTGTATCCCTATAGGCTGCATCATTCACTGTGTTTCTGTATACTGTAACAGCTATCCAAAAATACCAGCCCTGTCCCTGTCCGTTGCTTAATTGACAAGGTAAACATTGATATAGTTAGAGCTGAGCCAAGTGCAGACAGGTGTGGACAAGAGAGCAGGGCTTTGAGCTCATGGAGGTGTAACAATGAGGTGCGTCAACAGCCTGACAGCACTCAATGGAGCAGAACATGGCAAGCACTGGTGGTCAGCCAAAGCCAGAGAACTACTGTGGACAGAAGTTGGGATAAACGGATATGAACACAGCTTTTTGCCCATGACACACTGATTTAAAGTCATATTATTTTATGGTTGTCTTCGGTTCAAGTTTTCCCAGGAAAATTAGTGTATAGGTTATGTATATGCATATAACTTACTGTATGTTTATTATTTGATCATTTGAACAACTCTTGAACACCTCAATGACACAATCAGTGGCCTCCCCATGTTCTTGATAGACAAATTGCATTTCTGAGCTGTGTCATCCCCACACTCTGGCAGCTCAGTCCTTATTATCATTGCCTATGTCATCAGAGGTGTAATACTCCCTACAATAGAAGCATGGACAGATGGGACTAGACTGGCATAGACAAAACTTTCACAATGTCTTGAGGAAGTCCAAGGTAAATAAACTTAATCTCCTGCATTAGCACTCCAGCCCTGTAGCACCTCTTTCATTTCAGGGGCTACTTCAATTTAATGCATAACTAGGCCTGCCGCGATAAAACATTGCACGATACATTGCTACAGGGAAATACTGAAACTACTTTATGCCACAAATTAATAGCAGAATGAAACAATAATTGGCCATAATAGTTAATTATTCTACCCTCTATAGCTTAAATCTTACCTTGTTACATCAGGAAAGCAAAAATCTCCCAATTATTGCAAATAATTGTACACACGATAAATACTGAGTCCCAAAATATCCTCTTCCAGCTTCCATATATTGAACGATAAGTCAATGTAGTAATTATAGTGACAGGCATAGCACTCAACTTCCATTACCATGCACATGTGAGGCAGTTCAGCAGATATCAGCATACACCATGCCAAATGCTATGATGCTTTGACACAAATTTAGCTCTTTGGATGCAGCCAAGTGTTTAAACCATCAAGGTTGAGCATTTGTGCAGCTCGGCCCAAGAGAGTAGTAAACTGCTCCTTTTTTACTACTGCTCTGTTGCTGCTTATACTGAAGTAGAATTACTACTTATACTGGCATAGCTATTGTATAAAGTTCTGCACGTGTATGATCTACAGGTGCTGCCTTTAGTGTAATGGTTGGAGATTGCACTCAGATACATTCCTGTTGAGGGCAGAAAATGCCTCAATTTATGAGCCAGCTGTTTTGATCGTTCCCATTTGAAAGCATCAGCCAGGACGAGCTAATGTGAGGGAGATAGAGGCGGGCGGTGCTAGTGAAACCTCCTTCCAGCTGGCATGTTTCCCTGGGCAAACAAGCCTTCTCTTCACAACATACTTGATTTGGGTCTTTACCAAAACTGCCTTTTCTCCCCCAGCGCACAGCTAAATGTTTAACCTCCACAGTGGCTTATGGGAGATGGAGCAGGGGCAGACTGGAGGGGGATCAGTGGCTGTCTCATGCACTCACACATCAGTCAGGAGTCAGCCCTGTCACTGTGTCACTCTCTGATGGCAGCCAGGCTCTGGGGGACACAAAGCACATTGACACGTAGACACATTCTCCTTCCCTTTCTGCCTTTCAGTCCCCTTTAATCAGATCCATAGAGTTTAAACTGAATGTATGAAACTACATTTATGCAGCTGGTTTATGGGGTGTCAAGTCAATCAGTTTATGACTTAAAACCAGACTCACAAAGGTAATATTTGAACATTGGAAGTAAAAAAAAAAAAAAAAATCTTAAATGTTGGTTGTAGTCCTCAATTTGTAAGAAATTCAGAAAAAAAATACCAGTAATATGATGTAAACCTTTATATAAGCACTTAAAGGATCTGTATGTGCACATTTTATTCTAAATTTCATAAATATAACCACACAGTGTCCAGATATGAGGTAGACACCAACAACTCGAGTGCTGATTTATTCTTAATTACTAAATATTGGATATGATGGCTATGTTGTTTAGTAATGCCTCTCTCTGATCTGAATGGTCACTACCTAAACCCAAGAACCTTCAGCCAGTCACAAATCAGTGATCATGCAGTCTCTGAAGCTCAATGAGTGAATTCTGGAATACTGAGTACTGTCAATATAATGAGAGTGAGAAACATATTTTGTACAATTGAAGACACTAACAACCTAGGTTCAGTTGTGTTTGTAATACCTTATTTAAATTAATTGTGTAGACTACACAGAGTTCATTTAAGACTCTGGTCTAGTTACCATCCATCCATCTTCTCCCACTTAATCCAGCTGGGTCACAGGGGCAGCTTGCTGCCCAAACCTCATAGCACCTGACCCCCCCCATGAACCCCTCTGCAGGTGGTGAGCCCACAGGAGGGTGGACATCATGGTCCTTGATGTTAGTTCATAGGGGTGCTGCATGTTTTGATTTGATGGGGGAAACCGGAGCCCGGAGGAAACCCATCCAGACACGGGGAAAACATGCAAACTCCACACAGAAAGGCCCAGGTGATCGAACCCGCAACCTTCTTGCTGTGAGGCCTGAGTGTTGCCACTCAGCCACCGTGCCACCTGGTCTAGTTACCAAAAAAGAAAAACTAAAATTACAACCACAATTTCAGTAATCAGTACTTGCTCCTTCTGACTGAACTGTAAGCACTCAGAATGAATTTGTTTATATGTGGTACAAATAAACTTGCCTTGCCATGACTAATGCGCATTGTTTTGACTATATTTGTGATCCGAAAAACTCAATTAGCCTTTATAAATAAACCATGTTATATTAATAGAACACAGCACAATAGAGTTCATTTAGCCATCCCTGAGCCTGTGCCCCGATGTGAATGATACTCTTGTATTCTGTCTGCTGGAGAAAAGCTGCAGTTCTAATGACACAAAGATAAAGGCAGCCGGATGTGATGGTTAATTAAATGCTACAAGTGCAACGCCTTGACAATGTTTTGGATGCTTCAAAAAATATACTGCCTTATCACTGTTGTCCAAATGCCAGTAACACGAGAAAAACATGAGAGACACATAGCTGCAATGCAATCTGCTGTTAGAAGGTGGAAAACGCGTGTCTATGTCCACACATGAGGGGCTGGTGCTGGGGGAGATAAGGTGCGGCTAGCGGGTAGAGCGTGTTTGAAGTCCAGATAACTGCTGATGACTTCATTCGGCAGCTCTGTCTCAGCCACGCTAGCCTTGACCTTTCCATCTTATCCTCCACCACAACCTCCACAGTATTTGTCAAAGACCACGAATAGTGTGACCGTGGTGATAACATCGAACTCATTTCATTCAATGCCATCTGGATTTCATGCTAATTAAATTTTGTGTATGTAATATTGGAAAGAAGTTGATTATTTTGTCATGTATTACAGATTTTCTATTAAATTGCTAGAATTATAATTAACATTTGAAATAGTGCATAATAAAAAAGCACAGTGGGATGAGGTTTGAGCCATGCTATAATGTTGTTATCTCATCAAACACATACTTGGAGTTGTGTGTTTTTTTTTCATTCACACATGTTTGAGTAATCCTTAGTCTGTTACAGTCTGTCTATATCTCCAAAGCACAAAATGCTCTGTTCCACCTTGTGATGTCACAAAGCTGTAGTTTTCAAGTCAACAGCTCCATTACGTTTACTTCATTGGAGATGGGAAATTCCAGGGCTGAAATGATCCAAATGATTCTACTGAAGGTGTCTGGAGTTTAAAAACACAGTGGAGCACTTTCTGTATTGCCACATGACATCACAAGATGGAGAGAAGAACATGCAAGATTTGTGTATGAAATGTGTGAATGAAATGAAATTACATAGATCAGAAAATAGTGACTCATATTTACTCGTGTATTCACTTTACTTCAGATTAGGGGTGGGACATCACCGTGTTAATTAAGATGTATTAATTACAAAGAAATGAATGCATTAAAATATTAACGCATTTTATTGCAGTTTTCCAAACAACACGGAACGTTTGTCAGTGAACCATGTCGTGTTATGCCAATTATACTGACGCACACAGTTCCAACTACAACAATAGCGCATGAAAACGCTCTGGGTCTGCAGGATGGTAAATTTCTATTCAAAAACCTACCTGATGGAAGTATTGACAAAGGTTTTGTTTATTGCAAACTGTGCAGAAAAGATTTTGCACATCACAGACGCACCTCAACCCTACGACACCATTTAAATGCAAAACACGTCACAGCAGCACAAAAACTGCTGGAGCTGTTGGCGGGAGTAGTTCTGGTCACAAACAAGAGGTGTCAGCAGCCCAAACTCAAACAAATGACGGGCTTCAGGAAGAAAATGAGTCGACTAAACTTCATTTAGATCAAATAAATGTTGCTTTTGGGGAAAGTATTGTTATGTGATTAATTGAGATGAATTAATTACAAAGCCTGTAATTAATTTGATTATTTTTTTAATCAAGTCTCACCACTACTTCAGATAATTCAAGTCATTCAAAGGAAAGTTTAACATCCAGAGTAGTTTTCCACACAATTTACAAGCTTAATATGAAATACTGCAAGGTTTAATAATAAAATATTATTGGCTTTCCAACTGCCTCAACATATCTGCACATTTCAATGTAGAGTCATTGTAATGATTCTCAGAAAATGTGCATATTCACTCCCTTCCCTCCTTGTTTACAGAAGTTGGAATAAGTTTATGTAGCGAAAATTTTGTATGCAGAAAGTTAGTGAAAGCAGCTTCAACCAAAATGATGCATGTTTGTGAGTGTGCCGCCGCTATACAATGGGACAATCCTGAGTCCCGCGGGTGCTTGCTCATACAAGTGAAGGAAAGCAGAGAGAAAGTGCAGCTGTGAATGTTGCCGTGGGGGTAATGAATGCTCTATTATTTATCGGTTCTCATCCTTGTCAATGCTTTGTGCTCATTTACCTATGACATTTCACAAGCCGACAAAACAGCAGCCGCACCATGTAATGTAGAGAGAGCTCCTTGGCACCGCACAATAGAGCAGAAAGAAGCATGACTGATGAAGCGAATGGTGTGATTACTGTTCACAATTCTCTCTCTCTGTGTGTGTGTCTCTCTCTCTGTCTCTCTCTCTCTGTGTGTGTGTGTGTGTGTCTCTGTCTCTCTTTCTCTATGTCTCTGTTTTTCTGTGTGTCTGTGTGTGTGTCTGTTTGTGTGTCTTTCTGTGCGTCTCTGTCTCTCTTTGTGTGTGTCTCTTTCTGCATCTGTTTCTCTCTCTGTGTGTCTCTGTCTCTTTCTCTCTGTCTCTTTCTGTGTGTGTGTGTGTCTCTCTCTGTGTTGTGTCTCTTTCTGTGTGTGTCTCTCACTCTCTGTCTCTCTTTGTGTGCCTCTCTTGTTCAGTGTGTGTCTGTGTGTTTCTCTATCTCTGTTTCTCTCTGTGTGTCTCGGTTTCTCTCTCTCTCTGTGTGTTTGTCTCTTTCTATCTGCGTCTCTGTTTTTCTGTGTGTGTGTGTCTCTTTCTCTTCGTGTCTCTTTCTGTCTCTCTCTGTGTTGTGTCTCTCTCTCTTTCTGTGTGTCTCTCTCTGTCTCTCTCTTTCTCTGTGTGCAGTGGAGGGTGTCAAGGCCGGTCGATTTAACAGCATTCAACCTTTACTGAAATCAAGGTTAAGTAAAAGTGGCATGATACTTCAGCAGACTCTATTCTATTACACCTGGGTTAAAGGTGCGCTATGTCACTTTTTGGTTCGGGGTCTGTCGCCTGCTTGTTTCTATGGATCATGTCATTGCTCTGTCATTGTCCACAGCGTGACATTAAACAGATCTACCTTACATTTTTTACAGTTTTTATAACTCAGAAATACCTAGAAAAACAGCATGCACATCCGATTTAATTTTTAGTGTGTCATATTTATAATCTTGTATAAGAGTGTATTCAATCTTATCTCTTTCAAGATCTGTTCTTTTTTTTTTTTCAACCGTGAAATAATTACACCTTTCATTTTGTCAATGCAATATCTGTATAAATACATTACACACTTGGGGCTCCTTGTAGGCATGTATTTTGGCGTATTATATTACTATTCACAATATTTCTAATCCATGTTCATTTCCATTGGTTACGCCAGATTATGTATAGCAGGAGAAAACCTGAGAACAGATTAGGTCATGTTTAGATATGGCATGAATGTTCTGCTTACATTTCTATTCCCCAGTCGCTGTGCAGTTTGTTGGAAAACTTTGAAAACAACAAGCATTCTGACCCCTGCCACCCTCTACATTTACACTTCTAGCAACTCCACCTGATTTCTTTATCTTTTAAACATATTATAGTGGTTTTCTCATTTCCCATACATTTTTATTTAAATCAATCCATGCAAGTTGGAGTAATCCTGTCTATTTGAGTACTATATTTACTACAGTTATATTAAAATGGATCACTGGGTCAAACAGGTAGGGTTAAATATGTCACAGGGTCATGTTTTTTTCCACTATTTGCTATGGTGATATGCCACTATAAAGACCCATGACCTGTCAGTTCTGCAGTTTTAAAGGTGCACTATGTAACTTGCTACCTGCTTGTCTCCATGGCGATGTTATTTCTTTGCATGGATTGTTACAAAATATGGGATTAAATATATCTTCCTTGCATTTATTTAATTACAAATGTTTTATAGGTCAAGAATGCCTTGAAAAACAGAAATTTGTACTATGTGCAGACTTGCTTTTTCATAGATCTGACCAGTAACTTCTCCACTGTTATGACTATGCAAGTTTCTTTCCCTACAGTGAAAAATTCAAACCAAAGCAATGACATCTCGATAAAGATACACAGAAAAGTTACACAGTTTTCTTTTGAGATTGATGGGTTGTCTTATTGTATGTATCCTATAAAGGCTAAAATATGCGTATGAACATGACAAAATTCACAAGTCAACTTTTCTCCACTCTAAAACTATGCCTATGTCGAGTGTACTTGAAAGCTTTTTTTTTTCCCTCTACATTGAGCGTCCATCTCATCGTGCTTTCAGTGGCCACGCTCTCATCTGTCAAGTGTAATGAACAGATGTTGCTCAGCCGCTGGAGTCTGCATGATGGACTGAGTGCTTGGCAGGCTCATTGGAGAGGTCATCCGGACAACTAGCAGCGTGCTGGGTAACCTCCTCTCCAGTCCTTCTTTATCCCATACTCCCCAGCTCTTGTGCCTGACATTCAGCAACCTGCTCACCCCCTCAACCCTCCTCATACCACTCCACCACCCACAGGCCTGTCCATCTAAGCCCTTGTCAGCTATCCTGTTGCACTGATCACTTACCTGGAATGTGCCCTTGTCCACGACTGGACGAGCCAGTTGGTGAAAAGGTCAAAATATTTATAATAAGGTCAACAAGACCTCAGAGAAATGAGGCGGAAGAGCAGGGAGGAGTGTGTGCAATGGCAATGAAGGTTAGGAAAAGTCACTGCATTTTTAAAAGTGAATTGTAGACGGAACTGAAATCTGCACGTTAAAAAGTGAAGTTGGAGTAAAATTTGCTGCTTGGTTTTCTATATTGATATTTTATACTGCAACAACATATCAAGTAGTGGATTTGCATATTATACTAATTACTTTAATACAGAAGTAAACACAACTATACACAACATTTGCCATAATCTGCAAATGTTGAAGTTGAGGAGGGTGAAATCCTCCATCCAAACTTGAGATGCTAATTTGATTGATTTGATGAATGTTTTTGATATACACAGACCATGCTTCTCTCTTATTGGTTAATCCACCTGTCAATCACGCCATCAGAAATCAGGGAAACAGGATACAGCTCCACATCCACTCGTCTTTGTAAAGTTTTGTCAAAGAGTGTGGTTCTGGCTGGTCAGGTAACAAATGTCTGATATAGCCATTAAAGAAATGGCTAAAGTGAAGTGCATTGCCGAAGGACAGAGTGGTAGTTAGCGATGGGCATTCTCCATTCCAAGCACTAACCAGACCTTGCTTAGCCTCTGAGAAAGGACAAGATCGGCCATTGACAAGTATTCTCATTTGAATTCAAAGCAATAGCTTTATCTCAGAAAAAAAAATACACAGAATAATTGGGGTAAAGCTATTAACAACAAAAATGCTGTGGTAAAACCTATGGGTAACACTGCATTTCTCCTATACAGCACTCTCAGTAAAAGGTCCTATAATAGGCTACAGAAAATGGATTCTTTAGCGTTAGGCCATGTTGAATGCTTTTACCTCATCAGAAACATATCTGAATTTGAGTAATCCTTTATTATTGTCTTCATTTCCAAAGCTCACAATACTCTGTTCCACCTTGTGATGTCATGTAGTGGTAGTTTTCAGTTTTTAAACCCACAGTGGAGCACTTATTGTATTACCACATGACATCACAAGGTGGAACTGAGTGTTTTCTGTTTGAGAGAAGAAGTCAGTGTGTTAAACATGTGACACAACATTATAACATAGATCAAGCAATAGTGAAATATAGGCTCATTAAACTGCTTCACCAGAAGACTTTAAGCTAGCAAAAGTTTAATGGTGTTTTATATATATATATATATATATATATATATATATATATATATATATATATATATATATATATATATATATATATATATATATATATATATATATATATACTTGGAAAATGCAGATTAGGGGTGGTGGTTTATTACTATAAGCCCTGTCAAGTATGATCCCATCTGCACATCAAAGTCTAGCATGGGTCCATTAATGCAAGTGCCTCTGTCAGAACTGGTGTTGCACTTGAAGAAAAAGCAAAGATCAACCCCCAGGCATCTTCATGTAAAGCACAGCATCTGTTTCTATGCCACAAATGTAAATCCTCACAAAATCACCACTGTAGTGCTACAATCCACCGCACTACTTTAGCAAAGGCCCTTCTTACAGCACTATCGTGAGGGGAAGAGGGGGCATGTTTAACTCATATAAATTAAAACCTGACAAATTCATTTTAAGTGTCCTATATTACTCAAATTTAACTCTTGTGAGCTTTAAGTCATATTATAATGTTACCTCATCAAAACATACCTGGAGTTTGAGTAATCCTTCATTACTCGTCTATTGAAATCCCAAAATGTTTGTCTGAAATTATCCAAGTGATTCTAGTGAAGGTGTATGAAGTCTGAAAACACAGTGGAGCTAGATTTTTTTTTTTAACATTCAGAGGCCAGAATCGAGTTTTGCCATCGCACCACTACTAACAATAACTAGGATGCTAACAGCGCACTAGAATTATCTCCTGGTTCGCAACCAAACATCAAATATGTAGTAAGATATATGGAATTATGTAGCAAAGAAAAACTCTACTAAGTATTATTTTATTTATTGTATATTCAAATCCTCAAAGTATCCACCCTTTGCTTTTTCAAAAAATGTTTAATAAAGTTCTTTAACGATGCATTGTGCAGCTTTCTGGTTGGGGGCCACCTGCTTGTTTCTGTGGAGATGTCTTTGCTTTGGAATGTTCCACAGTGTGGCATTAAACAGCTCTGCCTTACATTTATTCAATTGCAGGTGATATTGTAGCTCGAAAATACCTACAAAAAACACGCAGGCTTGATGTGAGCGGGGATGCCTTTCCACAGAAGATAGAAAAGTTTAATTCTGTGAAACATTCCAAACAAATCAAGTTACACAAAGCACCTATAGCTTTTTTTTCTTTGCTACATAATTCCGCACACCTTACTTCATATTGTTGAGGTGTTCTGTATGCTTATAAAAGGTAGTAAAAATAAAGAATAAAAAAACATTGAATGAGATGACGTGTCCAAACTTGACTATCTGTATTGATGAACGAGGAGTTTTTACATCATTACATAAAAAAGAATAGCCCCTTTAATACAAGCATAGTTTTTGCCCATTTCAAGCTTCAAGAACAGCCCTTCTCATTTGCGTCCTAATTTACATCTCTTATACAGTGGGCCTGATGAGCCTGAACCACTTGCTGTTATTTGAGCGAAACAATTAAAATTTATGGTCATCTTGATCACTGATTTCTTGGTGAGGACCAATGATTCCTGTGTGAGAGTTCTGAATAGACCATTAACTGCACAGACCACAAGTTATTACAGGAATTAACTGCTGAAGTCCCTTTGTGTAAACGGACTAAGTAAGCACATATGCCAGACTGCTATGCCTGCATTACATGGCTATTGCACTAATCTAACTTCCTACATTATCATATACAAGATACATTATCATGCTTTTTAAAGGTCCTATATTACACAAAATGAATTCATGTGAGATTTACTGTAGGTCATGTAAGAATGCTGTTACCTCATCAAAAAAAAAAAAAAGTTGTGTTTTGTTTCATTCACACATGTTTGAGTGATCCTTTATTATTAGTTTGTCTACATCTCCACAGCTCAAAATGCTCTTTTCCACCTTGTGGTGTCATAAAGCATAAAGCAGTAGTTTTAGAGTTAACAGCTACTTTTAACCTTTTGGTCAGCAGAGAGAGTGGCAATTCCAGGGCTGAAATCATCCAAATGATTCAAGTGAAGGTGTATTGACTTTAAAAGCACAGCTAAATGCATCTAAATGTGCAAGATGTGTGTGTTAATGAAACTAAAGAAACAAAACACCACTCCAGGTATGTTTGTGATGAGGAAAAACATTATCACATAGATCAGAAAATAGCATAATATGAGCCTTTTAATGTCCAGGCAAAGAACAAATAATGAAGAAAACAGAATGGTAATATGCACGAGTATATGATAGTGCTGTGGTTAAAAGCTTCTCAAATCCAAAGATGTAATGAATTCTCAGTAAACTGCAAACACCAACACGTGGAGTAGCAGCTCTGCTCCAAGGACTCCACTCTTTATCCACCTGTCCAGCGGTGAATGGCTTTCTCCTTCAGCGCAGCAAGATATGATTACTAATTTAAGGTGAATTGTTATTTTTCTCAATGGAGATATTGCTTTGACTGGAATGTTTCACAATCTGTTATTCAACCTTTCTATCTTCATGGAGACCAAACCAGACCAAGTTACATGTCAGATCTGTGAAGAGGCGACCCCGCTCATAGTCAGAATGTCTAGGTTAGAGCTGTTTAATGTCATACTGTGGAATGTTCTAAGCAGAGCGATGACCTATTCATGGAAACAAGCATGTAGCTGACCCCCAATATTTTCAGCTTTATGTATTTTAACACGTTTTATTCATTGTTTTTATTTATGATTCACTCTCTTTTATTGTCATATTTGTCTGTGCAGCACTTTGTAAAATGCCACGTATATAAAAAGTGCTATATAAATAAAGTACATTGGATTGGAATACAGTACATTTGCAGCAGTAGAAATATTTGTAATAAAAAAAATAAACACTGAACAAATTGTAGGTCTGTTCCACGTATTCCCATAATGATGTGGTTGATTGGCAGTTGCACAACAGAAGCGATTTGGCGCATTAAAAGGTCATCGGACTTGAGCCTTGGAAGAAAGACCCAAAGCTTTAGGTTGTGGAGGCATGAGGCAGCCCTTTCTGTCCCTTATTCCCTATTCAATATGAAAGGCAATTGCTTTGTCTCACATTTTAGTCCCAATCTGCCACACTCCAGCACTTTACTCATCTAATCTCATTCGTGAGCCAAGCGTTCCCCCGATATGACGACAGGGAGACTAAGAAGGAACGGAGAGGTACTGCTGAGGGGAGTGAATAAATAAGAGGACACTTGAGCACTAAAAACTAATACATGCTTTATCTAATCCAATCAGCCAAGAGGATTCAAGTTACCGCTAAGAGAATACATTAACAAGGCTACAAGTCATTTTACACAATGGCTGAACATAAAATTAATTCGGTAACATCATCAATTTACCACTTCACATACATGAATGTAAACTGATTTACGTGTGAATCCTCGCCCGAACAGGTGGTTGGATGGATCGCTATAGTAACCAGATAAGCAGTCGCAGGATGCTGGTCTCATAGCAACCATTAAGAAGCGTAGTAACGGCATGGGGCTGTCCTAGCAACGAACTAAGTTATGATAACCCACCGATTATTTGACAAATTTAGCCTCATTAAAGGTGCGAAAGAAAAAAAATATAATTAAAAAACATGGCATTATTTATTTATTTTCTCTCTTACACTTTTATTATGTTATTGTTTTGTCAGTTTTGTTAATTTGTTAATCAATTGAAGGTGAACAGTTAAACTTTGCCGGTGGAGGGTCCGTCACGGATATGTCATTGCTCTGCCTGGAATGTTCCACAGTATGATATTAAACACATCTACCTTACATTTATTCAATTACAGCTGGTTTTATAGTTCAAAAGTACCTAGAAAAACATGCATTCTGACTGTAAGTGATGTTGCCTCTCCACAGATCTGACTTGTAACTTGGTTTGGTCTTAATGTAGATAGAAAGGTTTACTACCATACTGTGAAACATTCCAGATAAAGCATTAACATCTCCATGGACAACGCATGGAGTTCTGGCGCATTTGATGGACCTTTCACTAGAAAAGTTACACAATGCACATTTAAATTAAAAAAAGAAGAAAATATGTATATAGATTTTTTTTTTACATTTTATATAAAAGACCATATACATTTTTGCATCAATTTTAGTAGCTTCCAACCAGGTCACACGGCTCGGACCTGATGAACATCTGTATTTAACATGCAAATGAAAGGGAGACCTTCAGGGGTATCGTTTTCTATTAAAATATGTGAGAGTGTAATTATAGATAAATGCCACATTAGCTGGGTGAGATAGAAAGACCCGCAGTGAAGAGGGGCTGGAGGCGCTGATGAGGCCAAATGACTGGCCCTTCTCTCTTAAACCAATGGCACAAGTCACTCCATTACAGCCTCTTATTAGCACTTATTTCTTGTAGCCAAATGAGGAGTCCTTTTTGGACTTGTGTGAATGAGATATTTCAGAGGACATTATGCACACTAAATTCTTAAATTAACCTTTATTTGACCAAGAAAAAAACAAATTTGCTTTTCCAAATGAGTCTAGGGTCACCCTTGCTAACTGGTACTTTGGTCAAGGGCCAGTAGAAGTAAAGGTAGTCTGATCTAGGGCATGAAGAAAGTACAACGATGTCAACAGCTAAAAGGAAGGAGTCAAATCCAAACTAGACGCACAAAGTAAAATCATACAAATTTGAGTTTTACTGTTCAGAAAGTCCAAATATCACAGTATATCCTTACATCAGAAACATACCTGGAACTGTGCTTTGTTTCATTCACACATGTTTGAGTAATTCTTTATTATTAATCTATCTACATCTCCAAACCTCAAAATGCTCCGTTCTACATTGTGATGTGATGTAGTGGTAGTTTTCAAGTTAAGAGCTACTTTTTATCTTTGGTTTAGCAGAGATTGGGAATTCCTTGGCTGAAATTATCCAAATGATTCTAATGGTGTATAGAGTTTAACACCCCAAACCAAAAGATGTGTAATGGAAAAACACATGCTTCATTAGAGACACCGGATCCTGTACTAGTCACTGCTGCTGCACTCTCTTCTGTATCTGTATCTGACCTTGGCATTTCTCTGTGTAAAAGTCCAGACTGGGAGCGCTCCACTCATCACTGAACCACCATTGTTCCTTCTGTGTTTGTCCCTTTTGCAAAGCATTCAAATCCACCACAAAGACAACTCACTGACTCAGACCTTCATTTCATTTTATTTTCATTTTCCACAACACCAGTTAAAGCCCCTTAGCAGCTCAGTGGCCCTTACAGCGGGGCCAAATGCAGACAATGAACCACAAGGGAATAATAAAGTATCAATGGGTTTCAGCTAAAAATTGTAAAAACAAAATTGTAACTTTTAAAAGGTCCTGTGTTACACAAAATAGATTGTTATGAGATATGTTATGAGAAATGTTATAATGTCTGTCTACATCCCCAAAGCTCAAAATATTCCCTTCTACCTTGTGATGTCATGAAGCTGCTACCTTTTATCTTTAGTTTAGTAGAGCTTAACAAATCCAGCACTGAAATCATCTAAATGATTCTAGTGAAGGTGTATGGCGTTTAAAAACACAGTCGAGCACTTCCTGTCTTATCAAATGAAATCACAAGGTGGAACAGAGTGTTTTCTGGTTAAGAGAAGAACTAAATATGCAGGATATGTGTGTTAAACGTGTGAAAGAAACAAAACACAACTCCAGGTATGTTTTTTGACCAGTAAACAACAGTATAACAAAGATCTGAAAATGTCGTAATATAGCCCCTTTAAATGGAAAAAAGTCCTCAAAATGTTGCTGAAACCCATGAATACCTAAAGCTTATGTTCTGTTCTGTGAGTGCCATTTATATCACCAATACTTAATCCAAGTGTTTTGCTCAAGGCCATAATAGCATGTATTTCTAATTACAGGCATTGCTTTCCCAAGTCCCATTGTAAATTATAGTTTTCCTCTCTCTAATACGGGTTGCCAATGAATAACAGAAATTTGTCCTTTTTGTTGACACAGAACTAGAAGATATATTGTTGAAATCTACCTCTCATTTTAAGTTTTCATGTCGCAATATAGGCCTGAGATTGAGTTTGATGCTGTTCAGGTACAGGTACATTTGCATATCATATAGAATTAATTTTAGGACTTTGCCATTGCTGTATGCAGGGTCACATTCAGTTCAAGCACTCCTAGTTCCAAATGATTTGCGTTGTATGTCGCATAAATTAGCATATCATATCCGACTTGATTGCTCATGTCCTTCCTGTCCAATCCCAGCATGTATTCAGAATGGCCACTCATTTTGATTGATAGGGTGCTAAATGTGAAATTGCACTTTATCTGCATTTTTATTTAGAAAACTGTTAAACTTTTAATGAACAAACTCATTAAAATAGGGGGTTATTTTCAGACGCATCCCCTAACGACATCTATACACCAGATTGAAGCCTCTTTTTAATTACCATGCAGCTCCAAAGAGACGGGCAGCTTTCAAGACACTTTGTGAGTCCACATCATTAAAATGTAATGAGACACTGCCCTGTATAACGACTATAATGTTCTAGGACATACAGCCATTATAAGTGATATACGACCAGGACTGAGGGCTGCACCACTCACATGTCATTAAACTAACACAATGAGACAATGGGCAAATGGCTACTAATTGTCGCAGTTATTGTCATACTTTTGTTTGTTTAAGCCGACACAATTTATTGACAAGAGAATAAAATCTGTAAGGTTAATCTCAGTGAATGTGAGAGTTGGCCTGTCACAATAACAACATCTGAAATATAGACGATAAACAATAATATCGAAGCACACACAATAAGACAAAAGCAGAATTATCTCTAAAAAACACTATTCCAAATATTCACACTATTGTAAAAAAATAAATAAATAAAGATAAAAACGTGAGCTGCAATAAATAAATAGCAGAATGAAACACTTTAGTACTTACTTTGTATCTATAATGGGTCATAGAAGTTAACCTTTTACGGCTTAAGGTGCACTATAACTGTTTGTTTGGGGGTCCGTCACCTGGTGGTTTCTACGGAGATGTCTTAGAATGTTCCACAGTGTGACAGTAAACAGCGCTATCTTATGTATTTACTTATTCATTCAACTACAGGTGGTTTTATAGCTCAAAAATGCCTAGAAAAACTTGCATTCTGACTGTGAGCGGGGTTGCCTCTCCACAGATCTGACCTGTAACTTGGTCTGGTTTTGTGTCCATAGAGATAGAAGGGTTTAAAATCATACTGTGAAACATTCCAGACATCTCCAGGGAAAAAAAGCATTTGACGGACCCTATATATTAATTATCGTGACAGGCCTATGTGAAAGATTTAGTTTTTCGAAGTTCAAATGTATGTCTATATGATACTGGGTGGTTAAACTGCTTATAGTCTGAATGAAGAGTCCCAAATCTTGTATTCAATGACTGGGCGAGAAAACCTATTTGCAAGTAGCAGTTTCATAATAAATGCAATATGTCAAGTTCCTCAGTTTTTGGTGGGCTATTCAAATTACGGCTCCGTGGTTGCAAATTTAATATCCTTTGCAAATAACAAAATATGCTGTCCTTTTACGGGAAAATAACTTGATAAATGTGGAGGATTTTATAGCTTAATGTCCTATTTCAGTATTGCTGAATGCGTACCAAATATGCATTCAGGACTATATTGTGATTTACAAAGATTATGTTTTCCCCAAAATTAAAGGTGCACTGTGTAACCTTTCTGATGGGGTGTTCACATATGACTCCATACATGTTACTGTTTTGCCTGGCAGGTTCAACAATATAGTATTACAGTTAAATATGCTGCATTTATTAAATTACAAGTGTTTTATTGTTCAAAAATAAATTTAAAAATAGGTATTCTTATTGACAGATGGGATGCCTCTCCACAGATGTGACCTGTGACTTGGCGTGGTGATATCACCAGCTTGTTGACGTGAAGAAATACATGTTTTATGCCATATTGCAGGCAAAAATAACATCACCAGACTCCATCAGACAGGTTACACAGTGCAACTTTAAGCAGCAGAAATACACATAAAATAAGATAAAAAGATAGAAATGAGGATTTTTTGTCTTCCTTTCGATCTTTTTTTTCTTGTTCACTTGTACTTCCATAACTGCACTGCGTAGCTCACTATAATGCCTGATAACTGATAATGTCTGATCAAATTTATTGGTTTGAACTTGGAATCATTAATATATTATTGTCCTGAAATACCCTCAGAATGACTGCAGTTACCCTTGAGCTCCATCTATACACCGAGTAAAGTTTGGACATGTTTTTGGTTGACGTGTCCGCTCCGGTTTCATGGACAGCTGAGTGAAAAATGACCCCAGAAGAAAAGGGTTAAGGACACACGCTGCACACCACTTACCTCACTATGGCCCAGTTTAAAGGATGTCCTAAAATACCCAAACTTCTAACAGACTGAACAGACTTTTTAGCTCATAAACAACTAATGTGTAATAATTAAATATGCACTATTTCTGTGGTGGAAGGTCAGTCACATGCTTGTCTCCATGGAGATGTTGTTGCTTTGACTAGAATATTCCACAGTATGGCATTAAAGTCATTCAACTGGTGCTTAATTGTTAAGAAAATATCTTAAGAACATTATGGTCATGAAGATAGATATATATATACATAAGATTAATGACATATTGTGGAACATTCAAAGCAAACAATCATGTCTCCTTGGAAACAAAAAAGTGGCTGACCCTCAAAGTTACATAGTGCACCTTTAAATATCTATGTGTAAGTGACACAAAGGTCCTATAAGGTAAAGATCAGAAATAAAATTGAAATTGCTAAGAAATGCAAGTTGTTATAAAGAAAATCAAATTTATCAAATAGTAGAATGACTATGTTTTCTATTGTAATCTGTAATGAGCTTTTCATGTAAAATTACTGAAATAAATAGACTGCCACACAACAAAAACCAGAAGAGAGCGCATCGAAAAAAGAGTGCATTTGTAATTAGCCACGCCAAAATATCACCACAAATTGAACATGGCAAATGGAGCAGAAATAGCTATAGAAAAGTAGTTTACAAGGATGGCTGCGGACTGCCAGCTAGGGCACAAACAACGCTGTCTGTCAGCTGGAACGGCTCCTAAGTTGGAAAGACAACAGGGGTCGAGATTTGGCCGCTGAGGGTACAAGCTGTCTCTGTCCTCCCCCGTCCCGCCACGCTCTTCCCCTCAGTAAATCCCACAGTTTGACATCAAGGCCATTGTGATCCCATTTCATCCTGTTTATCTAGTTCACAACACACATTTATTCGGATGTGGCTTCTGTAGGGGAGGGGGGAGCACGGGCTCATGCGGCAACGCATTTTGGAACAAAATCAAGCAAAGTAATCAGAGCTAATAGAAAGTACAAGTAACCACAGTGTTCAGCGAGTATTTCCACAGGTTAAGAAGACTGCCTAATGTGTAGCAGTAGTTAAAAGTGCACTGTGTAACCCTTCTAGTGGAGGGTCAGCTATCTTTTTGTCCATATAGATATTGCTTTGCCTGAAATCAAGTCAAACTTAATTTATAAAGCACTTTTCATCCAATAAAATGAACATGAAGTGCTTCACAGTGATATTTTGTTTCAGTGGGGTATTAACTAGGGATGAGATAAGACACAATTTTCACAAGATGAGACGAGATACAAGTGGGTCCACAAGAACGAGACAGGACAGGATTTTAACATAATTCCTAATATATACATTTCAAGGCTCAGTTTCCAATTTTGGCCTCACAAGTGTTTAAAATTTGATTTCATAGTTTTGTTTCCATTCTAGTACTGTTTTTGGAACTGTAAGAGATGTAACTAACCCTTTTTTCTTGCAAAAAAAAATCTTGCAAGATATTTTTTCCCTTGTGTGCACAATCTTGTGACAATTTTGTCTCTGACATGAGATCTTGTACCACCCCGAGTATTAACTGTTAACATATTTAGATAACTATGTAACTTTTATTATTTTAAAAATACGTTATTTGCTATATTCAATGCTATATCCAATGAAAACAACTCCCTTCTCTTTGCTCTTGTAGCTCAGTCACTCCCTCTTCAGTGAAACTACTGCACATAGCGTCAGGTTTGTCAGTTTGTTGTGTACAGTTTTGTATTTTGCATAATGCTTTACAAACAATGCCACATTTCACTCGACTACCCTACTATTCCACAGCATGCCAGACTTATCTGTGTCCACAGAGACAATCAGATGGCATTACCAAGCCAAACAAAGGGCAGATCTGTGGAGAGGTGAGCCCTGTTACGCTCACTAGTTGTTGAAGGCAAAAACACATGTACTTGTCAGATAAGTTTAATGCCATACTGTCGAACATGGCAAGGCAAAGCAACAACATCTCCATGGAGACCAGCAGGTGGCAGAACCCCCACTAGAAATACACAGGGCAACTCTAATTAACCTAAATGCCTTTCTTATTCCAGGAGTCTCCAATATAGTATTACATAACTCTATTTGGGGCCATATGAAAGCTCTGGACCTGACTGACTGCTGGACCTCATAATGTTGGCAAAATTGTAAAGGTTTGAGATCTCTACTGTATAGTTATTATTATTGTATATATCAGAGGCAAAGCTACACAGAAAATTCAATAAATATCTTGCAACTTACAGAAAAAGAGTCTTCATCTGCTCATCACCACTGACACAGATGGGGTGAAATCTTGGTTTAGCCAGTGCTTGAAGTAAACAGGACAGCTCCAATCTGGTGTCAGCATTGGGTTGTAACTGTAAAAAGCAACAACCATTACAATCAGCTTGAAATAACGTGAGGTACTGGTTTATTTTACTTACTTGCGCATAAAGAATCCACCATCTCCTAAAAATAACCCTAAACCATCGAATGTAGGCCTTTCCTCTGCGGTGTTAAACAAAAGTCATATTTTCTTTGCTAACTGTGGTAGTTTGGGCAAATATACTTGATATCATAGTAACTGACCTTGTTAAAGTTCCACGCTGGCTTCTTTGACATCTCCGTGACAATGGTGTGAAAGCAGAGCAGCAGGAACAATTTTAGTGTAAGGTCACCCAATAATCCTCCACCATGCTGATTCTCCACAACATAAAAAGCTGGATTTTCAGTGAACTTTGTCAACCACATAAATTCTGTACATTGGAATGTACAAAATCACAGTAGCTTTTTTTTTTTTGTTGTTGGTTAATATTCCTGTGCATGGCTTCAAATGGTGATCAAACTAACTAAGCAGAATTTCTTGTTCTTTGTCACTTAATGGCAGAAATATAACGATTAAGGATAGAAAAGAAAGAGAAAGAAAGAGCGAGAGGAAAAAAAAGAAATATCACTATATTCTATTCTTAAGGTTGGTTGAAAAGCAGAAGCTCTTCTTCTTTGGGGGTTTAAAAGAGGCTATACATCCAAGAAGTTGCATTACCGCCATCTTGTGCCACTAACAAAAACTGTCAACATCCTCACAAACAGTTGTGAACAGTGTAGAACAGTTGTAAAATCAGTTAGCCGCTGTTGATAAGCATTATTTTTGTTTTGTTTGTTTATTTGTTTTTCTTTATGATCCTTACTATTTCTTTATTGCCATTTTACATGTATAGTTATTGTTTGTTATTGCTAAAAAAAATCATCTCTGGAATTTAAAAAAGGGTGAGAAAAAGAAAAATCCAAGCAGTGGTAACTTTCTGCTTCCTCTGCGGTATTCTTAAACCTTGCCCACTTCCTGTTTTCTTGTTTTTACATCCATATTCCTATATTTTCATCTTTTTGATCACTGCTCCTTGTGCTTTAACAGTACTTCTCTCTGTGCCTGCCCCAAAGCATTACACAACAGCCTCCACCCACACACACTGTTAAATGAAGTCTTAAGAAGTTTGTCTTCACTTTAGCTTATTTTAATATACTCACTGAAAATAAATATAAAAATAAGTTTTACTTTTGCCAATTAAAATACTCTTTTCTAACCATAGGCTATGTGAGACAAACACCAGGCTTTACTAATTAAAGACGGGGTATTACGCATTTTTATTTTTATTTTTTTTAAGATTTCTACCATGTTTTAACGTTTTCTCATCAAAAACATGCCTGAAGTTGTCACCTATTTATGTTTCCCTCCTTACGTTAGCTGAAAGATTCTGTGCGACGCTTCGCCCACAAGACTATGTCATCCATGCTTCCACGCGACAGTTCTCTATAAATACACAAGAATGTGAAAACTGTGCACAACACAACACACAACACAACTGAAAAGGGAGTGACTCAGCACAGAGAGCAAAGAGAGGGGAGACTGAAGCAAAGCAAAAATATGTCCATGCATTGTTTTAGGTGAATTTAGCATTTTCAAAACAACAAAAGGTAACTTAGTGATCTAAATAAGTTATGTGTTAGCAGTTGATACCACATCGAAGTACAATACTCCTTCTTTAAGCTAAAAAAACAGTGAAGAAGATCATGCTTGAAGAATAAAAACGTGTGATAGAGTAAAAAAGCGGCTACAGTGACATGACCCCACAATCTTAATACTAAAATAAATGAATGTAAAATTAATATACACTGAAAACTTAGGGCACTTTGTCACTGTGCACCATAACAAGCTGTATCTCTTATAGGCTTCATTCTGCTCCATAAAGAAAGTGTGTTTTTTCCCAAGTGGCTAAATCACTTCTTCTTTATCCTGGATGTACTTTAAAATGTTGAGGTTACAGACAGAATACGTACAGGTTTATTTTATTTCATTTTTTTTTTTCATAATCTCCTGTCAAGTCATGAGCTAGGTAACATGAGGCTCCTGATTTGGCTGAGGAATCCTGCATACTTGTCACCCCGCTGTTTCTCCATCGCATACTTAAGAGCAATCACTTGAAGGCATAATGTTCCAAATCCTGATGCCAGCTCAGCTCAAATGTGAGACTGTGAGCTTTTGGCTTTGATGTTATTACGTACTAAGACAAACTCAAGTCAAACTCAATAAGTGCTCACATCAGGATCTATGTCAGAATGATTGTCAAACACCTCCTTTAGTGTTGTATCTACACAGAGCAGACTGAGGCGCCCACTCACCAGGCTAACTACACTTCACACCAACAAGCAGTATAGCTTTTCTATGCTTAATGGTATTAAATAGAAGGTGGGTGGTGGGGAGAGATGGAGATTATTCCTACATGAGCCATGTCTTGCTATATTATTAAATTAGTAAGGACCATAGGTAACATTTAACGTTACTTTTATAACTCTTGGTAGCTTGGCCAACCAGTGTAGAGCAATATTACTGTAAGGTAAGGTAAGGTAAGGTTTATTTATATAGCGCTTTACACAGACACATGTCCCCAAAGCGCTTTACACAGCATTTTACAGAGCATTCTTCATTCAATCCAGACCCGGTGGTGGTAAACTACTGTTGTAGCCACATCTGCCCTGGGGCAGACTGATGGAGGTGCGGCTGCCAAGCCAAGCGGCGCCAACGATCCCTCCAACCACCACCAACACTCACTCACACAACTTTCACACCTACAGTGCATGTTTTGGGTTGTAATTTGGTATCTGCTTCTAGTTTTTGTTCTGGTAGGTTAATCTACTACAACTACAAACAGATACAGATAAGTAGATTAAAGGAGAGAGCGTGTGCTATAAAGGTTTTGACAGCCAATTTTTAAGGTGCGCAAAGTCAGGCTAAAAGGTCCTATATTGATCAAAATTGACTCTTGTACGCAAAATTGACTCTTGTGAGCTTTACCTACTCAAAAAGAGAGACAAAACTCAGCCTAAATGCACAGCGTCTGTGCGTTAAACATGTGTGAATGAAACAAAACACAAATCAAGCTTTGATTGTGATGAGGAAACATTATCACATAGATCAGAAAACAGCCTAATATGGGTCCTTTGCTTTAGTTGGTAGATGGATCCATTCTAGGATGTAGGTGCATGGAAAATGTCATGGATGATTAGATCTGGTTCAGTGGTCAGCTGGAGTGAGCTGGGTGGCACTTTGACAGTAATACTTGAAATGTTAAGGATTGATAAGGTCATACTACTTTTTTTAGTCTTTCAACAAGAACTTTTGTACTCTTTAGAACTGAATACAGATGTCAGTGCTTGTAGGAGTGCAGTTAACAACAGTTATTATTAGACTTATGTTCAAGAATACTGTTTTAGCTTGTTTATAAGACAACATTTTTGTCGATGTCATTTCCGGTGATTGAATTCTGTTTTGTGAGCAGTATTGCTAGCGTCTCTCCACTGAATCTGTTCTGAATCCACGAATACAACATCTAAACTAGTGCCTGAGTACTTCGTCAAACCATTGAAGTTTATTCAGCATCTAGTGCTCCGTAATTCATGGTCTAAGCCTCTCTCTCTCTGTAGTTTCAGCTTGTAGTTTCAGCCTGATCTAGCCTAGCCAACTAGCATCATGGCTAAAACTCTTGTGCTGTCCTGTTCGAGTTGCCACATGTGGAGTGAGAACCCTGGCTTATTTGACAGTGACAGGGATAGTTGTGCTAAATAAGTGTGTAAAAAGCACAAATAAAAGTCAACTAAACTCTGATAGGAAAGGCGTCAGATCTCATAACTTAATAAAAATAAATACGTGTCGCAAATACACAAAATAAGTGTGTAAAATGTGGACTGCTAAACATCAGGTCCCTCTTCTTCAAATCTCTTTTAATAAATGAATTAATTGGCGACTTTAATATTGATCTTCTTGCTTTAACTGAAACATGGCTTCAGGAAAATGATTATGTTAGATTAAACGAATCTACTCCTCCAAGTCACGTGAACTTTCAAAGTGCCAGGAGCACAGGTTGAGGTGGCGGTGTGGCCGTCATTTCTCACTCCAGCTTAATTCTCAGCCTCAGATCTAATTATACATTCCGCTCCTTTGAAAGCCTCGCACTATCTATTACGTGCACCAACTGGAAAAATCAAAAAGCTGTTATATTCATAACAATCTACCGACCTCCTTGTCCATATGCTGAGTTTCTGACAGAGTTTTCTGACTTTATTTCAAGTTTAGTTTTGGAATGGGAAAGGATGTTGGAGATTTCAACATTCATGTTGATAACAGCAATGAGTACCTCAGCAATGCTTTTGGTGCTCTCCTGGATGGGGTCGGTTTTACCCAGAGTGTGAACAAGCCGACTCACTGTTACAATCACACTCTTGATCTCGTCCTAATTTATGGTATTGAGATTAATGATTTAATTGTTCTTCCTCAAAACACTATACTCTCTGACCATTTTTTAATTACCTTTCAATTCATACTAAAAGACTATCCAGCTCAGCAGGAGAAAACTATAATGAAAAGAACAATATCAGAAAAATCGGTAGCCGAGTTCAAAGAAATAACTGAGCCAGTATTAAATGATATGCCATGTGACAATGAGAACAACTTTAATCCAATTATCATGGATCAGTTTGTTGATAGGACAATGCTCAAATTAAAATCTGCTCTCGATGTTGCAGCTCCGCTAAAACAGAACAGCATTAAACCAAGACCTCCGGCTCCTTGGTATACTCCAGAATTGCGATCACTCAAACAACACGTAAGACGCACAGAGAAGCTCTGGCGCCGCTCGCACTCTGAGCAGTCTCTGAAGGCATGGAAGCAGTGCACCTCTCCCTGCTCTAAAGTAGCTTGCGGTGTTCCACAAGGATCTGTGCTTGGTCCAATCCTGTTTACTCTGTATATGTTGCCATTAGGTAACATTATCAGAAAACATGGCATTAATTTCCACTGCTATGCTGATGACACTCAGCTGTACTTATCAATGAAACCAAATCAGACCGATCAAATCGATAAGCTCAGTGCCTGTGTGAAGGACATCAAAATCTGGATGACCCTGAATTACCTCCTCTTAAACCCTGAAAAACCAGAGGTCATTGTTGTCGGTCCTAAAGGTCAGAGAGATTCTCTGTCCGACCAGATAATCTCACTTGACAATGTGAGTATAGCCTCTAGCTCTACTGTAAAAAACCTTGGAGTCGTGTTTGACCAAAATCTCTCATTTACAGCTCATATAAACCAAGCTTGTAAAATTGCATATTTTCACCTGCAAAACATAACTAAAATAAGAAATATTTTGCCTAAAAATTATGCTGAAAAATTTATCCATGCATTTGTTACATCCAGACTAGATTACTGTAATTCTCTGCTCGCCGTCTGCGCTAAAGGTACTTTAAGAAGCTTCCAGTTGGTCCAAAATGCAGCGGCCAGAGTCCTAACAGGAACTAAAAGAAGTGATCACATCAGCCCTGTGTTAAAATCACTTCACTGGCTTCCTGTCGAGTTTAGAATTAAATTCAAAGTTCTCCTCCTGACATACAAAGCCTTAAACAATATGTCCCCATCATATCTTCAGGATGCCATTGTCCCCTATCAGCCAAATAGAGCACTTAGCTCTCAGAATGCAGGATTATTAGTGGTTCCTAGAGTGTCTAAAAGTACAGTGGGGGGGAGAGCCTTCAGTTACCAAGCTCCTGTGTTATGGAATCAACTCCCTGTTGATGTTAAACAGGCACCCACAGTCTCTTTATTTAAGACCAGGCTTAAAACCTTCCTCTTCGGAATATCTTATGACCAGGTTACTGAGTTGATGTCACTAAAATAAGCTGCCGCAGGAGATAACAAGCTGGGGGAAGTGTGGCAACCTGAGCACTGTCCTCTGTTTCCTCCTATTTTCTCATCAGCATCACTTACTATGTTCTCATCTGTAGCTCGTTCATTGCTATTCACATGTTGTCCCCTGTCCCACTCCCCCTGTGGAGTGTAACTCTTTCAGACGCCTGATGGCAGCTGGACCCCTCTCCTCCTCCTCGCCCGGCTCCTCCTCGCCCGGTCTCCTCCTCACCCGGCCTCCCCTCCTCGCCCGGCTCCTTCCCACTTGGGTAGATGTGGCCATACCAAACTGGCCCACGGGCCTGGACATCTATAGCCTGTCCGTCCATGGGAGTGGATCTCTCCTTCACTGTAGTTCTCCCAGAGGTTTCTTCTTTTTCCCAGGACCCTGTTTTTTTTTTAGATTTTCCTTGCTGAGAAGGAGGGTCTAAGGACAGGGGATGACTGGACGGTGTTTCTTTTGCTGCTTTACATGAATGTTGTTTATTATTGTTTTGATATGTCTGTGTGTATGTTTTACTCATCCAAATCTTGGAACGCCCTTAGAGGCTACTGTTTTTGCGATTTTGGGCGCTACAAAAATAAATTGAATTGAATAGAATTGAATAAGAATGTGGCAGAAATAAGAACAAGAAAAAGTCCAAGAAAAAAATGACAATATATTGAGAATAAATAGGCCATTTTGTTCCAAACCAGCAATGTTACCAACATTTAAAGATAACTTTTCTGGTGGAGGGTCGGTCATCTGCTTGTCCCCATGGTGATGTTATTGCTTTGCCTGCGAACTGTGCGGCGGCACAGTGGCTGAGTGGTAGTTTTTCTTTTTTGGTAACTAGACCAGGTGGCACGGTGGCTGAGTGGCAACACTCAGGCCTCACAGCAAGAAGGTTGCAGGTTCGATCACCTGGGCCTTTCTGTGTGGAGTTTGCATGTTCTCCCCGTGTCTGGATGGGTTTCCTCCGAGTACTCCGGTTTCCCCCATCAACCCAAAACATGCCAGCACCCCTATGAACTAACATCAAGGACCATGTTGTCCACCCTCCTGTGGGTTCACCACCTGCAGAGGGGTTCATAGGGGGGCTCAGGTGCTATGAGTATTGGGCAGCAATCCCAGCGGGATTAAGCGGGAGAAGATGGATGGATTCTTACTGTGCCGTCTTGTCCACAGATCTGACCTGTAACTTGGCCTGGTGGTGTGGCCTGCTTGTGTCCATGGAGACAGGTGGATTAAATGCCATACTGTAGAACATTTTAGGAAAAAGCAATAACACCTACATGGCGTCAAGAGGCTGGTGGATGCTCTACCAGAAAAGTTACATAGTGCACCTTTAAGTGTTTTGTTGTTTTGTTGATCGATCACTCTCTTTCATGAAAACATACATGTACAGCTCCAGTAGCCATTTGTACAAGGGGGTGTGTGGACATCTAGACGCTTATATCCCCCATTCCCACAGCGCTCAAGGCCGTTGTAAAGCTGGCCTAACCCGTAAACCCTGACTTATCTGCTCTCTATGGGCTCCCTGGCTGTGCAGTTCCCCCCTCGTCTCAGGGCACAACTGATAATCAGCCATTTCTATTTGGCCTCCAGGCTGGGAGCAGATCCCTAAGTCTGCTGATAGGAGATCTAAGCCAGACTTCAAGGTCTAAGCGTGCAAATACAGTGCATCAATGGCAAGATGTAGAGAAAGGGTTGACTGTGTGTGCTGAGGATTTACCACTGAAAATATAAGAATGGATTTTGTCATATTAGCAGAATACAACAGATGCTGAAAGTTTTAGGTTAAAGTTTACATAAATATATTCCATGTATGATTACAGTATCATAATAGAGAAGTCACTATATGTAACTTCCATGTATCCAGTTCAGTCCACTTAATTTCTATAGCATTTTTCACAAAGATTATTTCTGCACATTGAAAATAAAAAATAAGCAACAGAGTAAAAAAAGCAAAGCAGAAAACAGTGAGTGCAGAGTGGTCAAAACTCCTTGTCACTGCCTAATCTCACCTGATCTCAGAAGGTAAGCAAGGTTGATCCTGGTGAGAACTTGGATGGGAGACCAATGGGAACTCCCTGTGCTGCAATAGGGCGGCATTGGCTCGAGAACAGGGGTCACCAACTTTTTTGAAATTGAGAGCTACTCCATGGGTACAGAGTGATGCCAAGGACACCAGTTTGATAGGCTCTTCATGTATAATAAACATATTTTTAAGATACAGACTTTTTTAAATCTATATAAATGCAAGGGTGATTAAAAAAAGAAGAATACAGAATAAAACAGAATACAGAATAAAACAGAATAAAACAAAATTTTAGATGCAGCTCACTAGTGAGTTGTGCTATTTTTAGAACCGGCCTGTGAGCACCTCATGTAGTCCTTGAGGGCGACCTGTTGGTGACCCCTGCTCTAGAAGATACTGCCACTGTGTCCTTAGACATGACACTTCACCCACCGATAAGCTAAAGCACCAGTCCCCAGAAGGGCTTTTAAACTGTTCACAAAAAAGAAGAGGGATTATTGGTAGAAAAAGCAATAAATCCAGTGAGTCTTTCAAGATGGTAAAAATATGAAAATATCACATACCCACATTTCAGAATTTATCAGCACCTCCTCCCTCTTGCCATCCCTCTCTTTTTCATACCCACCATTTATACACTGCTGCACTGCTTTATACATTGATACACTGCTGATGTTGCAAGAGCTAGGACTCTGTTTTTTAAAGGTGTACTGTCTGGAGATAGTCTTTATGTGAGCAGGTAAAGAGTTCCAAACTATCTCCATTCACTGAGAAGACTCTGAGAGGAAGATGTCTTACAGAAAGAGCTCTGCAGTCCCCCGGTGCTGTGGCTCATGTGGACCTTGTAGATAGTCTGTTTACAATTCCAGGTGTCGGAAACCAAATGCGGCTAATTGGAAGAAATGAATGCAGTTTAAACAGTCATAACACTGGACATAACACTGGGCCAACTTGGCGGTAAGTAGGTCTTCTGTTTGTCTCGCACGCTTGTTAAGCCACATGCCTCCGGGACCTCCTGACACCAGAGATATCCCATAATTACCACACATTTCAGCAATAGGCACTTAAATTTACACCTTTGCTACACACAGGACCTTTTCATTAGCAAACTTTGTACAGTACAGTAGCCTGGGTGGTCCACAGTGGGGAGGACTGGAAGGTGGTAATGAGGCTTTAATGGTTATTTAGAAGACTCCTTTAATAAAGACCTGGGTGACCTATGATAACTTCAAACTTCTATAATAGCATGATAACTTCAAAGTTCTATAATAGCATGATACAATATAATAGTAAACATATAGATTGAGAAAAAAAATAGCCTTGTAATGATGTAAATAGAAAGACAAATAAGCTCTATGACTCTTCAGGATGCCATAGAAAAGAAAAAATCTAAATAATCAAAAGGTGTCCAAATATTTAAGGTGCACTGTGCAACTTTTTTGATGAAGGGTATGCCACCAGCTTTTCATTACCTGGAATGTTAGTCAATATTTCAATAAACTTATTAATTTAATGTATTAACTCAAAAATACCTGCTTGTGTTCTTTCCACGCAGGTCCAGTACCCTGCACCAGAATGGTTATGCAGTTCCCCTCAGAAAAGAACAACGGAGCAACCAACTCAAAATGTCAGACTTTTTTATTAACAACAATAAAATAAAATTCTGTGACTATAAAATACTAGGCATTAGGCCCAGCATGGGGGGTTGACGCTATTTCACTTTCTTAAAGCAAAAAACTAAAATGTCTGCCACTTCAGATTCAGGGCTCTTTCAGAGCCAACTTAAAAAGCCTTAAAATACCTTTTCAGAAATATTTGACTTACGAAGTTAATTAATGTTGAAATGATGCACATTCAACATTAAGATTTTTTTTTTTTTTTTTAACATGCATTTGTATAAACCTGACACAAAGTGACAGTGTGTCATATACATTCTCTTAAGGGGCACTGCATTCTCTTAACACCACTGCTCTCTATCAGCCAACTGTCAGTGCATTATGCTAAAGCCATCTGCTTTAAGAGGCTGTAGGGATCCGTGTGATTGGCCATGATAGTTACAACCCTGAACACGCCCACATGTAATATATGCTAATGGATTCCTTCTCATCCCATCCTGTTGCCACGGCACACTTGGCTGTGCAGTGCCCACTGCACCTTGCTTCATTAAAATAAAGGTCTCAATGTCAGATGAAGTGAATTTCAAACCTCTAAAACCGTTACCAGCCCAATAAGGAATATTTAAAAGGAGGATTAAGTATCTTTATTAGAACTTTGGGTGAAACTCCAGATTAAAGTCTAACTATGAATCTATGATAATGGATCTAACTTAACATTTATGTTCATTTGTACTGACTTGAGAGACACAAGTTTTGGGAGTTGCTTCATCACTCATCACTTCTTTTTTCTTTTACATTTGTAAACATGTTTATAATACACTGACTCGTGCACTCATTAATTTTTTACATTATATTGCAAAATAAATACCTTGAACAAAATACTTTCTTACTGAGCTGACACATCTGACCTCTAATTTGGCCTGGTGCTGTCAATTGCTTGTGAAGATAGATAACTTTAATGCTGTACTGTGGAACATTCTGGAAAATAAGCTTCTTCATATGGAGACCGGCAGGTGTTGGACCCTCCACCAGAAAAGGTTATATAATGCCCCTTTAAGCATGAAGTGTATGCACAGTTTGCTGCCTGCATTACTCCCTGTAGTACTATACACTGCCTGAATGACTGCTCTGCAGCTCACTGGTGTAATTAGTGTGATCCTCTGCTCCTCTGTGATAAGCCTCTTCTACCTGGGAGACAAAACTGCGCCAGCATACCCCCTGGAATATTGTTTTGTTTTACTGTCCTTCATGTTAATATTACGAGGGAAGTTCAAGGAGTTCAAGGAAAATACTATATTTGATCACCATCATCAACCTTTACTTTACTACCCAAAGAACATTTTTTTCTGTTCTCTTTTAATTCTCTACTCCCCTGAAAGTTTGGCCATCTAGGTCAAGGGCATTGGAAGGGAGGCAAATTGCTGTGACTGTTCTATTAAGCCTGCTTTAAAGTATGGATGCTCGGACAAAGACACCATGACTTTCTCATGTGTTAATATGATGAATTGTTAGGGAATATAGGAATGACAACATGTATATTACCTAAGTATACCTTTAGGACTAGCATGGCGTTAAAGCTTTGCTATTCTAATAATCGCTAAAGGTTTTTTACTTTGATAGCAGCAGCACCATTTTAAAGCTCTGTCTGTATTTATGCTCAAACTCATTGTGAAGTTAGTTGTCCATAGCATATCTGGTAATTGCTATACTTTACATCATGCTGGGGGTGTTCTAAACATTCCACCATTAGAGATACATGTAGCAGTTACCATGATGACACAATGCTCACCGGGGCAAACTGGCAATCTGCGCGTTCTGCAAAAGTACAGAACAGCCGTCCGTACTAACAGCAGAGGGCGGTAATACAATAATAATAAATAACTGTCAACATAAACGACGGTCCCAAAGTGCTTACCTGATGTAGTTCCTAAACCATTTCAGGTTGTGTTAAAATAAACCTCAGATTAAAGTGAGTAACAGAGCTTCAGTCAGAGTAGTGCTTCCAGTTAGCTTCAAGAAATATTGATGACATCAGCTGCAAAGTATCAATACTCAATACCTTTAAGGCATGAATAAGCAAATCCAAATGTCTCGTTTGGGAGCAGTGAAGTCAACCCTCTTGCCCATTTAACACATTTGACTTGGCAGAGCTTAATTGTTTCTGTGGCCGTTAATTCAATAATATACGAAAGAGCAGTAGTTTACAGCACTCCTAAAACCACTTTTGCACCTTAGAGAGTCTTGAAAGCGAAGAAAAGACTGTAAACATTGCACTGAAGCAGGACCTGCACTGTTTGACTGGCCATATAAATGACACTAACAGCCTCTGATCAGCCTATAATGGTATTCATAGTTGCCATGGGTCTTTTCTCTGCTCTTATTATTAAGATCATTTTTATTCATGATATTGCCAAATTGTCCTTGGTCGAAACTGGTGATTATTGGAGACTGCTGATCTGTAGCTTGTGAATAAACATGAAAAACAATCAACTCTCCATTTAAAAGGCCGAATGGTGTTCAGAGCCTGCCCTCAGGAGTAAGAGCAGAGAGAAGCAGGTTTTCACACACACAATAGACTCATTAGAAATAAATAGAAGGGTGAGTGATGTGGCTGGGTTACCACTGGCTACACTTTTATTAGCATTTATTTACCTATGCATTATTTCCTGAGACATTTATTGCATATTGTGGGAAGGCTCACGGGTTGAAAAACAAATTCATTCAAAAATGAAAGATTCAAAAGATTAAAACTGATTAATTATCTGTCATTGACCGACAGTAGCTCATTAGTGTCTGTCTTTTGATCTGAAGGTTGGAGGTTTGAATCCCACTCTCAACATGAATGAATTAAAAATACAACAATAAAAACATAAATATTGTGTCTACAGTAATGTGTCAACCAAGAATATATATAAAAAAGTCTCAGGCACTGATTTTAAGCCCTTAAATCAAAGTCATTTCAGTTTGAAGCAGCTCAGATTTGGAGCAGTGTTGCAGAAGATGTGAGACAGACCCTTATTCTGACAGTGTTCAAATGCAGGCTCCAGACAGTTCTGTTTAATTGTGGATATGACTGAAAGGTTTTTATCTGCACTCTTCTTAATTTTACTGTCACTTTTTATTGTGATTTTAATATCTAATGTCTTTAATGTTTCATATTCTGGAAAGCATTTGCCTTGCTTGCTTTCATTCATAACAATCATTTATGTATTTATTATTAATTATTAACAAGTGATGATGTCTTAGCTCCAGGTTCACCGGGATTCCGGGACACATAAAAATAAATACATGCTGATTTGGAAAGAAAACCCTATTGCAATTGTATTCATTTATTGTTGTATTAAAGGTGCCTGTCTCTATGGAGATGTTGTTGCTTTGCCTGGCACGTTCCACAATATAATATTACAGTTAAATATATGCAATTTATAGCTTTAAAAACATGTATTCTTATTGAAAATTTGGCCTTTCTCCACAGATCTGAGCTGTAAATTGGCCTGATGCTGTCACCGGCTTGTCTACATGAAGATACATGATATAAGATAAGTTATATATATTGTGCCAAACTGTGGGATAATCCAGGGAAAAACAATAACACCATGGAAACAAAGCAGGTAGCAGACCCTCCATCTGAAAAGTTACGCAGTGCAGCTTTAAAGAATGATTCAGGACACGTAGCGCCATGTGTTTTCCAGCTCTTGTTTTCTCCAATAGAAAATGCAGCACACACTTGAATACCTGATGGGATCCACAATAGAGTGGATTTGACTGCATTGTTGGCCAGAGTTTAAATCTGTCCTCTGTGTTATGTTATTGAAAGAGAAAGGGATAAACAAGTGGAATGGCCTCCTATTGGCATACAGCATTCAGGAATAACCACGAGTCAAAGGCAAAGCTGAAAACAGAAGAGAGGAGAGGAGTGACAATCCAGGGAAGAGCCGGGATAAAGGTTTAGTAACAGAAGACTTATAAATAAATATAGCTGCAGAAATACACAGACTGCCACAATACCTCCCTTGAATACAACACCGTGTAAACACAAGAAATATTTTGAGATGAAGTGATTGCACACAAGTTTACAACCTGGATCCTATTTGTTGCAAGAATACAATCATCAACTCATTAATCTGTCCCTTTTGAACGTAATATCTGAAGGTTCATATTATGTTTAGTCGCCATGTTATATTGTTGTTACTTCATGAAAAAAAAACACGTGCAGTAGTGTATATTTTGATTCATTAGTGGTCAGCCTTTTCTCTGACCTGACCATATAAATTGACATAGCTACCGTGCTCTCCAAAGCGTTCCAAACAGGAGGTGAGCATGGACGTGCTTCCAGCTCCATCAACTCTGCTTTGATTTCACTTTCTATTGAAAACTGCTGCCCCTGTCCATAACTGCTGCTGTCATTTTCGTCTTAAAATGTTTGTGTTAACCCGCACTATATGAATCTGGTATATGAATATGACTGTTAATCAAGATATGAACAGTCCTTTGTGCTAATACTTGCATCTAGAGCAGGGGTGTCCAAACTTTTTTCATTGAGGGCCACATATTAAAACACAGACCAGCGTGAGGGCCGATCGAGGGTCATAGACGGGTGGTCAAAACAGTGAGTAATTCAAATCTGTGCATTCCTAACAGGTTTAAATGACCCTCCAGTCCTTTGTTCAGGCTTAGACCCTCAAAAGGGCACACTAAATTTACCTGATCAAGTTTGATTCTAAAAACATGCAGTAAAAAAGTACTACTTGTGGTAGTATGTGCCAATTCACCTGGAAACCTGAGGGCCAAAACAATTGGTCTGAGGGCTACATTTGGCCCCGGGCCATAGTTTGGACATGCCTGATCTAAAGGCTCTTAAAAAAGTAAAAAAAATAAAAAATACTAGGGGAAAAAATAGATCTAGACGCGAATAGCAGACAAAGTGATTTTGCCAAGATCACTTCCACTAGCAGTAGGTTTGATTGACAGTGTTGCTAAGCGCCCAACCCCTGTCAAACCAACACTGGGAAGGTGCGTTACCTTCAACAGCCTCACTCCGGACTGGTTCTTTGGTTGCTATGATATCCGTGGTCAGAATTTCCAAATTTGCCCCCTGTAACTGCTAGTCTTGATGAGCTTCATTTGACTGGCCAAACGCTAACGTCACGCTCCTTTAGTCCACTGCTTTGGATCCGACAGAAGTTAAAATCAGAAAAATTAGAGATTTGTTTTAAGATTAAAACTAGGGTACCTATTTTCATACCATGAAAAATTAAATATGTATTATCTAACTATTCCCAGCTTTCAGAAACCTCTTGGCACATCACAAGAAAGAAATATTTGGCCACTAGCACTGCTTTACAACAGACAGAAAACAAATGAAGCAAGATGGACCACACTCGGACAGCCAATCAGCTCTCATCCAAAACACCCTATAGTGACTCGCATAACTGAAGTTTGCAATAAATAAGTTTTTCTACGTAGATGAAGACTCCCATCAGATTTTGTCACAATGTTCTGCTTTTATAATGCTTTTTCCTGCAGGGAAAACAGATTTTAAACATTTATGAGAAAAAAGTTGTGTATTTCAGCTTTAATGAAACATCACGGACAGACTAAAGGCAAAGGGAGATGGAGTCAGGTAAGGTTCAGTCTTAGAAGTCATGCAAACAGATAGAGCAGTATAAACTCACCAGGGCACTGTTACGCTGTTTGTCTGGGAGGTTTGACAGTCGGGTTGAAAGGAGGCAGAGGGCACTGAGCTGCGGTATACTGTAGGCTTGTTATGTCTCTGCCATAACACTGGAGGCAGGGAAGGCATCAGAGTCAAGAGTTATAATGAAAGGAGATACAGCTCTGGTGTGCCATATACCTATATGCTTTTGTTATGTGAGGGGGAGAGGGACAAAGCTTAAAATTAAAGTGGGTAGAACATTCCAGGCAACAAAGCAAATGAAAAAAACGAAACAATAAGCAGGTTGCGGACCCCACATCAGGAAATCTACACAACATATCTTTAACATGAGATATAATGAGAGTTTCAGAGAGGGGCAGAAATTGTTAAAAAGATTGACAAAAATAGTGAAAGTTATTGTTTTGTAAGGACATGGACATATAAAGGTGCACTGTGTAACTTTTTGGTGGAGGGTCCCCTTATTGCTTTGCCTGGAATTTGCCACAATACGGTATTAGACTTTTCATAAAAACAAGCATGTAACGCCACCAAACTAAGTTACAGGCCAGATCTATGGAGTCATGACTCCACTCACAGTAAGAATGCATGTATTTCAAGGTATTGTTGAGCAATAAAAACAACTTTAACTGAATGAATGCAAGATGGATATGTTTAAAGCCGTGTTGTGGAATATTCCAGACACAGTGCATCTTTAAGAATTCCACGTTAAGTTTTTTAATTGACATAAACTTGAAACAGACTCATAAATGTGTGAAGTAGAAGTAGAAGTCCATGCGTGTGTAGAAGTACGTAGGGCGGGAATAGGAGATGTGGTGATGACAGCTTTGGGCCCTGATGAAACTGACCCCAGTGTTAATGAGCTGTTCACTCCCTGACAGTAGGGCCCCTAGTGCTCCGACTCCACACACACACACACACACACACACACACACATGCACACACACACATACACAAACACACACACGCACACGTACCCTGACACACACACCACTTACCTGTGTCACTCTCACAGCCTTCAACCTCTTCCCCCAGTCAGGCTTTTTACACCTGCTCCACATCCAGGCTAGATACTAAATATATTTATATTCTATTGCCTAGAATTATACTTGTGATTTATTCATGATTACAAGGAATATATATATATAAGTTTGTGTGCAATGGCCTACTTGAAAGAGACTTTTGTAAGACCTAGGAATGTATTTTTGAGTGCAGATAGTTCAGATGTAAAAAGACAAGTGCACAAAGTACAACATTTGTTATCTTGCTGCCATGAAATGATTATTTTCTGAAAATATAGTGTGTGTTTGATTAGTGAGATGTGAAGTGTAGTATGAAGTATTTTATAAATGTGGGAAGATTATGCATTGTTATATTCCTTTAGCTGTCAGTTATGTTCTGTAGCAATTATTATTTATGTGTATTTTGGGAGTTACTGTAACTAAAGCGTTGCAGGTCAGAAAAGACTTCATAAGTACCATTTGTACCACTTCTGTACATGTATATAAAGGGCTCATATAGCACTGTTCCGATCTATGTTATAAAGTTGTTTTTTCATCACAAACATACCTGGCATTACTGTATGTTTTGTTTCTTTCACACATGTTTGACCCACAAACCTTGCCTTAGTTCTTCTCTCAAACAGAAAACACACTGTTCCAACTTGAGATGTCATGTGGTAATAGAGGAAGTGCTCCACTGTGCTTTAAACTCGATGCACCTTCATTTTGATCATATGGATAATTTCAGTCCTGGAATTGCTGATCTCTTCTGAACTAAATGTAACCGAGGAGACAACAGGTTCTTCTCATAAAGGTAAAAGGAGCTGTTAACTTGAAAACTAGAGCATTATGACATCACAAAATGGAACAGAACATTTTGTGCTTTGGAGGAGTAGATTACTCAAACATGTGTGAATGAAACAAAACACTTCCGCAGGTATGTTTATGAGGAGGCAAGAACATTCTGACACGATTTAAAGTCCACAGGAAATGTAATATCGGCCCTTTAAGCCTCTTTCAACCACTGTACTCCATTCTAACCACCTAACTAGTGTAACTTTTTTTTCCCTTTTTCAGGTAAAGTCTATTTTACGACGGCCAATGACTCCTTGACACTATTTATCACTCAGCAGAAGAACTATGGAGCATGAAGCAGCCATCCATCTCGCTCTCTTAGTGACAGCTCATATATGACATTTGGAGCTCTTCCCCGGAGCATTGCAGCCTAATGAAAGATGGGCTGTTTTAGAGTGACGTGATAACCTCTAATCCCAAATATATGAAGCTGCATATGAATATTAGGACATTTACCCCTTCCACCCCTTGAGAGACGGCAGAGGGTGTATTTTTGTACAGGATTTATAAGTTACTGACAGAGTGGGAGAGGGTCACGGTAAGAGGAGAGATTGACAGCTAAAGACAACATTGTGAGATTTTACAGCTATGGGCCTTGTAGAATTGACCTTAAAATTGGACAGACTGATTTTCACACCACTGAAGGAGGAAATAGGTATTTAAGTATGTTTATCAGCTCTTTGTTGTTTATGTTTGTGTTTATTTATGAAATTATTATTATTATGGGACCGTGCACATTGATCAACATATGTTAGTACAGCATGTGAATGTGCAGAGTTTGCCGCGCAGCCTCAGTTTCATTCATAATCCCATTGACAGGTTGATGGCAAGACAAAAAACAGAACATAGGCACAATAACATTCAGTCCATCACACATGACAAAGACATTAAGATCAGTGAAAATTATTGAAGTCATATTAGCCAAATTAGAACATGCTAAAAGCACACACAGCACATACATTAAAGACACAACAGACACAAATCACAGTCACACATTTGCTGTGATGTTAAAACACATACAGATTAGTTATTAAGCCACTGTTTCACAGATCTATTAAAGCTGAGGATTTATTTTATTTCTGCGGGGACCAGATTCTATGAATGTGCGGCGTGAACTGAAAAGACCAGCTGCCCAAATGAAGTCTTTTTAATGCTTGCATAACGCATAAGTAACAATTTTAATTAATTAAAGAGCTCAACTGCCCTGAGTAGAATGATTAGATTCATTATATTTGATATGTGAGACATTTTCAAAACAGAGAACAAGCTTTTCACATTCACATAATGTGAATGACCTCCACTCTCCACAGATCTGACCTGCAACTTGGCCTTGTCAAGTTACCTGGTTGTCGACATAGACACAAACATGTTTATCGTCGTGCACTGGATCAATTCCATTCAATGTAAGAACATCTCCATGGAGGAGCAGAAAAGTAATAGTAGGAAAAATATTGCACCTTAATCTATTGATCCATGTCACCAGTTTTGATGATCTGATTCATTGTGCTTGTGAACATTTGCCAATAACAGAAGTTACTACTGGGTTATATGTTTTCTCCAGTGTTTTAATTTAGCTAAACATGCAAATGTACCTACTGGCATTAAAGGTGCACTATGTAACTTTTAAGGTGGAGGGTCCAGTACTTGCTTGTTTCCTTGGAGATGTTATTGCTTTGCCTGGAATGTTCCACAGTAGGGCATTAAACATATCTCCCTAGCATTTGCTCATTTACAGGTGTTTTATATCCCACAGAATACTTTTTTTTTTTTTTACCATTTTACCATTTTTACCAATTTTACTGTGAAATAATCAAGGCAAAACAGCCATACCTCCATGGAGACAAACGGGCGGCGGACTTGCCACCAGAAAAGCTGCACAGTGCACTTTTAAATTTGCAAAAGTATGGAGCTTGTTATCGTGTAGAAAAACAACAAATATGCTTACACTGAAAATCTTCCATAGTTATTTTACAATCATTATGGACAATTACACATCACATTAACTGTCGCACATTTCCTTTTCTTTTCCCAACAGCATTTCCCTTATTTCCGCAGGTCTTTAGTGTCGGTGGCCCTCTCTGTGTGACTTTGATAGTGCCTGAAGACGTCCTGTACTGGAGCAGAGAGGGCCAGAGGGGGGAGGGACAGGAGGGAGTAAGAGGAGTGAGTGATGTGAGCCCCCCCTACCCTCTCCCCCAGTGTCAGGACCTGATTGATGTTCAAAGAATAGTCCAAAAAACCTTAGACCTACCAACTCACCGCGCAGCCCAAAGGCACCTATCCACACCCCCACCCCCATTTGAAAGTGATATTTGAAGAGATATGAAATAATTATTATGTGCCGCTATGTTCCTGCCTCTCAGATGTGAAATGAAAGTCTCTTAAGATTTGAATAAAATTAATAAATCGCACCTTTGGGAGATATTAAAGTCCACCTATGCATTCTAATTTGGAATAAAAGTAGTGAGCCGTAGCATTGTGCATGGCTCAGAGGGATGTTCATTATGTAATCTATAAACATAACACCCCATTATTACAAGTCTACTGGTGTGAAATATCGAGAAATGTCTGGAACTGTTCACTAATTAAGTCATGGTCCACTGAGAAGATGGGCCTATAAAACATGTGATTACAGGGACGTGAGCCTATCTGTCAGTACAACTCAAGTAAAGTGTTATCTCTGCATGTAATTTAAATATATATGCTGCTTGTAAAGCTGCTCCGGGTTACTGAAATGTGTTAAATCAAGAATTTTGTGACATCCTGAGAGGTGACTGCTGTTATGATACTGATTTGCAAAATAAATAAATAAGAAAGAAAGAAATAAGAATGAAAAGGGATATATGACAAAAATAGTTCTTGACAACAAAAAGGTGTGGTGTGAATGTGTTTTGCATTTCAAGTATGATGTGTGTTTCTAATATGAAAACCAATAATATAGAGAACAATTGAATTGGTGTATTCATAGTCTTACCTCCCCTAATTATTTTAAGGACTTATATTATGCTATGATCTGTTATAAAGTTGTTTCCTCATCAGAAACAAAAAACACTCTATTCCACCTTATGATGTCATGTGTACAGGAACAGGAAGTGCTCTGCTGTGTTTTTGAACTCCACACACCTTCGCTAGAATCATTTGGATAATTTTAGCTCTGGAATTGCCAAGCTCTACTGAACTAAAGGTAAAATGTAGCTGTTAACTTGAAAACTACCACTACATGATATCACAAGAGGGAACATGGCATTTTGAGCTTTGGAAATGTAGACAGACTAATAATAAAGGGTTACTTAAACATGTGTGAATGAAACTCCACAACTCCAGGTATGTTTTTGATGAGGTAACAGCATTTAACTAATATTCATTAGTTTGTTGGTGCAGTTTCTGGTGGAGATATAGACATAGATAAGCTGTGACCTACTGTGGAGGATTATTGTCAAAGAAACATTTCCAAAGAGGCAAGCAGAAAGGCTCTCCTTCAGGTCAAGTAAGAGTCTGGTTTGTGGAAATGTAACCCACACACAGTGAGGACACAAGTGCACGTTTGTCCGCACAATAAAATAATTTATGTATCAGTACATGCCAGTCTGTTAATGCAACTCACATTTTTCCCTTGACCTTATTACACAACAAAGACATCTCTTCCCATTGTCATGCAGCATGGATGGCGATGGCGTGCACATGGTGGATAAATGAGACACGTCTGTTTTTACATGGTCGTCTGCTGGATTAAAATGTCATTGACGCTCTTCATTTTCCTTGATGTTTCTGTTGAACTTTTCACACTTGACTTGTTCTGTCCATAAAATATGAATTATCCGCAGAGCCCTTTATGTATGTACATGCCCACACAAGTACACAGCTATATACACAGAGTAATCAGGAAGCCATCTGTGTTTACAGGGCATGAAAATGAGAAATTTTATCATGGCAGGGAGGAAATGCAGACATGTGTACCGAGGGATCACAGGAGCGGGTTCAGTGCTGAGCACATTCTTTGCCTTCAGTCGCTTGCAACATTATGTGTAACTTTATATGCATGCTGTGAGAATATATATATATTATCACTGCTGACCTTGGTGGGTGTAGTACAGGCCATGGTAGTGATAGTGATCGCTGTGGTATTGATGATGGTATAGAAGGTAATGCCTCTTTCTTCACAGCAATATTAATCAAGTCAGGGTATAAAAAGTTATCACTTGTTTCCTGGAAGTTTAAATAAATACAGTCCTCAAATATAATATCAAACACAACATTGAGTCTAATAGCTGAAGTGAGATTCAGTAATAACACATGCATAGATTTGTTGGAATTGTTTTTTTATGTTATTTATTTTCTAAAAATGGCTCTAAGCAAATGAAAACGCATGAGGAATAAAGAAATAAATAATTTCTATTATTAACCGCTATTATTGTTAGCAGTGCTTACATGGTGATATGCTAAAGTGTAATGACATAATAGTTTTTGTATTCTCTTCGATGTCAAATAACTTCAGACACAATAATAATATACCCTATAACAAGATACTTCTATATATTTAAGAGGGCTTTTAAATGTCTGGGTTCATCTCCACGTGTCTTTTTCTTCCCTGTGTATTTTTCAGCACATTTTCAACCATCTCACCTTTTGTAAGTGATTACTCAAGTGTCACTCCTGCACAAAACATTTGATGAGCCTCAATGGTAGATCAATAGGCAGGCTGTAATCACAAGGTTGTAACATTCACACTCGTAGACATTCATATAATACCCCTAATGTCAGTCTCAGAGGGTTGTATCGATCCAATAAAAAGTCAAGGCAGAAATAGTAGCTCAGAGTTAGCCACATGAGAAATCTGCAAAGAAAAACTAAGTGGTTTCAAGGATCAAGGTAAAAGAAGATAAACATGGATGAAACAGAGGAGACAGTGGCACATTTATTTAAAAATATTGGCCCAAACTGGAAATTAAATAGTTGTTTCTAACCATCGGAAAAAATATGAATAAAAAATAGGACCATTCCCCTGACAATAATTTTAAAAAGTATCTTTTCAATGGCAAAATGTCCCCAAATGTCGCCTATAACAAGGAAGATGAAACCTGCACAACTGATTTATAAAAAAAAACTCAACCAACATGTGCCGCATTCATGTGGTCCTCGGAAACTCGTGGTTCAGAGAAGTGATTCAAAGTTCTGTTGTGTTCATGTGCTTTTTATCTTGGAAAATCAGTGTTGTGATGTCACCAATAATCAAATCACTATTTGTTCATTAACAGTGTTTAAAGGAGCTAAATTTAACAGTTATAGTCTCAGGTCTTTCTTGTGCACATCTTTTGCTCTTGTGATATGGATAGTTGACAGTAAACCCCTAAATGTAATAACTTCTAGTCAAAGCACTAAAATGCGTGAGATAAATTGAACAATCAACAGATTTTCACTCATCTCCCCAGAGTAGGTGACATCAGGTGAAGTCAGGCAGAAGATATTTTTCCGACTTGTGAGGCGTTCAAGTGCATTTTTCAACTCAGAAAAAAACATTTTCCTAAGTTCCTGAGGACCACATGAATGCAGCAATAATAACAGTTATTTTAGAAAGGGTATATTGGGCAAAATCCAATGATCCAATATTAGATTTTCTTCTGGTTCTAAATGAAATTAGTTGAATGGAAAGAAGAGATCCACAACTTGCACTAAACCTATTTATCAGCAGTTATTCAATAAAAAAATGCATTTTCTGAGCAGGGACTTCTCTCCACAGGTCTGAATTGTAACTTTGACTGGTTTAAAGCCATATTGTGGAACATTCCAGGCAAAGCAAAGTATCCATGGAGACAAGAAAGTGGCAGACGCTCCACCAGAAAATGTACATAGTGCAACTCTAGACAGGTTTTAGATTTAAAAAGAAAATCAATAAATAAATGCAAATAAAAAATACAAATAAAAACACTAAATAAATACAAAATAAAATTTAAAAAAAGAAAAACAAAACATTAATGTTAAATAATATGATCTATATTTCCTTTTTGCTTGTGTCAGGTGATAGAACCCTTTTCTTCAAACTTTAACCAAAAGCACGAGTACAATACCAATTCATGTTGCTACAGATGATTCTTGCTAGAGGACAGTGTAATTCCTCAGACAGATACCACCATGTTTGCCCACCAAGATTGCCACTTCATAAAATTCCATATCAAACCCTTTCATTGTTTGTTTTGATCCCCTTTCTCGCTCTTCACCCACTTGTATTTATATAGTTTGGAGGAGCAGTGGTCGACGGGTGAGAGGGGGTAGTGATTGAAAAGCTGTCCCGTAGATCAGTCCTGGTTTGTGGGGCCTGTCCGTTCTTTAATCCATCCTGCCGGCCCTGCCACACATGCGGAATATCAAGCAGGCAATCCCCCCGGAAAGGAGCAAAGAAAGATGTAGGGGGTCGGCACGGCAACGTCGGAAGAAAGGAAGACAGATAGAAGATGTTAGCGCAGGAAGGAGATCTGAGTAGCATGGAGAAGCGCTGGGATGCTGGGGGGTACTTGGGGTGGCTGTCAGGTCGTAGTGCAGTGGAGGGAAAAGCCAATTCCTGGAGTCTCACTTCACTACTTTTCTTCATTTGACTCTTATTAGCTCTGATAATGTATCTGTGCCATTAAGCGGCTAATAAAAAGGGGTGGAAGGAGAAGAGTGAACGGGGTAATGGGGTCCTGATCTAGCTTCTAACATAAACTGAGCAGTGACAGGCTGCTGTAAAACACCTGAAGGAGTACACTCAGGGCTGAGGGGCAAACAGCAGATCTGTCAGTTTGTTGGGACACAAAGGGACAGCGTGTAACAGCTGTTTTTACGCCACGCTGGACCATAGTGCCAGAGATTTATAGCACAATTTAGTAAAAAAATGATTTTATAAGAATGTATTTAAGGTATATTTTAGTTAACACATCACAATATAGTCTGATAGTAACGAGAAAGCATAATTATATAAATGTGTATGTACAAATAAAAATGAAATAAAATAGAGAATAAAGTAATTGAATAAATATGTTTAATGCAATATTGAGAAACATTCCAGAAAATATACACAAAAGATACAAGCAAGTAGTGGACCCCTGCACCAGAAATGTTGCATAGTGTATGATTTAAGGTAATTTAAGGTAAGGGTTAGGTGTAGGGTTAGGATAGTGTTATGGGGGTTGAGTAGGTTAAGGGTTATGATAGGGTTAGGTTAGGGTTTGTGTTATGCTTCAGGAATTACTTTTTAACCATTTTGAAGACCTGAAAAGTTCTTAGACATTGGTTACTAATTAGTGGGTAGACATTTGTACAATATGTATTATTGCTTTTTAGGGAGGAGAACTGGCGTTTGCTTGTGCTTGTGCTCAATAATGTTTATGATCCTGCCAACACCCTTCAGAAAGTACTTTTTAGATTCCTCTGACTTGAATTCACTCTCAAGGTTTATGACCTGAAACAGTTATTATTAATAACATAATGCATCATTGATCCATCTGTCTCCCTGCCATCTAATCAAATCCATTTACCACTTCATTTGCATTCATCTTCCACTGCTCACAGATCTTAATGACTATAACTTTTCAAATATACCGACCTGCTAACAGCGAGAAATAGTCATAACCCCTCTACAGTATATAACATGCAATTCTTGACCTTTCCATAACACCCTTCACATCACTATGGAGCACCCACTGTACCTTATAGAGAAGCTCTCCTCCTGCAAGCCTCCAGCTCACATCACTGCAGTTTGGATTATTCACTCTTCACTCACCCTCTCCCGGTGTCTCGACTGCTCTACAGAAGGACACAGTAAATATATATAGACCAGGATGTGTCTTCATGCTTTCAAACCGAAGGGCTGGGCTGCAGTTTGCTTTGTGTCGATGGCACGGAGCAGCCCAGAACTTAAAATAACAGTGGTAATGAAAGTCAGGCGGAGGTTGCTGGGTGTACTGACAGCTTTATAAATGACTTTCCAATGTGATGTATGTTCAGTGAACTTTAGGGCAGCTTACAGCCTGTTCTCTAGCAATATGTGATTTTGATTCTTTCTTGCTCAGTTAGATAGTCTCTTCCCAGCGTGTCATGTAAAGGCAATATACACCACTTTGAGACACTACTGTGCGCCTTCTGTGCATGGCTTTGTACTGTAGATTGGGGCAACTCTTGGTACATTTAAGAGGGGAAGGTTGTGTTAGGATGTGAATGTGTGGATGCAATTCACTACAATAAGGTAAGCTCAGGTATATTTGCAAGCTAAGAGTTTTCTATGAATTATATAAACAAACACAAGCTAATGGTAAGAAATATAAACTATGTTCGTGCTCCTGTGATTGCTACGTTTAAAGCAATCTACATATTTGTCCTCATATAAGATGCCAGTACATCAGTTCCTATTTAAAGGTCCCATATTATGCAAATTTGAGTCTTGTGAGCTTTAAGCCATATTAGAATGTAGTGGCCTTCTCAAAAACATATCTGGAGTTGTATTTTGTTTCATTCACACATGTTTGAGTAATCCTTTATTATTAGTCTGTGTGCATCTCCAAAGCTCAAAATGCTCTGTTCCAACTTGTGATGTCATGAAGCTGTAGTTTTTAACAGTTTTCTAGCAGTTTTTTTTTTACTTTTGTAATGATTGACAATTCCAGGACTGAAATGATCCAAATGATTCCAGTGAAGGTGTATTGAGTTTAAAAACACAGTCAAGCTCTTCCTGTATGACCAGATGACATCACAAGGTGGAACTCATCCTAACTATGCAGGGTTGTCTGTTAAACATATGTGAATGAAACAAAACACAATTCCAGGTCTGTTTTTGATCAAGAAACAACAATGTAACATAGACCAGAATATAGAGCAGTATGAGCCCTCTGAATAAGTGGAAGTAGCATCAGTATTTATCCCATGTATTTTGATTATGACCATGTATAAAACAGTAACAGGCGACATAGTTTTGTTTTTGCGTGTATTTATATGTTGTGCAGATAGTCAGTAGTTTGAGTCTAACAGTGTCCATAAGAGTGATTGGTCATTATAGTTGTCCATAACTCATTTGTACAGGCCTCAGACTGGGCACATTCGCTAAAGGCTTCGGCAGCTGCTTGCTGAAGACGACAGGGATAATACCATCCTGCTATCTTGATGAACCGCGAGATGACATGCCGCTTGACATTGCACTATTGTGTTCGTTTCTTTTAAGTGACAAACTGCCACTAACTAGCCTCTATTTAGAGCATACAATAGAAACAAGTTCTTCACCACGAGAAAAGTTTTATATGGATAAATGAGCACTGCTGTTAAAATGATGCAAAACAGTTATATACAAAGGTAGCTGGAATAGCCAAAGAATTAGTCAAATACTGTTCCAAATAAATATGGGAAGTGCACTCACTGGTCAGTTAGTCATTACAAGGTCACGCTCTATAATACGCATACTGCACCTCACTCCCACATTTTCACCGCTGACATCATGAGCAGTGCCCAGGGACAGGGAGCTGCTGGTATTCTGTGGGCCTTGTTGTGCCAAACATTCTTCTCAGTTGCCACTTCACCAGTCGTAAGGCAAAGGAACTGAGCTATATGATTATAATCATTGCCAGTAAGTTCAGCGACCACCTCTCATTCCTGTTATTTTGATACCTCTTAAAGCGGTGTTTGTTTGCTTCATGCTGTCGTCTCCACACCTCCAACTCCGAGACTCACAGCATGTACTCTACCTTCTGTTCCTCTGGGGGGTGCTGCGGGGGAGGACCCAGTAAACATCATGACCGCTTTTCCATTCATGGTCTGTGGCTAACACTTACGCTTCACAGCAAGAAGGTTCTGGGTTCACCTGGGTCTTTCTGTGTGGAGTTTGCATGTTCTCCCAGTGTCAGGGTGGGTTTCCTCTGGTTTCCCTTAGCAACCCAAAAAACATGCACCACTGCTACAGCCCTCCAGCTATGGGAGTCCTGACCAAACCTGGCAGCAAGATCACAGAGATGGGTCTGCAGGTGGGAGAGGATGGGTCAAATGCGGAGGATAAATTTCCCTATGGGGACAATAGGCTAACCATAACCTTATTAAAGACCTTGAGGAAAATAGATAAATGAATAATTGAAATCTGCATAAATGGGGCAAAATACAACCCCAGGTATGGTTTTGATTAGGGAACAATTGTGTAAGATTAAAAGTTAAAAAGTCAACTCAATTTGATATTATCCACTGCCTGGATTATTCATGATCCAGGCAGTGGGTTACTCAAACAACACCTGAACGTCAGGGTCAGCAGTGAGACCAATCAATTTTACAGTTGAAAACATGTTAAAAACCTTCCCGTTGTCAGTGATTGATTATGGTTGACACACGCTGGTCTCGCAAGTTAATCCATGGTATTACTAGATATTCAATAAATAGTTATGGTCTCTATACATAGCCTCATCAGTAATGGGCAAAAGGCCAAAGAATCAATTGTGTTGCCTAATATGACCCCTGGGAAAATACAGCTTTGAGCTCAAAATCCCTGTCCATTTGTCTGTCAACCATTGTGATTTTGGTGAGTGGACATAAAGTGGGCCCATTTTAACACTGTGTTTAGTGAAAAGGATCATTAATTATCCTCTGTGGAGAAGGATTAGGATTAAGAAAAGACAGTTTTAGCAATGTTTGTGGTTTCGAGTGTTATAGTGAGATTTGAGGTATAACGTAACCACAAAACATCACCACTGCAGCAGCCAGTGAAACAGAGCATCAGGGGCAGACAAAATGACACAGAATTTGTAAGATTTAAAGTCTCATGTCTGTAGTTTTGTCTCACGTTAAAAAATTCCCTGTAGTATGTGGTGATCTTAATAAATACACATGAGGTTTAAAGTGAAGGGTCTGCCACCTCCATGGAAATGTTATTGCTTTGTCTAGAATGTTCCACAGTATAGATTAAACCTATCTATCACAAGGGAGACAAGTAAGTAACAGCACTACGCTACATTACAATTCAGATTTGCGGAGAGTCGAGCCTATTCACAGTAGGAATTATTGTTTAAAGTCATCCCATGGAACATTCCAGGCAAAGCAATAACATATCTATAACATTTATTCATTACAGATCTTTCAATTGCTCAAAAATTCCTTCTGTGAACAGGGGAAACTCTCCACAACATTTACTCCATAACTCATTTTCCAGTCCAGGTTTGGGCAGTTGCTTATTGACAGAGGACACATCTGGTCTCATTGTTAATCTTAATCATTTCTATCACTTAGTCGGTTGCTTATGTTTAGATAAATCAATTGCAGAGCTTAATCTTAAACCAGTTATGTTTCCTGGATGATACATTCCATTTACCCTGGTAGACATTAATTGATTTAGATACATAACTGAGCAGGTAGCTTTCTTGAGTACATTTATAATATCACTGATCGATAAATAATTTTACAGCAGCCATAGATTAAACAACAGTGTGCACTGTAATTGCATCCAGCCTTCAGTGGAAGCGGCTTGTTGACTTTTTGCTCCTCGGGTTTCCATATAAATCTAATTCATTGGCTGCAGTTTGAATAAAACAATATTTATGTATTGCTTTTGTATGCCATTAGCTGCTTTGGTGACCTTTACTCTGTACATTTTGATATCTTTAAGTCCTATAAAGGTCCTATATTATACAAAATGGACTCTTGAGAAGTTTAAGCCATGTTATAATGTTGTTATCTTGTGAAAAACTTACCTGAAGTTGTGTTTTGCTTTATTTACACATGTTTGAGTAACCCTTATTACTAGTCTGTCTACATCTCCAAAGCTCAAAATGCTCCGTTCTACCTTGTTATGTCATATCATGATAGTTTTCAAGTTTTTGTTCCAAGCCAGAAATTATCCAAATGATTTTAGAAAAGGTTAGGGGTGTTGCCATTAATCTAGCGATACGATACATCACTGTTACGATTCAATATATTACGATATATACTAAAACACAGGACAATATATTGTGATTTATGAAAAATTACGTATAATATTATGGTCGAGTGCACCTTCATAAGTCCAAAATTGGATGAAATACATTTAGTTTAATTTTTGATGATCAGAACAGTAAATGGATCTTGCGATTTTTTACGAAGAACATGACTTAAAAAAATCAGTTTGGATGCATTTTGAATCGATGCAAGAATCACGCAATGAAGTATCGCAATATATCACTGAATCGATTTTTCTTACACCCCTAGTAAAGGTGTTTGGAGTTTAAACACACAATGGTGAGCTTCCTGTATTACTACATGACATCACAAGGTGGAACATGAGTGAAGTGTTTTCTGAGAAGAACGCAGCCTAAATATGCAGGATTTGTGCGTTAAACCTACGTGAATGAAACAAAACATAACTCCAGGTATGTTTATGTTGAGGAAGCAACCTTATGACATAGATCAAAAATAAGTCATTTTCTGCGGCGCCAACTTGTCCGTGGGCGTGTGCTAACCTTATTGACATGCATCTATGCTGCTATGTAGACGAAATAGGCCATTCATCTGAGACAATGCCAAGAGCTAATGGATGGATTTGCCCTAATCAGATTCATCATGTTTCCTCTTCAGAACACTAAAACAATTTGTTCTGAAAATGACCCCTTGAACTAGTGCTGGCTACTACAGTGCACAGGCTCAAAAAACAGGCCCTTCGGCTTAGCAGCATCCCCGTAATCCTTCATAAAGTGGACGGCGTTGGCAGTGGTTGCTATCGGTCATTTGTGTAGATGGAGATAATGGTTTGGGTGTCAGATGTCAATATGTTGTCCTGCTCCATTTAGTATTTTTAGCATTTAACACAGAAGCAAATGGGGTCAGCATGTTATAGCTCATTGGTCTGTGTTCTGTTGAGCAAGGTTTAAATGAAGAAGAGTATCTGTCATCTCAAGGGTCCAAAGTACAAGTACAAAATCTCTGTATTTTGAATTTTTATATATTTATATAACTCTATAATACCTTAGACAGATCAGTTACAAAGGCCCAGAATAAGATGCAGTTACGTGGTGGTGGTGATCTGAGAGTGGCAGCAGGTCACAGTAGTTCCTAGAAATTACCTAAAATATATTTGTTTTACTATATTTCTCTATATATGCTTTATTTTATATATATATATATATATATATATATATATATATATATATATATATATGTGTTTATATATATATATATATATATATATATATATATATATATATTATGGCATGCCGTTTAGGAAATTAAAGAATATATTGAATGAAACTTGAATATATGGAATGAAAGTTTGAATATATTGAATGAACGCTTGAATATATTGAATGAAACTTGAATATATGGAATGAAAGTTTGAATATATGGAATGAAACCTGAATATATTGAATGAAAGTTTGAATATATTGAATGAAACTTGAATATATGGAATGAAAGTTTGAATATATGGAATGAAACCTGAATATATTGAATGAACGCTTGAATATATTGAATGAACGCTTGAATATATTGAATGAAACTTGAATATATGGAATGAAACTTGAATATATGGAATGAAAGTTTGAATATATTGAATGAAACTTGAATATATGGAATGAAAGTTTGAATATATTGAATGAAACTTGAATATATTGAATGAAACTTGAATATATGGAATGAAACTTGAATATATTGAATGAACGCTTGAATATATTGAATGAACGCTTGAATATATTGAATGAATGCTTGAATATATTGAATGAACGCTTGAATATATTGAATGAATGCTTGAATATATTGAATGAAACTTGAAAATGACGTCATCACGGCACTGGCGCCATCTTTTGTTTCTTTCATTTCGTAGCCTACCTGCCATTGTCAGCATGAGAGAGTCTGCAAGAAATTTAGTTGCAGCAATAATAAATAATGAGGAAGCAATCAATGCCCTGGCGAATGCGTGTAGTTTTACGAGAAATACAAATTTTAACGTATACCGCTCTACAGACGAAGAAATTCATTAATTTTTTAATAGAGGTAGACATGTGAACCCCACAGGCCAGGTGTGTCAGTCAATCGTTTCAAGAAACATGCTGCGCCCTCACAGGAGGCACCTGCAGCCCCAACCTACAATCTACGTCCATACACACGAAAGGGCTCAAGACACAAGAGGTAAGGCAATAATTTAATACATTTTAATTGCGGTTGAGAAAAGTTTAATTTCGTTTTCTCTAATTAGTAACAACGAACAACAGAAATATTAGACATGTTAAACCTTCTAAGACTATTTAGCAGTAACGCTAATCGCTAATTTGCGGTAATTATACAGTAATAGCAAGCAACTTTTCTATTATCTTACTCAAAGAGGGAGAAGGTTTAGAAGAGACAAACCATTCCAGCTGTCTAATGAGAGATGTCAGTGCATGTAGTGAGAGTTGAGTGTATGTTTCTGTGGTTGTAGGATACTTTCCCCTGGTATCTGAGATGTTAAACATGTTTTAGGCTAATTGCATGCGATTGTGGAGACGGTACGCACAACAGCCCCGTTTAACCTGGTGCTTCAACTTAAGCCTAGCCCCTGGAGGTGTTTATACTGGACTGGGCTAGGCCAATAGTCCATGATAAATGTCTAATATTTCTATTGTTCATTGTTACTAATTAGAGAAAACGAAATGAAACTTTTCTCAACCGCAATTAAAATGTATTAAATTATTGCCTTACCTCTTGTGTCTTGAGCCCTTTCGTGTATGGACGTAGATTGTAGGTTGGGGCTGCAGGTGCCTCCTGTGAGGGCGCAGCATGTTTCTTGAAACGTTTGACTGACACACCTGGCCTGTGGGGTTCACATGTCTACCTCTATTAAAAAAGGAATTAATTTCTTAGTCCGTAGAGCGGTATACGTTAAAATTTCTATTTCTCGTAAAACTACACGCATTCGCCAGGGCATTGATTGCTTCCTCATTATTTATTATTGCTGCAACTAAATTTCTTGCAGACTCGCTCATGCTGACAATGGCAGGTAGGCTACGAAATGAAAGAAACAAAAGATGGCGCCAGTGCCGTGATGACGTCGTTTTCAGGTTTCATGTTATATTCAAGCATTCATTCAATATATTCAAGCGTTCATTCAATATATTCAAGCATTCATTCAATATATTCAAACTTTCATTCCATATATTCAAGTTTCATTCAATATATTCAAGCATTCATTCAATATATTCAAACTTTCATTCCATATATTCAAGTTTCATTCAATATATTCAAGCGTTCATTCAATATATTCAAACTTTCATTCCATATATTCAAGTTTCATTCAATATATTCAAGCGTTCATTCAATATATTCAAACTTTCATTCCATATATTCAAGTTTCATTCAATATATTCAAACTTTCATTCCATATATTCAAGTTTCATTCAATATATTCAAGCGTTCATTCAATATATTCAAGTTTCATTCAATATATTCAGGTTTCATTCAATATATTCAAGCATTCATTCAATATATTCAAACTTTCATTCCATATATTCAAGTTTCATTCAATATATTCAAGCGTTCATTCAATATATTCAAGTTTCATTCAATATATTCAGGTTTCATTCAATATATTCAAGCATTCATTCAATATATTCAAACTTTCATTCCATATATTCAAACTTTCATTCCATATATTCAAGTTTCATTCAATATATTCAAGCATTCATTCAATATATTCAAACTTTCATTCCATATATTCAAACTTTCATTCCATATATTCAAGTTTCATTCCATATATTCAAACATTCATTCCATATATTCAAGCGTTCATTCAATATATTCAGGTTTCATTCCATATATTCAAACATTCATTCCATATATTCAAGCGTTCATTCAATATATTCAGGTTTCATTCCATATATTCAAACATTCATTCCATATATTCAAGCGTTCATTCAATATATTCAGGTTTCATTCCATATATTCAAACATTCATTCCATATATTCAAGTTTCATTCAATATATTCAGGTTTCATTCAATATATTCAAGCATTCATTCCATATATATTAAGGTTTCATTCAATATATTCTTTAATTTCCTAAACGGCATGCCATAATATATATATATATATATATATATATATATATATATATATATATATATATATATATATATATATATATATATAATTACACGTGATTTGATACCAGTCTCTTGTTATTTTTGCTACTTATTTTGAATGTATTATTACCATTTATATTTTATATGTTTGTTATTGTAATATATTGGGATGTGTGAGCTACTGGGTCCAAATAATTTCCCTTGTCCATCTTTAAAGCTTGTTTAAGGCTAAAAAATATCCTTTTGTGATAATAAAAACATATAAAACATATAGAGCCTTCCAGACAGTGTTTGTAAAGACAGCTCCTGCATTATGAAGGCCGGCACAGCTCCTGTTGGCTCCAATGCTTTCTCAATACATTATAACATAGATCTGAAAATAACTTAATATGGGCCCTTAAGTAAATACATCTGCGCTTCAGTGGTCTGTATTCCGTTGGGCAAGTTTTAAATGATAAAAAGTATTATCTCTCACCACAAGGGACAAGTCAAAATATCCATTTGTGATAATAAAAACATAAAACCTATAGACCCTTCCAGACAGTGTTTGTAAAGACAGTGCCTGCATTATGAAGTCTGGTAGTGCTCCTGTTGGCTCCAATGCATTCTCAATAGAGGATTTAGTGCAGCATTATAGTGTGTAGAAGTGTTTTGTCCATTAGTGAAATGCCAACAACCACTAAAAATCTGCCTAATTAAAATGAATGGGAGAAAATGTTTCTATCACTACCAGGCTGTGTAATTAATTGTTTACTTTGGGAGATGATGTTTACCATTGCAAGATAGGGTCAATGTCTTTGTGTGGGCCCAAGTACAAAGCCTATAATTCTTGCAGTGACAAGGTGAAATCAAGTAGAAATAAAGTAGCAATGAAATGTCTTAAATATTTAAAAGCTAAGGCATGAAGTGAGCAGAGTACTTCAACTGCAGCTCTTAAAGTCCATCATTTAAGCATCAGGGCCACACTTACCCTTCACATAATCCTTCACTGTGACATTCTGACATGACAGGCAGCTGTGAAGAAGAATCATCCAGATCAATAGTGCATTCTAGAGGAGATTTGAAGATGTAATGCTAATATGTCTATATCCATCTGTAAAACTGTCTGGCTCACATCATAAAATCATCATAACGGTGATAAAAGGCCCCATAGATCCTCCTATTTATTTATGCAAACATCTCAGGTGCGAATGAGTTATGTCAGATTCATGTGGATATTTTCTGATCTATGTTATAATGTTATTAGACTGCATCAGTGATGTAAAATCTTGGATGTCACATAACTTTCTGCACCTTAATCAGGAAAAATCTGATGTTATGGTTTTGGGCCCTAGCTTGTCAAATTATTCTTTTCCTGTGGCCCTTTGTTCACTAAATCATTTAGTGAAGCCAGTTGTTTCAAACTTCGGTGTCAAAATGATGATCTGATCTGACATTTTATCACCAAATTAGTGCTGTTGTAAAGTCTAGTTATTTCCAGCTAAGGCAACTGGCCAAAATTAAGCCCATTTTGTCAGCCGAACATTTTGAAATTGACTGGACTATTGTAATGCAATTTATTGGTTGTTGCATTCCCAGAAATCTCTGCCACTTTCATTTTCAAACCGCGCATGCGATGTCCTGCAGTTCAAAATGACTCCTGAGGAGCTGAAAAGAAAATTAGCGAGTGGAGAGCATAAAGTTGTGTCTCTTTTTTGGCTCTCGGACTGATTTTCATTCTGGTGCAGTTTGGGGCGTCGGTCTGTATTTATAGCGGGTCAAATCGGATTGGAAATTGATTTCAATTCTGTCTGACAACAGATCGGTGCGGATTGAGGTATGACGGGTACGGGCAGATGTGGTTTGTCAAAATCAGACCCGTGCAGGACTCTGAATAGGGCAGTAAAATTAAAAGAGTTGATGGTAAAACCTGCTTGCTCACCACAGAGACTCAAGTTGCCTGGTGAAGTATTAAACACATCAAACAGAATGAGGAATTGGACTCCCTGGTGCAGAACTACAAAGAGACTTGTCCTGTTTTATATGATCTAAACTATCACATTTGTGGATCTTTTGTATTTGTTTATATTAGGTTATCCAGTTAAATAAATCAAAAGGTGCACTGCGTAACATTTCAGGGTCTGCCCCCTGCTTTGTCTACACTACATTACAACTCAGATCTGTGGAGAGAAGTCCATATTCACAAAAGGAATTATTGTATTTTTGAGCAACAGAAACACCCATAATGAATAAATTCTATAGATGATATGTTTAATGTCACATCATGGAACATTCCAGGGAAAGCTACAACATCTCCATGGAGACAAGAAGGGAGCGGGCCCTCCAGAAAAGCTGCACAGTGCACATTTAAGGACATTTTTGTTTAAGGTCAAGAGAATTATGTTTATCTCGAATCTTCTCAAATACCCTATAAATATCATGCTTTTAAGTACATATATAAAAAATACAACAATGGCATAAATCATTACCAAATCCACTTTAAAAAGTCTGAGCATCAGGCTAAAAGAGTGACAAATGTCTGCAGCAAACAGCAAACAAGGCTATAAAGGCAGGGTTGAAATCAATGAGAGCTCGCTGAAATGAGCCCTTCTGCCTGATGGAAACAACATTATAGCATAAATCAGAAAATAGTGTAATAGGGAGCCTTTAAATAAATCAAATATGATGTGAAAACTTTAAGGACATTTTCGGTTAAGGTCAGTGATGAGTTGAGAATAGAATTATTGAATCTGTCTCCATGCTAAAAATACTCTGCAAACTGAAATGCTTTAAGTAAATAAATAAAAAATACAACAATGGCATGAATCATTACCAGATCCACTTAAGAAAGTCTAAGCATCAGGCTAAAAGAGTGCAATATGGCAAACAGCAAACAAGGCTATAAAGGAAGGAATGAAATCAATGAGAGCTTGCTGAAATGAGTCCTTCTGCCTGGTCCGGCCCATGTCTTCTGGGATGCAGTTAGAGCCATTAGTAAGGAGCAAGACTAGCGCTGCGTCACTCTCTATTTGGGCCTGTTACAGTGACAGAGTAGCTCAGCCCCTGTATTTTTGTTTTCTTGGTGACCATGCAAGTGCTGTTTATCCCGCGGGGATTTCAGCCTAATGAACCTCATCGATCGGTTCATTGATTTGTGTAGAGTGTGAGCAACAGGATTGAATGAGGTGTTTTGACACTGGAAAAAATGTGTATTATTGCAAAAATAGAGGCCCAGCTGGCAATCAAGCAGAGTAGATGACCATTGTAAGGACAAGGTAATTTCGGCTGCATGTTTGGAAGTTTAAAGAATTAATCGTGTAGCTTCTTGTTGTAGCACAAAAGAGACATAAATGATCTTTTGGATGTCTTATCAAGATGGCTTCATATTACTTCAGAGAAAGGTCTTTTGTGGAGTGGCTTTTTCACTTATTTCAGTGGCTTTATTTCACTGTTACAGATGATATTTGGTGCATGTTGCCCCCTACTGGTAATGCTGAGGAATGGCGTAAGGTAAAGGCGCTATATTTCGCTATTTTCTGATTTATGTTATATATATATTTATGTTATACTGTTGTTTTCTCATCAACATACCTCGAGTTGTATTTTGTTTCATTCACAAATGTTTTAACACACAAGCCCTGCATATTTAGGCTGGGTTCTTCTTTCAAACTGAAAACACTCTTCACTTCCACCTTTTGATGTCATGTGGTAATACATGAAGTGCTCCAATGTGTTTTTAAACTCCAAGCACCTTTACTAGAATCATATGGATAATTTCAGACCTGCACTCAAACATGTGTGAAACAAACGTTAACTCTAAATATGTTTTTGAGTGGGTAAAAACATTATAACATGGCTTAACGCTCACAGAAGTAAATTTTGTGTAATATAGGACCTTTAAAAAGTGCCTTGACTAACAGCCTAACCAAATTATAAGAGTCACATTGAGCTTTGTGCATAGGCAGCCCTGGTGTTGAGCAGACTAAATCATGTGGATAATATGTGACTCTTTATGTGTGAAACACCTGAGGGAACATAGGCAGTCTCCCCCTCCACGGGTATTATGCTCAATGTTATGGTCAGTACACAGTGAATGGACGTCATTTGAAGCTATAGCGTAACATACATATTTGAGGAATGCATTGTTATATTGGGCAAAATGTATTCATAGGCTCTAAGATGGTGGTGGTTCGTATGATTTAAAGGTCCTATATTACGCTAAAAATTGATTGTGAGCTTTAAGTCATGTAATAATGTTGTTACCTCATCAAAGACATACCTGGAGTTGTGTTTTGTTTCATTCACACATGTTCTAAGTAAACCTTTATTATTAGTCGGTCTACATCTCCTCAAGATCAAAATGCTCTCTTCCACCTTGTGATGTCATGAAGAATAGTTTTTTTAGGCAAACAAGCTATATTTTATCGTTTGTTCAGTAGAGATGAGCTGAAATTATCCAAATGATTCAAGTTTAGGTGTAAAAAACATAGTGGAGCACTTCCTGTATTGCTACATGAGAGAAGATGGAACTGAGTGTTTTCTGTTTGAGAGAAGAACTCAGCCTAAATATACGGTGCTAGTGTGTTAACATATGTTTGTGATGAGGAAATAGCATAACATACATCAGAAAAGCATAATACAGCGTCCAATAAACTATTTTTGTATATATGTATTTGTCTGTCAACAACACGGTGGTTGGTCTCTCTCAGCCTCCCGGGCTCGGGCCCTCTACCTGAGGCCTGGGAACTTGAGAGGTCTGCGCAGTATCTTTTCTGTTCCTAGTACTGCATTTTGCTGGACTGATGTCCATTGTCCTTCCTGGAATCTGCTGTAACCACTCCTCCAATTTGGGGGTCACAGCCCCAAGTGCTCCACCTTCCATGCTCTCTCCAGCTCTTCCTTGAGCCCCTGGTATATCTCAAGTTTCTCGTGTTCCTTTTTCCTGATATTACCATCGCTTGGCATTGCAATGTCCACCACCACGGCTTTGTTCTGTTGCTTATCCACCACCACTGTGTCTGGTTGATTCACCATCACCATTCTGTCTGTCGGTATCTGGAAGTCCCACAGGATCTTGGCTCGGACATTCAGGTAATGACCTTTGGAGGTGTTTCCCACCTTGATCCTGGGGTTTCCAGCCCATACTCTGCACAGATGTTTCTGTACACTATGCCCGCTACTTGGTTATGTCGGTCCATGTACGCTTTCCCTGCCAGCATCTTACACCCTGCAGTTATGTGCTGGACTGTCTCAGGCACTTCTTTGCACAGCCTACACCTTGGGTCTTGTCTGGTGTGGTAGATCTGGGCCTCTATTGCTCGGGTGCTCAAGGCTCCTGTGCTCCAGGATGCCTCTGTCCTTCAGACCAGAGAAATCAGAGAGAGATGCATTTGTTTGAAGAAATCTGACACAAAGGCATTGGATCTGTCTTCCAATGGTAAAGTTTTACTTACTTTTGTTTTGTTTTTTCTCTTATGGATATAATCCAAGCAGTGATTTAGAACAACACCAACTGTTTTTTCATAGCTTAAGAAAAGATGAGCCGCCAGTGGAAAAATATTGATAATTGCCGGAGGCTTTTCTCTGTTGTGGCCCCTAACCCAGTGCAGTAAATAATGTACCACTACTAAATCTTATATAGTCTACATGCCTTTTGGGGAACTTTTGCCTGTACAAACCTCTATAGTTATGGCCTACTATACACTGCTCCCCACAACAGAAAACATGCTTTATATAACAAACAGCCAAAGCCCCACACTGTTTGTTGGAAAATCACTGGGTCTATACAGCTTGTGTGCTTTGTTTCACTTAACTTTTTTCTTTTGGATCGCCTTACTCCTCCTGCTGCTCAGAGAGAACACTGTTTGTGCCAAAGGAGAACTAAAAGTGTCTGCAAAGATAAAGTGAAAGCATGAGCCAGAAGGCCAGAGCTATAGAGAGTCGGTGCCTCCCGATGTAAGTAGGACTGTGTGAAAGGGACAAGTTTGGCAGGTAGAGCACTTTCTGATCTAATTAGTAAAGTTGATTTGGAAGGGCTCAGTCTTTTGGCTGAACTCTGAACACATAAGTTAATACTATTAAACTGTGCAGACTAGTGTCACTTTGATGTGTTTTTCATTAAAGCAGCACATTGTTAAATATTGTTTATGGTTTGTGAAATAACAAGCTATAGATTTTTACAATACCACAGTAAAACACAAAGAGTGTTCTTTGCTGTAAGCCAACCTTCGTTTTATTTATTGAGATGGTGTAATGTGAGGAAAAGATGAGAGACTAAATGTCAGCATAGTTTGGCATATGAGGATGGCACTGCATAATCCAAATAATTACAGACATAAAATATTAATCATTCCATCTCTCGGCGGCTTTGTCTTTGCAAACACTGTATACATTTCTAATTCAGTTAGTGCAGATTAAATCTCATTTGAGCTTTAAATTAGAAATCCCCCATCTCAGGATTCATTTACCCAGGAAATATTTATTATCAAACCATCAAATATGACTGAAAAGATTGCAATCAGTATATGGATTCACTGAATAATGATGCAGTCATCACCAATGAAGTAAAATTCAATATGGATTATTACTGATAAATAGAGTCTTCACCTCATTTCACACAAGCGTGAAGAAAAAAGAGGAAAGAATCACGAAAACATGTTAGAGCTTTAACAATAAGGACCACTGTCACAGCAAAGAATAATATGCAATCATTTTTTTCAAAACCTATGAAAAGAGGAGGCAGGAGAAAATGTATTCATGATACCTTTGTTATGCTCTTATATTGCCTTTATTTGGTTTAATGAGCTGAACTGTGCTATACTTTTCATCCTTGTCTTTACCTATGACATTTCTAAGTGTGTCACTTGGGAATTGTTTATAGAATTGTACCGTATAAATAACATATTGTACTGGATGCACTATCACAAGTGGAGACATCAATGCTTTTCTTCAAGTGTGCCAATAGTTCATTTTTTGATAACATCTCATACATTATGAGTTGTATACGCCATATTGTGGGGTTGTTTGTTTCATGATAAAAGATAAATTTCTTTTCTCTGATGCTGCTGCTGTTAGGCAGAGAATGCAGCAGGTAGTGTGGGTCGCTCAGGCGTTTTACATGCAGGATATGAGCAACGCATGAATGAACCAATCTATAAAATATGCATCTCCAGCCTATCCACTATCATTAGCACGGGTAATAACCTCTTTACTCCTCAGTCCTTTTTGAGGGAGGACCTTTAAATAACAAAGAGACCCACAAAATCAGTTTAAATGAGCAGTGTTTGGTGTCTAGCACAATGAAATGTAATAGTTTTAAAGCATCAATGAAGATGTGCATTCAGACAGTGTGAATGGCCTATCCAACAGTCTCAACACTTTGCCTCCAGCGAACGTGCCTGTTTCCGTAGCGACACAGGTGACGAAGCGGGTTCAGTGTCTGGAAAACACTCTCAGAAGTGTGGCTGACGAGCTGCTCCTAAGGCCAGTCCAATCACCGTCAGTCACTCTCATACTTGAAGCTGGTGAGGGAAACAATCACTCACTTGTTGAAGTTGAGAATTGATCAAACTAGACCATCCTGTAGCACATATTTCTTCTTACTGTTTACACAACACAGTGCAGATTTAATGGCTTTATACTGACATGTAAACCAGAAGTCAAGGTTTGGTGAATTTACCTTTATTTATCTCCATAGGGAAATGTGTCCACTGCATTTGATCCATCCTTCAGTGCCTCATTCAGAGCAGTGGCCTCCACAGAGCCCAGGGACCCATCTCCATGATCTCTTTGCTAGGCCTGGTCAGGAGAAACTTCACTGGAGGACTGCACCTATTGTCAGTTCAGTATAAAACCAGCTGATTTGTGAAAACACGTTACTGTGTAAACAAACCCTTATAGTAATTGTAATTGGTTACCTGCTCTTCAGCACAGCCACTGAAACTGATATGTGAACAGAAAAGAAAACTTTTTAAAGGAAACATGAAAAATCAACCTTTAAAAATGTTGCTATAGTTTCATAATGAACTCACATTTGTATATTGAGTGATCCATGAATGTTACATCACTTAGGCCATGTCATAGTGGCCAGAATTTCTGCACCCACATTCTGAAGAATCTGTTGAGGCTAAAGAAAAAGAAGGAGACAAGGGAGACGATGGAACATTAACACCCAAGACTGGACCAAACAACCACATCACAGCTGGGATGTTTTTGTGGTCTGTAGAGGGAGCTGGTTGAGAGATCCATGATCCCTGCTCGCAGAAATAGATGGGGACAGGCAAGAGTAGAGCGGTAGGCAGAAATTAGTTTTGGACCAGAAGTCAATTGACCCATTCCTTTCTTAAGTACTGGTGGTTTCATACTCTCAGCTGGGGGAAAAGAGCCAGATTTCCTTATTGACAACATTATATTTAGCCATGAAATATCCAAAACATGAATGTACAAATACTGAACCTGATCATGTCTATTAGTGACTAACCAAGAACTTTTTATGATTTAAAATCTTAAAATGTAAAAATACAACATAAAATAATCATCTACATGTGTCAAAGTTTAAACTTAATCCCTGGACAAAACAGTATAATCTGTTCGTTCACCTCTCGGTCCTTTGGCTGAACATGGCCCTCTGTAGAGAATGATATCAGCCACAGACAGATAGAGAAATGCTGCAGCCCTGATCTTCAAGATGGAATCAGTCAGCAGGAACAGTGGGCATGAGCGCAGAGGCTGTGCGCCATGCGGTCTGGCTGCTGCCCCGAAAATTGGCAAGTGACCCCCGGGACAGGTCAGCCCCAATTCACAGACAGCAAATTGCGTGGAAGGCATTGATTAATGGGGACGCCACAAGTCGTTATGGCCCCGTGGTGTCATTGTCTCTGGTCGCCACAAGCACTTCTCAGTGCTCACTGCTCGATGGCAAGAAGGAGAAGGTAAAAGAAGTTTCTGATAACTGATCGGTGGCCCATAATTAATTACACCACTCGGGTGTAATTTGTGAACAAGTATTGGTTTAAAAGGCTCATGGCAGGAGGGAGAAGAGGGAGGGAGGAGAGGGGGACTGAAAATAGATCAGCAACAGACAGATCACAGAATTCATTATAATATGGTAATGTGTTGTAATTTAGAGGTGATATGTTTAAGAACTTTGACATCAGGTGGAACAAGGGCAGAGCTGGAAAAGGAAAATTTGTATATTAAGTCATTAAATTTAACAGTAGGTGTTTAATACATTTTACACAGTGAGAGATGCAAAGAAATTATTAAATATAACTGTCAAAGAATTTTAGAATTTATTCCAATAATTAAGCAGTGCTTCATCATTAGTTAAATATGCACTGTGTAACTTTTCTGCTTGGTTCCATGGAGATGTTATTATTTTGTCTGTTATTACAATGTCCTGTGTCATTCAAAGTGACCATCTTGCATTTACTCAACAACATGGGTTTTTATTGATCTAAAAACATGAAACATACATTCTTACTGTGAATGGGCACGCCTCTCCACAGATCTGAAATGTAACTTGGCCTGTGGTGTCACTTGCTGTCTCTGTAGAGATAAATAATTGTAATGCCATAGTGTAGAACATCCCAGGGAGTATTTACATGGAGAGAAGCTGGAGACCCTCTATATGTATTCTGTTTGTATAATTACATATTATGAAATTACATTTTATGATCTACTTAAAAATATTACACTAAAGAAGACACAGAGTAGCAAAATTGAGTAATCACATAATTTAATATTAATTTAATATTGTCTATTGATAATCCAAAACTCCAGGAGTATATATGTACCAATGCTTAAATGAAATTACAGTCACACTTGTGAATGGATGTGAAACAATTAATTAAACAGTCTTTAATTTATTGTCTTAATATTTGTTTGCCTTGTTGCTGTATTTTCCTAATTAACACATGCACAGGTGAGAAAGAAGGAAGAACTCAGATCACTCACATTAGATTCATGTACAGGCCATTTCAATAATCTGACATCTCCAACTCCTGGGGAGACAAGACATGAGAGGATGTGGTCTACTTATTTCTGCTGCTCAGTTAAAAGTGAGGTTTTAACTTTTAAAAGTAAAACTTTCCTTTTGTGATGCCAAATGGTTCAATATACTTTGAAGTCAGGGGCAGTCATCCTTATATTTGTGAAAGTGTTTTGAAGAGCAGTTCAAGAAGCCGTATCTTGTGGATAACTATAGGAGCTGTTTGATTGCACCCAGTGTCTGTCTTTCACGTATGTTCCATTTATCATGCTTTTCTATATTCTCCCATCACCCATCCTCTCCATGAAGCCAGACTCTTCAGTAGATACATCTTTGAGCAGACTTGATGATCGATCTGCAGATATGGAGACCACAGCTAAGTGCATTTTAATCACCGCGGTGACGTGCAGTGGCGGCTGTCACATAAACGTGTGCATCAGGGCTGAGGTATCGAGCAGGACAGGGGGTGACAGGGGGTGACAGATGGAGATTCAGTGCATCATTTGGGGTGACTTCATAAATGGCTGCCCCTTTGGGAGAGTTAATGTTCCCAGAAACAATAGCAGAAGGGGTCCTTCTGACTCTGACATGGGACATTTAAGAGCACTCTTTGTTGAAACAGCATACGTTTCATTTTAACCTTTTGAAATATGACCATACTGCATTTACCCAGCTGTTTCCAGTTGGTAAGACCAAAACTTTTGATAGTGTGTTTGGTTAAATGTGGCACAATGTGTGTCTGGTAGTGCCCATCAACTGTTTGTCTCCATAGAGATGTTGGATTGTTCTACAAAATTATATAAAATGTATTTCTTATTAATCTCACTTTTATTCAAATACATGTACTAGTATTTATTTATTATTATAAATACCTTGAAGAACATCCATTCTTACAGTGTGCAGGATTGCCTTTCCACAGACCTAAGTTGCCCTGGTGACACCAATTGCTTGTCTCCACAGAGATAAATTCTGTCTGTTGATAGCAGATCATGCCCGACACATTGGATTGTTTGTGGAAAGGGCAGTTTTGGAAACACAAAGGTTGTCCTTTTAAATATAGATTGTTTGTGGATAGATAATAACACTACTCACACTGAGCATGTGCTATGGTTATTTCTGTTTTGTTTTATTATGTTACATATACATATACATATTTTATCATTATGTACAAGGATTTTTCAATGACAAACTCTTTCTTCCTGCCCCATATAAACAGCATACTTTGTTTAGACTGATGTGACTTTGGAAGAGTCATGTAGAGAAAAAAAAGCTATAATAATCATAATTAAGGCAAGGCATGCTTCCTTTTTTATTTCGTGGAGTGACAGTTGGAATTGTTCTGCTACACAGAGGAGATGCTCTGCGGCTGTGATTTATAGTGTCTGTCATATTACAAAGAAAGAGGAATTCACCCATAAAGGACATGTTTATTGTATGTGAAAGTGTAGGGAAATGCATTATCAGAAGGCCATTACTGTTAGAAACTCGGATACAAATATAAGGCAACTTTTACAACACTACAATACAAATCATCTTGGCATTTGTTTACAAAATCTGCATTGCATTACATTTTAATAGGGACAATTCAGTTCACTTTAATCCCAAATCAGCATGGCGTCTGTCTGAGGCGTACATATTTTATCAGTTTTGAAGCAGCACTTTCAAAAGAGCCGTGTCATCCTCTATTAGTAAGTGAGCTGTTTTTTTGAAATTTAAATTATGCTGCAAATAGTTGATTATCAGTTTTCAAAGAAGGGTTTATTTCTAATTCCTCAACCAAGACTTATTTTTTTAAGTCTCAAGTATGTGTTTTTGGGTCAACTTAGATCCATCTGGTGTTGTGACAAGTTTGATCAGTCTCTCTCTTATCCTCCAGTGAGGCTGGAGAGAAAGTCTTTTGTAGTTGGTTCACAATGGCAGCAGTGACTTGAAGACTCCTCTCTCTTCTTTATTATGTTATTTTATCAGGCCCGGCACACAGCAGTGACAGCTCCGACCATGATCGAGTTTGGCTTGTTTTCGCTGCATTGCTGCAAACTTTGACACCTGATTTCATTGACGGAGATGAGATTTGAAAGATGGAGGACATGGGTCGCTGGGCTCTTCTCTGCACACGGTGTAATATACTGTACTGCAGCTGCTAGTGTCTCCAGTCTCTTCCTCTTTATAGTGGAGACCTGTTTTAAAGTCATTTAAGATGACAAAAACACTGTCTTTCATTTCATTCTATTAACCTTTTAAGAAAAAAATGTTAGATTTAAGAAGTTTCCGTAACAAATATATACCTTATTTTGCCTTAACGGTCCTATATTTTGCAAATCGACTCTTCAGACTATTAAGCCATGTTAGAATGTTGTTACCGCAGCAAAAACATACATGTGTTTTTTGTGTGTGTTTGAGTAACACTGCATTATTAGGCTGTCTACATCTCAAATTCCACCTTGTGATGTCATGTAGTGGTATTTTTCAACACAACCAAGTACTTTTTACCTTTTGTTCAGTAGGGATTGACAATTCCAAGGCTGAAATCAAAATCATCAAAATTATTGTAGCGAATGTGTGTTTTTATGAGTTTTAACACTTCCTGTATTATGACATGACATCACAAGGTGGAACAGAGCGTTTTCTGGTTGTGAGAAAAATGCAGCCTAAATATGCAGCATTTGTGTGTTAAAAATGTGCGAATAAAACAAAACACAACTCCAGGTAGGCTTTTGATGAGCAAACAATATTAGAACATAGATCCGGACATGTTTCATTAAGGATAATTAAAGAGTAGTTATTATAAAGTGGTACCAACCTTTTTCATTCTCATGCAGTCATATTTCACTCACAACCCAAGTCCCAAGGTTGACACAGAGGCCCAACAATAATTCACTCCCACATTCACTTTAAAATTATTACAGGTATAATTTTGATTGATAGTGGCCCAAGATTGTGGCTTGCTTAACATTTATTTCACCATGTTATTCTCAATACATCTATTTTAATCTCTTTCAGAAAATCACCACCACCAATCACTCATTTCTACACCTCAGTCTCAGATCTGCTAATGACCAGTTTGGTGTTAGTGGTTGGTGTATGACTTGCTAACTGCTGTGTCAATTAGACCGGTCAGAGCCTTTAAACTCACCCAAAGCAACCTCTTCCATTACATGATCACAGAAGGAGTCAGGATTAATTTTTCTCACTGGACCTGAGCCTGCTGTCCACCGCCCTGCTGCCTGCTGGAGGTGTGGTTAACCTGTCTCTGATTCTCCACAAAGAGCTGTGCAGACAAAGCCCCCAGGATCCATTCTCAGTGGTAACGTCAGGCACTAAAGGCTGAATCGCAGTGTGGAATGGTCATCCACCGCTGTCTCCTCCTGGGAACATGTGACAAAGTGAAAAATTGCTCTTTAAAGGGTAAGTATAGTGATTTTGGTTTGACATTGCTGCAAAACTGCTCAGACATTCGGTCCCATTCAAGTGTAGTGCCCATTGAACTGTTATAAAAATATAAAATGATGTGAAAAATGTGACATGGAAGCAAATCTATAAAGCTACTCACCTCAATAAAAAGATGCATGTGGACAGATAAGTTATACAGTTTGACCACCAACGAAGTATTGATGCTTGTGTTTATGAAGCTACCATCCAAAGGTTTATTGTTTTTTTTTCTTTCACCTTTCACCCCTCCTCACTTGACCTTTTTCCAGGCTCACCTGTGGTTTCTTGTCTTCTTCTCTCAGGTCAAACTGGTACAATATCAGACAGCAGTAATGTAGATAGCATCTATAGTGATATGTGAGAATAGAACAGGGCCAAATCAGCCAGTCTAATAGCAAATGATAACTTTTAATCTTAATTATTTCTGTCTCATTAGGAGCTCACAACAAACTACTCTTAATGGTCCTATATATTATGCAAAAATGACTTTTGTGAGCTTTAAGGCATGTTATAATGCTGTTACCTTCTCAAAAACATACCCAGAGTTGTGTTTGTTTCATTTACACATGTTGGAGTAGTCCTTTATCATTAGTTTACAAGTTACCTTTTACCTTTAATTTAAATGTGATGGGAAATTCCAGGTCTGAAATTATCAGAATGATTCTAGTGAAGGTGTATGGAGTTTAAAAACACAGTGGAGCACTTCCTGTATTATCACATAACATCACAGGTTATTCAGTTTGAGAGAAGAATGCAGCTAAACGTGTGTGAATGAAATAAAACAAATCTCCAGGTACTGTATGTTTTTGATGAGGACACATTATAACATAAATCAGAATATAGGATAAAATGGGCCCTTTAATAGTTATCAGTAATAACAATAATTTCAGTAATATGTGTTATAATTTGTTTATTTGTAGAACTATGGCACATGACATGAATTAAGCTAAATAAATAAATTTAGACTGAATAATAATGATTTTTTTAAAATTATAATTATGAGGAAAAGCTCAATTTGTCAACTGAAACACTACTATGCAAATGTTCTTTCAGTCCAGTACATGATTCAGTCTAGATGTTGTTTTTCTTAGTGACAAAACAGAGCATGTATTTATTTATTCTTTTTACAAAAGTGGACAAACCTGCCTAAAATGAAAACCAACTCATATGTTCTATACAGTCTTGCTGACATGGCATTTTGGATGATTTATTGCTTATTTTTGCAATTTCCTGTAATGCTAATTGATTGGTGGTCTCATAAAATTGAAAATCACCATAAGAATATAGTTATCATAATATGCAATATGCTGTGGCTTCCAACGGCGCATTGTTCACTTCATTTCCCTCCACATTACTTAACCTTGGACTTTGAGGGCAGCTCCACATAAAGTAAATTTGTAAAGTCAGCTCATCTTCCAAGTTCCCTTTGCATCAAATCCATTTCATTAGCAAGTCTAAGCCTGGGCCCCGTCCAATCCATGGGAATGATAAAGGATACAGCTGGCATCTGAAAAACACATAGCAAATATTTCCATTGATCGCAAATATGAAACTAAAGCATTGGTTGAATGCAGAATAAACAGTAATACAAAAACTGACCTGTAGTAATACTACATATACTGTGACCTGGGCTCAGATGAGAGTTTATAAATGAAATGTGTCTTAAATCAAATGTTTGTTCAGTTCTTCAGGTACTTAGGCAAACAAAATTTTAAACCACAGTCACTGAAGGGTCGATGGAATCCTCTGCATCTCTTCTATGCAACATTTTAATTTGATTATTGTTAAGGCAGAAAATCAAGGGCAAGCGCCACATACCATGCTATACACTATAGGACTGTATCCACATAAAACATGCAAATGAAACTTTTCTTCATAATTTCTCTTTTGAAATGAAGAGTGCACATTTTACACAGCGTATAGACGGATTATTTGTTAATGAACACTGCGCACGTGCACGAAGCCTGAGTGCAGAAAGCACTGCTGTCTGCATGGTTAACATGACGTTGCGATGCTACATAGCGATACCAAGAAGAAATTTCATTTCATTTTTATTTGTTTGAGTGACATGCCTGTATAAGGTGCATTACAAACACAAGGTACACAATGTACAGTACTCTGCAAAAGTTTTAGGCAGGTGTGAAAAAAATACTGTAAACTAGAAATGCCTTCAAAAATGGAAGTGTTAATCATTTATTTTCATCAATCAGCTCTAAGAAGATCTAAGCACAGATCTTGTGTGGATGAAGCTTCCTCACATCCTTCTGTCTCTTCATGTTAATCCCAGACACACTCCATGATGAGGTCAGGGCTCTGTGGGGCCCGACCATCACCAACACAACTTCTTCTTCTTTACGCTGAACATAATCCTTAATGACTTTGGCTTTTTCTTTTGTTCGCTCACTTTGCATTTTGTAAATTGATAAGAACAAACAATCATTATTTATATTTTTGAAAGCATTCTTTGTTTACAGCATTTTTTCACACCTGGTTAAAACTTTTGCACAGAGCTGTATATGTACATATGTCGGACCCATTTCTGGTGCTCAAAAGGATTAGGCTGAAGTTTAAAAACATATCATGTTCTAGTTGCTTTACAGTAACATGTGGTTAATACTTTTAAACCCTTAGTGGCTTAAACTTCAGTAGCCGGACATCCATTGATACCTGACTGACACAACTAGCCCCGCCCCCCGAGCCTGAAATCCTACAGCACTGACATGATACGAGAGAACCGAGGCCCTTTCCACTCAAACTATCAGTAGATGGAGACATGTACTTGTATCTGCTTTATGCTTGTGTCTGTAATTTCTCTTTTGAATTGAAGGGTCAACACACCGTATAGTGTTTTAAGTTATGAAAACTAAACAATGGTGACTTATTACAGGTACCTACTAAATGTATTTCAATTTCATTACAAAAGCGTTTTCTTTTTTTCCCCCTTTTTTTTCAAACACATTATTTATCTCAGCTCTAGGGTGCCCTGTTGCATCTGCCACTTCCATTACCTGGAGGCACAGAGAAGAAAGAGCTGTGTGTGCCAAAGTCATTAACATACAACCTTGCAAACAGTGTGTGTGACAAAAGAACGTGTTAATGTACAATCCGTTTTAACACAATTTATTATGTATTTATTTATTTTCAATTGAACTTCAAACCTTGTTGATGAACTAACTGCACATGATGCAAATTGAATCTCCCTTTGCACACCGTACATGTGATTATGTAGCTGGTTGTGAGCTCAGCTTGGCTTGGGGGACGACTGTTTATGTTTCCACGGTGACTCACCATGGAGGTATTAACATCCACTCTGTTGTGAACAAGAAGCGCGCACAGTACTCTCAACATGCAGGACGTAATCAGCCACAAGGTTAATGAGAGTTTGATGGAAGCATATGCCTCGCTCTCCACAATGGTACTTAAAGCTATAATCACAGGGACAATGAGTTAATGGCGCAGGTCTGAAGATAAATATAAACAAAATCCAATCAGGACACACTCATAATTTAGTCACTTCGCTTTGTAGCACTATACACATCTATTTCCAAACATCCAACACTCCCTGTGGATATGTTTGAGGCATTAGAAATTGCAAAACTATTTAAATTGTCTGTAATACAATAGTTTGTTTGGCCACTCAAACTGCCAGTAGATGTTGCTAGACTTGTATGTGCTATCTGCCTGTTTTTGAACCCTGAAAACTACTGAAGCCTATTTCTAGAGCCATTTCTAAGGCTCAGAGCAAGACAGGCTCATTTACAGGATCACTGTGAATGAAGCAAAATACAACTTCAGGTTTGTTTTTGATACAGGAACATATAACATTAAAAACTTGTATAAGACAATTTTCTAATAATATATGTCTTTAATTTACTTAATGCCACTTTGTCAATTCAAATTTGTTTAATGACTGTTTTAAAGTTAAGAGTTAAAAGTTATGAGATTCTGCACTCTTTAGAGTACAAACAAAAGGCTGAGATTCAGAGGTTTAAGCATCTGCTGCCTGATGTTCTCAGAGTGGTAACAAAGTATGCACAGAGAAACATCACCTGCCTAAATATAAAGAGAAGTAAAGCTGCTGTGTGGAGGGATGGTCTGATAGTCAGCTCATCGAGTATTTGTTGAGTTTTGACAATGCCCTCAATGCTGAAGCCCAAAGCATTAAAAAAGAGATTTAGGGAATTGCTGAATGTAAGTTTATAGGCAGAATTATACAAACCCACATTTTATTGTGTTTGGAGTTGTTGATTGACTGACAATTAGCTTTTTCCTTTATGTTTTACATGCCCAGGAGCTTCAGAGTACTTTATCAGGTGGCTGAGAAAAAGGAATAAATCACAAAGAATTCGGAGAGCCCACGGGTGAGCTCACCTCGAGTTTAAAAGAACTTTGCATATTATAGACCTACACTGAACATGCTCAAATATAAACTTGCACTTGCACAAACTTAGACTTTAACAACTGTATTGATCCACAAGGGGAATTATTTGGACACAGTAGCTTGCACATCCCATTAAGTATAATAACAAAGAGCAAACATGTAAATGGTAATAATACACTCAAAATAAGTACTAAAAGAGTGCAAGGGGCTGGTGTCAAATAAGGCACAACTATTGTATGTACAAGAAAAACTAAAGTATAGAAATAGAGTAAATATATCTATTTACAAGAAGTGGGTAAGCAGAAACAGTACAAAAAGATGAAACAGTGATCGACACAGGGTTATCTGTTACATCAGCGTTGTACAGTTGCATAGGATGGTATGAATGTAGTCATGTACGTGTTAAGTGCTAGTTTTTAATGAGCTACAATGGATGATATAAATACTACACTGTTTTCATGCAACATAGTAGTAAATAAATATAAAATGTCAGCATTCAAACCTCCTTCCAATAATGCTGATGTGATTATTAGAGATGCATGCGTTCCACCAGCCACCACCGCATGCATTAGCTATCATCACAACCAGACTCTTCCATACACTTTGTTGACATGTCTTTGCGAGCCTTGATGACTTTTTTGCCTTCATGCATGTGTGCTGGAATAAGTGACGTTACCTTTCCCGTAGGACAGATGATGGTGGATCCAGGCTGACAGCGAAAGGCCTTTCAGCTCAACGTGATGTGAGTCACTTCACTTCGCTGCTTCCAGTTTCCCATCATTTGGTGGTTTGCGGACTACCTAAAGCCCAGCTGCGAGTATGGTCTGCCCGTCCAAGCAGAAATTTAACAACATAATGACCAAACACTCCAGATGGATTCCATTCAACTGTGCGCAGCATACGGAGCTACACAAATATCTGTATTATGGTGCTCGCAGTTCATGTAAAATGCTGCCAACAGAGTGCTTTAGCAAGGTAACTCTGTGACCGAATGAGTGACAAAAGTGAACTATCAAAGTCAGTAGATATCCGCTAAAACATGACAGTCTCATCAACATTCAAATGGTACCTTTCAAGACAGTAAACATACGGTTGAAGGGTTCTAAAAGTAAAGCATAGTATTTTCTATTTTAAATGGGGTATCTCATATTAAGAGTGGCCTTTTTGACGAATACCATGTGTGTTTACAATACTTTTCAAAAATGTATTGGCACATTTTCAGTGATTCAAGTAACGTTACTATGGCAATAAAATCTTCCATCCATCCATCTTCTCCCGCTTAATCCGGCTGGGTCGTGGGGGCAGCTTGCTGCCCAATACTCATAGCACCTGACCCCCCCTATGAACCCCTCTGCAGGTGGTGAGCCCACAGGAGGGTGGACATTATGGTCCTTGATGTTAGTCAATAAAATCTTGAATGGTGTCAAAATGAAAAATTTAGTAAAAAAGAGAAAAGAGCAGAAAAAAACAGAATACTTGGAAACAGTGTGGTTTTGTTAGATGGTATTCACAAACAGCTAATCAAGAAAGAGGAGTGAAACCTGTACTCTATAAATAGAAGGTATTATATGCCATCAGAGACACTCCATTTGCTCCAGTTGTTGGAGGAGCATTGAAGCATTGAAGAAAAGCAGCATTTACCATTTTCAAATTAATCTAAAAGTTGCGCTGTGTAATTTTTCGGAGGGGAAAGTTGTCTCTGTGATGATGCTATTGCTTGTCTGGAATATTCCACATTAGGCAGACTCTGCACCAGAAAAATTAGACAGTGCACCTTTAAGTAGACACTATGTTACTCAAGCACAGTTAGCTTCTGTTTTGCATCTTGTATTATTCATATGTTGTTTCACTGATATATTTTCACAAACTGTTTTGGTCCCTTCTTATATCATGGCTGTTTTTCTGTCCAGACAAAATGCATAACTGCCTGTTTTATTTACTCCATTGATCTATTGATTATTAAAGAGATTTATGATTCTGTCTGGAGCGCACCCCACAGGAACCATTTCACAACTTACCTTTAAACCAATGTCAATAGTAATTACTGACTGGGCTTATCTCTGGATGCTGCTCCGTTGTCCTTCACGTGCTCTGATGTTAGCTTTCCCACTAATTATTTTCCACAAACACAGGGATTCAGTTGGTTTAGTTTTGTCAATTACAACCAAAAGCCTGCATGTAACTTCTACTGCTTAATTTCCACTTTACTGAACCCCTGTTATCTCTGCTCTGGAAATGTGGAGGCCTTCCAAACAAAGTCAAGGTTTGTTCCTCTGATTGTTTTGACACCATAGGCTGCATATACAAATGGACATAGCTAACCTGCTAGTCTCCACATTCCAAATAGGAAGTGAGCATGGGCACGTTTCCAGCTCCAATAACTCTGGCTCTAATTCACTTTGTATTAAAAAACAAAACACCGCCCTTCTGTCTATAACTGCAGCTGCCAGGCCCCTCATTTTTGCCTTTATACTGTCTATGTTTGACACGAGAAAACATACATTTGATTACTCTGATTAGATAATCAGAAATCAGGCAGACAGGACACCCATGCGTCTTTTGTATAAAGTGAATAGCGTTTAGCTTTGGCTAGCCAGGCAAACACAATCTTGACTGAAGAGTAGAGGTGCCGCACAGTGCTTTATGGTGCATTATGGTTAAGTCCAATTTCCTCAAAATCTAAAGTGAAGACCAAAATCATAGTAGGTTGAACTATACTGTACTGTACTTGTACTTTTCTTGCACTTATAGTAAGATGTCACCCTGATTTCCCATTGTTCTCCTGGAAACAGAGTCGTGTCTTGTCAGACCGCACTTCTCTGGAGATGGACTGACCTCCTTCTCTTCTGACTCCAAGGTCACAGCCTGTGGTGCCAACGTCAAAGTCTATTTGTGGGTAAGCCTCTGAAAAGCTTTACCTCAATTTTTCCCTTGTGTCAACCTTTGGTGTAAAAGCTAAACCTGGAGAAGCAGAGTCAGGTTTCGTCATTACATCTGAGAGTGTTCACTGACACTGGCTGCAGTTGTGATGGCAGGAACTACTGTAATCAGATCTTATGAACACAAATACTATATTTGTTTAGGCAGTTAAAGCACTTGTAACTGAATAAACGCTAAGTTACTATGGGACATTCCAGGCATTTCCATCGACCCAAGCAAAGTAACACTGTGCAGTTTAAAGTAACTTGGAGTGAGGGGGAAAACCATTTTTCATTTGATAATAAAAATATGTTGGCACATTGATCTGATTTCACATTTTCAAAAAAGAAAAATGAAAAACAGAATTGAATCAATAATACAGTTGGCCCCAAAGCCACATATATCTTTGCTTTGCTTTGATATGAGGATGTGTGTACTACAGATTATTTCTCCATGTAGGCACCCGCCCAGAGTGCTCCGTGCTTTAATACCATACAAACCTGGCATTATGAAATAGATCCTGCACAAGCTGCTCTTTGATCTCACTATTTGCTGTTGTAACACCAGTGATGCCACACACTTTAAATCTTCCAGCGCAGTGGATGCAAAAGGGGGGTGAGTCTGACAAATTTATACTCCGATTCAGGTAGGTCAGCCTAAGTGAATTTCCAAGTGAGCTTATCGATATATTAGCCAGCATTGTGACCATAAAATAAAGAGTGAGCAGCTTCTCTTGGCTGCTGGCGTAATGCTGAGTAGTCACCTGGGATCGTAAATTTCATGTGCGTTTGCATGCAAATATTGCATGTAATTTGTATAGTGAAGTTGTCTGCCATGAAATCAATGCATTATTAATAAAATGTGGTAATTTACATGTTGTAAAATATTACAGTAATAAGAGTAGTTTTCCCCACTGAGTAGCCAAACACTATTAAACCAAACATGTCAGCAGGTTTCTAGATAGTCCCATGTAAATGTATAATTACAGAAACAGTATTTGACTGCCATCTACTCCACTGGGGCCAGCATTAATCCTGGTGATCAATGTTTTCAACCCTGTATATGCAGACGCAGCGATCCGTCTGTTAGTTTGGCCACCTTATCAGTCTACAGGGAGAGCACCCTTCGATAATTACCTCTCTCTTCCCACCAAACATAATATAGACATTGTCATGAGTATTTCACAGTTGGTTGGTGCTTGCCAGATACTGCCAGAACTACTTACAATGTATTTCTATTGGAATTGTTTAATTACGTTGGCTTAGGTCGGGCCATTGTGGTCACAAAGTTAAAACAGAGCACCACTGGTTCTTTGTGGCCAGTAACAAACATATAAAGAATTATTCAAGTCCCTATTGATTCCAGAGTGACAAAAGAGTTGGTGCTATTTCAAACTGATGGAGCAGTGCAAATATCTGAGTAATCATTCTCTGGACAGTTTGTTTTTTTCTTCCTCACTGCCTACATTGCAAAGCTACTAACATTTACTACTAAATGTAATACTGTATAAGACAATAAGACAAATACACAGATGTTTAAACCATCTAACATGTTGCCTGACCAGCCAGTCCCTTCTACATTCTATTCAGCTCTAGAAGCGACAAAGAAAGAAGGTGAAAATCCTCTGTCCTAACCTGATCCAACCACAGCTGCTAATTTACAGCATGTGTCTCCAAAATTCTGGTAACATTCAGAACAAAATATATAACTTCTTTTACCTAAAATAAGTAATAGTTTGGTGCTTTGACTGTTATTCTGCAAAAAATTATGTCTAAGGAGCCATGTGTGTTTTGACTCAAATGGACAGTGCTTCTGTCAATCACACCCTCTGAAATCAGGGAGACACGATACGGCTCCAGATCCACTCGTCTTTGCAAAGTTTTGTCAAAGCGTGTGGTTCTGGCTGGCTAGGTAACCTAACCTAATATAAAGATCCATGGAGTGGAGAATTTGACTAAGTCAGTGTTTGGATTACATGTGATCCAAAAACCCTTCCATAATGTTTAATGTCTAAAAATTCCAGCTGCCCTAATGTCCTTACATGCCCTGCCATCAAAGCCAATATCACAACTTGCACAAAAACACTGAAATATGTGCATGTTTATCTGCCTGTGGCCCAAAGTGTCTCTAACATCCAACCATTGTCCCCTGTGTATCTGCTGTTTGTGCTCCTCTTATTTGCATGTTGGATATTTTGCACAACAGCTGTCAATGGGTTCAAACTATTCTTGCATAGAGAGAGATTTTCAAAGGGCCAGACCATTGCTTGGGACTTGTTAGGCAGAGGCAGACAATCATGGTTAACTGTGTGCGAGGATGTACCAATGCGTGAAGAGGTTCCATTTGGCTGTGATTGGCCTCTGACAAACCAACTCCCTTCATATCCAGCACCATTGTGAAACTGATGAGCTATGTCTGTAATCGGCACCGGTGATTGGCAAAAATGTGCGTGGAGAAGGGGGGTAAGAGTGGCCTTGATTTGGATAGGCACTGACATCTGGAGGGAGTTGAGTATTTCTATTGTTGTGGAGCTAGCTTGGAAAAGGTGGTCTACTCATGTTCTTTTTTGGCAGGGGAAGAAATCTTTTTTTCTTTCTTTTTCGCACAGTGACTGGGCTTACAGGGCCGGAATTGCAGGAGAGACTGAAGAGAGGCGCGTTAATGACCATGTTGGAAGGACACAGAAATTCATTACTTCTGGAATTGTGAGCCAAAAAAAAAAAAAAACAAAGAGGGGAAATGTTCTTGTTCAAATGTCTCTTAAGGGGTTGAGATAAGCGTGGTTCAATCCAAATACAATTGTTCGGCATCAGCAGTAGGCACATGGGGGAGCATGAACTGGAAAGCAATTGAAGCAAGAAATGTCAAAAGAAAACAGAAAGAGATGTGTGAGAATTAATCGTAGAGGAATGTTCACAGCTTTTTAACATTTCATAAAAGGTATATCTTTTTAAGGGGCTTTGTACAGTAAAACTACATTGTGAAATGGGGATAGATTGGGGTTGTAGAGACAATTTTGTGGAACGGTCAAATGTCAATTACATAAGTGCACTGACTTAAAGCAGACCTATTATTATATTATGCAAAATCTACTTTTTAGAACTTTTAACCATGATAAAGTTGTTTCCCCCCACCATTTCCCCAAAGTTGTATTTGGAGGGATTTGTGCATGTTTGAGCTATTTTGAATCGCTTATTTTCAAGACCATATTGCCGCTTAATCCCTGTTTTCACCACTACCAGCATACGCCACTACACTGTACTTCGTTCCCCAATTTACTTCTCTTAATCATGATATGCACAGGTCATTTTGGTACAATCATACAATCAGTATTTTCTGCAGCTATCCACCTCACTGCAGTTTATTGAGTTTATTCTCAATATAAGCTGCATAGCTAAGTGTAACTATACATTACCTTAGACCAATAAAGCTGGGGTACCCACTTTGTTCTTGTAAATGTGTATTTGTATATTGTAAAGGATGCATTGTTTTATTGATTGTAAATCTAGAAGAAAGAGTCTGACACATTGCTGTCATATAAACAATGCACATGATTGGTAATGGCCAACTCGAGAATGGATCTTGTTAGGGAAGTAAGGTTTCCCACACACTGACCAAATCTTACATTACACTGAATACTGTACTCAGTGGGTTCCAGTTTTGTATTTTGGGTTTGGTAAATTTGTTTAATTAGTGTTTCCTTGCTTGGATTTAGTCAAGTTGCAGCACATGGGCAAAGCGGTCACAGAAACGATCCCAAAGTGTTCCTTGGTGGTTGCATTTCTACTACAACATGCACAGTGTGTTAAAATTGGTATTTCTCTTCAAGTCTATTGTTTAAAGGTCCTATATTACACCCAAATTGAGTCACACGAACTTTGAGCTATGTTATAATGTTGTTAAATCATCAAAAACGTACCTGGAGTTGTGTTTTGTTTCATTCAAACATATTTAACAGACAAACCCTGCATATTTGAGTTGTGTTCTTCCCTCAAACAGAAAACACTATGTTCCACCTTATGATGTTAAGTTGTAATACAGGCAAGTGCTCCACTATGTTTTCAAACTCCATACACATTCACTAGAATCATTTGGCTAGTTTCAGCCCTGGAATTTCCAGATTTTACCGAACTAAAGGTAAAAGGTGTTGATTTGAAAACATCACAAGGTAGAACTGCATATTTTGAGCTTTGGAGATGTAAACAGACTAATAATACAGGATTACTCTAGCATGTGTGAATGAGAGTCAGTTTTGCGTAATATAGAACCTTTAATACATTTGGGACACTATCTATTTCCCTTGGACTGGGAACTGGCTTGAAAACCACACAGAGCGTACAGCTAAGCATCACTATCCACTGCAGTCCTTTATTTACTGCAGTACTGGGTGCAGGTTTGTGTACACTTGCATATATGTGTTTACATGTGTGTTTTGAAGGTTACCACAGTGCACCGTGCCGGAGGGTCTGTGTCAGTGACCCGCTAACCCCCCCTAGTGTGTGCTGGCCCAGTCTTGTCCTGCTGTCCTCTGGAACAATAGGAAGGGTAATGGCTTCCCCAAGGCCTCCTCATTCAACCTGATTGTGCAGCTAGGATCAGGCCAGCCAAGCCATAAAACAATTAGCTCCATTTATCAACCTTACATTCGCTAACTGGGGGAGGCGGGCAGACTGGAAAAGGAAAGAAAAACGCAGATGCCGAAGAGAGATGAAGAATAAAATGGGTTCCTGTTTGTTGATTATTTCTAGCTGGTTTAATCACATAATTAATTCACTGTGGCGTAAATACAGTAATAGAGTCATGCCAGTGCACATGTGTGAAGTAATATAGAATCATCTTGAATTAGTTTTCATATGTAAATAATGGTGTCATTTCACAGATAGTTGGGTACAAGCTGTATTTAAACACACAATGCATTGATACTGAACATTGCAATAGAAGAATCCAAGAAAACCCATTGTACAGATGTGCAGAATTAAACAAAAAAGCAACAAACTAAATGAAAATGAAAATTAAAAGTGCACTGTGTCACTTTTCAGTTTGGGGTCTGTCATCTGCTTGTTTATATGGATATGAATGGTCATTACTCTGCTGAGAATGTTCCATTAAACAGATTTACCTTACATGTATTCAATTACAGGTGGTTTATTGCTGAAAAATGGCTAGAAAAATGTGTATTCTGACTGTGAGCAAATCTGGCCTGTAAATTGGGCTTCTTGGTCTCCATGAATACAGAAAGATTTATTGAATACCATACTGGGAAAAAATGCAGATAAAGTAATAACATCTCCATTTGACGGACACTCCACCACTAAAGTTACACAATGTACCTTTAGCATCTTCTCTATTTATATTAAGTTTTATCAGCTTTATATCCAGTCATAATTCTGTATAAAGAACTTTTTTCCAGACATATTTCAGCTGAAATACCTGCAGTAAGTGTTTTGTTAAAAGCAATAGACTTTCCCTGGAACATGAAAGCACAAATTACCCATAACAATGACTCATCAATAAGTATCACAGATGCTTTTCGCATATATATTCCTAAGTGCACATTTCTCCATGAACAAAACAGGAATAGAACAGCCCCCAACGTTTTCAAAGATAAATGATACCCACTAAGTAACAATTGTAAAACATGACACACGGATGACAAACTGAAACATCAATGATCCCTGAAATGTTTGCAAAAGGTGCTAAAATGCCTTGCCCAAAAGCATCACAGCAGGATTTAACAGCAGGGCATTATTCATTCGCTTTCAACAAATTCTTTCATATTTTCTCACATCTAGCACTATTTATTATTAATGCAACGCTGCTGTGCAATGTATTAACATGACAGAAAGCAAAGCCTGAGCTAGACACAGGATAGTAATTTTGTAAATATGACATATGGAAATAAATGAGTCCAGTTTCACAGGTTCAAGGTTTCAATTCACTTTTCTAACTGATCTGGTATTTATATGCAAATGTTAAGTACTTTAAAGGAAACAATCAAAATCACCTTTTTCGACCCTTAAACGTGCATTGTGCAGCTTTTCTGGTGAAGAATCCGTCACTTGCGTCTCTCCATGGAAATATTGCCTGGAATGTTCCACAGCATGGCATTACACTTATTTATCTCTATGGTGACAGCAGGTGAAACCACAGGGCCAGGTTACGTGTCAGATCTGTGGAGAGCCTATTCACAGTAAGAAGGCAAGTTTTTAGGTCAATAAAAAAACAACCACATCTCCATGGAGACAAGCAGGTGGCAGACTTTCCAATATAAAAGTTACACAGTGCACCTTTAAGTCTTATTATGCATTTTGGGTATCTAGAAGTGCAGAAAAAATGAAATGTATCACTTAAAAGCAGAGGATACATATGAAATTATAACTACATTGCATTATGAATTCATTTAATTTTAACTCAGCTCTGAACATGCTGGAAGGTTTAGATGGATTTCAGTTTTGGGCATCATGCAGTACTTACCTCAAGCTCTCAACCTGGTCCACGCATATTTCCTGTGGACATGCAGGAACTGACCCACAGTGCTACAGATTACTGATAAGATCTGAACTTGATGCAAAGGTTTGATCTTAAATATTGTTAATTATAAAATGTTTTTCTTTGAAGGTCCTATATTAGACTACATGGATTTCTGTGATCTTTTAGTGTCATTATGCTGTTACTTCCTCAAAAACATTGTGCTTTGCTTCATTCACACATTCACCCTTTATTATTCATCTATCTACTTCTCCAAAGCTCAAAACGCTCTGTTTCACCTTGTAATGACATTTAGTGGTAGTTATAATAATAATAATAATAAATTGTATTTATTATGCGCCTTTCTGGACACTCAAGGTCGCCTTACAACAAGTAGAATACACATTATAGGCAGTTAAAAGCAACAGTTAAAATACAAACAGTTTAAAACAAACAGTAAAACATAAAAAACCTTTAAACTTTTAAAAGGACAGTGCATATATGGTTGAAAGGCCAGTCTGAACAGATGAGTTTTGAGTTTGGTTTTGGTTTAGTTCTGGTTAACAGCTACCTTTTACCTTTTGTTTAATAGAGATTAGCAATAGTGAAGGCATAAGAAGTTTAAAAACACAGTGAAGCCCTTTCTGTATTACTGCATGACATCACAAGGTGGAACAGAGTGATTTCAGTTTGAGAGAAGATCTTTAAGCTTTAGTATGCAGGGTTTGTGTGTTAAACATGTGTGAATGAAACAACACAACACCCCAGGTATGTTTTTGATAAGGAATAAGCATTATAATATAGATCAGAAAATAGCGTAACATGGGCCCTTTATTTGTCCTTAAAAACCCGTCTTGATATTAAAATTCGAACAGCCTTTCTTGGACTCGATAGAGCAGAAAATTCCCAATGTCATTAGTTGTGGTCAGACTATTAAAACACCATCTGTGTAAGGACACGCTCACATGTCGCAGAGTGAAATGACACAATATTGAGGGACAGAATGTGTAAATAAAAATAAACGTGTCAGCTAAGATAAATCGAGGAGCATGGCACCTTTCCACCGGCCCGGAGAGAGATGTATGATGGTGCTCTTAAAAGCTGAGAGACTTTTTATGCCTCTTTTTTTCTTCATTTCTCCTGGGTAATAGATTGTACCTGCGTTTTATTTTATTTTATTTTATTTTTATGACTGATCATCCACATCCTAGCAGCAGATGCAACTCCCACGTAATTAAACAGCAGTGCCCTTTGTGTTAAGGTTTGAACAATGGCCGTGTACATGAGGTGAACTCTCATTGTGTGTATTATTAGAAGTCTCTTTGCAGACTTTTACATGGTGTTAACACAGAGGCTAATAATTATCCTGTAGCAGAAATAGCAGCTCATTATGGGAGTCATGAGAGGGCAGAAGGGTGCCCAAACATACCCCACTGTGTTCTATGATCAGCCAAATCTCTGTCCTTAAACTGACACTGGTTTTGACCGTATAGTACAAGTAAACATCTGAATTCTGCTATTTGTCATGTACTGTGGACTTGTCACACTTTTTTCCAGGACTGATTTCAGCAGAAGTTTCACATGAACTCCCCATAAAGTTTGGATGGAAATGGAAATTTTGAAAGTAACACAAACTGTCTGAGGTGTGACATCATGCGCATTTTATAGGTGGAAACCTATAAAATGTGTAATTTTGTACATTTTTGTATCATTTGGATTAACTTAACTTTGAAGGGGAATGATGTAACTTTTTCTGATTGAGGGACTGCCACCAGCTTTTTTCCACGAGATGTTATTGCTTTTCCCAGAATGTTCCACAGTGAAGCATTAAGCTTATTTACATGCATGGAGAGTGTGAGAAGACAAGGTGATGATGCCACCAGTCTAACGTACGGGGAGTGTGAAAACATGATGTTGCACCATATTCTTCTAAGTCTTTAATTAAGCTGCTCTGGTGCTGTCGCCTGCTGCCAGTATTAGTGTGTTTAATTTCCTGCCGTCATATCCCCTTTCCCCTGAATGAATATATTATTCATCAGGCCTCTCTATTCCTCTCACTGTTTCTAGGGGCACAGGATGACTGCTGATTTCGATCCATCGCAGCTCACCATTAAGGACAGCTTAAGACATAATTCCCTGTGATATTACTCATAGGTTCAAATGTCAACATTTAGATAAGATGTGGTTGGAAATAGATCTCTCTGCGGATGAAGGATAAAGCCCTAAATGTCCGCTACCTCTTGTTGGTGTTTTCATTAAGGCACATCAGAAATGGAGCCCCACCGCAAATAAAAAAAGGATTCATATTGACAAAGGATTTCAATTGTTATTTTTTATGCAAGTATACAGTAAATACAGTAAAAACATTTGATAAATATGAAATGTTATTATTACAACTTTTCAGTCAGTTGCATATATTTTATTGTATGTTGTACTACCCATTCAAATAAGTTGAAAGTATGAAAAAATCTCTTCCCCTCTCTGCCCCATTCTTCAAGCACGATCTCTTTGTCTTTGTAGATACCCCAAAAATGCCAGGCAATCTAGCTTTGTTTATTTTGTATGTCTGTGCAAATACTACATCTTCCCATGATACATTTTGTACCTGCTCTGGGGCTGAATGACCCCTCTAAGACTTGATTATCTTGCCCAAACACAACACTAGTAAAATCCAACCGTTCTTTTGCTGATAACAGTGTAACTTAGATGAACTACTCTCAGTCACTCAGTCTGCATTCTATGGAAAGTACTTCTTATACCATAACCTTCCCACGCCAGTGTAACATTCACTGCACTCACCTAACAATGACATTTACTTTAGCCAGGATCACTACACAACTTTTTGACTACTTTCTATATACACTGATCGACAAAACATCCTTTTACCTCTGACAGTTGAGATGAGAAATAGAGCGTCCTTCTCTTCAGGCACATCCCAACGCACTGAATCTCAACATCTCACCTCCACCTTCTTTTCATTCTTTTTTTCTGGGTATTCTGATGTCATCCCCTTTTTTTGGGGGGACGACATCAGAGCATCTCGAGTAGTATCTCTGTCCTCTCACACGCCCAATGGAGTGTAGCAACGGGCCACCGGCTACAGTGACAAGCGGCGAATGAAAAACACTTTGGAGCATGGCACATAGAGTTAGGTGGTGCACATAAACAGGCTGTCTTATCATCGCGGAGCCCGTGGACCGTTGAGTGAGATGGCCAGGAAGGGTCCCTCTCTCTCCGCTATGAGATGAGTGGAGGAGACGTTGTTGCCTCAGATCTGGTTGACTGGGTGAATACAGAGCAGGCTGGGACCAGAGGAAAGGGAGAAGGGGTCAGTGCACCTGCCCAATTTTACAGCTGAGGTGAGTTTGTCGGAGCCAATGGTGGTAGTGGTGGTCCATGCAGCGGTGCAAAAAAGGTGTCACTTGAATGGCATTTGGAGATGAAGAACAAGGTAGAATACGGATTTCTAGATAAGTGGTTGTGCGTGTGTTAGAGAGTGTGTTATTGTTTATTTCATTTGCATCAAAACAGCAGAAAGCATAAGAAAATCAAAAAATAATGAGGAGAAGTGGGCAGAAGTATAAACTTATTTGTTCCCACCGCTTATCCCCAGTGTTAAATATCATATTCTATGCATTTTGTTTCTTATTTTTGTATGAAACATGTGCATACTATATTATAGCATCTCCATCTCTTTCATATCTCGTAGCTCTCCTTTTTTATTATTATTTGTGTGTGTGTGTTTGAGTATGTGTGTGTTTGTCCAGTAGTACGGCCCAGTCTCTTATTGTTAGCACCCTGCCATTTGTGCAGTCGTCAAGGCAACATGACTTGACACTAGAATTCCATTGTAATGTTCCAAAGTGACAGTGAGGGGAAAAAGAGAAGAACCAAGGAGAATCAACCTTTAAAGAAGTGTATGCCTGCTGTTTTAGCAAAAACACATAACTTTTGTTTACATTTTTGCTCGTGACATTTTGTTTAACGTTATTACTGTTGATTTAAAGGTATTGTATTACACAAAATTGACTCTTGCGTTAGCTCATCAAAAACATACCTGGAGTTGTGTTTTGTTTCATTCACATGTGTTTGAGTAACCCTGTGTTATTAGTCTGTCTACATGCCCTGTTCCACCTCGTGATGTCATGTAGTGGTAATTGTCAAGTTTACCACTACCTTTTATCTTTAGATCGGTAGAAATCGGCAACTGAAATCATCCAAATGACTCTAGTGAAGATGTATGAAATTTAAATACAAATTGAAGCACTTCCTGCATAACCACTGACGTCACAAGGTGGAACAGGGAGTCGTGAATGAAATAAAACACGACTCCGGCATGTTTTTGATGAGGAAGCAACAAGAAAACAGTGTAATTTAAGTTCAAAATATGCAAAACTGAAGGAGTATCTGACAATGAAAATTATACATTAGAGTGAACAAGATACCAAGGCTGACAACAAAAGAGACGAGAAGATTAACAACTAGCTTAAGAAACTAAGGCTCTGTATCCACACACCAAACTTCGTCTAAGATCCAAACAATATGGTGAGTCATAGTTGCTTTTTTGTTTCCAGTAAAGATGAATTAATCAGAGGTACAAAATTAGCAACATAGGGAGGAAAGTGCATCAGCAAAGACAATCTCTGTATCTTTTAGTTAAAGGGTCCATATTACCCTTTTACCCTCCATATTACATGGAGTTGTGTTTTGTTTCATTCACACGAGTTCAACACACAAACCATGCACATTTAGGGTGAAGAATAGGGTTAGAATAATTTTACACATGAAATTGGCCATCTCTACTATACAAAAGGTAAAAGGAGCTGTTAACTTGACAACTACAGGTTTGTGACATCACAAAGTGGAACAGAGGATTTTGAGCTTTGGAGATGTAGACAGACTAAAGGATTACTAAAACATGTGTGAATGAAACAAAACACAATCATCGGATATGTTTTTGATGAGGTAACAACATTATCACACGGTTTAAAACTCACAAGAATCAATTTTGTGTAATATAGGACCTTTAGTGCAAAAGGTCAATATGTTGCTATATTTCCGAGGCACTTTTTCTCAAGAGACATTTTTGGTAATGTTCCAGTTCTTAGAGCCAGTTAAATGTCCCCACTAACCCTTCTTTGCCCTGTTACTGACAGCTCGTACAGACCCCTGCCCTGGTCTTGTGCCTTTTGCCTCCCACCATCAGCCAAATGACACAGCGCAGTGCCAGTCTGAGCCAAGCACAATCTACCTTGTGCTGTAGCAACACGTGCTCCCCCACTACCCCCGCCACATCTCCAGCACCCATGGGTCAGCATTTCCTTTTGTTTCAAGCCTATACCACCCAGAGAGACTGCTGCTCCCACAGTGGAAACCTGGGTGACACCAGCTGGTATTTCTGCCCACCCCGCGGCGCTCCCAGGCCACTCGGCAATTCTTCACCTTCTCCGAGGTTTGACACCTTTTTATATAAAGGCAATACATCAAGGGAAGAAAGATCGGTTTCGCCAAAAAGTGGACAGAATGGCAAAGTAGAATATTACATGGTGTAGAGGCAGGGGGAGACTGGGCATACATGCCAAGGAAAACAGGAGCAAAATTGTGTAATATTATTTATGATATGTATCCAATTCAATACAGTAAGAATACAGAGAATGATGGCTGAGTCACTGTAGGGTGAAAAAAACAGCATCTCTGCCAAACCTCAGATCAAATCAATGATCATCGTTGTGTGAGCTTGGAACCTTAAATGCATCACTGCAGCTACATTCTTGACAAGGCGTTTATATAATTTATTTGTAAATTTAAATGCCAATATGAATGCACTGTTTTTATTGATGAGTAACAGCATTTTGACATAAATCACCCACAAATAATCACCCACAAAAATGACGCAACTTTTACAAATGAATCCACATGGGCAATGGTTTTGTGCATGCATGTGTAAAAATGTGGTTATCTGGAACTAACAAAGTTGCTCATCTCACCCATAAACACTGTTGTGAAGTAAATGAATACATTTATGTTTAATACAAATTCAGAATACAATTTTTGAGTAACTCTATTCAGGTACTGCTACTTTTTCATTTAGTATTCAGAATGCAGTTACTTTTCCCAGAAACAAATGAGGATATTGCAGTGCTTGATCACACTATTTAGGCTTCAACTTGCCCGTCACAAGTGAGAGACACAGAAAACACTGCTCTTGTGGTAAGCACATGTGTGATTTTTCCCTCAACAATCAGGGATAGGAAATGCAAAACAAAGAGTGAAACAAATATAAGCTGTAGCTGTTTTAATCCTATCTTTAACACTACAATTTAAATACAACACAGTATAATAGTATTCTAATTATTCAGAATACATTATGTAACTTTTCTGATGGAGGGTGAGATGTTATTGTTTTTTCTTTGTTTCGCAGTATGCTAATAAACCCTTCTATCTTCATGGAGACCAAGCCAGATGTTACAGGTCAGATCTGTGGAGAGGCGACCCCGCACACAATCAAATTGTTTGTTTTTCTCACTATTTCTGAGCTATAACACTACCTGTAATTGAACACATGTATGGTAGAGCTGTTTAATGTCATACTGTGGAACATTCCAGGCATCTCCATAGAAACAAGCTGGTAAGGGACCCCCAACCAAAAAGTTACATCGTGTACCTTTACCTTTACCTTTAGCATTGTATCAGATGTTCCACACTCTTATTGTAAATGTGTTGCTTTTCCTTGTGTGCTCTGGTTTTCAGAGTTGCTCGGCTGTGTATATGGTACATTACTGCAGGCATAGAAGGTCAAAAACCCTCCCCATAAATGCCCACATAAAATGACTTATATATGTGCATATTTAAAGAGGGGAGAGCTGCATGCGCTACATTTTATATACTATCTCTGCTCAGCTTCCAAACTTATAAGGCTAATTCTGCTTCACCGACAACACATGGATAAAATTTTGGAGTAAACTAAAACTGAAAACTGCTTAAAAAAAACTTGGAAAGGCTTGACAGTGATTGAGCGAGCTGAAATGAGCTTACACGGCACATTTGGTAATTTGCACACCTACCTGCTCTTCACAACCACACAATTACAGAGTGTCTCGGAGGCCATGGGTACCCAGCAGCCAGCCTCCCTCTCTCCCTATGCCCTGGCTGGTCACCGTGGTGCCACCATGAAATCACTCTTAATTCCCTTCTGCTATCTGTCATGCCCAGAGTGTGTTTTAAGCTTTCTGACCAGGCAGACCTTCATATATCACATGTAAGAAAATTTCAGCAGGAGGGCAAGAAAAAAAATGGTGGAAGTGTCTAGGAATGAAAACATCAAATGAGTTGAAAATGCAAACCAGCGTGAACCCTGTTTTTTCACCATCAATGCGATTTAATGAGTATTCCTCCTTCTGGCAGAGACGCAAATGGAATGAGGGGAAAACAATTTGGAAATAAGTGATAAAAGAGACTCACATCAGAGGGAGAGTTTTGCCAGTAGACAATCTATCTGACTTATCGTGCTCTGCCAACGTTGTTTTCGGCTCCAAATAAGGCTTCTTCGCATGCACTTGTGTATTCTCGCTAAGAAAATGGACCACTTACATCAGTGTCAACAAAATAGTGGGTTTGATCCTGTCCCTGAAGAGATCTATTGCTGCGATTGAAATGAAAATGTGTGTTTTCATAAAATTGTGAAATGGGCACACATTGTTCTTCTTTTGTAAATAATTTGTTATTGGGTTTTGCAAATCATAGTCTTTGGTGCGGTATCCTATGTTTTGGAATTTGAGTTTTGCAGCATGTATCTACTGTATGTGTACTGTGCTAGGTTATGTTCTTTATATTAGAACTTACGTGTTATTAGTAGCAGCACAATCCAGATAAATATAGGTCTTTATACAGGCGCTGTCTCACATAGTTTCAGGGTTTATTGTTAATTTAACCAAAAGGAAACCATTAAAACAGTTAAATAGTGTTCAGTCAATTAAAAACAGGTAGATCGACTAGCATTCATAACAAGCAAATGAGTAACTCCATAATCCTAACCCCTAAAACTAACCCCAACCTTCTTCTACCTGTACCCCTAACCCAAACCTAAAACTAATAATACCCTAGCTCTAACCCTAACTCCAACAACCCCTGTGGAAAAAAACAGTAGAGATCTACTCCCATGTTTGGATAGGTTGGAGATGTGTCCAGAATTGATGGGTATTCATTTCCAGGTAGGGAACAAGTCTTTTCCAGGTACAGTACAAGTCGAAAGAGGCAAGGTCAAAACAGAAATGTGGAGGGTGGCTCTTCCAGGACAGAGTGTGGAGCAGATGAGAGTGAGTGTGCGGTGAGGGTCCACAGGTCAGGACTGAGACAGTATCTGGTTTTATATAAGAAGTCTGATTGATATAGCCCTCAGTTTCTCAGCACGATTATGTTGTGTTTCACAGACACACAGACAGAAGCATGACTAAACCGTTTCTGCTGATAGAGGCGTTCTGAGCTGTCAGCTGTGAGTGACTGGTCAGTTGCTGTGCTACAGAAACCATGACATGAGGCAGTGGCTCATTGCAGCAGCATGTTCACTGATGAACACTGACAACTGACATGAATTTTAATATATATTTTTTCAAACCAAGGTTTAGTATGTCTTCCTCAAAATGGTCATGCTGGTTAAATAGGTTTTGGAGATTCCAACTGCTGGAGACAGGACAACAGTGCCATCTGCCGTCTGACTTTTCCAGGACAGTATCTCAGGTATGCTCAGGTATGTGAGAGTAAAGAAGCTCCCGCGTCCTGGTTTATAGTCCCGTGAGCATGTTTCTGTATTCTGATTGCCTAAATCCAGTGACGATGTTTGGCATCCTCTGTGCCAGTGATGTTTCTTCTGTCCCAGTCCATAATGTCATTCTCTCAGACAGACTAAACCTTGGTCTGAAAAAATAATCTATTTAAATAAATTATCAGAAGACCTAATGAACCTCACTGGACTGCACTGTTCAGTTTACTTAACTTCATCACAGCTGTGTACAAGCATTTGTGTAAAAATCGAAGCATAGATGTGATACAAAATAAATGGTATTTATAGGTAACATTATTTGGTTTATGGTTTAAAACTCACAAGAATCAATATCACGTAATACAGGACCTGTAAAGATGTCCTCTACAAATTTGAATATTCCAGTCTGCATACCTGTCTGCATTTTGGTAGGTCAAGGAAAAACTCAAAAACCCACTTCACTATTTTTATGGTTGTTCTAGTTGAAGTTGGAAATGTACCAGAGAAAACAGGTATTATTCAGTTTAAGTGTATAAGGATTCAGAGCATGGCTTCCTATGTTCTTTTGCACTCCTTTTTACAATATATTTTTACTTTGCTCCCTTGCTGCTCAGCGCATCAACCTAATTGCTATTATTGTCACTCGCTGCTCAGCTGGAAATGAATAAAAACAAGGCATCAAAATGAGCTACGTAAAAATAGCCATTCCCCAGATGATGCTCTGAAAAAGATGATTAGCAACTTGATTATATGAATAATGTATTTGGATGATGTGTAGTCTGCACTTTAAAGTTATCACCAGATGAGGAGCTTATCTCTGTAGGCTGCACAAATCGGGGTTATGGGTCATGATGCCTCCTTACGCAATGTTCTTGACAAGTAGACTGTTGGATGTTAGCTGAATAGGGAAATGTGCAATAATGATAATATTGGTAGCATATGGAGCAGATAACTGCAATCAATTGGTACTTTATTCTATTGTACCCAGTTGAATATTTATTGAAGTGCCAAATGAGTTTTCTCTATATAAGCTGATCATCTCTGCTTCTGTGGTAATATCTTCATGAATAAATCAATCCTCTACATTGCATCAAGCAGTACATTGGCCTACATGAATACCACAGAATAACTGCTGGCTCTAAAAGGCTCTACTCTGCTGCATCACAACCTTTCTGTAAATGTGTTTATGTGTTCTGTACGGCTGGTTGGCAAAAATGCACAGAAGCCGTCTATTTTCTGTGATGGCATCCAGTTTCATCATTCATAATGTACCAAACAGGAAAGAGGACTTGGACAATATCCTGATTTGCAAGGTAAATGCTCCTCTCTCCTGACAGATAAAAGGCAGTGACTTACCAGTATCCTGTCAGAACTATAGACTGTATATCTAAATAGACATAGCTAAACCGCTAGCCGCCGTGTCCCAAGTAAGAAGTGAGCATGGGAACGCTTCCGGCTTCAGCAAACATTTTCCAGTTGACTTTACACTGAAAATTATCCCGTTCTCTGTAACTGCTGCAGTCTTGTCATTTTGGTGTTAAAATGTTTAACCCACTCTACATGATTCTGGTGTTTTTATTTCACTATATGTAAATAAATTGATAGTGATATGGGTGATGCTTAGTCCACTTCTTTATAGAGTCTATGGTTAGAAGTGAAGAAGCCTCTTGAATAAAACATATTCTCTCCTATACCTTTCATTTGACACAATTTAATTATTTCTTGCAATGCATCAACTTAAACAGTTCACATTTATAGTTTTCCTTCTTATAGCCTTGGCATTTACACCCAGTAGGATGTCCAAGTTTACTTAAAGTCACCGACACAATGGAACAAGTAAACATTTATTGAACTTGTTCAGACAGTTGTTCTATTCCCAGTTACCTTTGTTGCAGAGAAAACATAATTACTAGAGCAATTGTCCAAGAGCCAAAGATCAGAAAGAATGGGAACTAGCCGGTATAACTATTAAAACACTAACTGACAATTTAGACAAGAAAATTGTGAAGAACTGGGACACTATAGTCCGGCCAATTAGACCAACATGTAACTTGTTAGGAGGTCAATCAACACTCCTGTGGAAGCATGGCCCAAGCTTGTTTGAAACTAGTCAAACAATGATTTAAAATGCAAAAAGCGATGTTTGTATAATAATTAATTAGAAGCTGTGTGACTAGATGAGGGCTCTGGCACAATTGGTAACATAAATTATTATTTGGAGCAACACCACCCTGCTGGGAAAAATAAATATTAAGTACTCCACTCTAGACTAGGCCCACAGGTTCACTCAAATATAGTTGACAGACACAGTGATTAGAAAAAGATTTATAATTTATTGCAGTTAAGTCAAGCTTGTTAAACAGCGGGGCAGTAGCTCACAGTTCATTCATCTTCAATAACCTCAAACAAACACCATCAGGTTTCATCAAGATAGTCCATTCCTTGAAGGAGGGTGAGACCAAACTGAACCACAGTGAGACCTCAGCATGTTACATTAGAGACAAGAAGGGGAGGCTCACTGAAACAAGCCCTGGACCTTAGATTACACAGGAGCTGCCTCAATCAGCCACCACACGATGAAGAAAATCCAGCACCAAGCCAACCAATGCCCATAATACAACATTTTGTCCTGTCCTGCTTTGCGTCCATGACCTGCCTCAATCGCGTGTCAGAGTTGAGGTCAGGTGAATGCCCAATAAAAAGCTGGCACAATCCCACTTTACTACATTACATACAAGTATTAAATGTTTTTTATGCATACGTTCAATTTCATTCATTGGCTGGTTACCAGTGACCTTACAACATTCCAATTATCAGAATTATTGATAATACAGATACTGATGAGGGGTCCATGGGCCATTTCCCATCACTGCATATAACATGAATTATGGACATGTGTCTGATTTCTTTGCAGATGTGGGTTATAAAGGTTGTTACCAAGATCCGGTTGTTTTCCTCAAGCAGCCTGAAACATTGTCCAAATGAAGAGATGAAATTGCTTTCATTTCAAGATGTCATTTATTGTAGAATAACAGGACAATGAGAAAAAATACCCACTCCTCCAGCTACTCCACTAGCATATAGATGAATAAAACTGCTGCTATTTCAAAAAAAGAATCCTAAAATTGAGACAGATTATCACCTTCAGTGGTTTTAAAAGATCCCAATTAACTTGATCTTTCACTTGACACTTTGAAAGTTTTCTATGGGGACATTTTGATGTATAATCCATTGCTTGATATATGAGTCATTGTGTGGTATAGAATAATATATATATTTTTTAGTTTTGTAATAGAAACTTAAGGGTTCAATCAAGTACAACTTTCTGTTGTAAACACTGCATAATATGTCAACATATGGTAACTGGTACACATATAAATTACTTTTTGGCAACACTGGAGTTAACCTTGCACAGGAACATTATATTATTATATGATACTAGTTTACAAATTCACCAGAATCTCTCTTGAGAGCTGCTGTGAGGTTCAAATTCCCCCAGCAGCGGGTGGACCAATCACAGAGCAGCACTGAGGTTTGTGCAGAAGGCACAAACATGGTGACGCCACCAAACGTACATCTTATTTTAGAGATGGGGGAAATGTGCAGAGGGATGCACTTTTGTGCACAGGGAAGATGTCTGTACTTTTAAGTTAAATTTTTCATCTTGTTCTGCTGTTGTGATGCTTCGACCAATCAGATTCAAATGTTACTCATTCCTCCTTTTCCCGATAACTTTTAGTGAGAGTCGTTGCAGACTGATAAATGTGGAGAACTCAGTTCAGACCCCGCCACAGAATGAGTTACAAGAAGCTTCCAACATTGCTGTTATTTTATATTTGTTCATGTTTTTACATTTGTTTCTGTGTTTGTGGATGAAACTAGACCTTGCATATTGCTAAATTAAAATAAAATATGACCGCAGTTAGGTAACATTGTAACTGTCACGTTCAAACATGTGTATATTCTTATGTCAACCTACTTAGAGTGTCCTACATGTCTTAAAGAAACAAATGTCATATAATGACATGGAAGAGCCTAAACTGTTATGGGGAGTCATTATGATGGTAGCCTTGAAATAACAGCCCTCTATTTCCCTCTACTGGTCATCAGAGGAACTACCATCAGCAGTGGCGAGCCAGGCATTCTGCATTTGCATGTTATGTGTTAAAGCATGGTGTTAACTCAGTGGAAAGAAGAAGCGCAGCAGAGAGCGAGAATCTGTAATGGTTTGGACGTGCACAGACAAGCAAGGGGAGATTCAGAGTTGTGAGGTGAATGTATTGCTATTTTTATAGTAACATTTTTCTATACTAATATCCCTCATTATTAAAAAAGCTTTTTTTTTAATTTAGTGCATATTAATGCACATCTGTAACAGTTAGAGTGCAAATATTACAGATTACAGTAAAGATGCTGTTCTCCCAAGGCAGGTTACAAAGAAGAGTACATACAGCATTTCATTGGCAAAAGTCTAATTATTTGTAGTGGTTTTCTGGACAACAATATTAAAGCCATTGATTAATTTTTGTCATTTCTTTGTTATATTCTAATTGAAATATATTAATGAATAGTCAAGAATTGTTCATTGCAAATATAGCATTTACTAGCGGCATTCTTCTCTTTTAGTTTGTTTAATGTATTAATGTGCTATTTAGAAAGTTGTTTAGTGATTCACTTCCAAAGTAGTTGCACTATTCTGCAGTAGTAGAAGCCTTGCTTTAGTCACACATGCTTTATGACAAAAATACCATGAAATGTTCCACCCATAGCAGAAACCTTAATGGTTCCTAAACAGTGTCATGTGATCAGCGTCAGGCATAGAGGATCTCAGGGACAGGTTAAGTGGTAAAAATTGTCAGTTTTTCTAGAGCAAGGCCCTCTGTGGGAGTGTTTTGTCAAGGTAAGACTGTAGCAAACCCTTTGAAGGCTCTTTCTTACCACATTCCTGCAGCGCTGTCAGCTTCCGTGGGCTGCTTTTTGATGTTAATTGATAGGTTGATCGAGACAGAGCCCAAAAGAAAGAATACACTACCCGCTGTGTACTCCGAGGTTGCTGTTCCCTGCTCGCATGCGTCTCTTTACCTCTCACAATGGCTGCTTTCTTCCCAACGAGGATGTCAGTCTCTCTGTGTGTGCACTGAGCCAAGCTTTCTTTATCATTTTCCAATCTTCTTTTCTTCATTCTTTGACTTGTTGCCAGAGAGTTCACGGGGGTCAGAGTCAATAGGTGGTCCATGATGTAAGCTTTGCCCTTGAAGGAAGTGTTTATGTGCGAACTTTGAACATTTTTCCAACCCCATCACCGATAACAACATTCTCAACATACACATTTCGACAAGCTCGAGCAACTCTACAATGTGTGAAATTTTATTTTTATTTTTCAGCTGTGGATATGTTGAGGCCAAGGTCATGTAGTCTCGATCCTTTATTCCCATAATCCCCTATGCTGGCCGGGTGAGAAGGCTGCTAATGGCTAGCACTCTCCAAAAGGGGAATGACTGCGTTAGCATAGGCCCTAGAGACCAGCACAGCCCACCACCCAGCGTAAAGAGCATAGCACACAGTCTATACAATCCATCAACATGGCTAATTAGGCCCCAACCAAATCCCTGAGAGAAGCATTAGGAGGGGAACCAGAGATGTGGCGAGAGCAGCCGAGTTAAGGTAATAAGAATACGATAAAGTTGGATTGGGAGATCTTCAGGCTTATTGGCATCAGTTATGGATTAGGCATCTTTCTACCACTGACACTGGTAATAGTATGGTGACCTATTGTTTTTCGTCTATTACAATTGGTATACATTCGTCATTAATCATTTAGAACAAATTCAAACTTATCTCACCACATCAACATGATTACCTGCTTCACCCTTGTTTTCAGTCAACTGCGCTCTTTTCTTCCCCTTTCCTTTTTCCTTGTAAGCAGCCATTTTATATGGATGAGCCATGCATGTCCCTGATTGGCTAATCCACCTTTCAGTCACGCCCCATATAATCTGAGGGTACTAAAAGCAATGTCCGCACGTCATTGTATGTTTCTATTCAAGACTGGTAAGGCAAAAGGTTAATTTTTTTATTTATGAAATTCAAATTCAATTCATATAAGAATGTGTGTTATAATAAAGTAGTTAAAGGTGCATTGTGTAACTTTTCTGGTGGAGTGTCCATCAAATGCTTTTCTCCATTTAGATGTTAATGCTTTGTCTGGAATGTTTCACAGTGTGGTATTAAACCTTTCTATATTCATGGAGACCAAAGCAGACCAAGTTACAGGTCAGATTTGTGCAGAGGCAACCCTACTCAGTCAGAATTATGGTTGGGCGGTATCCAAATTTTGATACCGTTAAACCGTCTCAGCATTTTCCCGGGGTATACAGTATTACTGTGACTAATTAAGAATTATTTTGTAGCATTCAGAAACAGAATTGAAGATGAGGCACAAGTTCTGATCAAACCAAACTTTGCCAGCAAATTCGATCCATCAGCATCAGCGCACGAGTTGTTTTTATCAGCACTTATACTGTATGCAAATGAGCCATGCGGTTTTAAGTTTCATTTCTGTAAAACGTAAACTAATGTGTGCAAAGCTGCATTAAACACATTATTACTTAAACTGTATACTGTCTGTCTGTGTTTTGAGTAGTCAGAAAGTTTCGGAGGTGCACGGCGATCGAGGCGGACGCTGTAGCTTTACCATGTCCATGAAAGTCTGACTTCGCCCTCAAGCAGGGAACTTCCTCTTCAGCGCTGCGCATCTCCTCTTGACCCTCGGCGTTCAATAAAACGTCTCCATCACAAACTTCTCAGCTCAATATCACACACGAAGTGTCAGTCATGTTTTTTTCTTCTTACTTGCTGCAGGTGGATCGATTTCTCCATGCGTAACCATGTTTGAAGAGGAGAGCGTAGAGGAGAAAGTCCTTATGCAGATTTTTTAAAATGATGATAATGAAACTGATACCATTGCTACTTTGTGATACTGCGGGATACTGCCCAACCCTAGTCAGAACAGACTGTTTTTCTCTGTATATTTGGGGTATAAAGCCACCTGTTTGTTGAATAAATAGAACATTCCTGGCAGAGCAATGACATATCCATAGAAACAAGCAGGTGACCATCATACCGCCCTCCACCAGAAAAGATACACAATGCGCCTTTAATGTAAATAAAACGGAAGTAAAATAATGAAAAAAGTACTTCAAGAAGATTCAAAAGATCAAGACTCGTGTCAGTTTCATCACAGAGAATTAAGTTCCTTTTCCAGTGCAGTCGGAGTGATAGTAATACATGAACAGTATGTAGGCTAGTTCTATAACATGGTTTGAAATTGCATCAGCAGAAGAGTTATGATATAGACAGGCTACCTCACATCTTGATCCATGATGAAAACTGCACGTTCCCCAGAACTAGCTCAATATACCCATTCATCAGTTCACAGACAGAATTTTGATCAGTCTTTAGATATGTGTAAGTTGATATGAAAGACTGTCAAAGGGGATTTTCTCTCTGTACGTTTTGCCGGTCTGTCCTTCTGGTAGGCACAAGCAGGCAGCCAAGAAACCGGCTTCAGATTAAAATGAGGTAATGGCACGTTTGCTGGGCTCTTTGTGCGAATGGTGCATGCAATTTAAGGGGCTGCCATACAGGACGAGTTAATATTTCATTGCACGCCTGGGAACGCGTGTGCAAGTGCATAGGGGAGAGACGGAGAAAAATGCATATGTCTCATTTTGAAATCTGATTCGTCTCAGCAAATCAGCCTGAGTCGGTGTCACTCCATAATGAACTCTCCAGCGCTGTGTTAAGTGTCCCATTGCCACGCGTCTGTCTGTGCATCACTGAGCTGTACTTATACCTATCATCCTTACTATTTCTAGTGAAAAACGGGATCACAGCTGGATTATGCTTTTGGCCATCAGAACCATATACTTAAAGGGCCCCATATTACACTATTTTCTGATCTACCAGTGTTATATATGGTGTTATAATGTTGTTTCCTTATCAATTTCAACATTGACTAGAATAATTTGGATCATTTCAGCCCTGGAATTTCCTGTTTCTATTGGACAAAAGGTAAACAGTACCTGTTAACTTGGCAACAAAAGGAGGAACAGAGCATTTTGAGCTTTGGAGCTGTAGACCGTCTATTAATAAATGCGTGTGAATGGAACAAAACACAACTCCAAGTATGTTTTTGATGAGGTAACAACATTATAACATGGCTTAAAGGTCACAAGAGACAATTTTGTGTATATTCACAGAGCCTTTGTAAATGCCACTATACATTATAGACATTTTAATTTCTTGTCAGCTTCTATGTACCTTTCCCTCCCCAAACCTGTTACACCAGACTCTTACCCCTCCCTCCTTCCATGCTCTGCCAATCCCTATAGGAGCTTAAAGATCGCACCAGGGGGAGGGACTGGGGGAGGATTTGATTGACTAAGATGCTGAGATGTAATCTTGCACCTGCTCAAATGTGAGTGTGCTTATGTGTTTCTGTGTGTTTCAGTGTGTGTGTTTGTGAAGGGTGTATGTGGAGGGGCCATGGAGATGCTGGCTTTATTGCACTGCAAGCTCATTTGTTTGTATTTTATACCTCATTTCTGCACCATCGAGGCAGCTCCACACTCGCGCTGCGGATGACCCACTTTCACAATGCAAAACTCGCTCTCTCTAATAATATTGCATTGGCTTTTTTAATACATTTGGAAATATGCAGCAGCATGTAGATGTGATTTAATGGAGTAAACCTACAAACTACTTCAAGAAGGAAAATATACAAACTGTGCTGGTGGTTTGCCCCAGGCTGAAGCTATATGGCGCTTTAGCATGTTAGCGCAGTGCGTGACACTCCTCTGACAGCACTCTAAACATGAGGAGGCTCTCAGACTCATCATGGCAGTTAAGGGTATAAACGCCAACAGAGATTGCACATTTATGGCATATTAGGATCTTACCAAATGGCCAAATGTGAGCCATTCCCATGTCAATATTACAAGGGCAATTGGACTCTCTTTGATGGTTGGATTTATTAACAGTGTAATATTGAAAATAGGATGGTTTAGTGGAGACCATAAAACAGCGTGAATCGGGATCACTGCTTAAGGGAAAGCGGTAAAACGTGCTTATGTCCACAAGAATACTTGTATATTTTGTAAATGTGATTTTAGCTGATCCTTCAGAGGAGCAATATATTTTCAACACAGAAAGTCCTTACTGCCACATCTTGGAGAAAAAAATACAGAAAAAGAGAAGTTTATAAACTGCACTTTTGAGAATAGCTTGTGTGTACCATACACTGTAAAAATGACAACTTGAATTTGTTCAGTTTACTAGGAGTTTTGCATCCACAAACAATAAAATTACCAATTGCATCTTACACTGTCTCAAGTGAGTCATTTCAACTCACTTTTGGAAGTTTCTGATAAAAAGTTGACCTTAATTAAGATTTTGAGTTGGCATAACATACAAATCACAGTAGACGCTTATTTAGGACCAGGTTAACTAATCTGCGCATGCTCACTTGAAATCTCGTAGCAATCTGCTGCAACGGGGTCGCATGAGGAGTTTCTCAGGGGTTTTCCTTTGTTTGGAAAAGAAGCGCCCGTCATTTTTGGTGTTCAGTTCAAAAGCTGGCGGCACGGTGGCTGAGTGGCAACACTCAGGCCTCACAGCAAGAAGGTTGCGGGTTCGATCCCCGGGTCACCCGGGCCTTTCTGTGTGGAGTTTGCATGTTCCTCCCCGGTTTCCCCCATCAACCTAAAACATGCCCGCACCCCTATGAACTAACATCAAGGACCATGTTGTCCACCCTCCTGTGGGCTCACCACCTGCAGAGGGGTTCATAGGGGGGGTCAGGTGCTATGAGTATTGGGCAGCAAGCGACCCAGCCGGATTAAGCGGGAGAAGATGGATGGATGGAGTTCAAAAGCTGCACCAATGTAGTTGAAAGTAAAAATTAAAAAATAAATATTTATTGTGGGTGTAGTAATTTCAACTCAATATAGTAAGTTTTCACAGGGGATAATATGAACTACAAATAAGTTGATAAAATAGAAACAAACTTAAAATGCTTAGTTGGCATAACTTCAAAAGCTTAGTTGACCCAACTTAATAATAGCAGTACTTCAAAACTTAAAATTTTAAGTTGATACGTACAACTTAAAAACTCTGTGCAGTCGGTTGCCTTGAAAATTGGAGTTGAACTAACTTTTTCTTTTTACAGTGTATGCCAGTAAATATATCTAAGCTTAACAGTCTTTAAACCATAGTTGGGTTGGTTTGGGTATAGATTCCTTGTGTCTTTTTATGACTGTAGAAGAGGTTGCACATGAATAATAAATGTATTTGCATGACTTCATCCATAATTAGCACATAAAAAATAAAAATAAAATGTGAAATATTGAAATTATTATTTGAAAAAAAGACTGTTGATTTCCTAATACACACAACACAGATGGCTGTAATTTGTCAGTGGTATTATAACCTATTGAGACCCTGTGGCCCCATACGAGGACATTACATTTTTGCCTCTTAGCACCATGATTTTCAATTATTTTAAACTTTCACCTGTAATCAACTAAAAACCTCTACAGCAGCTCCCGAAAGTAAAAAAAAAACTGCATGGTAAAGTTTAGATGCAAAATTTATGAATAAAACCAATGTATTTATGTACAATAATGTCTCTTCATGTATCTTAATGTATCTTCATTTGGCATTAAAATTTGACACATTTTATTGACCACAGCAGATGAGAGCATCAGGAAATGTCATGTCCTCGTTTGAAGACATTGGGACTATGTTATATTATTGATTGTACATGTTGTTAGGTAAACTTGGGAATATTTAGATGAGTTTACAGTTATAAATTGCTGGACGTTTCTGCTGCTATAGGGAAACTGCTGCCTGTCTCCACTTTTTGCACCTCTACTTTTTTTTGTAACGATTGAAAACCATAAAAAATTTAAACTGTGGACCACATTTTCAGGCCTTTTTGTGTGTTTTTAACCTCACTCACTGAACCCCAACCCGCTCCCGGTCGACCTACGTCACATTTGGCAGGTTTAGGGCTTGAAATAAACAGCTAATTGCTATTTTTTTTTTTTTTTTTTTGTAATTTATTTATACATTTTAATGTTTTTACATTTTTTAACCAATGGTCTCATACAGAAGACTTACTTAGTAGGTCCTACTTATCCCAAATAGCAAGAAGAAATGAAAAATGGACACCAGACAAAAGCTCGGGTCTCAGGAGGATAATATGTCTATTTTTGCACCCAGAGAAATAGAGGTGCATGTTGTTCATATGGTACATAAGAACAACATATGTACAAGTGTACATGTTATGCTATTTATTGAGCTATGTTATAATGTTGTTACCTCATCACAAACATATTTGGAGTTGTGTTTTTGATTCATTCACACATGAAACCCTGCATATTTAGGGCAAGTTCTTCTCTCACTATGAAAAAACTATTCCTTGTAATGGCATGTGGTAATACAGGGATGTTTTTAAACTCCAGACACCCTCATTAGAATCATTTGAATAATTTCAGCCTGGAATAGCCAATCTCCACTGAACAAAAGGTAAAAAGCTGTAGCTGTTAACTTTAAAACTACCACTTCATAACATTAAAGCAGAACAGAACATTTTGAGCTTTGGAGATGTAGACATTACTCAAACGTGTGAATGAAACAAAACATAATGGCAGATATGTTTTTGATGATGTAGCAGCATTCTAACATGGCTTAAAGCTCACAAGAGTCAGATTTGTGTAATAAAGGACCTTTAAGATCAGCCACAGGGCATTACAGGCCTCACTGCAAACACACTTCTCAAAGACATCAACACTGTCCTACAAGAGTGTACCCATTCCTGTTTTGCACATTTTCAGCTGTCTCGAAAATGACTCTCTCAGCGTGCCAATATTCTATCACTTGGAAGACCTCTCCTCCTTTTGCTACCTTCACCCTACTTAGTTGCAGTCATTTTCACTGTAGCCTTTCTGTGGCCCCTTTCACTGGACTATTTTAGCTTCTTTTTTCATCACTCTGAAAACTCGTCTTGCACGTGGTGTCCTTCATCAAGTACACCCGCCCTTGAACTTATCCATCTTCTTCACGATTTACAGTCCGTCCAAGATCAGAGACGCATTCTTGACTGTCTAAAAACACTATTGCAACACCTCTGCATGGTAGCAACGCGCCATTAGCGGTCTCCAGACGGTATGTGCACTTTCGCAAGGCTGCCAGGCTTCCTCCTTTGGGAATTAGCTCCTCTCAAAGAGTGTCTGTCTTCTTTTTTCCCTTTTTTCCATTGCTGTCAAAATCCCGGGAGAAAACGTACTCCAAAAGAATACAACGTTGAGGCTTGGTCACACCTCATTAATCAAAAGATTCTTGTTTTTTGCCATTGTACACCTGTATCTGTTGTAGCCTTGTATCTACCAACAGTCCATCTGGTATGAAATGAATATGTAAATCTATATGTACAAGTAAAAGTAAAACAATATGTATATAGAATTTTAGTAAAACAACTATATATCTTAGCTATACAAGAGCTTTTAAGGAGAAAACAGCCCAAAGATGGAATTGTGATTGACATGATAGAAGGTTATCTATCTAAAAAGAAGAATACAATTTTGAGGCTTTTTTGTTGTTTGTTTTTTGCTACTGTACACCTGTATCTGTTTTAGCCTTGTATCTATCAACAGTTCGTCTGTTGTTGTAAAGTTATATGGAGTATGGTATGAATGCAGTCCTGTATATCTCAAAAAATACTGTTCCAGCTTACATATATGGAGCCATAAGTCTCTATATTATTGTGACAGGCCTTGGTATGTTTGGTCTTGTTTGATATTGATGTGTGGGTTACATGTAACATTTTCTCAAAGACCGTCTGTCTGTTTTTCCCTTTTTTCCCTCGCTGTCAAAACCCAGGGAGAAAAAGCACTGCAAAAAATACAACATTGAGGCTTGGTCACACCTCATTAATCAAAGGATTCTTGTTTTTTGCCATTGTGCACTTGTATCTGTAGTAGCCTCGTATCTATCAACGCTCCGTCTGGTATGAAACGAGACAAGCTTGATTTAACCACAGCTTCCTTGTGTCTGTCCTTGTTCTGGAGCGTCCAGGTCAGCCCAGAATTATAATTGGGTCCAGGGTGGCACGGGAACCATAGATAATGGGACACCCCTACGAATGACTCTACCCCACCTTCACCTATTCTCATGCTGCTGTGGTTTTCAAGGCCGAGTCGCTGCCATGTAAACTTGTTAATGAGGGAAACTAATGTGCTATTATGTGGCCTTTAAACCAATAAACATGATCAAATGCAGGTGTCAGTGCTTTGGCAAACAGCAGTTCAAGGCAAATTCCCTGCTTGATAACCTTGTTTCTGTTGGCAGTCCTTAACAACCATGTCTGACCAATGAACCGTGTTGTCTTATAAAGTCCTTAGATGTCACTCTTGACCCTTTATATTACAGAAAAGAAATATGGGCTTGTGGTTTAAAATGACTTGAATTCATAATATTAATCTGGCTGAAATGTTCCCCAATATCCCCAGATCCATCTTGCATTTACTCAAGTACCAGTGTTTTTGGTGTTTAAAGATTCCACATCATGCAAAAGTGACTCTTGCAATCTTTAAGCCACTTTATAATGCTGTTGCTGTTGTGTTTTGTTTCATTCACATATTTGAGTAACTTCATTATTAATCTCTCTACATCTCCAAAGCTAAAAATGCTCTGTTCTACCTTGTGATGTGAGAAAGTGATACCTTTGACGTTTTGTTCAGTGGAAATGGGCAATTCCTCATCTGAAATAATCTACCGTGGAGCACTTCCTGAATGACCACATAACATCACAAGGTGTGACGGAGCATTTACAGTTTGAGAGAAGAGCTCAAATATGCAGGATTTGTGTGTTAATAAAACAAAACACAACCCCACATATGTTTTTGGATAAGCAAACTTTTTATTATAACATCCATCTATTAATGCAAGGATCTCAAATTTGGAGGGTGTCCTAATGGTACGTGTGTGTGCAGTGCCAAGTTTCATGTTGTTAGAGCAAAAAATGCCAAAGATATTTTAATATAATAAGTGATATACACCAACACAGGCTGTAAACTAGCAAATCAGAAAATAACATAATATAAACCCTTTAAACACATTCTTACTGTGAGCAGGCTTGGCTCTCCACAGATATAATAATAATAATGATCTTAATGACTTCTTCCTAAGATTTAATTATGAAAATTGTTGTGATACTGTTTTAACATTTGATTGTGATGGTTTTGAATGCTGTGCTGGTTTTAATATTGATCCGCAATGTATTCAGTCTGCTTTTAGCAAAGTGTGGCCCAAAAAATCTGCTGGTTCAAATGGGTTGTCTGCTTTTTTAATCAAGAGCTGTGCACAGGAATTGTCTGAGGCCTGGTATCCAATCTTTCAATCTTCGGTTGAAAAGTGAACTTTTCCTGATCTTTGGAAAAAGTCAATCATAGTATTTATCCCAAAGACATCTTGTCCAGGCTCAAATAAGGACTGTAGACCTGTAGCCCTAACTAGCATCGTAATGAAATGTTTTGAAAAGACAGACTACAGTCTGAAGTTTCTCCGAATCTTGACCCATTGCAATTTTCGTATAGACAGGGCCTTAGCACAGTGGATGCAGTTATCAGTGTATCACACCTGATCTGCAAGCATTTAGAGTCTCCTGGGACTTATGCAAGGGTCTTATTTGCAGATTTTAGCTCTGCATTTGATACTGTACACCCCAATCTTCTTGTCCAAAAACTGTAAACTTGAATGTAAGCCCTCCACTTGTGAAATGGTTTTACTCGCTTTTAACAAATAGACGGCAACAAGTAAGGGTAAACAGTACTTTATCTGAAGCCAGAACTTGTAGTACAGGTGTGCCACAAGGTGCAGCAAGCTCACCTATTTTGTTCATCCTGTACACAAATGAATGTCAGGGCAGTAAGCCAGGAAACAAAATCATAAAATTTTCAGATGACACAATAATTGTGAGTCTGCTAAATTGTGGCGACTGTATTTCTACCTACCATCAGGAGATCAGGTCTTTTTCTGTCTTGGTGCAGTGAGCATTGTTTAACTCTTAATGTGAATAGAACTAAGGAGATGGTGTTTGATCCTCATGCTCTGCAAACCCATGATCCTGTTGTCATTGAAGGTAGACAAATAGAGCAGGTTGAGTCTTTTAAATATTTGGGTGTGTACATTGATAATTTGTTCAAATGGAATGTACATGTGTATTTTCTTTGTTCCAAACTGTCCCAGAGGCTCCACTTCTGTTGCACTGTTAAACAAATCTGCACAACAGGCCATCCAGGTAACACTAACAGGGACTAAGTTACAGGTCAGATCTAAAGAGAGGCAAGCCCGCTACAGTAAAAATGCAGCTTTTTTTTTTTTTTTACTGTAGCGGGCTTTATTAGTAATTAAATAAATGCCTGATAGATACATTTAAAGCCATGCAGTGTAACATTCTACGCAAAGCAAAAATATCTCCATGGAAACAAGCAGTAGCGGACTCTCCACCAATAAAGTTACGGTGCACCTTTAAATGAATAGGTACATAAAGTTAACCTTCTTTATGATACATTGCATGTGCCATCACAGGTCTCATTGACAGTTAAAAATATTTCATTATAGTCCTGCATATGAGTTTCCACATTTTCAGTGGCCTTTACTAAACTAAGACTAACTATTTTCTCTGCTGTCATGGCAACAGCCTACAAACTAAAAGACATAACTGGGATAGGTGCAGCCAGCTTCACGGTGGAGGACTCTGGTGTTGTATAGCATAAAACATGTATCTTCCACATGCTATGAATTGGCCATGGTACAGGACACCTACAGAGAGCATTAGCCCCGTTTGCTGCAAGATATTTTTCTCTGTTATATGTCACCACATTCTGGAGGAGCAGTGCCCAGTATGGGGTAATGAAATGGTCAAGTGTTTATCTCGCCACAGGAGGCAGTGGAGGAATCATTGCACAGGTAAAGCACATAGCTCATGCAATAGTGAAATTATGAGGGTTTCAAAAGGGTTGCTATGAGTAATAACTTGAGGATTGGGATCGGTATTAATATTATTTGTGGTATTATTAGTAACAGGAATATTAGCAGTAGTAGCAGTAGTAGTAGTAGCAGTAGTAGTAGTAGTAGTAGTAGTAGTAGTAACAGTAGTTGTAGTCCTGCATGGGTCTGATTTTGACAAACAGCACCTGCCCGTACCCATCATATCTCAATCTGCACCCGACCTGTTTTCGGACAAAATTAAATTCCGGACCTGATCCGACCCACTATAAATACAAACACGAACCGCACCGGAATGAAAATCAGTCTGAAAGCCAAAAAAGAACCACAACTTTATACTCTCCACTTGCTAATTTGCTTTTCATTTCCTCAGGAGTCATTTTGGACTGCAGGACATTGCATGTTTGGTTTGAAAATGAAAGTGGCAGAGATTTCTGGGAATGCGTGCAGCAAAAACATAAGGATTTTACATTTAATCATCTTATAAAAACAATACACCCCCATTTTTGTTAGCACATGATGTTTTGTAAACCGCAGATTAGACCCGCGCTCTCCTGCGTCCGACACAGCACAACATTTTTCACCCATTTCATTAAAATTTTCAGTTCACCCATGGGGTATCCGCGGTTACCCAAACCCGTGCAGGACTCTGGTAGTAGTAGTAGTGATAGCATCACCGGTACAGTAGCAGTAGTAGTATCAGGAGCAATAGCATTAGTAACGGTAACGGCGGTAGCAGCAGCAGCAGCAGTAGCAGCAGCAGCAGCAGTAGTAGTAGTAGTAGTAGTAGTAGTAGTAGTAGTAGTAGTAGTAGTAGTAGATGAAGTGGAAAAAGTAGTAGTTGTATTTCTAAAAGCCACTAAGCAAAAATGGTTCATTTCTGTTCAGAAACAGCTTCAAAATAAAGAAACTACAAATCATTTTAAATTTGAATATGTTGTACACAAACATCACATATCGTCACCTTTGAGCATACAAAGTTCAGTTATGTTTTTATTTTCACTTCACAGCATCTCAAACGCCTTAAATGTTTTGACATATTCCACAAGAGGGGAAACAGTTGTGCATTGTGAAAAATATGACATAAAAATTCTTACCAGGAAAAACAAAATGAAATGATATCTCTATACCACAGGCAGCAAAAAATGAGCTGCCGTAACTAAATAGCAGAGTTAAACTTATTTAGTTTGCAGCTGTAATGAGTCATAGAAATGATTAATTCCACCTTTTACAGCTCAAATCTTATAATATATCAGTGTGAATAAAAGAGCACACTATAAATATCAACTCTGAAACTTAGACAAAGTTTATTGGACACTGTAGCTCACACATCACAATATATATTGTAATAAGAATGATCAAAAACATAAATAGTAAAATGGTAATAATAAATTCAACATAAGTAGCAAAAATATCAAGATATCAGAGTCAAATAAGGCATACTTATATAAATGTATATGGACCAATAAAAAACATAGAACTATAGTAATACAAATATAGCTCTCAGGTATATACAAAAGGAAAACAATACAACGATGAAAAAGTGGTTGTCATGACATAGGGTTATCTATTACATTAGGGTGAGTTGTTGTACAGTTGGAGTATGGTATGGTTAGAGTCCTGGGTCTCTCAAAAAATATTCCAGCTTTCATATATTGAACATTACAGTAAAGGTGCACTGCACATTTTTTTTCTAGTGGTGGGTCTTGGAGGGCTTCATGGATACGTTAATGCTTTGTCCAGAATGTTCCACAGTAGAAATTAAATCTATCCATCTCAAGGGAGACAAGTACAGGCTAAATTACATTACACTTACAGATGCTAGTGTATTCGCAGAGAAAATTGCTTACTACTTAATTACAAAGCAATAACAAAGCACTAACAATCTCCATGAAGACAAGCAGGTAACAGACCCTTCACCAGAAAAATTGCGCAATGCACCTTTCAGTCGACATAATATTTATCATGACTGGCCTATTGGCATGTTTGTTCTTTGGTCTAAGAAGATGGCGGTGTGTGGGCTACGTGTAACACTAGTGTTCCTGTTCGTAGCAGTTTCACACTCCCTGGTGTTGATCCTGCCATAACTACAGCTCAGTAAATAACAGGGCTGCTGTCGGCACAAGAAAATGGAAGCGTGTGAAAGCCAGGCAGAGCTTCCACCTCCAGGTAAGGTGCCACCATCACAAAGGAAAAAAAAACACCTATGGTTGCTTCTATGTTGTGTGATCCTGTGTGCGTGTGAATTATTAATACTTGACAAATGACGGCCATCTTGGAAAGAGACCCTCAAGTCGACATCGATTAAATATAAACAATGTGCATGTGTGAGCAAATGTGTGCCTACGCCAAGCTCGGGGCGACTGCTCTGAGCTTTTAAGGGAGAGGCCGAGATTGCACCTAATGGCAGAAGGGAGATTTATGGTATGCAGGCAGACACTTACTATGCAAGAGAGAAGACAGCCAAGACAGTTTTCAAATAATTGTTCCTTGTTGTTTACTATGGATCAAAGAAGAGAAGTGACAAGCAAATGGAATTACTACCAACACAAGGGCAAATTCAATAGCAAAAAAGTTGGGTCTGTTTGTATGCCATATTATTAGCAGTGAACTATTTGAAAGAAAAAAACAATTGTATTAAAAGTAATGTATTTCAATGGTTGTGTATATCATATTAGCAACAAGAAATTTGGATTTGGAAATTTGGATATACTACATTTACACAGGGTTAAACATGTATGTACCAGAAAATGGCGTAATATAGGTGCGTTAAGTATAATTATCCAGCTAAGATTCAACATTCAAGATTGTTTATTTGTCATATGCAGGTTCAACACAAGGTCTACAGTGCAATGAAATGCTTAGGATGAGAAGAACCGTTTGACTCGCTAAGATATTCAAGAAGTACTAATAGCATGCAGTAAGTAGTACTGTTAAAAAAGACAGTCGTGACTAAAGCGAACTCAAGATTTAGAGACGGCTCCTGACGGGTCGCCCCAGCACCTTTGATGGATGGGTCAAATGCAGAGAACAAATCATCATACATGTACCATAAACTATACATAACTTAATCCTGACAGTAGCTTTTAAGCATCAAGTTATAGGAGTAGTGCAGTTGGGTAGCTGCATGTCTGACTGTCAGCCCCAGGTATTTTACCACCAGAGCGTGAATGAATAATTCTATGTAAAAGTGACGAAAAAGATTTTTACATAACTGAAGTTTGTATGAATAAAAAAGATGAACTGGTGTTAAGTGTGTAATGGACCTGCTTAAGACATGTTTTATTATGATTATGATGGTGATTATTATTATTATTATTATTATTATTATTATTATTGTAAAACAGATAAGAAAAGTCATGTTTATTATTGCACGTATATCATGTTTGCATCCATGTGTTCTACCTGTCTGTACTCACCAAGGAAGGAGAGATCTCGGTATATGAGATCAAAGGAAAACAACTTTATTGGCGGTCTCCATAATTCAGTAGCGATACCAGGGGTCATAGTCTTTCCTTTGAGGTTGAGTTGCACAGATGAATCTTTAATGCCCTCCTGCCTTGGAATAATGGATGGCACGGGCTGGCTACAACCACAGTCCGACGATGGGGGTTCTTACCCAGGAAAGAATGAATGAGGAGGAAAGTCATGTTAGGTTAGAGGGGAAATGTAGGAATCAAGTATGAGTTAAGTAGAACTGAAAAGTATGCAGGATAACTTTGTAAAATAAGGAAGTAAACTCATAACTCATGTAATAAGCAAGATTCAAGAACTGAATATTATGAGTAAGGCCAATATTACACTATTTTCTGATCTGTTATATTGTTGTTTCCTCATAATCACATTTCCAGAGTTGTGTTTGTTTCACTCACACATTTTTAATACACAAATTCTGCATATTTAGTTCTTTTTGCAAATAAAACACTCTGTTCCACCTTGTGATGTCATGTGATAATACAAGAGGTGCTCCACTCTGGTTTTAAACTCCACTTTTACTAGAATCATATGTATAATTTCAAGTCTGAAATTGTGCATCTATACTGAGCTAAATATAAAAGGTAGCTGTTGAAAACTTGAAAACTACCACTACATGACATCACAAGGTGGAACAGGGAATTATGAGCTTTGGAGATGTAAACAGACTAATAGACCACAATTACTCGAACATATGTGAATGAAATAAAATACAACTCCAGATGCTTTTGAGGAGGTAACAACATTTTAACATGGCTTAAATGTCACACATTTTTGCATAATGTAGGACCTTTAAAGTTTTGATTCTTCGCCCGTGGCTCAGTTAAACTCCTCTGCCTCATTTGCGTTCCGTAGATGATTGACAGTTGACCCAGAGCACTGAACGAGGCCACTTGGCTGTTCTTTTTTCTCTCTGTTCAAAATGTTTAACTCCAAAGAAGGCAAAGTGGCCAAATATGCCACATGAAGGTAGCATGAATGAGTGTGCATGGCCTGATCCCAGCTCTAAGCAAAATGACCATGTGTTAATAACAGCCCAGAAGAAGAACATTAAGAATCCATTGCTGAACAAGCTCGTGCAGGTGACAAGCAAAGCACAGAGAGGAATGATTTTTTTTTCCTCTTTGAAACTAAAGGTACTCCAGCTATTCCCCCATAGCATTTGAATTTACATAAAGATCTTAAATTGGAATCTGTAGTATCACTTGAAAAGTTTAACAAAACTCTAAAAAGTGTAGTGATTGAGACATGTGTATGTGTTTTGAAATGCAAATGGTTTTATAATGTGAAAATTTGTGTTTGTACTGTTTAGTATTCTGCTGCTGCTACCTTGGCCATGTCTTTCTTGAAAACGAGATTCTGAACTGCAATGGGACCCCTTGGTTAAATAAAGGTAAAATAAACAAACAAATAAACAACATGGCATGACTGGTAGATCCTAAGAATTGTCTGGCAGATGTTAAAGAATACATATTATGCTTTATTCACTCTTATTTGTTGAATCTGGTGCAATATATCTGCTTGCTCTGAGTAGTCAAAACATTTTTTTTTTTTGCATGATTGTTGCATCACTGTTAAAAGCCCAGTAGTTTTTAAAGCCATAAATCATCACCAGACTTTTTAAGCTTCTCTGATGTCAGATTGCGTTGTAGTGCTTGTAGGGAGATGATCCTAATTAGCTAACATTTTCCCCATGTTAATTTCCCCTGTTGGCAGTAGATGGAGCAATTCCTGTAAACAGTGTCCATGTTCTTGCCCTACTACTTTTTATTGTTCAAGTACACCCCCAGCACCTGCACCTCACTCCTTTGACCACCTAGATGGAGTGTCTTTTTGACTGGACGAGCTTTTCTTGAAATACAAAAATAACATTGTTTACAAGGCAGTGGCTTTGCAGGGGCTTCTAGACAAAGAGAGAGAGAGAGAGAGAGAGAGAGAGAGTGAAATAGGCTGTACTGTGACTTGAATTTGTCTTATATTCTGTCATGGGTGCCAGTAGCTCTGTTGGTAAGAGCATTTGTCCACTGATCCGTAGGTTGGCAGTTCGAATCCTGTTCCCGACATAAACATCATTGGTTGAGTGGTCAGATACACTGACCCACAGGTTAGCAGTGTGATTCTAGCTCTCACAGATCAATGCTGTTGTTGTGTCCTTGGGCAAAACACTTAACCCACCTCACCCCTAGTGTCTGCGTACAATGGTGAGTGGGTTTCTTGCTGTAAGGCTATTTGAGTGCCTTGAAGGTGGAAAGTGCTATATAAAAATGTGACCATTTACCATAACATAACAGACTAGCACAGCTACATACATAGTTATTACTTTCTAAAAATACATTCTTTAGTTTGGACCGTCTAACCTTGAGTGGAGCAAACTTCTCACGCAGCTTATTTGATCATGTCTCTTGTGGAAGGGTCAAAGTTAATAGAATCAGCTCATTACTCCTGCTTGCAAATGCCATTTTGTGTCTGGCTGCATAAAGTATGTGCTGATCTGTGCATGGTCCATCACAGCGCGTTTTCTCTATATAGTCTGCATTTCCCCAGATGAGTCTTTTCACAGCTGCGTAGCTCGGAGGTGCCCGTGGGGTATGGCGATGATTGAGAGCCACCACCCTGCCCACTGTGACCCGTTAAACCTTTGTGCCCCCTGCGCTCCCTTGGTGCTGGTGCCTGGGTTCAGCTGCCATTCCCACACCTGAGCTAAAACACAGGCTGTACACACTGTCCACCTGGAGGACGAAAAATCCCCAGGACCGCCAAAGGGAACATAAGCACAGAACAGCAGGTAATCACTTTTTGTTTACAAATACAGCTACATTACAATGATCTATGGGTAGAGAAGGCAATTCTGTTTTCTCTAATAAAAGATGGTGCTGTAAACTACATTTTTCAAGTAGGAGGTAAAGGTCCTATATTGAAATTCTCCTCAGAAATATACCTGGAGTTCTGTTTTGTTTCATTCACATATGTTTGAATAATTCTTTATTTTTATTCAGTCTACATCACTAAAGCTCAAAATGCTCTGTCCCACCTTGTGATGTAGTGACATTTTTTAAGTTAACAGTTACCTTTTACCTTTAGTTCAGTCGACACTGACAATTCCAGGGCTGAAATCTTCTCAAATGATTCTAGTGAAGGTGTATGGAGTTTAAAAACACAGTGAAGCACTTCCTGTGTGACATCACAAGGTGGATCAGAGTGTTTCCAGTTTGAGAGAACTCCTTTGTGTGTTAAACATGAATGAAACAAAACAAAACTCCAGGTATGTTTTTGATGAAGATACAATATAACAGATCAGAAAATGGCATAATATGGACCCTTTAAAAAGATAAAAATGCAAAAATAAATAGAGTAAATACATTTTTTAAAATTATACTCAAATACCAATTGGAACTGGAAATATGTACACGTGATTAGACTTTAAAAACATGGAGGAGCATACCTGGATTGCCCCCAGATGATGTCAAGCAATGGGAGGCAAGCTTTTCAATGGTCTAAATATGTAGTAATATATAAGGACTATACTCACAGCAAAGCCTTTTTTCTATGGTTGGAATTAAACTTTAAAATTACGTGTATTGTGTCACCCAATTTGACGCTGCTGTAACCCTGTATTAGGTTATGTGTATTTATTGTAGTATTCCAGGCAGTGAGACAGCAACAGGCAATCAATTACCCCATCCCCTGGCGTATAAAATATTATACCAGAGCATTTCCCCATAACACAGACAAGAGACGAGGGGTATGAAACGCCACACATGTCCCTATTCTTGATAACATAATAGGTAAATCTCCTTTCATGCACAGCCAATAGTAATGCGCTGTTCCTTTATCTGCAGCGTTATAATATATCATGCGTCCAAAAAGCATTCGCATCATGTCTGTAATACCGAAGGCGTCCAGACTAGCCATGTGTGAAATAAAGGACAGCTTTAGCCATCCCGTATACGACCTGGTGCACAATGGCCCGCATTACAGCACAATGGAATTTTCTGAGAGGATAAAAAGCAATACATCATGCAGTCTTCAAAGCCACAATAAGGAGGAGACAAAGCTAATAAATCACTGACCCTTTTATACGTAATGTTGCGCCATTGTCAAAGCATGCTTCCCGTGTATGGCATAGTGGTGTACGTACAGTTGGGGTTGCCAGGTATGAGTCATAAATGTCATGTTGCAGAAGATTTAAAGGCCTATAATGCTATTTTCTGATGTTATAATGGTGCCTTATCACAAACATACAGTACCTGGAGGTGTGTTTTGTTTCATTCACGTTTAACACACAAACCCTGCATATTTAGGCTCAAATTATTACTCATTTACTAATATGCAAAGGTTCTATATGAGGGAAAATACTCTTGTGAGCTTTAAGCCATGTTATGACGCTGTTATCCCTTCAAAAAATAAAAAAATAAAATAAAATAACTACAGTCTTCAAAGCCATAATAAGGAGCTAATAAATCACTGGCACATTAATAGCATTCCTGTGTATATGGCGTAATGGTGTACTTATAGTAGGGGTTGCCAGGTATGCGTTAAAGAGCCACGATGCAGAAGATTAATAATTGATTAAAAGTTGAAGGGGTACGATAAGACATGAAAGCAGGGTTGTGTAAGGTGCATTTAATATTAAATGTGCTACAGTTGAAAGATTGTCCAAATGGTGCAGACTGGAGGCAAAATTGGTAATGTGAGTGATCTGAATAAACTATTATGCTTTCGCTAAAATGACGAATGTGCCATAGTAATACTGTATTTAACCAGAAATGATTGTCTCCTCCAGTTTCCAATTCATATAATTATTAAAAACTTTGAAATCATTTTGCACCAGTAATTCTGCTTTTGAACAGTAATTCCACATTTTGTCATTTCAAACAACGACAAAATGTAACATAAAAGCACCCGTGCTCTACATTATTATGATTATGATTATGAATTTATTTTGATTTCTTAAGTGTAACTTTTCTGGTGGAGAGTCCTCTTTCTACTTGTCTCCATGGAGACAAGTAGCTTTCTCTGGAATGTTCCATAGTATGACAATAAATTTACCCAACTAGCATTTATTCATTACAGGTGTTTCTATTGCTCAAAAATATAATCATTCCTTCTGTTAATAGTAGGGATGCAACAATAACCGAAATATGGTGATATCGTATCATCAAAGGCCTCACAATAATATCATGGATCATCAGAATATATCGAATCACAAGTCTCTTTGCTTAAATGAATAGTTATGATGCAGAAATAGCTAAAAACAAAAAAAGACAGAGGGAACAACATAGACCATGATCCTTTGCTCCATTTCAGTGCAGACTAAATGAAGAAATGATTGTTCTGAGCACTCTGAAATCTTCATTCTTTGGATTAAGCCTCCACAAAATATTGCAATAAATATCGTACCATGAGACGTGTATCATGAAACTATTGTACAGAGAGATTTGGATATCGTTACATTCATAATGACAATAAATGTTGTACCAAATGACTGGTCAAAGCAGTTTATAGTATCAGTCTTGTTATTATGTAGAATATCATAATATCATGAGCCTCCCCACCATATCGTGAGCTTTCATACGATATCGCAATAAATATCGTATCTTGAGGTTCATATCGTGAGATTTGGATATCGTTACACCCTCAGTAAATAGGGGTGACTCTCCACAGACCTGAACTGTACCTTTAAACTGAGGGGGTGTAGATAAATTAATTAGATACATTCAGAATCTCTCAAATTCAATATCCACTGTGACAAAATTACTGTTTGGTAGAGCTGTTCAGCTAATCATATTTTGATAAAGATTCAGGCATTTCAAATCACCAATAATCATCTTGGGGCTTTTTAATTGAGAGATCCACATTCAATGCTTTGCCTGTAAAATCATGTTCAGATTTCAGAAGAGCTAATTTGACATAGTTAAATGGCATGAAGGTCTTTGTGATTTTTATCTTTTATGAAATTGAAAATGGCGAATGATTCATATGGGGATTTTTTTTTAAATTTTTATTTGTAATTTTTGTATACAAACAGGGAGTGATGGTCTCCAAACAGAATACAAGTCACGTGGTTGTTTATCACACTCATTAAATGGATCACATGGAATATTCTGTGCTGATGATTAGCGTGACAGCACCAACAGAAGCATGCATGTTTTAATCATGTTTCACTTGTCACAACACAACATCTCTTGCATAAGCCCCTCAGGGTTATCAGTGGTGCAGCAAATCGCCTGGCAACATATTAGTCTGTTTTTGAATCAGCAGTTTACCTAATGTAATTGAGGTCATGTCGAAGCACAAGTAAATCGTGACCTTAAGCAATAGCACTGTTGTTTATTCTTCCACGAAATTAAATATTTACAAGAATTCTGTAGCACTGACGGATTGAGATTTCACCACAGTGCATATACGGTATATACTTGCTTTGTACTTGGAAGTGAACAGAAGGTGAACCTACAATGTCAAGGTCATTTAACCTCATGTTAATTTTTTTCCTTTGCTCCTGTATTTCCCACACCAGTTAACACACAGCACCTCGCATGTGTGGTTGGTTGCCACGAGGTCTTTTTTATGCATTTCTGAATACAGATGCAGGTGTTTTGGTAGTCATGGCATTCAAAGGCAATCTCTGTGAAGGGCTCATGCATGCCGCTGATAGTTGTCAAGGCCTACTGGAGCTGTTCCCTAGGGTGCTGTTTTATCTCGCACCTGCTCTATCTCCTCTCTTAGTTTTTTGGCTTTATTCAGACGCCTAATCTGCCGAGATGCCGCTAAGCACACATATCTTATTCGGCTTTCCGCGGGGCAAAACTCCCGATCGGCAGCTTTGATAGAGACATCTCTGATAAGAGGAGTGTTTTTGTACACGCTGATGAGCAGAGTAAGCCAATCATCCGCAGAAAGTTCTGTCTGCCTAATAACCGTGACAATGAATGCAAAAGACTCCTGTGCAAAGGCAGCAGATGAACCATAGTCACTTACTGCAACTCAACTTCACTTCTCAGGTGCAAAGAATTTAAAGGGCCTATATTACACTAAATTGACTCGCAAACTTTTATTCATCTTGGAATGTAGTTAGTTCTTCAAAACCATACCTGGGGTTGTGTTTTATTTCATTCACACATGTTTGAGTAACCCTTTATTATTAGTTTGTCTACATCTCCAAAGCTCACAATGCTCTGTTCCTCCTTGTGATGTCATGAAGTAGTTTTCAAGTTAACAGCTTTTACCTTTAGTTCAGTAGAGATTGGCAATTCATGGGCTCAAAGTAGCTAAATGATTTTAGTGAAGGTGCATGGAGTTAAACACAGTGGAGCACATGACATCACAAAGTGGAACAGAGTGTTTCCTGCTTGAGATTTGTGTGTTAAACATGTGTGAATGAAACAACACACAAATCCAGGGATGTTTTTGATGAGGAAACGTTTTAACAAAGGTCAGAAAACAGTGCAATATGGGACCTTTACGTCTATAGGATTATCAGAAAAAAATACAAAATATATTGCCATACTTCAACATTAGGTGCACAAAAAGTAAAATTAGGTGACATTTTAAGCATTAGTTGAAATGTATTGGAGCCTTGTTACAAGTGTATGCCATGTCCACTCTCCACCCAGCCTACTCTATCTCCTCTTTCTTTTCATCATCACACAAAAGAAAAAAACATAATAAAAAAAATTATAATTGAAAATCACAATGTCTGCTCACCCGAACATGCATTTAGTGAAATTTCGATAACGATTATTCCACATTCACTGCAGAATTTCACAATAATTGCTTCCAGCTCATTAAAACGTAAGCCACAAGTAAACATCTATTCACTGTGTAAAGAAAGCAACATAATGCCATTAATTCTTAGGGATTTGTTCTATGAGTTTCAAATCTCCTTCCAACAATATAACATTCTCTGTTTGGACCTGCAGCTCAGAAAGACTGGCACCAAAACAGAAATGACAGCGTAAACTGTGCTGTTCTGATAGAGCGCTTCATGCACAAATTTGTACAACCCAGGAAAATCAATAAAAGAACTGGTTGAGTGCTCCCATTAGCGGAGAGAAAAATGGCTGGATAACAAGACAAACCTGGTGAACAGATAAATCCCTTTGATGACAGAATCAATGAAATATAGTGCATAATTAGTGACAGTGGGTGAAAGAAGTGATCACTGAAAGAACACATGCACCACAATGCTGTTTTTTTAATTTACATAATTATACAATATACTTGCAAACAAGGATGTATCTTCGGATGTCACCATAAATATTTAATACTGAGCTAATAAGTACATTCTTCTATAATATTTTTACATAAAGACTCGCTCTTACTATAATAAGGCATAGTAAGGCATCCTTGCTATAATGCAATCTTATAAAGGGCCCAAATTACAATATTTTTTTTTATTTATGTTATAATGTTGTTTCCTTATCACAAACATACCTGGAGTTGAATTTTGTTTCATTCACACATGTTTAACACATAAAACCCTGTATATTTGGTCTGAGTTCTTCTCTTAAACAGAAAAACACTCTGTCCCACCTTGTGATGTCATTTGGTAATCCCCAAAGTGCTCCACTGTATTTTTAAACTCCATCTTCACTAGAATTGTTTGGATAATTTCAGCCCTGGAATTTTCAATCCCTACTGCACAAAAGGGAAAAGTTTAGGCGTTAACTTGAAAATTATGACATGACATCACAAGGTGGAACAGATCATTTTGTGATTTGGAGATGTAGACAGAATAATAATGCAGGACTGCTCAAACATGTGTGAATGAAACAAAACAGATGTAGTTAATATGATTTACTTAGGTTCAGGAGCAGGACCATGCCTCCACCGCCCTCACCTCCTCTCCAGCGAATCACAGCTCACTTCTACCAGACCTCAACCCAATAACTCGACCCCACCCTCCCAACCCATATCTGTTTGCTTACAGGCATAAGATGCCTACGAGGGGGGCCCGTTCCAGTTGGGCCATGTGAAGATTGAGACTGAACCCCCACCCTGAAACTCAACCCAGCCATCCCGCCCAGCCTGGTCTCCCTATAATACACTCTTTTCTCTTTGCATATGTGTTGTTGGCGTAGTCTTTGCTAGTGAAGTGTGCTTTAGATGAGGAAACAGCATTCTAACATGGCTTAAAGCTCATAAGAGTTGTGCGTAATATAGAACCTTTAAAAACAGCATGTTGGCTTAATTCATTGGTTTGGCTAAAGTGTTCTAGCCCGTTTTGGGAATATGTCCAGCAGTCTTACAGATGATGTTGAAGGCTAAGCATCATCTGCTGTGCATTTATATTCTGATTTCTCCAGAGAACTGGTCAGATCATCTTGTCTCAATCCTGTTAAAAGTCAAACTGAAGGACATACTGTGACTTCCGTCTTCACTGTTATTGCATCCACACCTGATGAATACAGCTCTAGACACTTATTTGTTTTTTATTGCCCAGTGCAGTTGAATGCCTCTCCTAGTGTAAATGGAGTATGCTGTGTGCAGTATTAAAAGCCACACATTGCTTCTTGATCATAATATTCGATAAATTCTTGCCAGTGTTCCTTACCAACATTCACAGATAAAAAGATATAGATGTTACCAGAATAAAGAAAAGTCAATAGTACACCCATGCTCCAAAATGACAATTGTCCAGAAATATACAAGATCATGATACAAAAACAACTCAACAAATATCCCATAGAAGTAATATACCCCCTCTTTAAGAAATCTTGTCAGAATCACTTAGTTAAAAGGTTTTCTATGTACGTATGTCCATTTATTGCACAATAAATACCTACATTATACTATTTGCATTTTGAAGTAATTCCATTGGGTATTCACTGTGTAAACACACGTAGCATAGCAAAGACTTTCAATTCAGAAATTCCAAGTTTAAATGACACTGAAGCTATAACATTTCCCAGGTATCTTCTACCCAATTTAAACTTTGAATTGAAGCACATAAAGTGAAAGTGCTGCGGTGTGTATAGCTCTAAGCGTAATAAGTAAGTAGCAGATTACCAGGGTATAGAGAGTCACTTTAAATACGGAAACCTTTTGACAAAGCTCAGAGTCAGCACACCACCGACTGAAAGGAAACACAGCTCCTGCAGCAGAGCCCAAGCAAACAAGGACATGGTGGCACTTCTGCTCAGGAAACACAAACAGCAGAGGAGATAATTCAAACACAAATGTTTCCATCTGCAACCCAATTGAAGCATAATTCCTCAATTTCCTCATGTGCATTTACTCTGGCATTTAGTCTGCAGCAGCCGCCTACAATTTTGGAATACAAAATGCCTTTTAGATTGTGTCTTTAATCATCTGTCTGCTAGAGTGCATGCTAAATATTCCTTGACTTTTTGGTGTATAGACCCATTATGTTTTCAGCCTTTAGACCACATTTCAATTTGCATACTATAGGAGGACTAATGGACCCTTAGCCTGATGTATGTGCATAATAAGATTCACTATACTTGTCAGAAATACTAGTATATTGTTTATTGGCCCTGTTGGACGTCATATTTGAATTATTAACCACGTCTTCTATGTTTAATACCACAGAATCCAACTATGAAATCCTTATAATCAGTAACATATGAATTGTTCAGTTGCCTAAGCACCTCAGCCTCACTGGTCTGTCCTGTGTTTGATTCTGGATGCTCCATTTTACTCTACCACTAAAAATTTGCACAAAATAGCCCCATCTGGAGTCTTCCCTGAAATGATTCTTAATTCTTAATTCTTAATTTGGCAGCACGGTGGCTGAGAGGCTAGCACTCATGCCTCACAGCAAGAAGGTTGCGGGTTCGATCCCTGGGTTGCCCGGGCCTTTCTGTGTGGAGTTTGCATGTTCTCCCCGTGTCTGGATGGGTTTCCTCCGGGTGCTCCGGTTTCCCCCATCAACCCAAAAAACATGCACTGTAGGTGTGAAAGTTGTGTGAGTGAGTGATGGTGGTGGTCGGAGGGACCATTGGCGCTGGTTGGCTTGGCAGCCACGCCTCCGTCAGTCTGTCCCAGGGCAATAACAGTAGTTTACCACCACCGGGTATGGAGTGAATGAAGAATGCTCTGTAAATAATCCTCGGTAAAGCGTCTTTGTGACATCTGTCCGTGAAAAGCGCTAAATAAATAAACACTTACTTACTTACTTAATCTCATTAGAATGACCCAGGTTAGCTAAAGGTTAAATAAATATCATAGGAAGTACAACTCCCTCCTGAATCTTTTAAGCACAATTCAGAATCCAGTCTGCATTGTTCTGCTGCTCTGGTAGGATCAAATAGTCATGACTATAGTATAAAAGTAGTTTTACAGTTTAGAAATGTCATATTTTTATTTAGTTTAAACCAGGCCACTACCATCAGTCATTACGAAGCAAAACAACCCATATCACTTTATTTTCTACTGATTCGCACATCCTATGCGTATATTAAGGTGTTCGCTGTCAACACTATTATTATATATTGTAGATTTTTCATTAAAGGTGCACAGTGCAACGTTTTTGGTGGACGGTCTGCTACCTATTGTCTCCACAAGTGTTTTTATTGCTCAAAAATGCAATATTTCCTTTGGTGTGTAGGGGTGAATCTCCTGTAATGTAGAGTAGTGCTCTGACGTGCTTGTTTCCCGTGTGATAGATAGATTTAATCTATACTGTGGAACATTCTAGACAAAACAATAGCATTTCCATGAAGACAAGCAGGTGGCAGACCCTCCACTAGAAATGTTACACACACAACCACACCTTTAAAGACAAGACATTGTGACAAATCTCAGAATACATGATCATGCCTTGTGTGCAGTCTTTGAATCACAATGGCTATAGCTGCCTTACAAAAGTTCCATCCCTCCCCTCACAACCCCTGGATGCTATCTTTAGCCTTTGGTATTCTGCCCTTATTGTACAAATATGTCTCTTCCAAAGAACTGAAAACATGTAATCTCTTCTAGTTTGATGCTGAGAAACCCTGATTACTTTTGTTGCTCTGCGGATTTGTCGCAAGAACCAGAGATCCGCAAGTACCCCCCCTTTGAAGCGCAGGAGGGGACATGAGAAAGTACGCTGCCTGTCATCTCGCATCCATCCCACTCCATTCCTATTTCCCTGTCATCTACTATCGGATCATCCATAATGACTCTCCTTGGGACCCTTTTATATGAAGATGGTCATTACCAAGATAGGGCAAAAGAGCAATACATATACTGGCATATACTGTGCTGTACTTAGCAATATTTCTATCTAGAGTCAAAAAGGAGCTGGTGGATCTCTGTATATTTCGTTCCAACGCTATTACGCAAAAATGACAAGAGGAGATCAGAAGGGAAGAATCTCTACATCAGTCATTCAGAGACGGCGTATGAACCTAACTCGTTAAAGTGAGTCGCTACACCCTTTTGTAGCATTGTGTTCATAAATCAACAAGAGACCCGCTCCCACTCTGCCATCTCCCCCACTTCCTCTTATTTATTATTTAGCCAACCACTTGAATACTTCCATCTGGATGCGGAGGTCGCGACACAAAGCAATGTAATGAAAAAAAAACATGTCAACATATGCATAAAAACAGACAGCGCTGTTATTGCGGGTGAGGCTGGGAGTCGCTTGGGCATTCTTTCACTCTCGGTGCACTGAGATGTAATAAAGCGTTGGTCTGAGTTGAAACATCTCACCTTTACACTGTGAGGAGAACAAATATTATTATTGGTATTAGCGGTGCAGCTCAAGCGTAAACCTGGTTAACTGATGGGAAAATCGCTTGGTGGTTTGAGACTCATGACAAAAATGCTCAGGTATAGCAATCAATAAGGAGATTTGTATACTGAAAGTGAAATGTTTAGAATGACTTTGATAAAAATAAAAAAAAAGTACTGTAAACTGTAGAGAGTCAGTTGTTAAATGTGGGTTTTTCAGGTTTGTTTTCTGCATCATCTATAACATTTTATATAAGGAATGTAACAGGAAAGACCTTTGAGTTTGTGAATGCATACTAAGAAAAATAAACAGAAGTGCCCTCTGTAACTTCAGCACAGTCAGCCACTTGGTTATTTTCAGTGCAGATGTATTGTTTTCCCTGCAATTTTCACACTATAGCATATAACTTATTTGTCTTACATTTATTCTACTAGGAGTTTCTTCTGAAAACATGATTTTTTACTGTGAGCAGAGTCACCTTCACAGATTCTGACCTTTAACTTGCTTCTCTCCATGGAAATAGATAAGTCAGACAGTGGAACATAAAGCAATCACATCTCTATGGAGAAAGCAGGTGGCCCACACTCAGCGTTTGCATGTCCATCCTGTACTTTAAATGGTAAATGGACACATTTTTATGTAGCGCTTTTCCACCTTCAAGGCACTTAAAGCGTTTTACATCAAGGAACCACTCACCCATTACACACATTCACACACCAGTGTACATAAACACATGGTGGATTAAGTGTCTTGCCCAAGGACACAATGACAGCATCCAGCAGTGGCAGCTGGAATTGCACCGCCAATCTGTGGGTCAGTGGATCTGGCCGCTCAACCAATGATGTTTATATTGAGCTGAATTCAAACTACCAAGCTTCTGATCAGTGGACAAATGCTCTTACCAACTGAGCCACTGTCGCCCACTGTTTTTAGTTCGATATATCGATTTGGGGGCATTGTTGGGTCCCCTGGCACTGAACTGTAGTGGCCTTTTGCTCCAAACACATTGCGCAAGTAATTCAAATGCCAATGGGGCAATAACTCAGACAAGCTAAAGGAAATGAAGGCAGCTATGACAAAATCTTACCTTACATCATTCTTTCACAATTTAAAACTAGATTTATTACATTTGAAGTGTTGCTCGGAACCCCAAGTCAAAACTTAAATAATGTAAATGTGTCATAGAACCATAAACCATAAAATGATGATAGAAATCAAAAGAACATGCTCTTATACAGGTGAACCTATTGACAAGAAAAATAACAGGCATAATGTTGATTTATGCTATTCATATCTTTCTATATCTCCTACTCACCTTTCCATCACATTTCAAATTCTTGCTTCAAAGTTAAGACTGTGACTGGAGGCTACCCTGTGCCACTTATGCTCAGGTTTATAGGCTTGGTTTTATTACAGCTCCCTGTAAGGCAGCCCTGGGAGACAATGACACCCCAGACACCTATTTACAGGGGGCTGAGGTTGTGAGCTGTAGATGACGCTAGAGCCTGTCATGGCGAGCCTCGTCTAAGTTTATGGTCTGTTAGCAGCATTTGAACCCGAGGGTCAGTCCTGCTGTGGAGTCATCATAATGCTCTCCATAGGCAGAGTACAGCAAATGAACAAAAATAAATAGTTGTGAACCTTTTGGGCCCTCGTGTCCATCCAGAGGCTAGGAGCAGCATGTGTGAAAGGATAATGCAAGGGAACTGTGAGGTGCCTGTGGGGACAGTGAGAAGAGGCAGATACACAGTCACAGAAGAGCTGTGATCAAGTGGTACCTGCAAGACGTCATGATTAAAATCTTACATATACTATACAAATATATGCATATATTTTTAGATGGAAAATTTTTATAGCATTTTTGCACCTTTCCTACATCAAGGAACCACTCACCCATTCATACACCAGTGGGGAAAGATAGGTTGAATGTCTTGCCCAAGGATACAACAACAGCATTCATCTGAAATCACACTGCCAGTCAGTCTGTGGATATGATCGCTCTCACACAGATGTTGAGAGATGTCGAGAGTGGAATTTGAACTGTCAACCTTTGGATTAATTAATGGAGAAACAACTCTATCCACTGAGTTACTGTCACCTTATTTCTGTGTGCTTACAGTCAATCACACAGAGTAGAATAGTGACATGATTGTGCAAATAATAATAATAATAATAATAATAATAATAATAATAATAATAATAATAATAATAATAATAATAATAATAAGTGCTTTGCTCTTGGCTGGCCCGACGCTCCCCCGAGTGGAGCTGACGCTCCCCTGGGTGGCGCTGACACTTCCCCAGGTGGCGCTGATGACCCTCTTGTCTCTGTGTGTTTGTGGCTTTGGGCTGAACTTGTCACTAAACACATAAAGTCCACACACACTGGAGATGCTGATGTGCTACCATAGATAAACATTGGGACATCGCCATGGCAACACTCTGTAAAATACAACTTTGGCCCCTGGACTTTTTTGTTCAGGCTGACCTGAAGAATCAAATGAAACTACTAAGACGTTATATCACTTTGAAATGTAATAAATAGTTGAAATTGTTCCATTAGGATAACATGGAGACTGTGGCATATCACCATGGCAACCCAGTGAAATTTACCATATGTTTGTCATTTACTTTTTTGATCGGGATGCCATGAAGAGCAAGTGTGCCAAATTTGAGAATATTCTGTGAAAGTAAAAGATTTTTCATGAATGGGAATTTATCTGATCTTTCCCATTAGGATAACATTGGAGCTTTTGTGCATCACTTTCGTGGCCATACCGGCTTGTCAAAGCCTGATCCTGTCAGATCTCAGAAGCAAAGCAGGGCTGGGCCTGGGTAGTACTTGGATGGGAGACCACTGGGAATTCCAGGTGCCACAGTGGGGCGCCAGTGGCAAAAACTGTCGTTGTGTCCTCAGGCAAGACACTTCACCCACATTGCATAGTATGAAAGTGATGTGTGCATGGTAGGACTCCCTTGAAAAAGAGATTAGTAATCTCAATGGGACTTTCCTGGGTAAATAAAAGTAAAAAAAAAAAAAAAATCACCATGGCAACACAGTTAAAAATACAATATGGGTTACATTGACTTTTTTGATTGAGATGACCCAAAGTAATTTTCTACAAAATTTAGTAAATTTTCAAAATCTGAAATTTTGACCCTCCATGCACAATTTTGTTGTGTCCTGCAGGGAGGCGCTATCACACCATTTTTGCTGGTGTCACAATTTTTACAAGTGATTCAAATTTGAGGACAATCGGAATTTGTATGGCCGAACGGGAGCAAGTTTAGACATTGGAAAATTTCAAAAGATCTGAACAAATTTTGCGGCTTCTCCACATGTAAACCATGACAGTTATCAAAAAAATTCAGCTATCACTTCATGCCGCACTTCTCTAGTTGATGTACGGCGATTTTCATCCCTGTGGGTGAAGCGCCTTCAGAGGAGTTCGTTCAAATGTGACGTGAGCGAAAATGCTGACTCACCATTTTTAAAATTTCAATCCAAGATCGTCGCCTTCTGGTTTGTCAGGGGGCGTGGCCATAATAATATTTTTTTTTCTGTCTTCACATGAGGAATGTCTGTTGCAAATTTCGTGACTGTACAACAAACTTTACGTCGGGACTTCTCCCATAGGCGCAATGTATTTTGACTTTTGCAGTTTTTTATGCACATACGTGCAACATATATTTTATCAAATTTTTCGCCACTTCTGACTTCCGTCAAATTGGAGCTCAAATGGAGCAGAAGTAAGAATAATTAAAGCCGCAAGCGGCATCGAACGGCCCTCGCGGGCCACGCTTCGCACCCGGGTGGCGCCAACCCTCCCCCGGGTGGCGCTGATGAGCCTCTTGTCTCTGTGTGTTTGTGGCTTTGGGCTGAACTTGTCACAAAACACATAAAGTCCACACACACTGGAGATTCTGATGTGCTAACATTGACGAATATGGGCATTTTGGGACATCGTCATGGCAACACCGTGCAAAATACAACTTTGTCCCCTGGACTTTTTTGTTCAGGGTGACCTGAAGAATCACTGTACCAAATTTCACATTCTTCAATGAAACTATTAAGCCGTTATATGACTTTGAAATGAAAGAAATTGTGGAAATTTTCCCATTAGGATAACATGGAGGATTTAGCGCATCGCCATGGCAACCCAGTGAAATATACCATATGTTTGTCATTGACTTTTCTTATCGGGATGACATGAAGAGTCATTGTACCAAATTTGAGAATACTCTGTGAAAGTAAAATATTTTTCATGAATGGGAATTTATCCGATTTATCTTCCCATTAGGATAACATTGGAGCTTTCGCGCATCACCATGGCAACACGGTTAAAAATACCATATGGTTTACATTGGCGTTGAGATGACCTAAAGTAATTTTGGGCCTTTTCCAGACACTCAGAGTCACTTTTTGCCATATCATGCCCTACTACATACTAGTGGTAAGTCACATCTGCCCTGAGGAAGACTGACCCCCGTAGACCATCCCCAACACTCGCCCAACACTTTCATATTGGTACCTTACTATATTTTAGGTGCACTCTCTGATAGAGGGGCCATCACCTGCTCCATGGTCACATCTTTATATAGCACTTTTCCACCTTCAAGGCACTCAACTCGCTTTACAACAAGGAACCACTCACCCATTCACACACACATTCATACACCAGTGTACACAGACACTGGGGGCGAGGTGGGTTAAGTGTCTTGCCCAAGGACACAACGACAGCATTCATCTGTAGGAGCTGGAGCTCCATGGAGAAGTTATTTCTTTGTCTGAAATCTTACACAGCTTTATTACATTTAATACATCTATCACCATGGAGACAAGCAGGTGGCGCTACCAGGCAAATTACTGGTAAAATCTGTGGAGAAGCAGGCAGACTTACCCGTGTAAAACATGTAATTGTATAAATGTAAGAAAGTTTAATGCCATACCATGGAACATGCAGGCATTCAACCCAGTCAGCCCACCTGAAAAGTTGCATAATGCATTTTCAATTGCACATTGTATTATTACTGTTATTTGAATATGCTGTATTTGTAAGATTTTGTGGTGTATTAACTTCCCCTGAGTAGCAGAAGCTTGTCCAAATAGGTCCAATGGGTTTAGAGGTTAAACATGCAGGTTTGAAAAAGAAAAAAAAAACAGAAATAGATCATTTATAAAATCTGATTTGGAAGAATATGAAATTACCATCCCACAAGAGCACAAATTCTTCTGCTAAACACACCTAGAACCGTCTCAAAACAGTTTGGCCATTCTCCTAACCTCTGACCCGTGGCTCAAAAATAGTCGACAGAATTACTGTATTCCTCACTGAATATTTATCTTGGACTGTTTTGTAAACTCAAGAGTACAGGTTATGTGTTAAACATTCAGTTTTCAAAATTCCTGCAATTTGGTGAAACTTGTTGCAGACTCTTTTGAATATAAATTTGTATCCTGCTAATTTTCAAAGCATTAGAGAGAGAGATATTTTACTGATCTTGAGGCAAGTTTTGCTGCAGCAGCCTTTACACTGGACTTCTTAGTTTTGTGTCTCAATCAAAGCTATTCATCTTAACAGCATCAGGAGGACTGGGAAAGGTAGGGTCTGCAGGTCTGTGTCAGGGCAGTTTTAGGAGAGGAAGAGCCAAAAGTGTCCTTCTTCTGTGTCCTACAGCATCACGGCAGCCTCCAGGGGGAGCCAGGTGAATAGAACAGGAAAGGCCTCATTCTTACTCCGTGCTGGTGTTACAGCTGGTGATGAAATGGTTAATTTCCTCAAAGTATTTCCTCTGGAAGGTCTTCTGCCACATTTGTTGCCACATATGGTGTAAAAAATCACATAGCATATCAAATTTCTTCCAAAATAATCTTGGTACCCCCCCTCAATATTGATCTAATACAATACAAATACACACTCAGCATATTCAATCCAATCCACTTGATTTAGATAGCACATTGCATAAACAAAACAGTTTCCAAAGTGCTGCACATTACAGCTAAAACAATACAATGGGAATATAAAATAAAACCCACCCCACTAATTAATAATAAAACTAGTAAAATCAAATAAGAGCAAAAACGTCAATATATAAAATGGTAACAAAAAGGTAAGGTGTATTGTGAAAGATAAGATTGTATAGTTAAGATTGGGTAGGATGCTACCTCAGTTTTCCCTTATATAACAATGCACGTGCTATAAGACAACACAACTGCTTTCTGCATGCATGTATTAAACTATTCTGACCACTTTTTCTAATAATTTCCAAGAATGACATGGGACTTTTTGGTTGCTTCTCTTTTTCATTTCCTTTCAGACAGCCTCTTGAACCCGTCTGCCAGCACCAAACTTCAAAACTAGCAAACTTTTCCTCAATCTCAGTGTTTGCGATCAGCTTTTAGACCCCAAGTTCAACCCTTTATCTGTTTTCTTCTGCTCCACTCTGCGTATTAATCTCCAAGCATCATAAAGCCTCTATTTGGATGGGAATGACAGCAACAAACACACAACCTTAAGGGAATGAGGAAAAACATCTGTGGAGAAGAAGAGAGAGCTATTTTCTCAAAGTCTAATATGTGACAGCACTGATTAAAAGGAATACTGTCCATGTTTGACACAAGCAACAAGAGCAAGCAATTAACCACTTCTCAGATCATATTTTTTTCTTTTTATTATTTTCTTTATTTTGTATTGTGCCCTTAAGAGTTATCATAAAAAATAGTGCATGGCAACCGTGAGTAATTTCAAAACTGGAAGGAAGGAAGATACTTTATCAGAAACGATACTTTATCAGAAATGTACGTGCCAATGTTTACATAAAATAGAACACAGAAAGGTGGTTGGAAAAAAACAAAACAAAAGAACAATAGGTCTGCTTTGGTAAACATAGGCAACCTTTAGCACATGGCTCAGGAAACCGATTCGTACTATTTTTAGAGATATTGAATTGACTTGTTACTGCATGCATTTTGAAATCAATGACTGAATTGCTGTTAACAAAATTGTCTGATTCAAGTTTGACAATAGAGAGATAAATGGACAGATGCACATTCGATTAAATGGTTGCAATCTGTATCAATTAAAAAAAAAAGAAAAGTTAACGACAGCTATGAAAGCAAATAGCTGTAGATGGTAATAAAAAAGGTATATTTGGTTGATAGCAGTTCAGAATTGAAGCACTAATTTGTCTCCACTCCATTGGTAAAGCTAAATTGTGACTTTATTCACAGTCCAGCTGACCCATATGATCTATTGCTTCTTTTTCCCCCTCTTTCTTTCATGTTTATTCTTGCTCCCTTCATACTAGTCAAATTAGATATTCAACTACCTGTGTCAAAATATGGGTTTATTAACACTAAACACAAATCCGCCCACAATAACACACTTGGTAGTACCTGGAGGACTAAAGGGGAAAGTGAGAGAGAAGGAGGTATAAGGAACAGTGTGATTGGTCAAACAGGTTTTCACACTTCAAACTCCTCCCTGCAGCCTACTGTTTGTAATCTGGAAACATTTGGCTGTGACCAGGGCAATCCTGTGTGATGTCACCAACTACTGGAAAGTGCAGTGAAGACCACTGAAGGCAGCACATAAAGCACCAAATTAACCTAGTTTGCACTATATATATATATATATATATATATATATATATATATATATATATATATATATATATATATTCACAGTTTAATAGCGAATGACATTTGTTGTAGGCAAGTTGAAAAGCCCAGTTGTGGGTTTCCAAGGGGCAATCAGCTCCTCGGGCTTTGAATTTCTACACTTCACTGAAGGAGGGAGTCGCATGTAAAGGTAAAATAGACATAATTTATCTACAAATGGAGCGGGGCAGAAAGACGCGAGCATGAGGTGTGGCCCTTCTCCCAAACTTTCGATAACATGCCTTATCTTCATTTAATTATGCTTAAAGTTGAAACATTTTCTCTCCTTCATCCAGCAAAGAACATGAACAAGAATTTGAAAGTGTAAATGGTTTTAGAAAAAAATGACATTAAAACAAAAGATTTGAACATAAAATATCTCATACCATCACTTCTTATTACTATGTACCACTTCCTTAACACTGTCTCCTTCAGCGGCCATCCCTCTCTTTCTATACATCCACTCCCTCAGTGTTACACAGTACAGGCAGGGGCCCAGTTGAAAGAGGAGAACGCAAGCAGGCAGCCCAGCGCCAGGTAATTTCTGCTGTCTCACCTCAGCGCTTTTCCTCATTCGGCTCTGATTAACTCCAATAATGTATCGCAGACTGTTCAGCTGTTCAGAAGGGCGATGGATGGGGAGGTAGAGGAGGGGGAGAGAGGTGTGGGCTTGAATAGAAACAAAGCAACAGACAGGACCAAGATGATTCTGAAAATGGCCCCTCCAATACTGCTCTTCCATGCCTTGTATTCATTTTAGTTTGTCTACAGCAGTGTTTCCCAACCAGGGTTACAAGAACCCATGGTGTAAAAAAGCATGAAGCATACAGTAGGTTACATAGAACGGTTTCAGGTTTAAAAAGGCCCATATTACACTCTTCTCAAATCTATGTTGGTATTGTTCATGTACATCAAGGACATACCTGGAATTGTGTCTTGTTTCATGTGGTAGTACAAGAAGTGCTCCACTGCGTTTTACACCTTTACTAGAAGAATTTAATGATTTCACCCTTGGAATGGTCCATCTCTACTGAACTGCAGATTAAAGGTAGCTGTTAATGTGGAAACTACCGCTTCATGACATCACAAGGTGGAACAGAACTTTGGAGATGTAGACAGACTAATAATAAAGAGTTATGCAAACATGTGTGAATGAAATGTTTTTAATGAGGTAACAACATGCAACATGGTTTAAAGCTCATGTGAGCCAATTTTGCATAATATAGGATATTTCAAAGAGAAAAAAATATTAGTATACAGTACTAGTATAATAGTATTTGGATGAAGTATTTATAGTCATTTTACACCCTCAAAAATGTTTGAGGTTTTTGGACTTTTTACCATAGCACTTTGTAACTTTTCTGGGCTTTGTTCTCTGCTCCCCATGGAGGTGTTATTGTTTTAGCTGAAATGCTTTACTGATAGGCATTAAACCCATCCATCTAGACAGCAGCAGGTGAAGCCACTAGGTGAAGTTATAAGTCAGACTTATGGAGAGGCGAGTCCACTTTCTATTTTTAAGGCTTTTTGAGCACATGTAATGTGATAAATGAAAACTAGGCTTTATGCAATACTGTGTGTCGTAGCACAGGGGGACAGAAGGCTCCAAAATTATGAATTGGCCCCAATTTTACTCACTAGCCCCAACTTATTCATAAAATCCAGCAACGCCACCCTCAAGTGAATAAATAAATTATATAAAAAGGCAAACACAGGTAAGTATGAGGTGACAGAGCTATTAACTGGGCAATAGTACAATTTTATTTATAAGATAGATAGATAGATAGATAAGATAGATAGATTCACTCTTTCATACATACAATAAAACCCATTAAAAAGTCTTTAGCAACATTAATTTGGCTTCAAGCAGGCCCAATAAAAGAAAGTTACAATTTAGAATTTAGGATATGGACTGGTCAAATTCATGCAGCAGGGCAGGGGCCATGCATAATTATGCATACCAACTCCCAGGATGCCCCGCGTGCACAGGAGCACCCAGCGCAGAGCATGGATGTATAAGATTTTATTATAGTTCTATGGTGCAGAGGGTGGGCGTAACCCGGGCGCCCCGCCTACGGACAGCGCTGAATTAATTTCTTAAGATACAATTAAACGGAGCGAAACCCTTAGCGGAGCGTATGAACGCGCAGTGCGCAGCGCAAGGTGCGCCTTCGTGTGCAGCAAGAGCCCTGGACTCGCACTGCAGAACAGCGCCAGGTGAATGTCCAGGTCACTATCAGTTTCACAAATCACAGAATTACCCACCGGAGTGTTTAACAAAATGCTGCGCACACAAGCCGGGCGAAGTCCCAAACCTCGCGCACACGGCGGAAGTCTGAGAGGAGGGGTGTTTGTTGGATACAATGGCGCAAACACAAACGCATGATGCTCACGGATGGAACACAATCACCAGGATTGAGGCCAAAGATTGGTGATTTTAAGTGATAGTGACTCTTAACCTCGCTCGTGCTGTGGTGCTGCTCCAGAGACAGCGGGTGACGTCAGAGGCCAAAGGGGGCGCAGGTAAGAGACCCACCCTTTTAAAGGCTCCGGCCACACCTAATAGGCTGCCAATAGGCACACGGCGCCTAACTGCCACATGTGGAATAATCCAGGCAAAGAAATAAAATTTTCATAAAGCAATCAAGTAGTGTACCCTCCACCAGAAAAGTTACACAGTGCATTTTTAATTAAATCAATACAATTTTATAGAAAAAATAATAAAAAAAATTACAATATAGAATTACAGTAAGAAGATTATTTTTTCATTTCTAATACCAGTGCTTGCAAACTACAAATTTAGGCTGTACTCAAGACAAAAAGCTGGGAAACCATTGCAGATTGTATAAATTCCACCCTATAGCTGCACTTGTCAAACTTTTGGAAATATATTAGCTGGGAAAGGGGATTTCTCTTGGGCTCTGCCCGAACTTTATAGGCATGACATTTGAAGTGACTTGCTTTTAAAGACAAAACTCGTCTCTGGCGCTTTTATGAAATCCAAGCCATTTGATATGTCATAGTCTGAGCCCTGACACATTCGCAGATAAGTGGTGGGAAGTGTAAGATCCATTATACTGGGTGAGTGATATGGAAACCGCAGGCTGTCAAGAGATTGATTACTGCAAAAGATGATTCCATCCGCAAACACTGTCGGTAAGCAAAACATATTTACTCTGAGTGATAGTTTGAACAATTGGCTGTTTTAAGAGTCTTACTTTATTACTTTGATGTATATTCTGCTACCTTTCAAACTGATACAGACAGGTAGGTTACAACTGTGTAAGCAAGATACAATATGCTGTTCTAGGACTTTGTCATTTCATTTTCTTATGAGTTGCAGTAATCAATTTGAATAAGAGACACTGGCCGGCATGACTGGTGAACCACAGATAAGGACAAGGATATGCCCTGAGACTTTTATTCATTTTGTGGTGTCATTGTTTGATAATTGTGATTTTTGAACTGTTTGTGTTTGATTAAATAGTCTGCAAAGCCCTTTGGTGCAGACACACCTGAATGTACTGTTTGTTCCTCCAGGGCCTCCATACATTTGAAATAGCCCTTGCACTAGATGTGTCTCCATTAGTGCTTCAAAAGAACTGCCATCATCTCTGTATATAGAAATGCAGGGAGCATCTACTAAAAGCACAAAAGAGTTGTTTTGTCCTAAAATTTTCCACAGCAAACTTCTTCAGGGTAAACATTCTTTCTGCTAAAAAGGATTTACATGCAAACAACACACTGCTTCCTTAGTTGAATATGCTTCTGAGTTGTGTTGTTGCCACATATAGCAGAGAGACCTCATGAAAGCAAAGTACTGCACGGCTTTATACAATGCTTTTGTGCATGCAAACACTGCAACTGCTATTGATTAGAACAAGACAGCAAGGGGCCTGCTCAACAGTACTGATTAACAATCATTATTTATATGGATTGGAAGTCCAAAAGTGTCTGTAGACTTGGAAGTAAATATTTATATTCAACAACAACCTGTTACAAATTCCATAAAACTTGTTTTGCATTATACATCAGCCTCTTTTTAGCATAAAAATGTGCAGTGTGGAGTGTAGAGCCTTAAAACATTTCTTCTATGTTACATTTTAGTGAACATTTTATGTTAGTACCCATACTAATTGAGTCTGATCTCATCAGTCTCAGAAGTTAATCAAGGCCGGTTATGAAAGATCATCTATAAAAAAAATAAATTAAAAAAAACAATGTGTACAAGGAAAAGAAATATCAAAGGGGACTGAAAAGCATTGCTTATTTCTGTGAAATCAGTGAGTGAAGCACTAAACTCTGAGAGAAATGTCATTTTGTTCAATATGATATGTGACCAATGAGTTTGTCCGTTCTGATCGCACAGTATTGTATGAATCTGGCTTGAGGCACGACGGAGGAAGTGGTGACCAGACTAATATCCCACTGCATATTAAAGTAAAGAGATATCATTCTGGAGCCTGTTTTATGTTTGAATGCAGAGTCTGGGTGCTGGCACAAACTGTAAAGTTTTTTGAGTCCAGTCTAATCACAGCTGTATATTCACAATGCACATCTTTTGAAAGTGGCAGATGCCCTCATAGTGGATAAATGTGAAATGTACCCAGTCCTTTAGTGGTCATGATGACCAGTGGTCTGATGTGGACCATGCTGCACCCAAAGAACATGGCGTACGATTAGCCTCTGCTCACTGTCTGCAGGATAGTGGACATTGAGCTGTCTGATGGCATGGGCTCTCACTAAAGCTGCCAACATGTTCATTAAGCAGCAGGGACCCCATTACCCCCATTTACAGCCTTCTCCAGCGTCACAAACACACACCCAATTAGTTTCACATGTAGCCTCGGGAATTCTAATTGTTGTTCTCCTCCCTTTTTCCATACACTTATTCCGCATCCAGCTCAACACTGTTTTTTGACTTGTGCTCTCGGCAGGTGGCAAAGTGTGTGCCACTTTTAGACTGTCAAAGTTTCTCAGAAAGGCTTTCAAATTACAGTTTAAATTTCCCCACTGAGAGCCTATTAACTTTCAAATGGAGATGGAGTGAGACAGCGACAGGGGTTTGGAATGACAGGCTTTAATGATGCTTAGAAATATGTGCTTCTGTCAAGTTTTTTTTTTTTTTTTACATGTTTACTCATTACATTGTGTTTTGTGTGCATTAGACAAAATTCATTGTGATGGTAATTCGAATTTTACAGCTTTTTTTTTTGTTTTATTTGGTTTTTTTTATTTCCAATAACAATAATCATTTTTTGAAAATGTACCAAATGGGTAGTGACAGCACTGTCTGAATATGGAGCAGAGAGAAGCAATTATTATTTCCTGCCACCAAAACATCATATAATCAATTAAAGATAAGGTGAGATTGTGATCTTTTCAGACATTTTTTCGATAAAAAAGATACTAACAACTTCTGCATCCACTTAGCACTGTGTAACTTTTTCAGATAAAACCTGCTTGCCTCAGAGATGTTATTGTTTGCCAGAAATGTTCCACAGAATGGCAATAAAGATCCTTTATTACACAAAATGGATTCATGTTATAATGTTGTTACCTCGTCAAAAACATACCTAGAGTTGTGTTTTGTTTCCTTCACACATGTTTGAGTAATCCGTTATAATTAGTCTGTCTATGTCCAAACCTTAAAATGCTCTGTTCCACCTTGTGATGTCATGTAGTGGTAGTTTTCAAATTAACAGCTCCTTTTACCTTTTGGCTCAGTAGAGATTTGTAAATCCAGGGCTAAAATTATTATATGATTCTAATGAAGGTTTATAGAGTTTAAAAACACAGTGGAGCACTTCCTGTATTACCACATGACATCACTAGTGGAAACTTGAGAGAAGAACGCTTTAAGCCCTTTAAATGTATCTACCTCTACTGATTAATTATTTCTTTCCTTGATCAATTAAAAATTTCTAAACTTCTGTAGTTAGATTAAAAATAAAACCTCTTGTAAATGAATAAAAAACACCTGTAACTGAATAAATACCAAAATCTACCCTGTCGTCTTTCCTGGTGCCCTTTCTTCTGAGCAAGTCGATTTTTAATGGATTGTGATGTGTTTGTGTGGTCTTGTGTATCAGGCCTATACGCAGGGACAGATGGTCATATTATGGAGGGAATAGGGCTACACTCTCATCATAGAACTGAATGTCAGGGCAGCCTTGGCTTTCAATCACTTCTTTGAACTTTTTCTAGGCTGCTGTGGTTGTATAACATGCATTTATCTCTCTCTGTCTCCCAGCATATTTACATAGAATCGATGTGTCTGCTGTCATTTTATTGAACCAGAATAACAAACGTATTCTCTTGTCATAACTCTGTGTAAATAATCAAAGGATATAGGCTATAGCTGGGTGAAAGGGTTCTGTCTCCTGGTAATAGCAAAACCTTTTACACACAAAATTAACTCAGGTTTCTTTTTTCTTTTTTTTAACAGCTGTGTATAAAGGTGTATAAAATTTGAGATTCAGAAAAAGGGCTTAAAGGCCATTATGGTAAATGGTCACATTTTTATATAGGGCATTTCCACCTTCAAGGCGTTTTACAACAAGGAACCACTCAGCCATTCACGCACCAATGCACGCAGACACTGGGGGCAAAGTGGGTTAAGTGTCTTGCCCAAGGACACAACAACACAACCGCATTCATCTGTGGGAGCTAAAATCACACCGCCAACCTGTGGATTAGTGGATCTGACCTCTCAACCAATGACGATGTCGAGAACGAGATTCGAAACGCCGGATCAGTGGACAAACGCTCTACCAACTGAGCTACTGTTGCTCAGTAATAGGGGTTTTCGACTACACTACGGCACAGCTCAGCACAGTACACGGGGTGAAGCTTTTCCATGCAGTCGTCACCACCTGGAAAAGGGTGGCGTAGCCGGGTCGACACTGCCGTGATGTCATTTTTCAGTGATATTATTGCTGGTTTTCCACTTTCACAATTTGCTCTGTTGTTTATCCTCTTTTGACATGTTCGCTGTTGTCGGTGTGTTTTTTTACACTTGGCGGGGGATTATTTAAAGATCTTTGAGTTTTGCCATGTGTATGACAATATTTCCTCTGACCAATTATCATAAGTAGTATTATTAGTATTAGCATTAGTAGTGGTAGTAGCAGTAGTAGTAGGTGTAGTAGTAATTTTGGTGTATTAGTATTGTTTTTTTACCAATAGATGACAGATGAGAAACCTGTTCTCCTCTCACCTTTGTTTAGGCTCACTGTGCCTGTCACTATAACATAGAAGGTGTTATGTGACAGTGCAAAAGGGCAGGGCAATTACAAATGGTAGCTTTAAGATCGGTTGTATGTTTTACTTGCAGATAGTTGTGTAACTGAATGACTGTGAATAATACTTTGTAATCTCATGCCACTGTTCTCTACCCTCCCATTGACTATTAAAGGTCTATATTACACAAAATAAACTCTTGTGAGCTTTGAGATGTGTTATAATCCTGTTACCTCATCAACATATCGTTTTGTTTCATACATGTTTGAGTAATCCTTTGTTATTAGTCTGTCTGTGTCTCCAAGGCTCAAACTGCTGACATCTTATGATGTCATGAAGCAGGTGTTAACAGCAGCCTTTTCCCTTTTGGTTTTATTTTACAAACACGGTGGAGCAATTCCTGTATTACCACATGACATCACAAGGTGGAACAGAGTGGTTGCAGTTTGAGAGAAGATCTTAGCCTAAATATGAAGGATTTGTGTCGTAAACATGTGCGAAACAAAACACAGCTCACTTTTCTCTCAAGTGTATTCGTAAAGTATCATATTGGGAATGCATACGAAATGGCCCACACCCACTATAAATGAATTCAGACAAATTGATTCCATATTTACCACAGATAGTCAGACATTGTTTACCAGAACTCTTAAATAAACCCACTGTTGCGTATGGAAAAATATGTAAACAACAAGCCCACATTTTCTGAAGATGATTTATGGATCTGTCAGGGGGCACTAGATCTGAAAAGGAGATGTTCTGTATCTTACTTCATAAAAATGGACCAAAATGAATTCTCACATATAACAAAACTTCACTTGACTTGAACCAGTGCCTCTGGAGTGATGATAAACAGTAATCACAAGTACAAATAAAAGAGAGTGTGCTGGCTGCTCTCTCCCTATAATAAAACATGACATGACAACATGACAGTGCTAAGTATGAAAGGACCCGTATTACGCAATGTTGTGATCTATGTTATAATTAGGCCCGAGCCCCTACAGAGCGTAGGGCCTATTGCTTTTGCAACAATGATGCCTGGGCTTCGTTGTCAACTGTCTTACGAAGTTGTGCGCGAATTATTTAGAATCATGAATTACTATGGAAACGCCGCCAGAGCAAAGAGAACATGTTTTACCATTGAAAAGATATGATATTATGTTTTGAATCATTAATTACTATGGAAACGGTGCCAGAACAGCAACATTATGGAACTTATGAAATGGAGCCAAAGGAAAAGCCACAGTTTGAGAACGTTTTACCTTTCTAATGATACTTTTGTAATTGTTAATTACTATGAAAACAGCACCACAGAAAAGTCAACATTTTGAGGACTTCTTACCATTGAAAAGATATGATATTATATTTAGAATCATGAATTACTATGGAAACGACACCAGAGCAAAGAGAACATGTTTTACCATTGAAAAGATATGATATTATGTTTTGAATCATGAATTACCATGGAAATGGCGCCAGAGCAAAGAGAACATGTTTTACCATTGAAAAGATATGATATTATGTTTTGAATCATGAATTACTATGGAAATAACCTCAGAACAGCAACATTATGGAACTTATGAAATGGAGCCAAAGGAAAAGCCACAGTTTGAGAACGTTTTACCTTTCTAATGATACTTTTGTAATTGTTAATTACTATGAAAACAGCACCAGAGAAAAGTCAACATTTTGAGGACTTCTTACCATTGAAAAGATATATTATATTTAGAATCATGAATTACTATGGAAACGGTGCCAGAGCAAAGAGAACATGTTTTACCATTGAAAAGATATATTATGTTTTGAATCATGAATTACTATGGAAACGGCGCCAGAACAGCAACATTATGGAACTTATGAAATGGAGCCGGTCGCTCTCTCCGTGAACAGCAGTACCCTAGCAACCCATGCCGAAGGCATGGGACATGAATATTTGTTCTTGCTAACAAGTCATCGTCAACATTGAGTGAATGGGCTTCGCCTATTCACTCAATGTTGACAAAAGTACCGCGAAGCGCTCCTGTCCCCAAAACACACTACTGACATCAAGCTGTATCCAAGCCCCCATGCCGAAGGCATGGGCCATATTTACAGCTGCTAAAATGAATGGAAATCAATGGGGGTCAATGAGGGACTCCGACGAGATGGTGAATGACGGGCGCGTAAGTGCGTAAGTCGCATTTGATCGAACTCCTCTGAAGGCGCTTTGCCCAAAGGGATGAAAATCACCATACATCAACTAGAGAAGTGCGGCTTCAAAAGTTTTTTTTTTTTTTCCAGTTTTTTTAAAACTGTCATGGTTTAAGTGCGGCGCACCCACAAAGTTCAATCAAAATTTAGACAATATTCAGTGTGAAGATTTGCTCCCATTGGCAGACTTAGTCCGATCATGCTGACATTTGAGTCACTGATGCTGATCTCGGCCTGAATATAAAACACTATAAAACATATGGAAAATTACTATGGCGCCCCCTAGACATGAAACGTCAACATTATCGGATTTGTACCAAATTTGGGTATTAAATTCTATGCATGACTATGAGCAAAAAATACATTACGGACATGGTGAATTTTTCACTGTTGGCCAGGAGGGGGCACAAAGATTCCTCAAAAATCATTTAAAGGTGCACTATGTAGTTTTTCTGATGGAGGATGTGTTGGTCTGGGAAATTTGAATCACTACTGACTGATCTCGGCCTGAATATAACACACTGTAAAGCATATGAAAAGTGTGGGTCGGGTTTACGGTTATTAGGGTTAGTGTGGGCCATGGCGTTTGCTGGGCGCACACAAGGGCCAATCATCACCCATTTTCCACCCAGTGAACAATAACGAAAAGTCACTAAATTTGGCTAAGTGTTAAAGACTCTGCTTCTCTAACTTTTGGCTATTTCCATTTTCAAAAAATAAATAAAATGGCTCATCAGTGCTCCCTAACGACACAAAAATGCATACGAATGACACCAACAAAAATTTGCACATAGAATCATGAAATTTAACACAGAAGTCGATCATGACAAGACAAGTAAAAAATATCATGGCCACGCCCCCTGAAAAACAAGAAGGCGGCCATCTTGGATTAAAGTTTGCGAAGCTTAAACATAGTCCTCAGAAGGCGCTCACCCAAACGGCCTCAGATTTGGTCCAGGGGTGGCCACCAGGGGCCCGATGACTTCCCCAAATAATATTTAACACAATATTACACGCACATGTTTACTCCGATCGTGCTGAAATTTGAATCACTAATGCTGCTCTCAGCCTGAATACAATACACCAGTGGTCCCCAACCTTTTTGTCACCGCGGACCGGCCAACGCTTGACAATTTCACCACGGACCGAGGGCTGGGGGGGCTTCCTCATAACATTGCGCCAACAACATAACCAGTGTGTGAAATACCCATCAGTATTCAGGGGTCCCCATCTCCGAATTGTTGAGCAATACAGATCTACATTTTCAATATGCAGAAGCCTGTGCAAAGTTGTGTATTACAATGTAAGCAAACGAGTGAATATGATATTTTCTGATCTATGTTATAATGTTGTTTCCTCATCACAAACCTGCATGTTTGGCTGGAGTTCTTCTCTCAAACTGAAAACACTGTTCCACCTTGTGATGTCATGTGGTAATACAGGCATTTCTCCACTGTGTTTTTAAACTCCATCCAACTTCACTAGTGTTGTATAAGTTTTCAGCTTGTCCAAGAAAGGGTGGAAGTAAAAGACTGAAGACCGACTGGACGTCCTAAGCAGGAAAAGTTTATTTACCATCAGTATGGGCCCAGGGGTCTTGAAAAGTCAACATAGTCTGAGATCAAAAGTGAACGTAGTCTGATCTTTGAGTGTTCAAGCCCCTTTGACTCTGCGTTCAAACGAGGGGGTTTATAAAGTGAGTGGGTCAGACTATGAAGACCAGCAGGCACCAGTTAGACAGAAATATGCCACAGTTTAGATAGTGGTGCCAGTGGTGTGTTAAGAGAAGATCATGGTGTAAATACAGCTTTTGTGAGTCAATGTTCAACTCAGAGATTTACATGGAGGATAAATTACTTAATCTCTATTATAACTAGAATCATATGGATAATTTCAGCCCTGATATTGCCAGTCTCTACTGAACTAAAGGTAAATGGAGCTGTTAACATGAATAGCAGCACTGCATGACATCACAAGATGGAACAGAGCATTTTGAGTTGTAGCAATGTAGACAGACTAATATTAGAGGATTGCTGAAACAAAACAACTCCAGGTATGTTTTGAGGTGGTAACAGCATTATAACATTGCTTAAAAATGTTAAAATTGTTAATAATCTGATACAAGCAATAACAGTCTCTAGAAGTGCTTCTGACTGTTTAGATTTCAGTAAAAAATAATGGGATAAATTATAGAAAAGCAATGAATACAGTGAACTCAAGACAGTCTTGAGTTTTGATTTTTTTTGATTTTTTAGTCATTTACCTGCTTTATCTCATCTGCTTCTGTATCTTCTTTCACAGGTTACGGAGGAAAGAAAGGCGCCCTGGAGAAGTGCTCGTCGTGTAAAGGCAGAGGGGCGCAGGTCAAAGGCAGATTGGTCCAGGCAGGATTCAGTAGATCCACAACAGGTGCTCATACTGCCAGGGACAAAGGGAGAAGTTCAGCTCCACTGCAAGAAAGAGACCAGGAGTTCTGTTTTGTTTTTTTTCATTCACACATGTTTAAAGCACGAACCCTGCAGATTTAGGCGAGTAGAGTTCTTCTCTCAAACTGAAAACACACTATTGCACCTTGTGATGACATGTGGAATTGCCCATCTCTTTTGAACTAAAGGGAAAAGGAGCTGTTAACTTGAAAACTACCATTTCATGACATCACAAGGTGGAACAGAGCATTTTCAGCTTTGGAGATGTAGACAGACTCATAATTAAGGATTACTCAAACATGCAAATGCAGCAAAACACAACTGCACAGGAGAAATGAAGGTCAATTACCGGTTCTTTTCTGTTTCAGACCTCGTTTTAATCAGTACAGTTGCTGCCGTGTTAAAAGGCACTGTTCAGGTACATAAACTTGTATATCTTTAAAAAATAAAAAAAATAAAAAAATTAAGTGGATGCGGCTTATATGCAGGTGTGCTCAATAGTCCAGAAAATACGGTAATCTTCTCAAACTAAAACACCTAGTACATTACTGACAGTAATTGTGTCTCCAGCTTCTCCATAACAGACAGCGCTTTAAACCCATCACATGTCCTATTGTCATTTGAGTAAGTAAGTAAGTAAGTAAGTAAGTAAGTAAGTAAGTAAGTAAGCAAGCTTTATTTATATAGCACCTTTCACAGATAAAATCACAAAGTGCTTTACAGAGTGCAAGTAAAAATAGATGAAGTGCAAAACAACAATAATAAATGTTAAAACAGGTAAATAAGACAAAGAGCAGTGAATTAACTAAAAGCTTGTTTGAATAACAGTGTCTTTAGCTGCTTTTTAAAAGAATCAACAGATTCAGCCACACGAAAAGACAGAGGCAGGGCATTCCACAGTCTAGGGGCTACTGCTTGAAAGGACAGGTCTCGAGTTTTAAATCGGGTCTTTGGGACCTTCAGGAGGTTTTGACCTGAAGACCGGAGGGAGCGGCCAGAGGTGTGAGGGAACAACATTTCTGAAATGTATTCAGGGGCCTGTCCATTAAGAGCTCTAAAAGTCAAGACTAAAATTTTAAAATCAATTCTGAATTTGACAGGTAGCCAATGTAAAGCAGATAAAACCAGAGTGATGTGTGCTCTTCTGTTGGTTCCTGTTAAAAGCCTTGCTGCAGCATTCTGGACTAACTGGAGGCGAGTGACTGCAGATTTGTTAAAACAAGTAAAAAGAGAATTACAATAATCTAAAGGAGAAGAAACAAAAGCATGGATAATCAATTCCAGATCAGATTTAGATAATATTGCACTCAGTTTAGAGATAGATCTCAGATGGTAGAAGCAGTTTTTAACCAAAAGTCTTGAGTGGCTGTCCAGGGACATTGACTGGTCAAATAGAACACCAAGGTTTCTAAGGCTCGGCTGGGAAGAGGAGCCCAGAGAACCCAGGTGTTGTTTGATCAAAGGAACTTTCTGTTCAGGAGCAATGATCAGAGTTTCAGTTTTCCTAAAATTTAATTGAAGACAGTTCTGAGCAAGCCAGTCCTCAATAGATGAGACACAATTTAAGAGCTCAGCTAACTTGTGTAACCCTGAATCATTGAAGGAGCAGTACAATTGGATGTCATCAGCATACAAATGGTAAGACACATTTTTGAAGGTGCTTATAATTTTACCGAGAGGGCTGATGTACAAAAGGAACAGAATTGGGCCTAGGACTGAGCCCTGAGGGACACCGTGTAACAGGGAAGTGACTTCAGACATTATATTATTCACAAACATGGCAAAAGTTCTGTTGGTCAGATAAGAAGAAAACCATGAAAGAACAGTCCCAGAAATTCCTATCTCATTTTGCAGTCGACATAACAGTATTTTGTGGTCAACTGTGTCAAAAGCTGAGGACAGATCTAATAAAACCAATACACTGTACTGACCAGAGTCTGCAGCCATTAATATATCATTAGAGACCTTTAACAGGGCAGTCTCAGTGGAATGCATCCTGCGGAACCCAGACTGAAACTTATCATGAATACACTGACTATTCAGAAAAGTCAGCTGCCCTGAAACTACTTTCTCGATAACCTTAGCTAGAAAAGGCAATTTTGATATTGGCCTGTAATTGCCTGGCTCTGATGGATCCAAATTTGGCCTCTTCAGAACAGGACTTAAAACTGCCTGTTTGAGAGACCTTGGTACTACCCCAGTTGACAGAGAAATATTTATCAATCTGACAATATGTGGACCAATCATATCAAAAACCTTTAAAAACAGTGAGGTGGGTACAACATCAAGTGGGCAGGAAGAGGGTTTCGTCTTTTTTAGTAAAGCACTAACATCCTCCAAAGTCACAGGCATAAATGAAGACCAAGAGCACAACGAAGAACCAACACTGGGGGTACTATCCGGAGATGGCTTCACATTTGCCCTGATATCGTCAACCTTTTTCACAAAAATTTTAAAAATTTGTTACAGTCTTCTGTTGTGTGTATGGGCACCAGCGGGGCTGAAGGTGATACAATGTTATGGATAAATAATCCGATCTGGCCTGTTTAATCATTTCATTCAGCGATGAGATCAACTCTCTTAAACGTAGTCTGTGCACTTCAAGCTTTGTAGATTTCCACAGGCGTTCTACCTGACGACATGTTCTCCTAAAAGCCATGATGTTCTCATTCATCCACGGACAGGGTTTATTAGGAGATATTTTGATCTTAACAGGAGCAACCTCATTTAAGATAGACCGGCAATGGTTATTAAAAGACTGGGCAAAAGAATCCACTTCATTGCAACTGTCACAACAAGTTGGTTTAAATAATTCAGAGAATTTCTCAACTGCAGTTTGATTTATAATTCGCCTTTGAGAAATCACTTTATGCAGATGGCTATCTACATCAAAAGACAAATTAAAATACACACAGCTGTGGTCTGTAACATGAACATCCACAATACTGAGCTGGTCTATGTTAACCTCTTGAGACCCTGTGGCCTCATACGAGGACATTACATTTTGCCTCTTAGCACCATGATTTTCAATTATTTTAAACTTTCACCTGTAATCAACTAAAAACCTCTACAGCAGCTCCCGAAAGTAAAAAAAAAAACTGCATGGTAAAGTTTAGATGCAAAATTTATGAATAAAACCAATGTATTTATGTACAATAATGTCTCTTCATGTATCTTAATGTATCTTCATTTGGCATTAAAATTTGACACATTTTATTGACCACAGCAGACGAGAGCATCAGGAAATGTCATGTCCTCGTTTGAAGACATTGGGACTATGTTATATTATTGATTGTACATGTTGTTAGGTAAACTTGGGAATATTTAGATGAGTTCACAGTTATAAATTGCTGGACGTTTCTGCTGCTATAGGGAAACTGCTGCCTGTCTCCACTTTTTGCACCTCTACTTTTTTTGTAACGATTGAAAACCAGAAAAAATTAAAACTGTGGACCACATTTTCAGGCCTTTTTGTGTGTTTTTAACCTCACTCACTGAACCCCAACCCGCTCACTGTCGACCTACGTCACATTTGGCAGGTTTAGGGGTTGAAATAAACAGCTAATTGCTGTTTGTTTGTTTTTTGTAATTTATTTATACATTTTAATGTTTTTACATTTTTTAACCAATGGTGTCATACAGAAGACTTACTTAGTAGGTCCTACTTATCCCAAATAGCAAGAAGAAATGAAAAATGCACACCAGACAAAAGCTCGGGTCTCAGGAGGTTAAGGCCAAAGGAAAAAACAAGGTCCAATATATGTCCTTTCTTATGTGTGGGACCCGACACATGCTGTTTAAAATGAAACGACTCAGTGAGTGACAGTAACTCAGAGGCCACACTGCAAGAAGGGTCATCAATGTGTATGTTAAAATCCCCAAGAATTAAAACTTTCTCAAGTTTGATAACAGAGGATAGAAACTCAGAAAAATCATCCAAGAACGCACGCAGGACCAGGACGTCTATATATTAAAACACAATAAAATGAGTCAGTATGACCAACCTCAGCCAACTGCAGCTCAAATGAGTAGAAAGGGTCCGGCTTCATAAGTCTACAGGAGAAGCTGTCCCGGTAGATGAGAGCGAGTCCGCCTCCACGCCGGGCAACACGCGGGGTCCCAAACACGGAACCGGAATCCGGTGGGCACAGTTCATTCAAGTGGGTGTATTCCTGTTCTCGCTGCCAAGTCTCCGTCAAGAACATAAAATCCAAGCGTTCTTCTTTAAACAAGTCACCAAGGAAAAAAGCTTTATTCGCTATAGAGCGAGCGTTCAGCAGGGCGATCCGTATTGGCTTAGCGCACTCGGCCGCAGATGCGCGCTGGCCAGCTGGACATCGCAAAGGAGACAGGAGACCTTCCACACAGTCGGCTTGACAGGTGACAGCTTGTAGGATCCGCTCACGCGGTGCTGGGAGCTTGGCTTGTCGAGTCGGGAAGATCCGGTCAGAGTGCCACAGACGCGGCGACGCACGGGACAACGGTGACGCATGGGCCGGGTCCCACCCTGGCTCGCAGACTGGAACCGGCCGGAGGCAGCGCTCATCCCCTGCAAATCCGAATCCGCTCACGGTGATTTTCCCCCGCTCCTTCCTCAGCCTGGTCTGAATCCCAGCCCTGGATCCCCGCTTCCTTCTTCGGCCGCGGCGCTTTGCCAGCCGCAGGTATTCAGGAGATGACGTGGCGCATTCAAATTTTGGAGGGAAATACTCCGAATACCTGGCCCAGGTAATGCAAACATCCTCCTTAATACGAAATAAAGTGTGCCGATCATATTGATATTGAAAGACAGCTGAGACACAGTTAGTTGACAGGCTTGATAAAGCAAAATATAATATCAGACAGCTCATAACAATGCGAGACAGTTGAGATGGAGCAGAGGCCAAGCCAATCACAGGCGCCATCTTGACTCCCGAGTAACAGTGTTCTTAATTTTGCTTTTGTTTACAGATTGAATTCCCAGAAAAAAGACGGGCTCCCTAAACACCTCATGTACCAGCTGGAGAGACGACTGCCTCCCAGAGAGGACGTGATGCTGACGGTCAACATGGGGGAGGTGGACCTGGTGGAGGTGGATGTCCAGTGCCAGACACAATGAACCGCTCCTCTGCCCAAACTCAAAGTGGCTGCCAGAGTTTTGTGTTCCTCGTTTGAGGCATGGACTCACTGTAAATGTTTGTTACATCTTTATTTAAGTGTGTTTTTGTCCTATTCTACTTTCTGTGAAGATAATTTCATATTTTTGGTAATAAAATGCACAATATTTACAAATGTGGTCTTAATTTATTGTCTCTTCTCAGTGTAGAACTAAAAGTAAACCTGTCAGGAGTTTTTACATGGCTGTAAACGAATATTAGTGGGAGTCAGTAATTAGTGGTAGTAATTCTGGTGTGCTGTTTTCTGGAGGGTCTGCACCTGCTTTTCTCCATGAGGATGTTAATACTTTGCCTGGAATGTTCAGCACCTTTACTCCCTCTTTATTGGTTAGTTGTGTGATTTTTTTTTAAAACTGTTCATTGGCAGTGCAATAAAAAACTTTATTTTTCCACCACAATAGAAGGAACTCTGTCCTTTGAGATTCTATACTTCTGTACTTTGCCCTGAAATATCTAAAAGGTAAATGCACAAATGTGGAACCTGTGTGTTTCTATTAGTGATACACCCAAGAACTGACTGGATTACAATCAGCAAAATATAAAAAAATGTCATTTTAATAATATTTTTAGCTATATATGGCCTATAGAAAGTTATGATGTCATTTGAAATCCAGCAACAGCTTAGGCTGGATTTATAATATATCTATATTAGATATGGTCGGCATAGATGCATTTTTATATATCTCTACATCTATATCCACACTGGTTTTGCTCCTAGTGCCCTTGTGGGAGTTTCAAACCCAGGTCCCCCATGGGAAAGTCCAGTGACTAACCCATTGAGCTAACCAGCCGCTTGGGGGCGCATCCCGGACGAGGTGCTGTGTTTTGAAGGGGCACAAAACACTTCCTGCCCCTAAACCCACCAATAGCTTTAGGACACGTGGCCTGGTGATTAGCACCAGGTGTGTGTGATTAAGTAGCACAGGTGTGTATAATTAGGCGCGCCCCGGTGCTCACAGGATATGTGCAGAAGAGGAGAGCTCCACCGGGAGCTCCACCGGGAGCAGCGGATACGTGGATTTGTTTGTGACAGCAGCGCGTTGGAATTACGCTCTTCTAACGCGCATTTAGCCACAGCAACATGGACATGTGAAAGTTTATCACTGCAGCTCCAGAACAGCTAAACTCTGGGAAAGGCGCATATTTGGCCACAGCACGTGCAGCTCCAGAACGCCAAACTCTGGAAAAGGCGCATATTTGGCCACAGCACGTGCAGCTCCAGGACGCCAAACTCTGGAAAAGGCGCATATTTGGCCACAGCACGTGCAGCGCCATGCTACGCGGGACTACGGAGACGGCGCAGCGGCGGGAGTATGAAGACGGTGCAGCGGCGCAGCGGCGGGACTACGCAGACGGTGCAGCGCGTCCAGATCACCGCGTCAGCATGTTGAACCAGGCGAAGAAGCCAACACCAGATAAGATTTACCAATATGGTTTTACCTGTTGCCTGACCAGCCGAGACCCAACCATACACACTTTTACAACTTTACTACTTTATAAAGCCTGTTACAGTCGAACCGGATGTTTCTGAAGTCCCTCATACAGGTGGGATCCATAACAAAGGGGAAATATCACTTGGGCTTTTGCCAACTGGATAAACTGAATTGAATTTCTTTGTGGTGCAATAATCTATTTGGTGACATGTTTTTAGACTGTTTTGGCTGGTCACGCAACTTCACCCGTTGGTGAATTCGACCGATTATCGCAATGTTTGGGTTTTTGTCGCAGTGTTGGTGAATAATGTTCGTGCTGCCGCTGTTTCTCGCTGTGCTTGGTTTTTTTTAACGCAATGTGGTTTTAATAATGCTTTGCTGCGCTTTCATATGGCATTTGTGGCAATGCTTTTGTTGAGAGGAAACGCTGTGTTTTCATAGTCTAGATGTGTCTAAATATAAGGGAAACCCGGGGTCGAACATGTCGTGAAATTTTCTGGAAAAAGGTAAGTGAACACTGAGAAATGAAACAGGCTAGAACCCGATACTCAGAAAAACAAGAGGCCCGGTAGAGTTCAATTTGTCAACTGGATAGAGTTTTTGGTAGATGTTTCACTGCTCATCCAAGCTGTTTCTTCTGTTCTTGTCCACTTAACAAAGTGAACTCTACCCTTTGCCATTTTTAGCTGATGATTAATGCCATAAACAGGGAGGTCATTATAGTTCTGTGGGTGAGGTAGGCAGGCTTTACGAATTTCTTATGATCCGTTCTTCACCATTGCCAGTGCTCCAGGAGCAGGTGAGGCAGGCGCACTTAACGAATTTTTTATGATCCGTTCTTCACTATTGTCAGTGCTCCAGGAGCAGGTGAGGCAGGCGCACTTAACGAATTTCTTAGTACTTGACGAATTTTTGCGTTTGACCCGTTCTTCAACCATTAACAGTGCTCCAGGAGCAGGTGAGGCAGGCGCATTTGACGAATTTCTTATGATCCGTTCTTCACCATTACCAGTGCTCCAGGAGCAGGTGAGGTAGGCGCACTTGACGAATTTTTAGCACTTGACGAATTTCTGACGATGGAATTTTTTTGCAATTAAACCTCCCCCCCCAACTCTGTACATTGAGCATACAGCCCGCAGCCATATAGTTCTAAGCCCGCAATTTCCCATAGAAGCACAAGGCATTTTTTGCTAAATCAAACTGCTCGTGTTCGGCTGACGAGGCATCCACCGCTTTCATAAAGGCCAAATTTTGTAGGGATTATAATGTATTTTTACAATGAGAACTTTAAAAAAAATCATCCAAGCACCTAAAAATCAGCTTTGTATTAGTTAGCCTAGCCCAGCGCTAGCTCTGCTCTAGCAACGCTCTGCTCTAGCAACGCTCTGACTGGTCAGAACTACGTTTCTGATGTCACACGTTGGGCTGCGGAAGTAAAACTTTTTTGGGGTCATGCGCCAATGAGCACAGCCCATTTAAAACAATATGGCGCCATTTTGGATTCATCCAGATTTTATTATAGTTCTATGGGCCATCGGATTTTTTACCTTGCTGTGCTAACTAGTAGTGTACTGCTAAACGCTACTGGGACATTTAATTACTAACCATTTTTCAGGTTTTGGATGGAGTCTAACCTTTTTCTTTTTTTACAGGCAGCAGTTTTTTGTAATGTTTTTACATAACAATTACATTAAAGTTAAAACATGTCTGCCATTATATTACTAACCCATACTTTTTTAGGCTGGCGTCTAACTTTTTTATTTATTTTTTTATTTATTTTTTTACAGGAAGCACTTTTACTATCACCATGTTGATTTTAAGCATTTATTGTTATAACATAAGCTAATGCTGTGAATCTACTTAAATTCATGTCTAGTTTACTGACTAACACATTTTCTGGTTTTAGGATGGTGTCTAACCTTTTTTACAGGCAGCAGTTTGTCATGTTTTTTTTAAAGCATTTATTGCCCATAACTAAAGCTCAATCTCCTTCAGTTCATTTCTAGTTAATCATGTTTTAGCTTTAGCCGTGTTTAAATTAGCCAAATCTAAATCTACCTCATGTCTTGCAACTGTGAGGCATAAAGATCATCTGCGGCAACTGCAGCGGATGATCTGTTAATTATTAGTTTATTATTTAAACACAGCTAAGACTAAAACATGTCCATGTTACTGACTAGCCCTTAAATTTTAACATTGCTAAGATAAACTATGCTAGCTTTAGTTGTACTGCTAAGCTAAACGCTACTGTGACATATAATTTACATGTGGTGGTGGGGATGTGTCTAACCTCTTTTTACAGGGAGCAGTTTAATTATCAGTTACTTAAATTCATAGCTCATTTATTTCAATACAGCTAAAGCTAAAACATTATGTGTGACACGTTATTGACTAACCTGTAAATGTTCTGGTTTTAGGATGGCGTCTAACTTTTTTTTTTTCAGGGAGCAGTTTTATTATCACCATGTTGATTTAAGCATTTATTGTCCATAAGCTAAATCTACTTGCATTCATTTATAGTTTATTTAAATACAGCTAACGCTAAAATATGATGTCTGCCATTATGTTACTAACATTTTCTGGTTTTAGGATGGTGTCTAACCTTTTTTACAGGGAGCAGTTTTATTATTGCCATGTTGATTTAAGCATTTACTCTCCATTGTAAAGCCAAGTCTACTTAATGTCTTGCAACTATAGCAGATTTTAGATTATTATTTGAATACAGCTAAGGCTTAAACATGTGTTATGTTACTGACTAGCCTAGCATAGCTAAACTGTTGCCACTAGTTGTGTACTGCTAAGATAAACGCTACTGTGACATATAATTTACATGTGGTGGTGGGGAGGTGTCTAACCTCTTTTTACAGGGAGCAGTTTAATTATCAGCTACTTAAATTCATGGCTCGTTTATTTCAATACAGCTAAAGCTAAAACATTGTTTGACACGTTATTGACTAACCTGTAAATGTTCTGGTTTTAGGATGGCGTTTAACTTTTTTTTTTTTTTCAGGGAGCAGTTTTATTATCACCATGTTGATTTAAGCATTTATTGCCCATAAGCTAAATCTACTTGCATTCATTTATAGTTTATTTAAATACAGCTAACGCTAAAATATGATGTCTGCCATTATGTTACTAACATTTTCTGGTTTTAGGATGGCGTCTAACCTTTTTTACAGGCAGCAGTTTTTATTATCACTGATTTTAAGCATTTATTGCCCATAAAACAAGCTAAAACTAAATCTACTTAAGTTCATGTCTAGTTTATTTTAATACAGCTAAAGCTAAAACATACTGCATATTCAAATTCATGTCTTGTTTACTGACTTAACACATTTTCCGGTTTTAGGATGGTGTCTAACCTTTTTTCTTTTTTTACAGGCAACAATTTTTTGCCATGTTTTAAGCATTTATTGTCCATAACCTAAAGCTCAATCTCCTTCAGTTCATTTCTAGTTAATCATGTTTTAGCTTTAGCCGTGTTTAAATTAGCCAAATCTAAATCTACCTCATGTCTTGCAACTGTGAGGCATAAAGATCATCTGCGGCAACTGCAGCGGATGATCTGTTAATTATTAGTTTATTATTTAAACACAGCTAAGACTAAAACATGTCTGTCATGTTACTGACTAGCCCTTAAATTTTAATATTGCTAAGATAAACTATGCTAGCTTTAGTTGTACTGCTAAGCTAAACGCTACTGTGACATATAATTTACATGTGGTGGTGGGGATGTGTCTAACCTCTTTTTACAGGGAGCAGTTTAATTATCAGTTACTTAAATTCATGGCTCATTTATTTCAATACAGCTAAAGCTAAAACATTATGTTTGACACGTTATTGACTAACCTGTAAATGTTCTGGTTTTAGGATGGCGTCTAACTTTTTTTTTTTCAGGGAGCAGTTTTATTATCACCATGTTGATTTAAGCATTTATTGTCCATAAGCTAAATCTACTTGCATTCATTTATAGTTTATTTAAATACAGCTAACGCTAAAATATGATGTCTGCCATTATGTTACTAACATTTTCTGGTTTTAGGATGGTGTCTAACCTTTTTTACAGGGAGCAGTTTTATTATTGCCATGTTGATTTAAGCATTTATAGTCCATTGTAAAGCCAAGTCTACTTAATGTCTTGCAACTATAGCAGATTTTAGATTATTATTTGAATACAGCTAAGGCTTAAACATGTGTTATGTTACTGACTAGCCTAGCATAGCTAAACTGTTGCCGCTAGTTGTGTACTGCTAAGATAAACGCTACTGTGACATATAAATTACATGTGGTGGTGGGGAGGTGTCTAACCTCTTTTTACAGGGAGCAGTTTAATTATCAGCTACTTAAATTCATGGCTCGTTTATTTCAATACAGCTAAAGCTAAAACATTATGTTTGACACATGTTATTGACTAACCTGTAAATGTTCTGGTTTTAGGATGGCGTCTAACTTTTTTTTTTTCAGGGAGCAGTTTTATTATCACCATGTTGATTTAAGCATTTATTGTCCATAAGCTAAATCTACTTGCATTCATTTATAGTTTATTTAAATACAGCTAACGCTAAAATATGATGTCTGCCATTATGTTACTAACATTTTCTGGTTTTAGGATGGTGTCTAACCTTTTTTACAGGGAGCAGTTTTATTATTGCCATGTTGATTTAAGCATTTATTGTCCATTGTAAAGCCACGTCTACTTAATGTCTTGCAACTATAGCAGATTTTAGATTATTATTTGAATACAGCTAAGGCTTAAACATGTGTTATGTTACTGACTAGCCTAGCATAGCTAAACTGTTGCCGCTAGTTGTGTACTGCTAAGATAAACGCTACTGTGACATATAATTTACATGTGGTGGTGGGAGGTGTCTAACCTTAACATGCTAATCCAGCCTTTTACAGGTAGCACTGGGATATTTGGCCTAGTACAGAGTGTGGACTACTGAGAAATGAACGTTCACCTCTATTTGATGTCAAAATGCCAAAAAAAGGTCACAGGAGAAAACCTCAAGAGATGAAGTAACTGAACTAATAAAGTGTGCCACCCAAACACCTTTCATACCCAAATACATCAAAGTTAAAGAAAATGGAGCCCTGAGGAGCCATCTATTAAAGTGCAAACGCTGAACAGTGACCAAACAATTACATTTTTGAAAAATGGATTGCATTGTGGACAACCTACAAACAAAACATGTCCTGGGACTAATCTGGAGGAAAGGAGTCTTACCTGGCACAAAGAGTTTGAATGTTGATCCTGGGATCCCAAAGGAAGGAAAGACAAAGGCTGGAGGCTGAGAGAATCGCACAAGATGGAGAAATGTTCAAACCCGAACATTTTAAATCGAGCTGATGATTACTTTCCCTTGTGAGGGGAATTCACTCTTTGCATTTTAGCCATTTATCACCTTGACTCTTGGGCCACACACCAGCTGAGTGTAATGGTTCAAACCTTCTTCCTGCTGCTGGTTTCACAGGTTTTATTGGTCTGTCCATGCAGACTTGAACTCGGTAGGTATTTGAGGTCTGTCCATGCAGACTTAAACTCGGTAGGTATTTGAGGTCTGTCCGTGCAGACTTAAACTCGGTAGGTATTTGAGGTTCTCTGTGAACCTTGTGTCATCTCAAAACAAGGTCTGAATATGCCAACGATGCTTGTTACTGTAAGGTTTTGGTTTTGGGCCTGAACTGGTGTGTGCCAGATTCTAAACATTGGCACAGTTTTGGAGATCTAAATGTGAAACAGATTTAAGCACTGATGTGTGATGGTCTCATGAGTTTGAGACAATAAAACCCCTGATTACAAACTAACATTTCCACAGGTTTAACTGTTTTGTCTGAACTGGTCTAACTTTGGGCCAGATTTGGACTGGTTTGAGTGTAATAACTCTGGTCTTAACCTTTACGCTAGACTGAAAAACTGGTTATTCTAAACTAACACTTCCACAGGTTTAACTGATTTTTCTGTTCATTTAGTGTGAAAACCAGGTCTGAACTGACAATCTTGGGTTTTTAAATGTGTTTTGTATTTGGTCTGGTCTGAGGTGGTCTAACTTTGGGCCAGATTTGGGACTGGTTTGAGTGTAATAATTCTGGTCCTAAGCTTTACACTGGACTGAGATACTGGTTATTCTAAACTTCCACAGGTTTAACTGATTTTTCTGTTCACTTAGCATCAAAACCAGGTCTGAACTTGACAGTCTTGGGTTTTTAAATGTGTTTTGTATTTGGTTTGGTCTAAATGTGCCCGATTTGCACTGGTTTGAGTGTAATTGCTCTGGTCTTAACACTTCCACAGGTTTAACTGATTTTTGTTCATTTAGCGTGAAAACCAGGTCCGAACTTGACAATTTTTTTTAAATGTGTTTTGTGTTTAGTTTGTTTTGAACTGGTATAAATGTGCCAGATTTGGACTGGTTTGAGTGTAATAACTCTGGTCTTAACCTTTACGCTAGACTGAAAAACTGGTTATTCTAAACTAACACTTCCACAGGTTTAACTGATTTTTTCTGTTCATTTAGTGTGAAAACCAGGTCTGAACTGACAATCTTGGGTTTTTAAATGTGTTTTGTATTTGGTCTGGTCTGAGGTGGTCTAACTTTGGGCCAGATTTGGGACTGGTTTGAGTGTAATAATTCTGGTCCTAAGCTTTACACTGGACTGAGATACTGGTTATTCTAAGCTTCCACAGGTTTAACTGATTTTTCTGTTCATTTAGCATCAAAACCAGGTCTGAACTTGACAATCTTGGGTTTTTAAATGTGTTTTGTATTTGGTTTGGTCTAAATGTGCCCGATTTGCACTGGTTTGAGTGTAATTGCTCTGGTCTTAACACTTCCACAGGTTTAACTGATTTTTGTTCATTTAGCGTGAAAACCAGGTCCGAACTTGACAATTTTTTTTTTAAATGTGTTTTGTGTTTAGTTTGTTTTGAACTGGTATAAATGTGCCAGATTTGGACTGGTTTAGAGTGCGATGGCTCTGAACTGAGATACTGGTTATTCTAATCTCAAACTCTTCCTCAGATTTGCATTGTTAATTGACCTTTTAAACCATCTGTTAACATTTCTTTTTGAACACTGTGATTTAACACAAGGTTAAGTGTCTTACTAATGTTGTGGGTCATTGCTGCCATTTTGTTTGTTGTTGATTCTGACTCTTCTGAAATCTCAGTGTTTTACCTAAACTGTTAAACGAGTCTTCACAGGTCCGAGGCTGCTGTTTGTGGTGAGTATGTGCGCACTTACTAACATACTAACCTTAAAAAACACGGGCGGTGGGTTAATCCAGCCACAGAGGGCGCTGTGCCCCTCTGTGCCAGTCCCCAGCCTGGACAAATGGAGAGGGTTGCTTTGGCATAAAACCACCGCCTTTATCATGATCCACACATGAGAAACCCTTTATTATTCGCCTGTGTACGTCTCTAAAGCTCAGTGCTCTGTTCACATGCTGATGTCATGCAGTGATGGTTTGAGAGTTAACTGCTACTTTTTTATCTTTAGTTTCATGGAGATAGTGAAACTCCGCTCTCAGTCTCCGTCTCTTCAGAAACGACGATGCTGTCAGGGCCAAAGAAGCCACTGGACACGCCGACTAATGCTGAACTGGAGAAGATGGAAAAGCTTGAAGCACTTGTTGAACCTGCAGGTAGGGCTACTTTAAAAATAACAAATATTTAGAATTTATTTTATTAAAAAAATGAAAACGTGATTTATTCTCTCTTTGATTGCTGGTAATTTATTGCGAAAAATTAATGTTGTAGTTTTAACAGTTGTAGTGGTTATGAATTATGCAAAGGAGGAAAACCTACACAATAGTTTCTCTGGAGCTTAATCATGTGCAGGCCTGCCTCTTTTTCATCATGCAGTATTGTTTACATTTTATTTCTTTGGCACTTTATGTACAGGGCATAATGATTTTACTCTTTATATAATTATATTACTCTTATTATATTTATATATCTGTTATTAATGGCACTCTTTGGTTTTTCATGGCAGGTATGTGGCTGAGCTTTTGGGTGGTGAACAGTACATCTCCTGCACTGCGCCGTTTGTTCCTGGTGATGGAGACGACGACCCAGACCATGTGCTCCGGTTTAAAGCAGCCTTCACGTCTGACCTGTCAAAGCGGAAGGAAAGCCCCAATGTCCAGTGGTCGAAAATGGCAACAGCTCTTCACTCCAGATTTAAGGACCTGAAAAGCCTCCCGAGATCTGAAAGAGGAAGTCTGGAATCTTCATGCAGCTTGCTTCTCACAGGGAAATGGACCCAGATCCACCTCAAAATAAAATAAACCTCCTGTTGGCTGATTCAGATGAAGTGAACCCAGAATCGGACATGACTGTGGCTCGGTGCAGAGGTGAGGACTGAACATGCAGCAGCCGACCCAAGCTTGGCACCTCTGGCAAACCAATATCTGGCTACACCTGCAGCAACGGTGCCGTGTGAAAGACTTTGCTCACTCTGTTCATACACTGATGTTACATATTACTAAGTTCACTGCCGTTATTTCAAGCTAAGAAGTATGTGTTTGTAATGTTGCCATTTTATTTTTTAATAAGCATAAGAGTGTAATCTGACTCAAAGTTCTGGCTCTGCACTTTTCTGAAAGAAAATAAACAAAAGGTCAAAAAGGAAATTCTTTTTGTGTTTGATTCTCAATTAAGAAACGGTGGTAATTGCTTTACATTATGGCTTTAAAACGGAAAATGCAAAATAACACAATTTTAAACATGCAATGCGATTATAAATATATAATTTTGATATGCAACTTTGTACTAATAACTGGATAATGGTTTAAATTAGGGCTGTCAAATTATTAATTTGGTTTGGATTGGATCACCCCTTGGTTTGAATCCTACTTGTCCCACAGACAACAGTGTGTTTCCCTGTCTGGTTTTAAATCTTCCTACCTTCACTGTCCCCCAAGGTAGCATTTTAGGACCTATTTTATTTAGTGTTTTTATTAATGATTTCCCGGAAATGTGTCCAAATATCAATGTCCAGCTGTATGCTGACGATGCTATAATTTTCACACATGCTAAAACTGTACAAGAAGCATCAGAAAAGTTAAAATCAGCCATGACTCAAGTCCAAAAGTGGGTCAGGAACTCATTCTTACAACTCAATATAAAGAAAACTGCTTGCATGTTCAGTAAAAAAACAACTGAGCTGCAGCGGTCCAATGTTTTCCTGGACAGAGTAGAACTCAGTCTCGTCAAAGAGTTTAAATACTTGGGACTGACTTTGGACCCGACATTAACATTCAAAAAACACATTAAGCGCCTTACAAAAACTTAATTTTAACTTGGTGAATTTTAGACAGGCAAGACCCTTTATGACTCTATGCGGCACGAATGTTTTTACACTCACTTGTAAAACTTTCATGCCAAAGCCAACTAATTGTGACACGAACAAAAATGGTGTGATAGCGCCCCCTGCAGGACAGTGAAATTTTGCATGGACGGTCAAAATTTTAGTTTTTAGAAAATGTACCAAATTTTGTACAAAATTACTTTGGGCCATCTCAATCAAAAAAGCCAATGTAAACCATATGGTATTTTTAACCGTGTTGCCATGGTGATGCATGAAAGCTCCAATGTTATCCTAACGGGAAAGATCAGATAAATTCCCATTCATGAAAATGTTTTTACTTTCACAGAATTTTCTCATATTTGGCTCAATGACTCTTCATGTCATCCCAATCAAAAAAGTCAATGACAACCATATGGAATTTTTAACCGTGTTACCATGGTGATGCACGAATACTCCAATGTTATCCTAATGGGAACATTTCAACAATTTCTTACTTTTCAAAGTGATATAACGGCTTAATAGTTTTATTGAAGAACGTGAAATTTGGCACAGTGATTCTTCAGGTCAGTCCGAACAAAAAAGTCCGGGGGCCAAGGTTGTATTTTGCATGGTGTTGCCATGGCGATGTCCCAAAGTGCCCATGTTAGTCAATGTTAACACATCAACATCTCCGGTATGTGTGGACTTTGTGTTTAGTGACAAGTTCAGCCCAAAGCCACAAACACACCGAGACAAGAGTCTCATCAGCACCACCCGGGGGAGCATCGGGTCTGCCGAATGAGACGCGCGGCCCGCGAGGGCCGTTCGATGCCGCTTGCGGCTTTAATGTTGTTTGTGTTTTGTTTCATTCACACATTTAACACACAAACCCTGCATATTTAGGCCGAGTTCTTCTAATCAAATCCACATGACAGTTTCCAAAGTGCTGCACAGACAAATAATTTGAAAAAAACAGCAAATCATAAATAAAAATAATAATAAAAACAAATGAAAAAGTGTTAAAATGCATAAAGCTAAAAATGATAAAACAATAAATTGAATTAATTAATTACATAAAATACACAGAGGACCACACAACTCATACGGTGTTCAAATCCAGAGAGTAAAAGTGGTTTAAGACGAGACTGTGGCGGCTGTTCGGACATGGGGGGGCAGAGCGTTCCAGAGCTTAGGATTGGTCACAGAGAAGGCCCTGTCCTCTGTGGTTTTAAGTCTTGTCTTAAGCACCACGAGCTGGAACTGGCCCCTGGACCTCAGAGTACTGTACTGTGGGGCCAGTCCATTCAAAGCTTTAAAACCAAAAAATAAAATCGTAATATCAATTCTAAATCAATCAGGAAGCCAGTGCAAAGACGCAAGGATTGGAGTGATACGTTCTCGTTTTTTGGTTCCTGTTAAAAGTCGTGCCGCAGAGTTCTGGACTAACTGCAGACGGGAAAGTGCGTTTTGAGTTCTTCTCTCAAACTGAAAACACTCTGTTCTACTTATCATGTCAGGTGGCTCGAAAATGTGTTTTAACTCTAGAATTTCCCATCTCTTTTAGTTAAGGTAAAAAGCAGCTGCTAACCTGAAAACTACCACTACATGACCAGGTGGAACAGAGCATTTTGACCTTTGGGGATGTAGCCAGACTAATAATAAAGGTGTGAATGGAAGAAAATGCAACTCCAGGTATGTTTTTCATCAGGTAACAACATTCTAACGAATTAATTTAGTGTGACATAGGACCTTTAACTTGCCACGCAATGCAATAACATCTCCATACAAGTAGGCGGCAGACCCTTCACCAGAAAAGTTGTCTTCATGCCCCAGTATGCCATGTCTATAAATATAAATAAGTGAATCCATTAAATAACAGCTAAGGAAATAATTGAAGTGAAAATATGACCCCGGGAGGTTTAACTCAGTGGGAAGGAGTCAAAAGTGATTAATCAAGTCCTGCGCTGTGAGGCTGTACAGAAAAGATCATAGTCTGTGAATCATATGGCCACACCAGGAGGTATGCAGACATTTGGGAGACATTTCGACAGCCCTGAGATAGCACGCGGAAGCTAATTTAGCGAGAACAACGCCAGCTAGCCCTCCCGCTGATACAGGTGGTCAGCTGACACCGGCGTCTGGACCTTTTTGGAACTGCTGGAAGGCTTTTAGTTTCTCTCATCACATTCCATTCTGCTGCTGATTGGAGACAACCTGTGGGAAAGAGAGCGAGAGAGTTGTGTGCGTGCGCTTTTGTAAGAGAGCTGGTGCGTGTTTCCATGGCAATGGGCTAAACGATACTAATTACAAAATCAGACAGCATGCCACTTTGACTTATGTCGTCTCGTCATTGCAAATTTCACCCAAAAGTACGAACTCTTGCTCCATCGCTATACTTTTGATTCTGATTTGCACTGTTTCCGAAACATACATTCTGTGCATATACTTATTTATTCACTTAGCATAAACAAAGTTGGGTTGCTCTTGTGAATCAGAATGAAAATAACGCCAGCCTGATGAATATGTGTGTGAGAGGGAGAGTGGGCTGGTATTTATTATACTGTGGGGACTGAAATCACTTTATGGAGACAGCGTGGTTTAATGTTTAGATATAGGTTAAGATAGGTTAAAGCAGGCATGTCCAAACTATGGCCCAGGGGCCAAAGGTGGCCCTCAGACCAATTGTTTTGGCTCTCAGGCTTCCAGTTCAATTGGCCCATACTACTGCATGTAGTACTTTTTAATGCATGTTTTTGAAATCTACCTTGATCAAGCAAATGTAATGTGTCCTTTTGAAGGTCTAAGCCAGACCGGCTTATCAAAGCCTGATCCCGTCAGATCTCAGAAGCTCAGCAGGGTCGGGCCTGGTTAGTACTTAGATGGGAGACCACTGGGAATTCCAGGTGCCACAGTGGGGCACCAGTGGTAAAAACTGTCGTAGTGTCCTTAGGCAAGGCACATCACCCACATTGCCTAGTATGAAAGTGGTGTGTGCGTGAATGGTGGTGGTGGTCGGAGGGGCCGATGGCACAGATTGGCAGCCTCGCTTCCGTCAGTCTGCCCCAGGGCAGCTGTGGCTACAATAGTAGTTTACCACCACCGGGTCTGGAGTGAATGAATAATGCTCTGCAATGCATCTTTGAGTGTCCTGAAAAGCGCTATATAAAACTGATGCATTATTATTATTATTAAGCATGACCAAATGTCTGGAGGGTCATTCAAACCTGTTATAAATACACATATTTGAAATACTCACTGTTTTGACCATCAGCCTATGACCCTCGATCAGCCCTCACGCTGGTCTGTGTTCTAATATGTGGCCCGAAATGAAAAATGTGTGGATACCTCTGGGTTCAAGAGACGATATTACACTATTTTCTGATCTAATGCTGTTTCCTCATCACAAACATACATTTCATTCACATATGTTTAGCATACAAATCCTACAATCCCTTTATATTTAGTTCTGCTCTCACATTGAAAACACTCTGTCCCGCCTTGTGATGTCATGTGGTTATGCAGGAAGTGTTCCTCAAGGACAGTACATATTGACTAAGACTACAACTGCATAATATGCCAGAGGTAGCCAAGAGGTTAGTTTCCATCCGCAGTCCATTGTCAGATGTAGAGAAGGCACCCTAGAAAGAGGGATTACAGAGAGATAAAACAATGAATATTTAGGTAAGCGTGTGCAGCAGCAGAGCAGGTAGTACAGACAGAGACACAAATGTTAAAAGTCCAGATTGAGCAGCGCAGTGAAGCATGGGCAGCAGCAAAAGCAGAGTTTAAGAGGCAGTGTGAATACAAGCAACCTGAAAATATCCAGGAAAGAAGCATTAATCATAACAGACGGAGGACAAAAGTGGCATTATTTACAGACAGTTAAAACAGTACAGACTGCAGCTGTACTGAACTAAAGGTGAAAGGTAGCAGTTTACTATCACTTCATGACATCACAAGGTGGAAGAGAGCATTTTGAGCTTTGGAGATGTTCACAGACCAATAATAAAGGATTACTCAAACATGTGTGAATGAAACAAAACACAGTTCCAGGTATGTTTTGATGAGGAAACAATATAGTAACATAGATCAGAAAATAGTGCAATATGAGGCCTTTAACACTGAGCTTATATATCACAGTCACATACAACAACATATTATGAACTGTGGTCCCTCCCTGTTGGTCATACTGTTCAGAAAATGTTAAAATTTGTCTCATGTTCCTTTCACAGATTCTTATACATTATCTTTTGTCAGTTCACTTTTCTCTAGATGTGAGAGGTCACATTCAGACCCTTGTATTACAATTGCATTACTTTTTAACGTCTTGACACATGGCCACCTTGACTTGTTCTATTCACACTTGCCACTAGAGATGGAATATAGTCGAGAATGGAGTTTTCAGTAGGCGTGAATCCTTTTAGTTCTGTTCATTATAAAGAACACAATTCTCTTTTTATAATGTTTGTTTATTTTAAGCAGCTGTTTCAATTAGGGCTTTTGGCTGGTGGTTACCCTTTCAATTATTGTTAGTCTTACTAATAAAAACAAAACAAATAATGCATTCTTTTTCAGTCATTTTACACGTGTGCATGCTGCTCTACTGCTACTCTTTGTAGTGTTCAATGAGCACATGCATGGAATTACATGGAAAATACATGTAATTACACAAATTAATTTAAAAAAATTCTTAACGCATAGGCTGTATGGACAACTAACCCGGCAGCCCACACTTTCCAAATAGGAAGAGTGAGCATGGGGACTTCTGGCTCCATCAACTCCGGCTTCAGTTCATTTTGTCTTAAGAAAACGTCATCTCTCTCTCTCTCTCTCTCTCTCTCTCTCTCTCTCTCTCTCTCTCTCTCTCTCTCTCTCTCTCTCTCTCACTCTCACTCTCTCTCTCACTCTCTCACTCTCACTCTCACTCTCACTCTCACTCTCTCACTCTCTCTCTCTCTCACTCTCTCACACTCTCACTCTCTCAACTTAACCTGCTCTTCATTATCCTGGATTCCTGGTAAATAAATTCATATTCCTAATATAGAAATTGGCCGGGTGACGTCGCACTCCCTTTGTACACTTCTTTATAAAGTCTACCAAGTAACAATGTATAAGACTGGTGGATAACAGCGACACTCAACAACATACATAATATTATATCTGCTTGTTCCTTCATCCAATACCCCACAGGTCTATATCACAGGTTTAAAAAAGCCCAGCAAGCTCCTGATGAATACAGCATGTCCCATTTTGTCTTCTTTTGTATTCTTCATCAGCACTGTCACATATCAACCAGTGATCACCAGTTATCAGCCAGGACCACAGCTTCACCAAAGGTTCCTGGGATTTTTTTATTGATATTGGTCTATATATATATATATATAATTTTGTAAATAGACAGACTCTGGAAGTAGAACGATGTCAACAAATCCACTTTTCTAAACAAAACCAAACTATTTGCAGTGAGAAATGCTATTTAAATTGTGATTGTGTATAGAACATGATTTATTGGAGAATAAAAGCAGAGCAAACTAAATGAACCTTATTAGTCTAGATGTACATTGACTTCTCCAAACTGATTATTTTATTGGGTCCCATACTGCACATTTATAAGTCATGGCCCATTAAAATACATTCTTAATAATGAGATTTGTTTTTTCAATTAAAAAAGCTATTTGTTCAAGTGTAAATGGATGTGGTGTGGTTTAGTAATGATGATTCTTTTGCAAAAACAGTTCCAAGTAAACAGTGGCAGTGCTCTCACCAAAAGCATTCTCAACATGTCCCATTGTTTCCACTTAGTCGATTGGTCTGTCCAAAGCTTTTGCAGGAAATGATGGTGCAGCTATTTAAGTGTAAAAATAAAATTGCAGATAACAGAATGAATGTAGACAGCAGCTGAAGGCATCAGCAGGCCCCTCTTCACTCTGTGGTCTACAAATGGATCTGAATGGGGTTTTTAGTCTGAACCATCTTAACATTGTCTATGATTCGAAGATGTAAGTGGGATCTCAAGTACATTTTAAAGAGCATATATTGCACTAAATTGACTTTTGTAAGCCTATTATAATGTTACCTCAACAAAAACAAACCTGGAGTTGTGTTTTGTTTCATTCACACGTTTGAGTAACCCTTTATTATTAGTCTGTCTACATCTCCTCAAGATCAAAATGCTCTGTTCCACCTTGTGATGTCATGAAACGGTAGTTTTTCAGTTTTCATGTTAACAGTGAACTTTTACCTTTTGCTCAGTAGAGATTGGCACTTCCAGGGATATAATATTAATTATTCTAGCCGTGTATGGGGGTTAAAAACACAGTAGGGCACTTCCTGTTCTAACAAAAGACATCAAAAGGTAGAAGTGAGTGTTTTCTGTTTAAGAGAATAACTCACTTAAACAGAGATACTTTATTGATCCTGAGGGAAATTCAAGTTTAGCTGCAGCAACATTTACACTGTACTTCTCAGTTGTCTTTATGTCTCAGTCAAAGGTCTCATAGCAGTTTAACAGGCGCACTGGTCAGGCAGAGCAGCAGGTCTGTGTCAGGGCCATTTGAGGAGATGAAGTGCCAAAAGTGTCCCTCCTCAGTGTCCTGCAGCATCACAGCAGCCTCCAGGGGGAGCCAGGTGAACACAACAGGAAAGGTCTCATTCTCACTCCACTTTGGTGTTTTACTTGGCGAAGAAATAGCCCATTCCCTCAAAATATTTCCTCTGGGAGTTCTTCTGCCACATTTGCTACCATATACGTATGGTTTGAGCCTAATTTAGTCCAAATGTAGGCTTGGTTTAGTCTTGTTTTAGTTCTGATTAAGTTTTGGGTTAGTCCAGTTGCAAATTTGGTGCATTTTGATGAGGTCTATGTGCAAGTATGATACACAGCGATCATTTGAGTCAAAGCTGGCCAAGCCTTTGACTGAATTGTTCTTTATTTCCAAGAAGTTGGGTCTCATGGCGAGTGGAACAGTGGGACAAATGTCCATCTGCTGGTGCTTTTTCACTGTTGGATATTTGTTCATTTGCTTGTCTTTGCCATTGGGTGGTGTGTGAGTTCTGTTTCATTCTCCAAATTTCAAACTCTTCTGTTTGATCAAACCAACAATCTTTTGGTACAACCGCAGTTGAATTATTGGGCTATTTAAAGTCTTCTGTAAATTAAATACACTTTAATTAGCCTTAATGGAGCTAAACGGTGACCATTCACTTCAGCTTCAAAAGTAAATTTTTGATAATTTTTCTCATATACTTCATAAATTTCAAAGTCATTAGGGAGGTTAACCAGCTACAGGGTAACTGTAGCTGTGGATATTCCACACTGTTGTTTTAAGTCCAAAAAGCACTTAAAATACAAGATTTGGCAAAATGCTTTAATAATTTTATTTTGTAGTTTATGAAAAAAATTACAGGTTTTGTGCTTATGAGTCACCACAAAGGGAATTATTCTTGAACAAGCTTTCAGGCTTTTAATATTATTTTTTCCTGGAAAGGCTATGAGAAAAATGAGAAATTTCCTTCCGGAACAGGGGGGTGGGTGAGCAAAAACTTAATTCACAATAATTTGCATAATATATTAAGAATGAATCTACTAACTACTAACCCCTTCATTTAGTAGTCACTAAACCTTAAACAAACTTTTTTTTATTTTTTTTTTTCTACTGGATACTACATGCAAACATGACAGAGCTGGCTTGCATACATATCACTTTAACAAATTGCTGTAGTGTATACAGTTTTTTTTTTTTTTTTTTTTTACAACAGCTTCTTGCTTTCACATAACTGTAAATTGCAAAGCATTGTGGGACAAAAAATGAATACAGTTAGTAATAACTTTTTTCTACTGGAGCCTTTTAAAAGTTTAAAAGTTACAATTTCTTCATGCATGTATGTGCATGTATGGGAGGATATTACATATAAATGTTGTATTATCAAATATTTGCAATCTGCACACTTTCAGTTAAGAAGAGAAGAGACAAAGAGGGGCTCATGGTAATACTGCACTGGTCCACTCACTCCAGAAAAGAGTAGTAACCTGTTTTTTTTTTGTTAGTTTTTTTTTTTAAGTAAGATGTATTTTTTTAACAAAACATATAACATGCCCCCCACTGGCTGGTGCCATGCCCTTTGAACCATCACAGGGCCCCAGTGTTGTTCAAACAGCATGACAGCAGCCACTGGGGCCCTTTTACCATTCAAATGGCATGACACCAGCCAGTGGGGCCATGTTATTGATTAAACTGCATGGCAGCGATGGGGTCAATGTTGTTAGCATCACTATGGTAACGCCACTATGATAACGCCACTATGGTAACGCCACTATAGTAACATAATGGTTACTAAGGTAATGGTTGCTACGGTAATCGTTGCTATGATAACAGTTGCTATATTAATAGTCACTGTAGTGTCACTATGGTAGGGTCACTATGGCATAAAAGCACAATTACAAAGAAGGGAATTTTACTTAAATTAACCAAGGCAAGAAACATGGCGTGGCAGAACATTGCCGACCACTTAAATGTCTAAGTTAAGTTCTCTAAAAGCCTGTTCAAAAAAAGTGTCATTGTGGCCAAGTGTTTGTGTTAGGCCTAGCTGATATAAATTCTATGATATGAATAATTGTAGGTGAAATCGTATGGCCTTTATTCACATATGTGTAATGTGTAATAAATGTAAGTTGGTGAAAAAAATAAAATAAAATAAATATATATATATATATATATATATATATATATATATATATATATATATATATATATATATATATATATATATATATATATACACAATACTAACAATACTTCACTTGAGCATAAATGTTGTCAGAAATCAGAAATAAGCACCGAACCCAGGATGCCAGTGTGACATCCAGAACATTTAACCACTCAGCCAAAGTTTTTGTAACACCGCTTGATTAAGCATTATAGTTAACCTGCCCCGGGGTAGTTCAGAAGAATCTGTTACCCCAGTAACTCAGCAGAAATTTATGTTAGAGAGAGTCATGGAACCGAACTCTTGCTAAAACTAGCCAGTATTTGCGCATAGCGGGGTTGATGGAGAACCCCCATTTGTATACTGAGCACTGATCAGTAAAGACCAGGTCACGTCCCACCACTGTCTCTGAGCTGAACTCACTTCTTGGCTGCATCCACTGTACCTTACAGGTGAGCCTTTCATTTCATGTGTGTAAAGGTGTGGTGATAGACAGTTAAACTGCATGACTTTCGAATAACAGTGTTGTTACCTCCTTTGATTCCTCTGTGTTTGTGATTTTTGATATTTTCATGAGGTGAACACAGGGCTACAGATCTAAAAGAAGCCTAAAGGACGTCAGTGCAGCTCGCACAAAGCTGAATGTGTATCTTTAATTTGTTTCTTAGATCATTTACATCATATTTTAATGTTTAATGTTAAGTGTTCTTATAAAAGCTTGTATCCATTTTAACTCTGACTGTGTCTATTCTTATGACATTACATAGGTTTGTTGTATTTTAAATGACAGGAAATAATTGGCAACAAAATTGTCAGGTAATACATGTAAATAAAACATGTTAATATACAAGGTTTTGCTGTAACCTATTTACGGTATTCTTCAAACCAGTGAATAACAGGTCACAGGTGTACAGGTTACAGATCACAGGTGTAACACTTGCTGAGTGTTGAACAACCTCATTGTGGCCCTGATGTTCTTGTAATCATACAGTGGAGTGCCAGCCCTGTCTCCTTGATCCATTTCTGCTTTCTCTTTTGCACCTTATTTTCTCCTGCTTTACTCCTTCTTTCCTTCTGCTTTCCTCCTTTGTTCCTGCTTCTTTCCTCCTGTTTTCCTCCTTACGTCCTATTTTCCTCCTGCTTTCTTCATTGTTTCCTCATTCTTTCCACTAGCTTCCCTTCATCTTTCCTCCAGCTTTTCTCTTTCTTTCCACCTTCCTGGTTTCCTTCTTTTTTCCTCCTCCTTTCTTTCTTTCTTTCTTTTTCTTTCTTTCTTTCTTTCCCCCTTCTTTCCTCATCTTTTCTTCCTTCTTTCCTCCTTTTATCTTGCTTTAATCCTCCTGTCTTCTTCTTTCCTCCCTCTTTTTCCTCTGCTTTCCTTCTTCTTTCCTCCTGCTCCCCTGATTCTTTTCCTCCTTCTTTCCTCCTCTGTTCTTCCTTCTTTCTGCCTGTTTTTTCTTCTTTCTCTCCTTCTTCTTTCCTCCTTTTCCCCTCCTCTTCCCTCCTGCTTTTGGTCCTGCTGTGTTCGGCATATCTTTGTAGCAGCTTTGATAATGTATGTAGGTTACTGTAGCCCATATGACTGCACAGCTTCTGTCAATAACTGTCAGGCCGCATGTTGCATCGCCTACGCGCTCTAAGATCCCGCAATATGTCACCTGTGAGAAAGACTGCTGATAAGTGGGGCAACAGTGTCATCTACAGGCCCAACTGTAGTATGCAGCGTTCAAATGCACAAAGGACACAAAAATTAAATCTGATCTTTGTGTTAACTTTGTGTGAGTTCATTGAAAAGAAGAGTTACATGCTGCTACATTGATGTCTAATAGTTCGAGTAGCCACATAAACATTATTTTTCAAGTGTCCCACTACTTCAACTTTTTTTTTTCTTTGTCGGAGTTATGGCACTTTGGTATTTTTCAAACATTCCGTTTTTCCGACATGAATAATATTAATGCGTTCCCATAAATCAAAAGATGCTTGGGCCGTGCAAAGCTGTTGAACAGAGAATACTTCGGCCATACTGCCAAAGTGCTTGTAGTGCATAAAGCGCCAAGTGATGTGACCAGGGCATGGTGTGGGTTGCTAAGCAAACATGGAGGGGACCATGGACTACAAATATTTGTCATTATGAAGTTGGCTACTGTGTGTGTCAGTTTTGTGTGTGACTTGATAGTTGTTGAGATTAAGAACATCGAAGAACAGTCAGAGACATGTCTGGGTAGACGATCGCAACTCTCTCTCTCAAAAAAAAAGACGTGTCGGAAGCAATGCTAAAAAGTGTCGGAGAGAGGCAAGTCTACATAGAGGCATGTCGTAATGAAGGGATGTTGGAATAAGTGGCGGATCCCGAAAAAAAGGTGACAAAATAGAAGCTGCATGGTGTAATTGACAATCATTATTTGTGTATTGTAAAACATCCAGAGACAACATCTAGAGACAGCGTCCAGAAACATTTATTGGTGCCTATATAAGTGTAGGAAATAATTATTTGGTATTAAACCCACTCTACAACTTTTATTTTAGCCAAAATATAGACTGAAATACAAGCAAAACATTTGTCCTCGCTGTGAACTTCCTGCTTGCCTCCACAGAAATGTTCCTTTGGCTATAATCTTCCACATTATAGCATGAATGTATCTATGTCCACAGAGAATGATCCAAAGTATGGTTTGACTTATAATATAATATAATATGTACCATATGTATAATAATAATGAACCACCCCCAGAAAATAATGCTTTAAGTAAAATTTTAGGCAGCATAAAAAGAATCCACTCTGGGCATCATTAGACGCCCACAATACAACCTTAAAGAACAGAAGAGATATTGAGTTGATGTTGTGTTACAAAGGGCTGATCATTTCACAAATACACTGCAATTTCCATAGTTACAAAGCTATTTCTGATATTCAGGGCAGAATATTCATGATGCATTTCAGACTTGTAGGGCCCGATGCAAATATCTAGTCTGCGCGTAGGTGTGTGACAGTAGCTCAGTTGGTGAAGCGTTTGTGCACTGATCCGAAGGTTGGAGGTTCAATTCCAATTCTCACAGATGCCATATAAAACTGTTCTTGTGTCCTTGGGCAAGACACTTAATGCACATCACCCCTTGTGGATGTTGGATGCTTTGAGTGCCTTGAAGTGCACCATTCAGCAAGAAACATTTGCCATCAGGCCCAGACAAAATCAAACGTTTCCGTGTTATCTGTAACTTATTGGCAGGGTGAAGAAGTCAAATTACGTTTTAGACACTGTTGAGAGTTTGTCATTTGTGGCCATAATTGATGCCAATACATTTTTTTCTTCCCAGCAACCACATGCTAATCAACATTTGAAGTATTAAAGATGATACAACAGGCGACATAAGGAGCTAATGAAAGAGGGGGCGTCATGTGGGACAGCCAGAGACACACTCTAGCGAATAAGTTTCTGTTCATCGGAGTGTGCCCCCATTCTCCCTCGCCTAACCAGACAGTCCCTCCTCCATTCTCTTTGAATCCAGAAGAAAGACTAGAGATTGTGAAAACCCTTTGTTCAAACATGAGGCGATCCAACCACAGTCGCTAATTTGTAGCACGTGTCTCAAATGCAGAAGACATTTTCTCTCCAAAATTCTTGTAACAATCAGAACAAAATTTATAACTATAGTTTGTTGTTTAGGTTGTTGATTATGTAAAAAATCTGCACAGTTTCTAAGCCCTTTATGTAGTTTTTTCTAAGTTTTTATCTGTAGCCGTGTTTGTTTTTGACATGAATGGATCATGTATTCTATGTATGTCTTTGATTGGTTAATCCACCTGCCCATCACATCCTCTGAAATCAGGGAGACAGGATACACCTCCAGATCCACTCGTTTTTTTTTAAGTTTTTCAAAGTGTTTGGCTCTGGTTCACCAAGTAAGATACACCCCCCTCACATCAAATGACAAACTTTCGACCACATCTTCAAATAAAGCCTTCAGATGCCTTTGACAGGTTCAACTACTCATGTGACTAAAACACAGATTATATTTAAAATTTGACTAAAAACTTTCTGACTTCCTGGTGTGAAATCATGACATCATGCTGTACAGTAGGCCAAAACTCCAAATGTATACAGAAATTATTATTTGACAAATAAAAATATAAGAAAATATGTAAATTGTGCCAAACTTTTGGCAATATGGAACCTTCTAAAACAGAAATCTCTATACTTCCTGTCATTTTTCAACTTTTTTTTTTGCAAATTGCTTCTTGATTGTGAAACAATAATTTATATTTACAGGTATTATTCCACCAAGTTAAAGGTGCACTGTGTAACTTTTCTACATTTCAGCTTGTCTCCATACTAAACAAATATATCTTGTATTTAGGGTTGTTTTTATTCCTCAAAAACATGCATTGTTACCCTGACCAGCCCCCCTTCTCCACAGATCTGACCTGTAATTTGGCCTAGTGATGTGGCCTTCTTGTCTCCATGTTATGTTATAGTTTAGTTATACTGTGGAACATTTCAGGAAACTACAATAACATCTACCTGGAGTCAAGCAGGTGGCGGACCTTCTACCGAAAAAAGTTACTCAATGCACCTTTACGCAGAAATGAGATGATATGCACTTTAATATTGAGTGGCACAACCAACACAACCCAGGCCTCTTTATGAATGGATCAGCAGCACTATTATTGAGCGGGCGGCATAATCCTTGACTCGACTGGCTGTTTATCTATAATACCCATGTTTTGATGACATTTCCGTGGCGTCTGGGAGGGTGTCTTTGCTGTGACGGTAGGCTGACTCACACAGGACGCACTTGATATGACATACTTTGATTTTGTCCCATTCTCAGGCTTCACTCTTTTGCTATTCCCTCAGTGGACTTGTGCATATGGCGACCTACATCCCCCATGAAAAGACAGAATGAAGATCCGTGAAATGAAATGCCAAATATAAGACTCGTGTGACATGGCGGAGGGGGAGGAAAAAGTAAATTAAAAAAGAATGATAGCCAGGGACATGGAAGAAAAACAATAAAAAGGCCATAACAAGGTCAAGGCTCTATGATCTCATATCTGTTGGGTTGCAGGGTTGTGGGTAGAATTAGGGCTTGGTTTTAAGATTATAATTAAAGGGCCAATATTTTTGTTCTCATTTTAATCTCTTAAAATGTTGTTTTTGATGTGTTTTATTTCATTCATTATTTAGGCTGAGTTCTTCTCTCAAACAGAAAACATAACCTTGTGGTGTCATGTGGTAATACAAGTGCTCCACTGTGATTTAAACTCTATACACCTTCATTAGAATCATTTGGAGATGATTTCAGCCCTGGAATTGCCATTCTTTACTGAACTAAACATGAAAAGTAGCTGTTGACTTGAAAACTACCATTACATGACATCACAAGGAGCATCGGAGCATTTTGGAGCTTTGGAGATGTAGACAGACTAATAATAAAGAGTTGTGTGAATGTGAATGAAACAAAACACAACTCCAGGTATGTTTTTGATAAAGTAACAACATTATAACATGGCTTAAAGCTCACAAAAGTCAATTTTGTGTAATGTAGGACCTTTAAAATGTAAAACCTTCACACTCATTTGTTTATAGTATCTGTCTTGTGTATTTAAGACAAGTTCCTCGAGTGTAATGCTTGGTTAGCCGATGTAAACTCCAAATAATCCTTTACAGTTTGGTTTATATTCTTTGTTCCTTGCCGCTTCACCTTTTCACACTGCACATTGTATAGCTAACACCCGTGAGGTATTGTACTGGTACAGGCTGCATTACAGATCTGTCACGTTCAGATCTATCATCAAATGGGTGACACTTTTTGCCCAAATCCTAATTGGCGTCAAGCAAAAATAGACCTTCTTTGTGCCTTCTCTGTCTGATAGTGTGGTAGAGAGCTGGAGGTTGACACACACGTGGAAAAGTGATTGAATGCGTTTATGTAACATTGCACTCATACCTCAGTTAATCATTTTCCGTATCCAGAGCTACAAGGAAGTCTTTGACACCAATCTTTCAATCAGTGTAACTACCATAGCTTAGATAGGAATATGGAGGGACTTTTTCAGAAAATATCAGAACATGTTGTTACTGGAAGCTAAGTTTAGACTGCTATGTCAATTATCCTATGAAATGATGCAGCTAAAACTAGTTGTAGAAAGAGAAGCTTGATATGCAGTTTGTTGTGATGCTCTAATGTAATTTCTTTGTGATTTTCTATGACAATGGCAATAAACCAATTGAAATGACTTGCAACTGGACATACAGTATAGGCTAGTTTGCCAGTTCTCCTATAATACATGTAGTTTTGATTGTGTGTCATGTTTTTTCTTGTGTGCCCAGATTAACAGTAAGCCACCAAAACAACCAATACATAAAATATGAATCAAACATATTAGTGGAAAACAGATCCAACATATAGTTCTCAGCCTGAATAATGGTGTGGTGTGATCAAACTCTTCACTCTGTTCACTCTTATGACCCTCAGTCTATGACCATCCATTTTCTTCTGCTTATGTGGGGCTGGGTCACGGAGGCAGCATCCCAGGCCAAAGGAAAGACTGAACACTGCCCCAAGAAGGCAACAGAAACAGATATGTGAGCCTCAGACGTCTGATGCTCCTTTTAACACAGATAAGCAGTGGCTCTATTCTGAGCTCCTCCTGTGTGACTGATCTTTAAGGAAGTGCCCAACCACCCTGAGGAGGAAACTCAAACATATTTCAGTCAGCTATTTATTTTAATTACATTCATTACAAATATCTAAACAATTATAAATACACAAACATAAATAAACAATAACGTAAGAACTTAACTGTCCTTTACAACTGAAATCTAACTTCTAATACATGCTCACAGCTATTAACAAAACAAATTCCTTGATAGTGCTTACACAATGGCATCACTCACTTTTTGTTAATGTGTACCCACCATGCTCCGTCCCAGCTCTTTACACACATCATGCATTTCCTGCTATCCACTGGTAAACACGTGAGCAATCTTCTTACATAAACTGTCAACACTACAAAAACGAATATTGCTAAATGCCCATAAGGAAGAATACTTTTAGTTGCTCAATGAATACATGGTATTTTCCTCTGAATAAGAATTTGAGATCTCACTTTACCAGTCAGGTGTGAAACGTGGTGAGAGGGGGAGGGGCAAAGGTCTGTGTGGGAGCACAAAAATGCCTCATATGGCTTTCAATTGGAGGAGAATAAGGAAGTTTGGAATAAAACAGCTATTGTGAGTGGGGCAGCACCTACTTGTGTAGTGTGTATCCTTGCATCTGCTCATTCAAACCATCAGGGAAGTCCAGAGGAGCACTGTAAACACCTGTTCACGGCACTCTGTTTGGAAGGGCCTGTGTCCTCATTACAGCCCTGGTGGGATCTCATTCAACTGCTCTGGTAAGTTGCCATGATGCTTTAGCACACACACTAGACGAGCCAAATAGAGATGAGATAACTTGTACGATGCTTTGACAAGGAAAGGAAATATTTGAGCTTGTTTAGTTTCCTTCCCTTTATAAATTTGTAAAAAATTAATAAATATATAATAAATGTTTCAATGCCCATATTTGTAGTCAGGCTCTTGTGAGCTTTGAAACAGGTTATAATGCTGTTACCTCCTCAAAAACATACCTGGAATTGTGTTTTGTTTTATCCATTTGGAACAAAGCACAACAGCATTATAACATGGCATAAAGCTCAATACGTTTTTGCGTAATGACCTTTAAGTCTTTGTTCATGCTTTATTAAGTCTAATTATAAGGTAGTTATGATTAAGTGTTCCCAGGTAATTTTACTCAAGTGCTTTGAGACAAGATATACTGGCAGTTTAGGATTACCTCACTTCCCAAGTCATATGCCAAAGAATGATTTTATTAACTACAGCATACGGGCTATTGATCCGCGAGTATATTTATGGCAATCTCTCTCCACCCACTCTCTGCTTCTTTTCCCTCTGACTTGTAGCAGATGATACCTGCTTTAGCTGTGGCGTACCATGTTGAGGGTTAGCACGTATACAACGTCAAGCATTTGAGCAGACTTGGCAGGCTGTCAAAGCAGAGACTGGATCTTCCGTGAAATTATGGCATGTGGCACATATCTCTTGGGAAATCTCATTGAGAGATCTCGACTTAGCCTGTTTGAAAAGAGATTTGCAGGATATTTAACGCAGATCTGTTGTCAGTGTATGCCACGCAGATGTTTAAGCATGGATAAGTAACATAAATGTGTCAAAAAATTTGCATAAAGTTGATGTGTATGAGGAGCTATTACTGCAGCCCCCAATGAATAGATGACGTGTTGTGTATTGAACTTTTATAGATGACATATGTAACTGCTGGCTCCAGGATTTGAAATTATGATGGCTGGACAAAGTGTGACTATATTAGAGTGATAGATAGATTGAATAAATGACTTCCTCTTGCTGCATACACTGGGATCCCTTTATTTACATGTGATGCAAATGTAAAGGCACTTGTGGTCAATGTTAGCTGTTTACTGTGGTAGAAAGATGGTCATAATGCATGTGGGAGTTGGTGTGCATAAAACAAGCAAAGAAAGTATCAGATGGCCTTAACAAATGCAACAGCTGTTGGTGCCATTTCTAATGGTACAAAACATGTTAATGGCTGCTGTTATGCAGCGTCTGGTACTTATTCTCTCATGACTGGGGGTCTCATTCATGAAACTTAATGTGGAATTCTTACTAAAGGTCTACGTAGATTCCCTTCTGCCTCATATCTGAAAAGCCCCAATGCACAAAGTTCAGAATTTCTGGACCAGACCCCTCATGTTGTCTTTATATATATCGCAAACTTAACATGGAAAGTCGTACGTAATATTTTTGTACTTAGATATGCTTTATAAATGAGACCCCAACTCTTATGTTTCAGTTCTATAGTGAATCACACTAGACAAGAAATCACTTAGGATCTTAGTAAGTAATGGAATGCTATGCAGCATTTTCACAATGTGACAAAGTCAACAAAGGACTGTTTTGGCCTTATTCCAGTCATTGTCCTTACACTATGCACTTTGTCCTTTCACTCTTGATTTTCCTGTGATAAAAAGCAGTGAAGAAAATGAGTGTTGCAAAAATAATGATTTGTCATTTATATTTACCAGTGAAAGCCTTTTTTGTTTGTTTGTTTGTTTTTCACCAACCATTTTTTTTTTTAAATCTGCCACACTAAAATCTTTGTAAAGATAGATAATGTAAGCCATGTTACAATTCTGTAACAGCTTAACAGGTATGTGTTTGCTAACGTATTGAGTGGCGTGTGTATTTCTTGCTTTACAGCTTCTGGGCTATGAAATATCGGAGTTCAGATATCACAATGAGCATAATGTCCAGCAGCCCCCTGGAGAGCCACCTGACCACCTCCTGGGACTCCTCCAACCAATTCCCTGACAGTATGTTTCTTATTATGGCTTCATGTATGCATATGACATCAAGACATATTTAATTTATGTATTATTCAAACATTTAAATATTTATTGAGTCAGTGAAATATATCTAGATAAATAAGTAAATGCTATGGGAAAATCTAAAGATCGAGAGGGGGATCCTGATTGCGCTCTATTGAACGATCAGGCTGTGTCATGAATGCACAATGACAAATAAGTAATTAGTGAGTGTTGTACACCTCCTGTGACCTGAGCGCTGCAACATAAATATGGAACTAGTCAATCAGAAAATAGATATGCAAATGACTTAACTACAACTGGAATTATGATTAACCCATGTCACCTTTCTTAATGTAACTTTGTCAATGTTAAACAATATACAGCAACATGAACGCTATAGCATGAAAAATCAATCAAAAGCATTCTTGCTGTAACCATGAATTTATGTTTTTGCCATTATGGTTAGCAGCTATCACATGTACATGTAAATAATAACTGAAAAGATAATAGTTTTCCCCAGATGAAAAGGAAAGGAAGAAAATATTTGTTTGGTAATCACAATCAAATCTGATGTAACCTCTGGCATATAGTTTCAATGAAAGTCTGTTGATGGAGTCTGTTCTCTCTGATTGCAGTCCACACAGTAATGTTTGGATACTCTGGTCGACTGTTCCCACATGAGTGCCACCCTCAGTACTGGAGTAAGTTCCAGGTATGGGACTGGCTGCAGCAGATCATGGACATGCACCAGATGGACGCATCCACCGTCCCCCTGCAGAACTTTGACATGGACGGCCATCAGCTGTGTAGCCTCACCTACCAGGACTTCCTCTTAGCGGCCGGCAGCGTGGGACCCATCCTCTTCCACAGCCTCTCAGAGCTCAAGTGGAACGGTGTGTTCATATAAGACATATTATTCTAAACTGACTTTTTGACACTTAACTGGAATTTTTGCACAGCCTGGATTAGTTTTGGTTTCATCCACAAATGCTTAAATTCTCCTATTTCTGACAATACTAGTTACAGTATACAATATAGTTTTACTTGAATAAAACTATACTGAATAAAAAGACAAAAAATTCATAATGTAATGAATGCTATTGTCAATTGTTATAGTAGCAAGACTGTGCTCAATACCCATATGGATGTAATAGGATCATTAACAAAGGTTCACACTCCTTAATCAGAACTCGTCAGGTAATATTGAGAAAAAGGTCTTTAGTCTTCACATTTGAACCTCTGTTATAGTCTTATTGACAATAGTCATGTCACTAATTTCTATTTCAAAATGTTTCACTCCCCAGTGTGACCAGAAGTGGAGCTATCAGACATCAAATCCTATACAAAAGCAAAATAGACAATGTTGAAAATACTTTTTTTATATAGAAAGTTAGTTTTAGTTAGTAACATGAAATTTGGAAAAAATAAAACAGAACAAAGTACAAAGTGAAGAGCTGGCTGAGGCATTTAGATGCAGTAGAGGTGAAAAAAGAGGATTTTTCTCTGGTAGGAGAGTGATTTCAAAAGAATTGTCTTGATGAAGTGTTGCTTAGGAGGAGTTGGCGAGCCGGTCAGGGGTCGCACCGCTGTAGAGGGCCAAAACTCCACTGTAAGCAGCAGAGATGATGGATCTGTTGTTTGCACTTGGAGAAAACAGCTCTTGTAACAAAGCACACAGGGAGTTGTAAGCTAAGGCTCTAGCTTAGAGCGGCTTATCCATTGTTGGTAATTAAGGCTGATTGAACGACTTGAGTTTTAAGGGGTACAAAAACTCACAAGGAGATGGAGGGAAACGAAATGTAAACTGATGCCAAAAGTTCCATGACATTTTCATAAGAATAATGTGCAGCTTGACAGGGCATTTGTTCAGTCAAATTCTGTCACAATGACTCACAATGAACACTGCAGGGGCATTGCTACATAAATATCTAACAAAATAAAGTATGTCATTGGTGTAATCAGCAAAGTTTATGAGCCAGGACACTGAAAGTCAAATCTGAATACAGCTAAAAACAATGGCGGCTCCAATAAAAACAAATTTAAATGTCCTATATGACCTATGGTCCTACAAACATTTATGTTATAATGTTGTTACCTCCTCAGAAACATCTCTGGAGTTGTTTCATTCACACGTTTGGGTAAATCTGGTTTATTACACATCTCCAAAGATCAAAATGCTCTATTCCACCTTGTGATGTCATGAAGCAGTAGCTTTCAAGTAAACAGCTACCTTTTACCTTTTGTTCATTAAAAATGGGCAAATCTAGGGTTTGAAATCATCCAAATGATTCTGGGTAACGTGTATGGAGTTTAAAAAACACAGTGGAGCACTTCCTATATTACCACATGACATCAAAAGGTGGAAAAGAGTGTTAGTGAGTTAAACACGTGTAAATGAAACAACACACAACTCCAGGTATATTAGTGATGAAGAAGCAACATTCTAACATACAGTACAGAGCATGTTTTTGAATAGTAAAGAGTCCAATAAATCTGTTATATTTTTTGAATAATTTTTGTTCTGTATTTTTTCACAGGCCAAAATCAAACAGATATAGAAGCACTTGATATCAAACAAGAAGGCAAGGATCATTATACAGACAGTGCACTGTTTGTTTGAATATCTGACTAACCTGTTTTTCTATCTAATTTACAGTTGACCCATATACGTTTCCCAATCCCGTCTATCCCTCCACAGGTACAGTATACACATTAAAATATAAAACTGTTTCTATGTCGCTATTGAGAATCCACGTAGTATTAATAGCTTGTTTGTTTTGATAGAAATATGTGAAACTTCTTTGCACCCCATCCTACCTGTATCCTCCCACACACCTTCCAGCCCAGGTGAGAGCTGACTCAGGCACTGATGCACGTTTTATGAATCATTATCAACTGACATACGTCACACTTTCACTTTTAATTCCACAGAAATTAAAAAATGTAGTCGCCCATGCCCAATCAAGAAGCAAAGTGAGTATCTGTGTATTGATGATATATGATCATTTTTCTGTTTTTTCGTATGAAACCATAAGTCAAGTCAAGTCAAACAACCGCAGCTGCTCAAAGACAATATAAAGTGCAATCTAATACTTACAAAAAATAGAATCCAAATGTCCCATGTTTAGCTTGTGTTAAAAGTCAGTGCATACAAATGAGTTTTCCACAACAGCAAAAAAAACAAAAAAACATTTACATACATTGACCTTTATTTTCCATTTTATTCATTGTAAATTGTAATATTGATTTGACTTTGCGTGACTTCCCGTTCAAAACTACAAAATACACTATCAAGCAGTACATTTTGTTGAAATATTGACATTCTTGAACCATACTTATATGACCCAGAGTCTGAATTTCTGGTATAATCACAAGTAAGTACAGAGAAGTGGGCACAGATAGGCTTTAGAAGAAAACAACAATTTTCTGAGAACTCAAAATACAACTCTGAGTTAGTTAAAGGTGCATTGTGTAACTTTTTTGTTGGAGGGTCCGCCATCTGCTTGTCTCCATGGAAATGTTATTGCTTTGCTTGGTATGTTCCATGGGGTGACTTTAAACATATCTGTCAAGCATTTATTCATCACGGGGTTTTCTATTGCTCAAGAATACAATAATTCCTTCGGTGAAAAGAGGCGACTCTGCACAGATCTGATTTGTAATGTAGCGTAGTGCTGTAACCTGCTAACTCACAATAAATAGGTTTAAATTATACTGTGGAACATTTTAGTCAAAGCAATTACATTTCCTTGGAGACAAGCAGGTGGCAGATCCTCGACTATAAAATTTACACCTTTACTCAATTTTGCATATTCCCTTTAACCACTCACAGACCCAAGAGGCATCCATCTATGGGAGTTCATCCGGGACATCCTCATCCACCCAGAGCGTAACCCAGGCCTTATAAAGTGGGAGGACCGCACACAGGGGGTCTTCAGGTTCCTCAAGTCTGAAGCCGTGGCTCAGCTCTGGGGCAAGAAGAAGAACAACAGCAGCATGACTTATGAGAAATTAAGTCGAGCAATGAGGTACAACTACACGTGCAGACCCCGCGTTACTTTTTGACCTCTCCTCTCTTGTAAATGTGGAAACTTCTTTGTAAAGATATAGTTGTTTTATATTGTCGAACGGCTTAGACTAATGAGGTCAGTGGTAATTGTAGAGTAAAGTGCGAGCATTGCCCAAAGCTATTGTCATCCAAACTATTAAGCCTATTTTAATCTCATTGCGGTAGCTTTAATTGCTCTATTTGATCTCATTCGAAGTGTAATAAAACTTTGCAGCACGTATAGCAGCTAAGGTCTAAATCCTGGAAAAGGGCTAGAAAATATACATTATTTGACCTAGTCCTTTTGATTATTAAAGGTTCACTGTGTAACTTTTCTGGTGGATGGTCCGCCACCTGCTTGTCTCTATGGAGATGTAATGCCCTTTGCCTTGAACGTTATAAAGTATGGATATGCACTTAGATCTATGGAGAAGCAAGACTGTACATAGTAAGAATTCATGTTTTTCGAGGTATTTTTGAGCTTTAAAACACCTGCAATTTAATACAGAGAGAAGACGGATAAGTTTAATGCTATACTGTGGAACATTCCATGCAGAGATAAGCTATTAGCCTCCACATTAGAAGTTACATAGTGCACATTAATAAACAAATATGTGTATGTCTTTCAGGTACTACTACAAAAGAGAAATCCTGGAGCGAGTTGATGGACGACGGTTGGTTTATAAGTTTGGGCGTAACGCAAGAGGATGGAGAGAAGTGGAAAAGTGACTGTTACAGAGTGTAATTTATGCATTTTTGAGAGTGTTTTTTTAAGCTTGTTTTGATAATGCGTATTTAAACTGTTTACACGTGTTTTCTTTAATGTTGCTCTTCTTTGAATGTTATTTGTGATGTAACATTGCACTGAAAAGTCCTCATAATGCACCCTGAAGAGTCTGTAAACCTGTTTTACAAGAGGCGCTTTTGTCATTATCAACCCAGTGTGTGTGTGTGTTTCTTTTTAAGATGCTTCCCAGAGGAGATTAGACTTGAATGTACGAGTATGCTGGGAAGCGTGATAGTGGTGATAACTGCCTCACATCATAAAATCCAATGTATTTAATCCAGTCACACGGCAACTGCATTCTATCAATATTTAAAGACTTTTTCCTACGGAATATGGTCCAATTCCCTCTAAAACAACAAGCAGCAATCACACAGGTAACGTGGTTGAAGTGTCTTGCCCGAGGACAAATATGAACTGGTCAAAGCTGGAATTGAAGCATCAACCTCTTACATGAGTGAATAGATCGCGATTTTGAGGTCATAGCAAGTTTTGTGATACTTTTCTTTTTTGTGATGCGTTTGAAATTGCATTTGAAAGTTACATATCTGTTTATTGTCGCGTGTTCATAAAAGAATAAACATTGTAAAATAGAAATACAAAATGTACATAGTTTTGATGTGTGAAATAAAGTTTTCGTAAATATCCACGGATCCCTCTTGATTTCATGGTCCTGGGGCCTATCTGAGTAGACTGGAATTTTGCAAAGTAACACCCTGGAACAGTTAATTATTTTCCATGGAATGCCATAAAGTCCACACTGGCGTAAGTCGTGCAAACTGTTTAACAAGTCAAATATGTTGGCAGTTACACTACTGGCACTCATAGTTATCAAATCAATGAGGTATGTGGATGAGGAACAATAATTTCCAAACAATGATATGCAGGTGCCATTTGACCGTTTTTGCATACTTCAGAAAAATTGTGTCCACAATCAGATATGAGTCTAACTATGACAAAATTCACAACTTGAAATTTGCTTTTGTGGTATAGTATAACATAAAACGATGAATAATAGAAGTAAAATATAAACGATCAAATAAAGGCATGCAAAATAATGTGTCAGATTCTTCAGTTACTTCAATTACTTTAGATCAATACTGACAATAGACTTGATTACATATTTGAAACATTATATAACTTACTGTGTCATAGAGCCTACAACCCTAGAAGCTACACTAAAGATTGTGATGGTTTCCTTTCATTACACTATAATTAAACTCTCCTTCCAAACAGGTTTACCAAGAATAGTTTGAGTAGTGCAAACAAGGACAATGCAGCCAGTGATGAACTCATGACCTATTATATTGGGGCACCGGTGCATTCATGTGAACAAACATACTCTTAATTTGAGAAGTAGACATGCTAGGACAGAGTGATCCTCCGCAGTTTCCAAAAATAAAATCTCTCTTATGCTATTGGAATATAAGAGATACAGAGAATATGCAATGGTGTTGAATAGTTATAACATTTGGAAGTACCATCACCAGTGTGCAGAAAATTAGCACAACCTCTCTGGGCTGAGCTGGGATTAAAAGGGGCCTTCATTTACTTGCACTGATGACCAAAAAAAAAAAAAAAAACACTTATTAAATGTGATTAATTGTCTCTGATTGCAGGAGAATAATAGAGTCTGATTGGTGTACATTAGTATATTGTTCTATTTTATAAAACAAGTGGCCAGTGTAATTTCAGTTAAAGTGTGTCAGGCATTTTCCACTCAGATGGTTGCTATGCTTAAATACTTAACAACTATATGATACAATAATGTAGTGAACCATATCAAGCTTTAAACATGGGACTGTGTAACTTTTCTGGAACTTTACTTCAGTTCGATTTTGAGTTCCCATTGCACTGTGCCAGTAGAGCTAATAGTTTAAAATGGAGATGGAGATGCAGGTCCATCAATAGAAATAGATTTGTCTTGTTCTCTTTTGAATTCACTCACCTTATCAGCGCCTAAAGACTACATAATTTAATTGATAAGGCAGGTTGTGGACCTATTCCCTGACAAATAGTGAAGGGTATTTTTTTTTCTTTTTTTTTCCGAAAAGCGTAAATTACTGTGTTATTATTTAGGCCCAAGTTATAGTTACTTACTTGAAGTTACAGTTTTCACATAATATTGCAGTTGATACAAGCAAATTTTCTTGTAAATCAATACAATCTGCAAGTTCTCTGATCGACACGACTAAAATAATTTGATTCTTTTCCCAAAACATCCACAATATATTCCAAAGCCTTCAGCATAAGTAGTTAAGTGGGTCACAGGTTGCCACAGCCTTACTGAAAATAGGTCAAATGCAGATGATACATTTATATACTGCTCAATAAAGTGGACCTTAATGACTCAATCATTCTTAAAGTTGTATTGAAACCTATTTTTACGTAGTTTAACAGTTTCTCCGTTTAACATTTGGAATAAGAAGGCCACAAAGCGTGATTGGATATGAAAAGCATCACAAGGCAATGCGTCACTGTCATTTATGCTTCATCACATAATGGGTCTGTGTTCGTGTCTTGGTGCGGTTGGTACAGACAGGAGCGGCTGGGACATGACCACTCGTGTGATGGAAACTAACAGTTAGGCAAATTGACACTAATCTCTGCACAAAGATAAGAACTAGTTCGATAGACTGATGCAAACTCACCCTTTACATGATTTACTATCAGCTTGCCTATGTACTGGTTGATTTCAATCATCCAACGTACAAGTTAGGAGGAAAACGATTTTCTTCCTAACTCATTATTTGGTTGAAAGATTTTTTTAATAAAATGCAGTATGAAAAGAGCTGATAATTAAATCTTGAAAAGTACTGTTAAACCTGTACTAAAAAACCTGTACTACCAGTAAGTCGGCAGTTCCTGTCAATGGCCAAAATGCTTGGCACCAGTGGCACTATCTGTCTGGGAAGAACGAGGTGGAATTTACAGCACATTGTCAAAACGTTGGTCGACCTCATGTCTACAGAGCAGATGTCAGCTTAGTCCATACACAATTGAAATGATTGTTCATGCTATCGCTTTTTCATATGTGTCATGAAGGGACCTTTGTTGTGAAAAAAGAGGAGGTAATTTGATCAGATTGACATGATTGGCAGATTGGCGTGGTTGGTAGAAATGAAGCTAGAATCATCTGTAGGTTTAATGCACCATTGTTCAAAATCATTTGTTTGTGAGCTTGCAAGTTGAAAATATTACAATGCAATGATTTTGAAGTGCAGTTTGTTTGTATTGAGAGAGACCATTGGCATCTGCCTAAAGACACGGTAGAAAAGAAATGCTAAAACATACTACTTTTATGGCTACTTAGCTATAATAAATTATTTGTGTATGCATAATTTTTAAGGCATTTTACTTAGAATGAAGGACAATATATTATGTGTCAAAATCACTACAACATAGATGTTCAGAGGGACAAAAGGAAGTATATTTCTAAACATGCCAATCTGATAGTAAATCAGTTTCACTGCCAGCTTCCCGCTCGTAGTCTTGATGGTTAGTTGCCAGTAATGTTTTGAGCAATTATTTTAATCCGTACTTTCCAGATCGCATAAAATGAGTCATTGTCACTCATTGTCACACATGTACATGTGACAAAACACACACACCCCGACACACACACACAGTGACACAGAGGTGTATGTTAACATTTTTAGTGTCCTATTCTCTAACAATGTAGAATATTAATAGAAAATGTAATATTTAAATTCATACGAGGCCAATCCTGTCATGGTGTGACAGAAATGAAAAATAGACAAGTGGGTCTAATATTAATATTGTTTCCAAACGACCAACATATTCCCAAAATAGATACTGCATATGTGAACATAATTAAAGTGATATACATCTATGCATGCAGACATAATAACATCATATCATTCTTAATACACAGACCATTTAATTTATTATAATCTCTGAAATGGTCATTTCAGAGAGATGCAGTTTGTATTTTTTTATTTTTTTTAACCTTTATTTACCCAGGAAAATCCCATTGAGATTACTAATCTCTTTTTCAAGGGAGTCCTGCCATGCACACATCACTTTCATACTGGGCAATGTGGGTGCCTTGCCTAAGGACACAACCTCCTATCCAAGTACGAATCAGGCCCGGCCCTGCTTAGCTTCTGAGATCTGTTGAGATCAGGCTTTGACAAGCCGGTATGGCCTGTCAAAGCTATAAATTTGAGGCAGTTCAAATTTATGCACACATTAAAAAAAAATATATATATATATTTAAAAAAAAAAAAAGAATAAACATAAACAGATAGATTTCATTAAGTTGGATGTAGTTTTATTTTCCGTCCAGGAGAGGGAGGCAAAGATCCGACTGAAGATGCTACTTTAGGACCTTTTCTACTACTGCCCATTTCTTTTTTTGCCTGAACAACCTGACAACCACGCTGTTGCACGCACCAAAACTATTATGCTGAAACAGATTTTTGGTGGTTTTATTTTGAGACATTTGTAGACCAAACGCCCTCCTGTGTGAATAATCCGCTTGTGCGTCAGGCATGCGCTCGGGCACCTCACACCGGCGGAGGACGACAACATGGCGGCCTCCTTGCGCCTGGGTCGTCAGGGGATATTATTTGGACTAAAATTAAATCAGTTTAATAAATGTGTCTGGGGTTTGCAGTCATGGCAGGAACGCGCAAGACATTTATTTCAGTCCGCGTATTGTCTTGGTAAGTCTTGTCATTGCCGTTTTAAAAGCAGTGCTGTGTCTCTTTGCTGCTGCTGTCACTCTTCGTGATCTTGTATCATGATGCATCTTCATAATTTGATCTGTGTGATGGTATGTGAGATTTATAAACAGCAACTCGTAGTTTTGGTAAATCCTGATTACACATGCAACTACAGAAGCAGATATGGGTCATCCAAAGACGTTTCTGGGACCAGATTGTCACCTTTAGGCCACTACAACAGGATCAGACGTCTCTATTTACCCAGGACAGTCCCAGTTTTGAGCCCTGAGTCTCTTATCCCAGCAGATTTATCCAAAGCCAGTGATTTGTCCCAGTTTTATCCAAGAAATGTCCCATGTGTCCCTATTTTTGACCAATCTGATCCCTGCCCACAGTAAAGAGAGGCATAAATTGTCATTTGTTTAGGTAAAATACAGAAAAGCTGCTTAAAAATGACCAAAACACACACCAAAATGTGACTATACTGACTCACATTAGTGCTAAGTGCAGAACATTTTTCCTTAACTCGTTTCACAATTTTATTATTATCAACCACCCAAAACCAGGGATGTCCCAGTTTTTTTTATTTTGAAAATCCGGTCACCCTACATTACAAGCTTTTCTAAATGTTGACAAAGCTATTAATGTAGTCTCAGTGGGAAAAGTGGGTGTCATATGTCATTTGCGACCATAAGTGTAAAAGGGAATAAACAGTAACAGACCTCGCGGGCCACTGCTACAGATACAGTAGTGTCATAGTTTTGAGTGTTTTTCAAACAGGCTGTAGCTGTTTTCACCAAAATGTCAAGCCTAGGGTGACATTAGGGTCCCTATTTACCCGGGACAGTCCCAGCTTTGATCCCCGTGTCCCCTGTCCCATCAGATTTATACAAAACCAGTGATTTGTCCCAGTTTTATACAACCAATGTCTCTGGTGTCCCTATTTTTGACCAATTTAATGTAAACCAGACTAAACTAAGATTAAACCAGGACTACATCAGGTCTAAACCAGGACTAAAACAGGACTATCACAATTTTTTATTAATCTGATCGCTGCCAATAAGTAAAGAGGAGCATAAATTGTCATTTGTTTGGCCAAAATACAGAATACAGTGTTTGCGAATGACCATAAAGCAAAAAAAAAAAAAAAAAAAAAGCAAAGCTACAATCCCCTCAGTTTATGACTGACACAAAAATGCACAATGTTACACGCGCTTTTCACTATTTTATTTATACTAACTATCCCAACCCGAGCATGTCCCAGGTTTGAATGTGGAAAATCTGGTCACCCTAGTCAACCCATGTTTGTGGACCTTTTCAACAGTGTCAGAGATGATCACCGGAATCAGTAAAGATTTTTCTCAGCTAAAATGATTTGTGATTTGTAATATTATATAGGAGTAAACTGCATTTCTTTATTATGTAATGCATGACTCTACTGAGTAATCGGGGCTTTGTACCATTTTGACTGTATCCAGCAGATGGCAGCAACACACAGCGGCATCAAGGACCCAGATGAATGTTTTTGCCACAACCTCTTTCCACTTCATGACCTTAAGTAAACTAGAATAATACCCACAATTTAGTACAGTTGTTGTTTAATGCAACTCTATGATCAAACACACGCTTTTTTATCCACTCACTCCTCCTATTGTTTAGCCTAGATCATGCTCTAAGTGAGTGACAGCTGGATTTTAGCATTTCCACTGAAATCTGAACTCCCACAAGCTGCAGGTGGCTTTAGTAGGCTCTTAAACTATATAATATGATTTGGGATATATTATCTAGACTTGTCTTGTTTTTCAGTAAATGATCAAATTTAAATCAGGGATTGCCAGAGTTATAAGTTGTCTATCTCTAGTGGCTCTGACCCATTGTCCTTGTGACCGCTGACCTCCTGAGAAGCTACAGCTGCTTGTGTGATGTTGCCTTCAGGGACACTACTAGGTCCAGCACGTCTGTAGGCTCTGGTCTTGGCAACATCAGTTACATAACCGACTTGCCACGGTGGCTCTTTCATTGGTTCTGTTTGTGCGCCTCTGCAAATTCTTTCAATTATTATTAATTAATTTCTTATGCATCTTGGTTAAGGCTGTACTGCCAAAAACATGGCGGTGTGTAAAGATTTCACAACATCTTTATTTAGCCCTCAGATAACCAGGCTCCCTTTTCATTATTCAATTCATACAATTCTTTTTGTGGGGAAAATGACAACAGTATAATGTATATTTGAAGAGAGATTGGCAGCTGAAGTGAACTGTTTGTTGTTGTTAATACTTGTATTTATCTTTGCAACCTGCAGGGGTCGCCCCACTCAAGGTGGAGATGCCCGCTCTGTCCCCAACGATGGAGGAGGGAAACATAGTCAAATGGCTCAAGAAAGAAGGTACAACTCACTGTGTATTATTACCTAAAATGTGTCTTTTAAGACTGTACTTGATTTGTACTTTGTGTGTTTAAGCCTACCTAGTGTGTACTTCACTTTTATTCTGTAAAATAAATTGACTGGAACGGATTTTATTTATGACAAAATCTAAAATAATGGACTAGAGAATAAAGCTAATCTGAGTTGCTTTATATACAGACATTATGTTCTATCAAATATCCCAGTCACAAAACATTATATATGGTCTATAAACATACACTTGCTGGTGAATTATTACTTTTAGCTATGTTTACGCCTTAACCGAGCAGCAGCGGCTTCAGCAGGGGCAGTAATAGTTCCCTGGATGACATCAGTTGGCTGTGTAGGGCAGAGGGCTCGGAGCCGGGAGCACCCACAGGTCCCTTGGTGCTAATTGGCTCAAAGAAACCGCCGCTGTCACTATTCATCACTGCTTAGCAACTCCGCTCAGTCAGGCACCGCAACCGCACTCTCATTTATCATGAGGCAGCAAGTGGGATTCTGATTGGCCACTGTGCTTTGTTGCCATGTGCCGCTGTGTCAGTGAAAACACCACAGCGCAGATGAATGGATGAATCAAACAGGGCTCACTCACTCATGTAAACAGGTTTCTTCTAATGCCAATAGTGTTTTTTTAGCTTAATCGTTTTTTGAACAAAGCGTTTTTTTGGCGATTCTTTTGGTAAATTTTTTGATGAAAACATATGCTCTACAAACCAGAGTAAGTAGTAACTATCGCGGTAAAAATAAAAAAGTCTAAATAATAATAACATTGATGTGTTGGGTATCAAATTTTTACTGCAGGTTCTAAATTGGCAAAAAATCCAAAATGATCTAACAAATATTTGTGGCTATATTCTACTTAGACCTGTCATGATAACACATTTTGAAGTAAGATATATAGCTGAAGAAAATCTAGACAGTAAACATTATTATTTGAAACTAATTTATCCCAGAGATATAATAACACTAAAGCAGGATAATCCATGTAAACTGTTTTTAAATATACCCAGCGTCATAAAAAGACACGAAGTGCAACAAATCAATAGCAGAATTAACCAATAATTAGCCATAGATAGTCATTTACTCAACAGCTTTATGTACTTTTATAATAATCATCACACAATGAGTAAATGAGAAAAGTTGATGCAATATTTTTACTACACTCTTTATTTTATTTTCACTGGTATCCTTACATTAATATAGTGCAGTAAACCATCTTGTAATACATGTTAATTAACTATTACCCTGTTTTCCTTTATTTTTAAGCACAATATTCACCACAGCCACAGAACAGTACATTGGCTTGCAGGGGCATCTATTTAATGTTCAATAGTACACAGTGCGACTAACCCCTGGGGTCATGCCGTGTTAATGCCTCATACAAATCTAATCTGGAGTCTGCTACTCTTTATTCTCAGGGGTCTCCAACATCAATACTCCCCTCACCCCTGCACATTCTGTTACAGCCTCCTCTAACCTTTTCTACCCTTTTCATTTAAAGTAGTCCTCTTCCTCTGCCCAGGTACTTCTTCAGATGCTACGCAATCGCATTCAATCAAAAGACCGCAATTTGTGGTGTAGAGTTTGCCAAGAAATTACAGCCGCAAATAACCATGATTATAAATGTTTGGCGTGTCAGACATTTTTTTTAAATCAACTTGCCAAACAATTAATTCCTTTTTGTCATTTTGATGTAATAATAACTGTACTTCTAATAAAACGTCATTCAGTATGCGTTTTAGAGTCTGTGTAGTACAGAAAACAATTATCAGAATAAGAAGTTTTATTGTCTCTGGGAAGAATTCACAAGCCTCGTTATTATGGTGCAACATAAAACAAAGAATATAAAATAAAAATAAAGGGGTGTGCATTAAAATAAGGTGTAAAAATAGACCACGTTATGGAGCTCAACAGTGACCATAAATTTTCCATTGATTTTTTCCGTTAGACTTTTAAAAATGTATATATTAAGAGTTCAATGGTGTCACAGAGGCTAACCGACATGGTAACTAATATCCATAATGCGGCCGTTTTAAGTCCAAAAACATTTAAGTGCTTTAATAGCTTGGTGGTTTATAAAATTTCAGAAACAGGTTTTAAATAAAATTATAGGTCTTGCCATAAGTTACCACGTAGCTGATTAGCCCTGAGAAAGGTTGCAAACTTTTAATGTGAATTATTTCCTGAAAGTCTGTGGAGAAATTCACTTCTGGAACCGGGGCTGAGGCGTCACTGTTGAGCTCCATACAATACAAAATATACAGTATGGGCAGAACAACAGTGTAAAAATAAATCTATGCAAGTAGGTTAATTGCAGTTGTTTAAAGTGACAATGACTGGTGCTATAAAGTGACAAGCTAAAGTAAATGCTGGTGATAAAGAAGAATATTGAAATCAAACCATAAAAAATAAGAAACATTGTAAGAAAGAAAAAAAAACAAAAAAAGATAAATATTAACCCCCCAAAAATGTATGTATTGAACTAAAAGTCGTGTGTTATAGAGTGTTCAACAATGGCAGAGGGGAAGAAACTAGTCCCATAATCAAGTTTTAATTATTAACTGATGGTTCTGATTATTTTAACACTCAATTACTCTCAGTTATTCCAGTTAATCATTGCAACTCTACAGAAAATGTCCAAAAGTGTCATTCGCCTGTTAGTCTTGAACAAACATTATTGATCCTCGAGGAAAATTATTTGATATATTTGAATTTGTTACAAGAGTCTATTGATCTGGAACACGCATTTCCGTTACAAATGATCCTTGAAGCTGACACGGACCCTAGTGGTTCATAACATCCTTTCATCAGTGCTGTGCTTCAGACGAAGGTTGCTCAAACTACCCAAGCTTAAAACTAAAATAAGACCAGAAGAAATAAGCTAGCGCATGCTAATTGCCGTCCTGTGAGAAAGCGTTAATATATTCTGTCTCTCCTGTGTTGGGCCTTTGGGACTCTGCGGTTTAGAAGTAGGCAGAGATCCAAGCTCCTATCAGATACGCTACATTTCCATATCGCACATTCTTTCCCATGAAATCTTGATTAGGCATTTGATAAACAAGGCTCAAGTCAAGAGCCTCCTTGGTTTTCATTTTGTCCCTAAATGACGTTAAATTTGTCCAGTGCCAGACAAGTTTAAGAATGGTGGTGGATTTAATATATTGAGTTTGTGTGTGTGTTTTTTGCAGGTGAAGCAGTAGCAGTAGGCGATGCCCTTTGTGAAATAGAAACAGATAAAGCGGTGGTTACCATGGAATCCAATGACGACGGTGTACTGGCGAAGATATTGGTGAGTGAACAAACAAGGGCCATGTTTGTTTTGGACTTATGGGAGGGATGTTTTATTATGTTGTACAGATGGTGGTTGTTATTCAGTGATTCACTTGGTCATGAAAATGATTTACAAAGGTTCACTGAATGACATGCACAAAATAGACCCTTTTGTAGTCCATTTCAAATAAATCCCCAAAAATCATTTTGGGATATTTGCTCTGCTCAAAAACGACTTCATTCAGTAATTTCTCTCTCATAGCATCCATTTATAAACTGGATTTTTATTAGATTTTTAACCAATTTTTGCAACATTACATTATACTTACTTGATGTGGAGTTTATGGTAATATTTGATTATTAAAAATAAGATGCATCAATGCAGCGTTTTAGGTTCCGATACCAATTTCAATACTATAACTTTACGTGTCCATATCAATATTGACACCAATATTGGATCGTTGCATTTCTGGTTAAAATCTCAAATACTATCATATAATACCATAGATTTGATCCTCCTGTGCATATTGACACATTTCCATTATTTATATTTATTCTGTTATTTTAGTTTTAGTTTAGAGAATTACGTTCACAATCATGCATGCCAAAACAGCCATAAAAATAAATCCTACCCAAGCCATATTTCCATAAGTTCTGCCTTTAGACTCCTTGTTCCTTCATTGTGTAATGCGAACTGTCCCATTCCCTGTGCTAATTGGCTGTGCCTGTTTCATCTCCTCCCTGTGTAATGTGACAGCAGTGTCCAGCAGTGAGTCCACTCCTCATACTCCATCCCCCATTGTTCTGTTTGTGCTTTGAATTTTTAATAGCCTGTCAAAGATACCGCCATCCGTTACCTCATTGGCTCTGCACGTTCAACCACCGTGAGGAAAGCAATAACATTCTTTCATCATTGTTTATTGATCTCAGGGAAATTCTCATCCACCATGTAAAGCCTGAGGAATGGTGCATTATTTACTCATATTTGTGGCAGCTGGGATTTGTTCCTGTCATGTGTTCAGCCGAAATTAATTTTAAAACCTAATGATTGGAATTAGTCAAAACATTCCGGTCAGTAATGAGCCGGGAAATGAATTTGACATTGATAATATAATATTGTATCTAAAAATATCTAAAATTGTAACATTTCTAATGGACGGTAGGGGTGAGATTTAAAAGTTTTCTTCTTCCAACTCCTTTTTTATCTTAAATTAATTAAAACAATATATGTAAAATGTATGTTAAGTGTACTGGATACATGTATACTTGCTACTTGTGTTATCATTTGCTTGAAATAAATAAATATATGAAAAATAAAGAGGCCACATATTCCAATTCCAGCTACTATAAAAATCTAAAATGTACTAAATTCACATTAGAAAAAAAAAAACATAATGCTTGTGGGCAATAGGAAGATCAACTCTAGGTCTGAGCTCACTGGCACTATAGAAAACCATGTTGTTTTAAATTAAGTTAAGTTAAATTAAGAATTTAAGATGATGATGATGCTGTAGCTTAGTAATATCAATATTAGTTATAATTTAGTGTCTTGCCCAAGAGCACAACAGCAGTGTGAATGTTAGTTGCAGGCATCAAGCGTCAGTGTTAGATTTATTGTTACTGTATTTAATTGACCAAAAATATATTTAAAAAATGAATTCATAAAAATCATCAGTTGCTTGTACGGTGTTGTGAGGTTACTTACTTATCTAATTTCCATCCCTTTCCACTCGTTTACATTCCCTTACTCCATCCTGGTCTTGGCTACTACGAGCACGAGGCAGTTTCCATGACAACCGCCCAAGAACTGGGGGTAGGGTCTTCTGCGGTTGGAGCTTGGCAAAGAAAGATGGTCTGTATTAGATAAGCCCCCTGAGCACTCTCCCCTTCTTATTCATGGAAAGCAGAGTTATTAAGAAAAACAACATTCAGTTGGCTCGCGGACGGCATTATGACTAATACCACGTCCACACTCTCTGGGTCAAAGTTCATTAGCTTATCAAAGCGGAGCGGAGCTTTCCAAACATGTTTTTAATTTTGAGATAATTACTTGCTTGTGGACAGCCTACGGCAAAACTGGCATATACCTCGCTCTGTGGACATTATTTATGGGGGTCAACTGCCACAGTGGCCCTCCTCCAATTTGAAAGCGCAGCTCTCGGGGTGTTGGGCGGGCAGTGCGTATGGATTGTGCCTATATTGAGATGTTGAGTTGGGGGGTTGAGACCCTAAAGTGCAGATTACTGTATCTCATCATAGCCTTACTGCCGTGCTCTGCCATGACCCTGTGGGCGCCAATCTGAAAATCTGCCCTGGATGTAATCAATCAAAGCCCATATAGGAAAGTGCAAGCCAGACATTCATAAACAGCTCTTCTCATTGGTTGGTTGAGGATGGACCAAACTGAACTCACAAAAGAATGAAAACATATTTTTAAATACATCGCAGCATGGTTGAATGGTATTTGAGTGAAAATAAACTGGAAATAACAAAGACATTCATCTTTTTGGCTTCACCTTCCTTCTTCACGTCCTTTCACCTCTGCAGTCAATTTTAACAGCCATCTGTCTTTCTAATGGATGTGTGCTTCTATGGGAATTTGTAGTATGTTAAATTTTTCATAATGTCTCCCCTGATGACATGTTAACATGCTGAAACAAATGTTGATTTTTAATGATAATTACTTTGTTCATTTTCGCTCATTATATGATGTTTTGCTCTCAAGCCAAATATCCAGTCAGAAGGAGAATGAGCTCCACTCTCTGTGTTCCCAAACCCTGTGACAAAAAATAAAAAGAACTATCGAGTATGTAATGTGTCCTCAAGATCAGGGTGCATCGGCCATCTTTTTCAGTTCCAATACCAATTTTTCATACTACTTTTACCAATATCCAATATCAACAGAGACTGAAAATGGCATTTATTTAAACAAAATAACACACTATTTGAATGTGTTATGTAGCTATGTAGGACCAGAAATTGTTTTTATAGCCTCAACCAGGAAGCCGATATCCGATCCAACAAATGTCTCAGCTCCAAGCAGATTAAAAAACAATCCCAACTGCACCTGGAATGCCCCTTTATTTTTGCTTGATTGTTTTTAAATCTGCTTGGAGCACATGTCAACTTTTTAACTAGGCCAACTTTCCAAATTGAGAAGAAAAAGCAGATCTCTTAGAAATAGTTTTAATATCTCTTAAAAGCATACACTTGGGCATTTCTGGGCTACTCAGAGCTGCACATTTGTCTGCCCTTCACTATTTCCTGCCTGTCCATAATCTTTTGCCCTCCACATATTAAATGATTTATCTACACATCAAGCATAACCACTACTAATGTGAATCCAGCAGTGTTGAAAAGCACATTCAGTGTAAGTGATCCCAAAGAGCTCTTCATAAGTACCTTAACACTGTCAACAGTTCACTTAAATGTATTAAAAGCCTTTGTTGTATCATTAGCGTTTAGTGGGGTCCCTTAAGAGGCATTTTCACCTCAGTCTGTTTCTCACTCATGCAATAAAACTATTAGATGTGTGGGTCTGGCAGGCACGGCTCCTGTCTATTTATACCATCAGAAAACTGTGTATGAATGTGGGAATATATATCACAGTTCACTGCACATGTTCATTCTTAAACGCCAGCTCATTCATGTAGAACAGAACCTCACCATTGTCAGCCTCCAATCAGGGCAGTCCTTATGATGTCCATGGCCGTTAAACATATTAGGGTATCAGGGTGAATGCTGCAGTAGTTGTTTTAAAGGGCCTATATTACTACAATATTTTCTTATATATGTTATAATGTTATTTCCTCTTTAAAAAAACATACCTGGAGTTACGTTATGTTTCATTCACACATGTTTAACACACAAAGCCAGAATATAAAGGCTGAGTTCTTCTCGCAAACAGAAAACTATTACTCTGTTCCACCTTATGATGTCATGTGATAATACAGGAAGTGCTCCACTGTGTTGTTAAACTCCACACACCTTCACCAGAATCATTTGGAAGATCTCAGCCCTGGAAATGACAATCTCTACTGAACTAAAAGTAAAAGATTTCATGAAAACTATCAGCACATGACATCACAAGGTGGAACAGAGCATTTTGAGCTTTGGAGATGTGGACAGACTGTAGTGCAGAATTACTCAAACATGTGTGAATGAAACGAAACAGAACTCCAGGTATGTTTTTGAGGCTGCATCAACATTATAACATGGCTTAATGCGCTACAAGAATCAATTTTTATGTAATATAGGATCTTTTCAATTAAATGTAAAAAGAATAGACTCAACCATAGATGCATTTTGTATATTTGAAAGTCTTCTCTATTTAGAAAATCCCTGTAGAATAGAAATAACTGTTTGACTACTAAATAAAATGATTGTTAGTTGCAGGCAGTGGTGGTAAGCTTTTTATTTCTACTTAAGTACACATTTAGGATTTGCAGTCCAGTTCTTTGATTGTGTCCCATGACCATTTGATGGCAGTGTTGAGCTCATCTCTCAAAGGCATTCATCTAGAGTGCATTCTAGTCATGTTCAACTTTTGAACATCCCTCTAAGTGTAAATAAACAAGTCATTTGCATATCTCTAGTAAAATATGGCATATGCAATGAGTCTGCATGTTTACCATTTTGAAGCTGAGGGGTCTTAAATAATACTGCGAAATACGCTTCCCTATATTCCCCATATTAATATTTATCACCAAACCGATAAAAAAGTAAACTCTTATTTTTGTAAAGGTTTAGTGATTTCAATGCCAGAGCAGGAGGTCTATTTTTCCAGGAGAGTTTTATTAATGAGACTTTTCATTGCTCCTTTTAAATTAGCTGTATTGCATAACGGTACATCACATTACATCAGAGTTGCTTTTCACATAATGCTGCTGTAATTCTAATTGAGTATTATTTCAACTCTCATTCATCACCTCTTGCCAGACAAGCAAGGAATGAACAAGAGGCACAGGAATGCCATATTATAGCTGTAAGCATGCGCTTTAGGGTAGTGCTGTCACCACTAAAATTTCTAACTTGATTTTGATAATAAGGAATAGACTCGACTCTCAGTACTGATTATGACAACACAATCATGAGAAAAAACACTTTATCTAGGCAACAGAAAGTTATATTCAACATTAAATCATACTACTTACTAGGGGTGTGCATTGCCTTGAGTCTGGGGATACGATACAGATCATGATACATGTCATGATTCGATATATCGCAATATATCCCAATACTAAAACAATGGATGATATATTACAATTTATCAATAATTACTTCTAACAATATTGTCAACCACACCTTCACAAGAACCAAATTGTATGAAATATAATTTATTACCTCTTTTAAATCAAACAGTGAATGCAACTAATGAATTTTAATGAAAAATATTACTTTAAAAAAAAATTATTCAGATGCATTTTCACAATATCACGAATTATCACTGAATTGATTTGTTCTTAGACTCCTACTACTTACCATGCGGTGTTATGTGTAATCCGTCAGTCTTATTCCTGATACAGCTCAAGATCATTCTAAAGCAGGAGTGCCCGAACTTTTTTCACCAACGGCCACAGATTTAAACATGTACTGAGCGAGGGGCCACAGACCACAGGACAAATAAGTGTTTAAAATGTTGCATTTGGCGTAGACTTGACTGAGCCCCACATCTTTTAATAAGGTCTGGAACATGTATGTTAAGTCTGTATCACAAGCGTTTACGTTCTGATAGAATGTGACTTTTTTAGTATTGACATTTCTAGTTTTGATACTAGTTTTAGTATTGATTATTATCTGATTTTCGATGCTTCTGACAAACCTACTACAGGTTACTTGTTAATAGTTCTGTTATTTCAAGTAGCTCTAATAATAACTCAGTAAATCTGGGTCTTTCCACTGGTGAGCACAGGTGTTCCAGTCCAGTTCATATCTGGGCTTGTTTTGTATAGAGGGGGTGGTGCATACTTTACTGTTGGGACTTACATCTTGTGTGAAAATAATGATCAGTTTTTTTTGTATGTAACCTCTGTAATAACGTATTTTTTATTTAAGACATTATGGTAATATAGTAGAACAATTCAGTGATGTGATTTGTTGAAATACACTAAAACTTATAATTGCCAAGTTAATATTTAATTCTGGCCCAGACCAAAACTACAAACTTGTTTCAGTATACTGTGGAACCAAATGCCAGCGGCTGTAAATTGATTTTTTTTGCTGTTGATCCACCTTCTGTCTTCTCTTGTGACTTGTTTTTCATTTTCAAATTTCTTGTCTTACCAAGACTTTTTTGAGAAGTAGCTCTGAGTCGATCCCTTTTCATAAGAGATGAAGTTAAGCGAACCGTCCCAGTGCGCATAGACCGGCCCTTCATTTACTCTGATCAATACTGAGTGAGGAATCACATCTAGCTGTGGGAGAAGGGAGCAGTGGCAGTGGATTTGGCTTTTCACTCTAACAAGATAGTGAATCAATGGCTGACAGCTATCAACAGCATGAAAATACATCCAGCGTACTCCAGGAGCCCTCCACCTTCACAGCTGCGCTTTTGCCTGATTTGCCAGGGACCGGGACAATAGGGTTTGTAATAAAGTGATGGAAATAGAATGGGTTTAGAGTCCCGTAAGATTAATAGAGCTTTTTAGTGTTTGAAAAGGTTTGAAAATGTTGACTGTAAGAGCATTGTGGTGCTACAGGTTGAGCAGTGTAATAAAATGTAATGGCAAGGCAAGTGGCTATAAAGAAAGTACCTGGAGTAAATAGTCGTTTTGTCCCTACTCATGTTTTTGTGGTGCTGAAGTATAGACAGTTTAAAGAAGTGAACCAAGGGAGTGTGATGTCAACCATAGTGTCCGGCTCCAGCCAAATGAAAAAAAATAAAATGACGCAGTTATAGAGGAGAATTTGGAGCAGGGTTCCATAATAGAAATAGGAATTCATTTATGTAAAAAATTAGCAAAATAAAAATACCACCTCGCGGATACAAGCGGTCAAAATGAGTTTCCTTCGCAGAGTGGCCGGGTGCTCCCTAAGAGATAGGGTGAGGAGCTCGGTTACACAGGAGGAGCTCAGAGTAGAGTCGCTGCTCCTCCACGTCGAGAGGAGCCAACTGAGGTGGCTCAGGCATCTGATCCGGATGCCTCCTGGACGCCTCCCTTGAGAGGTGTTCCGGGCATGTCCCACCTGTAGGAGGCCCCGGGGAAGACCCAGGACACGCTGGAGGGACTATGTCTCTCGGCTGGCCTGGGAACGCCTCGGGGTCCGTCCGGAGGAGCTGGAGGAAGTGGCTGGGGAGGAGGAAGCTTGGGAGCCCCTGCTTAGACTGCTGCCCCCGCGACCTGGCCCCAGATAAGCGGAAGAAGATGGATGGATGAAAAATACCACCTTTTACCTTTTTGTTTAGTAGAGATTGGCAATTGCAGGCCTGAAATCATCAAAATAATTCTAATGAAGGTGGAGTTTAAAAACACAGTGGAGCGATTTCTGTATTACATCACAAGGTAGAACAGACTGTCTGTTTGAGAGAAATCAGACTAAATATGCAGCGTTTGTGATTGTGATTTTTCAATGAGGAAACATTATAATGTAGATCAGAAGCATAGTCTAGCGTGTTATCGTACCTTTTAAGTGTTTGTTTGAAATGACTTCCTAAATCATCTTTGTGCCTTGTTTCTCTCAGATAGAGGAGGGCAGTCGGGGCGTGAGACTGGGCACTCTGATCGGCCTCATGGTGGAGGAGGGTCAGGACTGGAAGCAGGTGGAGATGCCCCCTTCTGAAGCTGCTGCTCCATCTGAAGCCGCCCCTGCCCCAGAAACCACAGCAACCACACCAACACAACCCCCCACTCCAAAACACACGTCTGGACCGTAAGTTACAGTTACCATCTACTGTCCTAATGTGTGTTCATCATAAGTGTATGATTTTTCTTTCATGTAATATTTAGTGGAAGTTAGGGTTAGTTTCTAAAATCTAAATGTATTGACAGCAGGTTGGCAGATGGATCTACAACTGCAGTCTGTTGGGTGAAAAAAATTGGACCATGAAATGCACCATTGACCCAAAGATTAATGGCTGCCATACAGCAAAAATAATGTACCATAAAACATGTCAAAATGAATACATAGGTTACATGCTAAAGAACCATTTCAAAATCAACAGTATGCAGGAAAATAAATGATGCTGGTAGCTAATTATATTCTAAGCATGATATTCTAAATTCTGCTGATGCATTTTTGTCAGCTTCATACTACAGCCATATACTCTATAAAGAAGTGGACTAAAGGAGTGTGACGTCACCCATAGCGTTTGGCTTCAGTCAATGAAACTCACGAGGCTAGCAATTATAGGAGCGAATTTGGCGTTTCAAATTAGGAATAGGAATTTATTTATGCACAAAATAGCTGAATAAAAACACCAGGATCACGTAGAATGGGTTAAAACAAACATTTTAAAAGCAAAGCAATAGTTACAGAGAGTAGGGTGACAATTTTTCAGTGTAAAGTCAATTTGAGCCTGAGCCGATGGAGCCGGAAGCGCCCCCATGCTCGCTTCTATTTGGAATGCCACAGCTATTCCTTATTGACACTATAAATGCAAAAGTGAAGGGGATTCCGGTTCAAGCATGCATGACCTGTTTGTTCTGTAAATATTTAGTGCTGTTATGTAAATATTTAGTGCAGAGTCCAGACTTTTTGAGGTTTCTGCTGTGGTTTCGTCCTCCTGACACTTGAGGTAGAGCAGCAGGACTGAGTTATGGCAGATTACACACAGGGAATGAGCCTGAACAGCACGTCAATACATTCTCTGACATTTGCATTGATCGTGTGCCTTGTGGTAAACACGACATGCATCACATCAGAAACAATTAAAGGTGACAGCCACAGAATGTGCGTCATTATACGTCAATCTCAACAAACAAATACACAGAAAGTGTCCTTTTTAAGTCATTTTTGATGTAACGTCAGTTCAGCAGAGGAACTGACGTTACACCAAACGTCAGTTCTGGTTTCTTTTCAGCAAAAGAAAAAGTAATTATGTGGATGAGCACAAATAGGTTGGATTAAGAACATTTTAGATTTGATGGCAGTTTCATATGGAGAGCAGGGGCTGATATAACGCTATCTCTTATATGCTATTTTTAAAAGCTCATCATATCTCCTTATGTTTTTCTGTGTGAAGACATTGAAGGGTCCGTTTTAAACTATTTTCTGATCTATATTATAATGTTTCCTCATCACAAACATACCTGGGGTTGTGTTTCATTTCATCCATCCATCTTCTCCCGCTTAATCGCAGTTTGCTGTCCAATCCTCATAGCACCTGACCCCCCCTATGAACCCCTCTGCAGGTGGTGAGCCCACAGGAGGGTTAGTTCATATGGGTGCGGCCATGTTTTAGGATGATGTGGGAAACCAGTACCCAGACACGGGGAGGAACATGCAAACTCCACACAGCAAGGCAACCTTCTTGCTGTGAGGCCTGAGTGTTGCCACTCAGCCACCGTGCCGCCCTGTTTCATTTCATTCACATGTTAAACACACAAACCCTGCATAATTAGGCTCTCAAAAAGACCTTGTAGTGTTATGTGGCAATACAGCAAGTGCTCCAGTGTGTTTTTTAAAGTCACTAGAATCAGCTTCACTTGAATTATTTAGATAATTTCAACCCTGGAATCTCTACAAGACTAAACAACAAGACAAAATGTAGCTGTTAACTTGAAAACTACCACTACATGACATCACAAGGTGAAACAGAGCATTTTGTGCATTTTGTGTTACTCAAACACGTGCGAATGAAACGAAACGCAACTCAACACAACACAAAACACAAGTATGTTTTTAAAGGTAATAACATTATAACATGGCAGTTTTGTGTAATATAGGACCTTAGTAGTATTTAAATATTTCTGGTAATGTTTTGCCCATTTGGGATGCATTCACAAATAATAGACTGTAATAATTTGTTAGTGTTGTGTTTGTTTCTATAGCTTGCGTCTCAGTCCGGCAGCAAGACACATCCTGGACTCCCATGGGCTCGACCCAAAACTGGCCACAGCCACTGGACCAAGAGGACTCATTACCAAGGAGTAAGACGCTGCACTCACACTCACACGTGTTTCAGCTTGTCTTCATACAGTGTCAATGAATCATGGGAATATCACTGACAAAAACAACATGAGACATAGGATTGACATAGCACTTCACACAGCATGCTTCCCTACCACAGCGGACCAGCATTGAGTGTAGTTAACCCCTGGTGGGTTAAAGCCCTTGTGGTGGTGATGTCAGTGATGTCTTTACTTGTATCATGCTGTGTGGCTACCTCCAGGCTGTTATGATCCTACTGTAAAGAACACTGTGTGACATGAGCTCCACATCAAAGCAAATAATCTCTGTTTATGTTGCATCGAAGAAAAACATGGCATTGCCACTACAGAGTTTGGAGTCTGAGTTAATGATGCTTGAATGTGCTTCTGAATTATACTACTATACTATTCTTGTTATATTTATTAAGTGTGTAATTGAAAGCACAATTATTTATGAAATGTCAAAAGTTAACCTGTAGAGAAATACTTATGACCATGTATTAGTGATGTATTGTGATTCATTATGTAAAGCCATCATCAATTAGGGAAGTGGCTTTGCTCCAGATTATGAGGAACAGAATTAACACCCACAGCTCAATTTAATTAATGATTTATGCGGCAGAAAATCAAAATGAACACATTATACATAAAATGCGATGTGGGTCTGTCTCTTGATTATAATGAATCGTCCTCTGCAGTCCTCTATAATTTGTTTACACAAACAGGACATTAGCCTATCTGCAGGAGGCACCTGTTAGCATGTGAGCACACACACACAGAGCTGTCTCTGCAGTGTGTCTCTGATGATAGGCACATACAGACACAGAAATGGCAGAAGGGTTTGGGTGAGTGGTAGAGTGCGTTAGCAGTTAGACACTTTAATCTTGTTATATCATGAGTTCACACTAAAGAAGCTGTTAGCTGCACACACACTCACAGAGCTACCTGCTGTCAGGAGAGAGCTGATTGAATGCTCTCGTTACCCAGCTCACACCCTGCTGGGGAATCTCATTAGGCAACTTCAGTCTCCATGGCAACCCAGTCTCCAGGACCCACTGGTGTCCATAGTAACAGACCTTGTACCGCAGGGAGAAGGGAGAGCTACTCTATGTGTCTTATGAAGTGCCCCTTTTTACTTAAATCCTTAATTTAATCTTTTTCATTCTGTAACCACTCACAATTACTGCATGAGTGCTGAAACAAAAGAGAAGGCAATGCAGTTTAACATCTCTTGTCTACAGTGGACAATGACTTCAATTAAATTTAAGTGGAATTCTTGCTCAAAGGCCATGGATACTCTAGGATTTAAGTGTTGTGGGGATATTTGGCTCTCTTTTACTTTTCTGCAGAACTCAGTATATTTTTGTTCATTTTAGATTATTCTTATCCATTATTGAATAACATATTTTTCAATGCTATACACCACTGTTTTTATATGTTTTCCAACATGTATATATGTATGATCAAACACTCAGTTTAGTTTTTTGGTAGCCTGTCTGGATAATATTACTCTGCATTGTAAAGTAAAGCTTCTAATGGTTTCACATAGGTTGAGCTTCTTGAGAAAAGGCCAGATTAGACTTGGTTTCCTTCCTTTTGTTGTGGGTTACATTGGAGCAGGGGACCCCTCCCTCTGCTCTTTGCAGTGGGGCCTGGCTTTATTGGGCATGAATAACATGGGTCACGCAACCTATGGATGAGATCATGGCGTGTTACGTAACCCACAGGAAGAGCTCAAAACAGCTTCATTGTCAACAAAAATGCAATGGGACAAAAAGTATTCTAAATTTAGAAAACGCTCATCTACCAACCTCTACTGATTGTACTATGATGCCACTGCTACTGTGACCAGGTGATTACCTTTACCTAAATTAAAGTTATATTCTATATTCAATCATAATTTCACATTATATTATCATTTCAATCCTTGTTTTAGGTTCCTTTACCTTTTTCCTTTCTTCACAAACTGTGTTCACCATTGGGCCTCACTGAACAAGATGTAAAGCAAGGCGTGTTAATCTATTTCTCTAATGGCAAAGCTCATGTTTATTCATCTTGGAGTGCCACAGTCAGACCTAGGTGGCAGCACAAGCCACTTTATTAATGGCTGCCTTTGTAAAGTGCTTCTGGTTTAGAACACACCCATGTGCATGTGATGACAGCAGCTTCTGCTTGTTAGGATTCTTGTCACTTCCTTTGCCTTGGCCTTCACTACAGTTTACTGGGCAATGAGAAAAGCGCTGCAAATGACAAGAGTTTTGTATTTAAAAAAGGGAATCAAATTCAAAGTGCACCTCTCTTGATATAATTGTGAAACCAACAGAATACTAAATCAGAACTGACACAGGTTTAGAAAAACAAAATGAACATGAACAATATCTGATATGTGTGAGTGAGACTAAAAATGTACTAAACAAGAATACAAAACCTGCTTCCTAAACTGTCACTCCTAAAGGAAAAAAGATAGATGGATATCATAAAATAGTGTTCACACCAAGATAAACTAAACCAGCAATAAAACTAGGATACGATCAATTCAGTATTTAACAAGGATTAAGACATGACAGACTACTTTGCAAAATACATATGAGGGGTTTAACTACAAATTTCAGAATATTAACAGATATATTTTTATTTTATTTTATTATATTAAATTAACAGATTGCCTAGTGTCCCCTAGTTGTACTATTTTTTGAGTAATATTGGCTGGACATGGGCTGCAGATGTTGCAGCAGTCTGGTAAATCCATAACTGTTTCCTAGTAACCATCGAGTTATAAACGGCCAACACACAACTAATTTAGCGAGTAATTATTTGACAAAGACACTTTAAGACAACATCTTTATTTCTTTTTCTTTACTGATTGTTAAAAACCAAGAAAAAAAAACCCCTTTCATATATACTGTACATTTATAGTGTAACCCCCACATACAGATTGCTAGACCACAGTGTATTTAGTGACAGTTGTTGAGGAAGTGTCAGGTTTACTAACGGGGATTTCCAAATGGGCCAGTTGCCTGACCACAAATACATACTAGTACAATAAGGGGGAAATGTACAGCACCTGGACTGTTTCACACAGCAGGAGCAGGGGCAGGGGCAGGGGCAGGAGCAGGGACAGGGGCAGCTGGTCAGGACATGACAGCTGAATTGAGTGCAGTCAGCTGAAACTAGCAACTTTCGCACAGCCACATCTGATACCTTCCCTTGGCACCCAGTATCATGCAATGTTCAAAATGAGTACAGTTTTATATTTTATCATAAGCCTGCAATAAACTCTCAAAGCTTTTAATGGCTTGTCTTATGTCTCTTGTCACACTTGTATTATGCTGGTAAGAGGAAAGTCTATATGTCACCCCAGGCGTTCAATACCTGTTTGAGAATAATAAGGTGAAAGTGTGGACTAAGTTGTTACGCACCCTCATTGACACCTGACACCCGCCCTGGCGGGTTTGTGTGTTCCCAGGAGAGAGAGCTGACATGGTTTCAGTGGCCGGATGAACCAAAGTTAACCCAGAATCTCAAATCATGTCTGTAATGCGATAAATAATAGAGAGACGTAGCGACATTTACAATATAATATCATATTATCAGCATTATGCATTGTGTTGACATAGTAATCTGGGGAAATGAGCAATTTGTCCATTTCAGTGAAGCCAAAATTAAGAAATTGGTAAAACACACATGTATTTGTCATTAGGTGTAAGTATATTTTTAAAGAAAGTGTTGTAATTCAGCAATATACAAAACATTTATAGTCAACAGCCAGTTAACACACCCATGATTTTTTTGTTTACTTTTGTTGTCTTTAATATTGTTTGTATTTTTTCCTCTCTAAATTTAATAATGAGAAACTATAGAGACGCCGCAGTTTTGGCAATATAATATCATATTATCGACTTTGTGCATTGTTTTGATGTAACAATGGGGGGAAATGTGCAATTTGTCTATTTCAGTCCAGCCAAAATTAAGAAATTGCAAACATTTTTTCAAGTGTATTTTTAAAGAAAGTGTTGTAATCACTCAAATCATTCAGCAATATACAAAATATTTATAGTCAACAGGCAATTTAACACACCCTTAAGTATGCATTTACTTTGAACACGCCCATTTAATTCTGCTGTCGTTAATATTGTTTGTATTGTGTTTCTATTTTCAGAGATGCTCTAAATCTCTTGAAGGCTTCTCCCGATGCCAAACTTATTCAACCTGTGGCTGCTCCTCCGCCCTCAGTTCCAAGTGCAGCCACCCCCGCCCCGGCCCCCTCCCCTACCCGAGCTCCAGCTGCACCTCCACCTCCCCCCGGCAGCCGACCCAACGTCCCCCCTCTGTCTGTGCCAGGGAAGCCCGCAGCACCGGTGAGCTGCCACACCTTATCTCACTTTACCAACGATAGTGTTGTTTAACGCTGTGAGATTACGCTACCAGACCTGGAGTTCTTTGTTTGAAAAGCTGTTAAGAGATTGTTGAATATTATGTTCTCCTACTCCACAAACAGGATACAAAGTAGATATTTCTCATCTTGGTGTAAAGCCGGTACAAACTGATCTCAAGGATCCAAGAAATGTGCCATGGGGCTATTACAATACTGCACAAAACAGGTCTGCAGTCTGACAACTTGCAACATAAAATTACCAAAGGCCCTGCAATGACAACTCTATATGTGAATTCATGCCTGTTGAACTCGTAATGCAATTATTCTTTTTTAATTATTTTATTTTTTATCATTTGTAGATTTAAACATATGTTTTTCAGTAGTATAGTGGTAATTTCTGAATCTGCTCTTCCTCAGGGTACTTTCACAGAAATCCCAGCCACAAATGTGCGTCGTGTGATCGCTCAGAGGCTAACGCAGTCGAAGACCACCATCCCCCACGCATACGCCACTGTGGACTGTGACATGGCTGCTGTCATGCAACTGCGCAAAGATTTAGCCAAAGGTTAAAAAAAACTGTGTAAATACGATTTCCTCACCAGCACCACACCACACACACCACAGCCCACACGACGGCATGCAGAGGTGCCATCCTGTGATTGTATGAAGAAAATGTTCTTACTTATTGTAGTTTTATTTTTCATAAACACATCAAAATTCACTTGTAAATATTGCAATTTACTTTTATTTAGTACATACAATATTATAATTTTTTGGGTGAATTAAGCAAGTACACAAACATCGGTTTGATGGCAGTAACTGGCATATCAGATGTCCACTAGTCAAACAATTATTACTTTTGTTCGTTGAGACTTTTCAAATCCATTCTCACCCAAATTAAGGTTGTGATATAGTGGCTGAAGATGTCTACGTTACACAAACAAATCCAAATAGTGTATTATTGTGGAAAATCTGTCATTTTGATTTTAGTAATGTCACTGTCTTTGTTATAAAATGTATTAATCTATGTAACATATGCTTTAGAGTCTGTATAGTCCAGATAATGATAAAGATGATTGCAGCCCCAATGAACAAGCTACCAAAGCCCACTACACATCAATGATTATGCATTTTAGTTCTTCAAACACTTCAAATCAAATAAAAAAAGAAACTACGAACTGTCATCATTCATAATTTTATAAAACTGTAAAACTATGAATGACAGGACATGTTCAGTGTTTATATTCTCGAGCTTCGCACTTACAGCCTTGTTTAACATGCAGTGGTTTGAACACAGTGTACTGTTGTGGGTAATCATTTCATCACAGTTACCAGTGTGCAATGAATTCCCCGACTTGAGCCTTTAGAAGCATGCATGTTGTGTGATGGATGGAGAAGGTAAAAAGCGCGTGTGCAAGTTGGACATCTGACTGAAAACGTGACTGAGTGCTTGTGTATCTTGAGCGAGATAGTGTTGCTTATACAAACCTCTTTACTTCCTTAGATACTGTTTCTAACCACACTTCTTACAACAGTTTGGTGTGTGGTTTGATGAAACAGGAAGGGTATCTTGATGTCACAACTGTTATTTTAAAACGGCCAGTTACTATAATACTAGCTCAGATATCCTTTGACCCTCAGCTTTAATCTGAAATTGTACTTTTAAATAATGGTAGGTGTTGCTAAGTGAATGTCTGCACAATAAGTCAAAGTGTTAACTTGTATATTAACAAAGACAAGTCAACAAGTCTTATGGTACCCTATATAACATTTTATTTTTGGCAGGGAGATGTGATTGCTTTGACTGGAACGTTCCACACTAAACCATTAAACAAATCTATCTTCTATTTATTTAATTACAGGTGTTTTTATTACTCAGAAATAGAAAAAAAAAAACACTTTTCAACTGTACTTGGTCTGGTGGCATTACCAGCTTTTCTCTATAGAGGCAGATTTGCTTAATGCCATACTGGAACATTCCAGACAAAGTAATAACCTCTCCATGGAGTCAAGCAAGTGGCAGATCCTCTATCAGTTAAGTTACATAGTGTACCATTTAACATGTTCTCAATGGGCTAATCTTCAGCTAGGCACTCTAGAAGCACTAAACAACAGGTTAAAAGCAGAGAGCACATTCAATCAAGTGTTGCTTGACCTTAACCTTAAGCTTGGCTATTATATTAATTGTCCAGTGGAAGCATCAATTAAGATAGGAGAGAATGGGGACCATTTTGAAAGTTTTTCCTTCTGAAAATGTGCCCTTTTTAAAGCTTATTTGACGGTTGTTCATTATCAGACTCTTATCACCTAGTCAGCCAGTCTATTAAACAAACATTAAATGTCTGTTCCATGAGGACGGGTCGGGTCATTCCAGACCTATTAGCGTGTGTGTGTTCTTGGGGATTGTGGTGGTTGTTTTTGTGGAGCCTCTTTGTTCCGGGGTACAGAGATTTCACGGTTAGCTCATTAATCATCCTGCTCACGGCACTCATAACAGTCTGGTACAGCTCTGTGGACTGGAGCTGGCAGCCATGCCAGGCCCAGACCCACTGTTCCACCAGTGTAGTACAGCAACCACTGGCAAAAGACAAAGTGCCCATTGGGTGGTTTGGTAGATTGTTCATGTCATGTCTGTGTGTTTAAAAAAATCTGTAATGTGGTGAAATAAATTAGACCAACAGATGTTCTCATTAATGCTTTTTGTTTCTGCAGAACAAATAAAAGTGTCTGTGAATGACTTCATTATCAAGGCAGCGGCTGTTACACTCAAAGTAAGTCACATTTAATTAATTTTCACACAGTCGTCTTTCATTTGTGAATCTGTGAAATGTGTTTGATATAAAATGGTAAACCTTATTCATGGGATAGCATCTGTTCATATTGTGGCTCGTCCAGGACAGGATAACTGTAGATCCTGGCCATGTGCCCTTTGAGACCTGTTGTGTATCCCAACACTGACATACTAAATGTCTGTGGGCACTGCACACAATATTCAATAAATAATAGTAGTGCATATTCAAATAAAATATGCACATCACTCCAAAACACTTAAGACCGGTCTGTGTGATCAAAAAATAAAAATGTATAATAAACTTGACCATAACTGCCATATACCATAGAGGGTGTCTGTCAGTAGAAATCGCATACTTAGTGGACAATGTCAGATCAGATGTTCTTGCGTGCATTATAGTGAGGCAAGGGATTTACATGAGGAATGCACAGCGTAAATGTGCTTTTAAGTTTTACAGTTCGAGAGAAGCATTAATGTCTGTGCTGTAAGCTTTGTCAAGTTCAGTCAACACAAAGACAGGCAGAGTTTTGTTTCATTTCATCAAAGACTCTTAAACACTTCATGTGAAATGAGCACTTAACAGAACTAAAGCTGTCTTAATGTTGTTTTCTCCATTAGGAAATGCCTGAAGTGAATGTGACGTGGGTGGGGGACGGACCACACGCACTCGACACAGTCCACATCTCTATCGCCGTGGCGACAGAGCGAGGCCTCATCACTCCTATCATTAAAGATGCTGCTAGTAAAGGTGTCCAGGAGATTTCAGCTAATGCCAAGGTAAACATTGTCACCTCATAACAGGCTGGTTTTCAGCAGACCACAATGACTACACTTAACAAACTGTGGTTATAAGATCTCAGTAAAATTATTGTTTATTACATTATATGCTAAAAAAAAATGTGAATTTGGTTTTTCAAATTGCCACATTACAATATAACAAACATTGCTATTTTAGTGTGTCTTATTTATTTAGGCAAAAAAAAAGATCGAAATAAAACGATCTCACAGTTTTTTTTAATTTATTTTATTTTGTGCATTGTATGTCTTGAGTTACATATTAAGTGTTTGTTATTGTGTGCAAACCTGAACAATATGGTCATTATTCAGCTCAAATGTCATTTTGCCCTCAACTTTAATCAGAAGTTTTGTTTAATGATGATAAATGATGCTTGGTGTTGCTAATAGGGATGCACTGATACAATACAAGTGTTGCTTACTGGTCTTCAGGTGTAAAAGTTGATTAACTCATGGCTGCTTTGATATGTTGGGGGGTGGGACTCTGGAAAGGCGACTCGGGGAAGAGACCGGGGAGAGACTATCAGGTCTAGGCTCTGCCCTATCTGCTGTAACAAAGAATAAACCTTTCTCTATATTTCATAAATCAACCAGGCTTCATAAATGCATCATTATTTATCTTCAAGAGATGCATAATTTTCCATAAAACAAGTATTGGATATTGGCGTTTATACTGAAAATCTGGATCGTATTTTGGCTTCCAGATAAAGGACTATTTACTGGTTGTAGTTGGCCCAGAAAGTCTCATGATGTTTGAATTTTTATTTATGCAAAGTTGGTCTGTAGTTTCTCAAGTGATAAATAACAGCTACATAACACATTTGGATTTTTTTTAAATTAAAGGACATAAATGCAGATTCCAGTCTGCACTCGACAGATAAGATGTAGAAATCGGTATCAAAACAGCTAAATTGGTGCATTTCTAGTTTCTAAGTGAATTTATGATGTCACCCACTACTGCAATGTATTTCATTTATTTAACAAGTTGTACAATAAATCAAAATGTTAACTCGTCAACTAGCTCATACAACAAACCTATAACAGACACAGCCTTAATGTGCCCTATGTAACCTATTGCATCGGGGTTTAAGGTACATACTATGTGTTTGTTGTTGTTTGCAAACCCGCAGAGCATACCACATTAGACATGTCCTGGCTCCTGTAGAGAACTGGTTGGATATGCTGGCCTGTGTTTTTGGCTTTGTTGGTCTCAGCTGTTAGTGGCCACATATGGAGCAGAAAGCAGCGATGGTTGTCTCTTTATCCTGCGCACACACAGCAGCTGGGGACAGGCAGTTATCACACACATGAACTCCAAATGTAATGGCCTGAACATTCCAAACCGCACGGTCTATAGGGTACAGTAGATTGCATAATTAGTATCTTGTGCCTCATTTCTGGCCTGGGATTGAATGAGAAGAGATTGTAATTTGTTGTGTTATTTGTTTTAATATGCTGAGTATCATTAAGCTAATGGTACTATAACAGTGGAACAGTTTACCCCTGCATATCAGAGCTCTCTAGAGTCGTTTAAGTCTGCTCTTAAGGCGCATTTCTTTGCTTTGGCGTTTAATAGAAATGAATACGTATTTGATCTGTTTCTGCTTGTTTTTATATGCACTGGTGTTGTCACAATGCAAAAAAAAAATCAAGCTTTATTTTTATATATGTATAAGGAAAAAACTAAATACTCAGTACCTATTCCATTACTACAATGAGAATTAAAAACACTCTTTATACAGTAGACAGTAGCCCATGTTACGCTACTGTCTGATATATGTTATAATGTTAATTCTGAATCTAAAAATAGACCTGGAGTTGTGTTTTGTTTCAGTTACAAATCCTGCATATTTAGGCAGCCTTCTTCTCTCAAGCTGAAAACACTGTTTCCCCCTGGACAGACACTGTGTTGTTAAAATCCATACACCTTCACTAGAGTCATTTTTGATGATTTCAGCCCTGGAATTGCCAATATCTACTGAAATAAAGGTAAAAGGTAGATACTAAATTGAAAAATACCACTACATGGCATCACAAGGTGGAAAAGAGCACCTTTAGCTATGGAGATGTAGACTAGGGGAGTACAGAAATATTGAAATATTTATATATCGTATTGTTCAATGTGGTCATACAATAGTAATGTGGGCTGCTGTATCGAGTATTATTTGGTATATTTTACAAAATCATTTTGTAACAGTTCCACAGTTTGGTTGTTTAGAGGAAGGAAACTCATTTATGCTGTACTTTTGACATTTTCACATTGATTTGATGATTAACATGGGTGTGGTTCATATTAACTTTGCGCAAGAAGTGGTTTAACAAAGACTTAGTTTCCTAGCCATGATTTAGCCTTTTTTTTTTTTAAATGGAATTATGTCTAATCAATTTGAAATATGTCATAACATATCAAATTGTATCAAATCGAAAGCGCACTGTATCTAGATATGTATCATATCATGGCCTATGTATGGAGGAATGTATGTATCTATGTATGTATCATATTGGCAACTCGTTAATGATTCCCAGCCCTAATATATACAGACTAATAATAAAGTTTTACTCAAACTTGTGTGAATGAAACGAAACACAACTCCATGTTTGTTTTGATGAGATAACATCATTCTAACATGGTTTAAAGATCACAGGAGTCAATTTTACATAATATAGGACCTTTAAGGAGTTAATTGTTGTTGTATGACCTTTTATGACCAAACTGTTTGACACATTACACATGCATTTGTACTAGGAAAAATCACTTATTCCTTTTTGGCATACCTGGAATGATCTAATTCTTCATGCAAGTTTTAATTGGCCTGGAGTTAAAATGAACATGCAATATAGATGAGTTAAAAGGTCACTTGACTTGATTTGATAATAATAGCGCATCAGTCTGTTTTTCCTTCCCCAACTGCTGAGTGCCAGCTGACAGCATCGCATTGTCGTTCACTCTGACTCACTCTTGGCTTCTGTGCAATGGTACCATTTTTGTGATAACCTTTTGAGCATATTTAGATTGGCAGAACATTACACTAAGATTATGTTAGTTCTTGCGGATTCCAAGCCTAAATATGGGTTTTGTTTTGTGACTTCTATGGTTACTGGTTACTCATATTTTTCCACTAGCAGACACTGCCATTACCGAACAACTGATGCAGTGTGTCATGCTCTAGTTGTTTATGGATTCACCAAAGCTGCCTCTGATAACATGTCTCAAAGTGCTCTACTTCGCATTTGGGTGTTGGCTATTCCCTTCTCTCATTCTGACAGTGCACAGTCCACTGGCTTCCATTTACCTCGCTGCTTCACGTTGAGGTGGAAGTTTCCTGATTAGGTTTTAAGATGTTCTGGTAGGTAGCTGTAAAGTCCAAAAATTCAATTGAATCAGCTGTCTCATAAACTTCATCAGTGTTTTATCAGTGAATTAGTCTCGACCTGGCATGTCCTAATTATGTATGTGGCTCTGAGATAAATTTTTCTTGCCCCTCTGGCTTCCGGGTGAATTGGCTCATAAGTTGTATTTTTAACTGTTTTCAAACTGGCTGGTGGCTCATTATAACCGGTTGTAAATGCACATATTTGAATTATTCACTGTTTTGGCCCTTGATCGTCTAGACGTAAACACCACAGCCATGTTCTAGAATCTATATGCCATACTAATAAATGACTATTTAAAACAGCAGAGGGTTGTTAAGTGTTAAGCTCATTACTAACTTTGTTTTTGTTCCTTATTCATCAAACAATGGGCAATTACCTTTTCAAATTACTTTTCCTACAAAATGTATGTTTAATATAGGGTGACCAGTGTGTATATCTCACTAAAAGCCATAATACTAATACTACTAATATTCTTTTAGCCTAGCCTAGCTTCATAAGATTTTTTTATTTTTTATTTCTAGCTTCGTAAGATGATGTTGCTAAAAAAAGAGGAAACATGTTCATTGTTTTCATTCAGCTGTTGGACCTAGAACTGACATCACTTTCTACATCCACACTTAGAAATCTTTATGCTGACAATTACATGTTTTTTTTATTTTTGTTGTTGTCTTTTTACACTTAATAAACTGTCCAGCAAATGTTTAATTTCTTATTTCATTTCTTGCTGTAGACCTTGGCTCAGAAGGCCAGAGACGGCAAGCTCCTACCAGAAGAATACCAGGGTGGTTCATTCAGGTAAATCTTTCCATCTTTGTCTTCTCCGTTTTTGCATAACCATTGCCAAGAAACAAATAGCCACTTGGAATAAATATCCACTTTTATGATTTCATTTTGGCTTATTCTGCATTTTATTCGAGCCCGAGTGAGACACAGACATCAGTTACAGTGCCATCAGTTGGAAAAGTGGGAGGCAGGCGTTTCAACTCATTACAATTAATAGCATCATTTGGACTTGAATGGGGTTTCTGTGTCAGGCAGGGGCGATGATTTCTTATGGAAATGCACCTCGTTGTGCTCAAGGGAACATATACGCACTCCCGATCTATTCATTCGTCAGTCCCCAGGGTTAGGATTCTCATTAAGGTGAGCAGCAGACTTGAGCTCCAGGGTCAGACTTACTCACCTCATATACACTTATCTTCCATTCGTCTGTGGAGTGTTTCCAGGGTACACTAAACAACATTATAGTATTCACCGGCTAGCAGCTCCTCTGGTGTTAATGCATTATGTCGTTCATTGTAGAGATGTACTGGTACCTAAACTGTTCATTATGAGGTTTTGCACAAAAATATATGGGCACTATTATGAGGATATTGGTTCAGATTTAGGCAGATAGAAATGAATATTGCCTGTCATTGCCTGTGTAATCTCTTAAAAATCAAGATATGATAAATGGCAAAAAAAATATATATATATATATATATATATATATATATATATATATATATATATATATATATATATATATATATATATATATATATATTATGTCAGCTGTATGATAAAAGTTTTAAAATGATCTTTTGCCACTCATCCAAGTAGCTTCTTCAGTTTTGGTCAGATTGCTGGTGGACAGTGCCTTCAGATAGATTTAAGTCAGTCTAATACTTTTGTCCAGTTAATGAATATTATTGGACATTTGGTTGTTTTCCTGTGATGTCATGTTGAGAGGGTTCTACATGTGTCTCTGTGGTGGATTTATATCATTATAATGTTGAAACAATGCACACATTAGCTCACACGGTCAGAATTGTTTTAAGATAATTACAAAAAATATATATACAGAACTGTGCAAAAGTTATACGCAGATGTGGAAATGCTGTAAACTAGGAATGCCTTCAAAAATGGATGTGTTAATCATTTATTTTCATCAGTCAACAAACTGTAGTGAATCAAATCAATATTTGATGTGAGTTTTGCCTTCAAAAGAGCGTCAGTTCTTCTAGATTTACTTGCAGACAGTTTTTGAAGGAACTGGGCTGGTCGGTGTTCCAAACATGTTGAAGATCTAAGCCCAGATCTTTGTGTAGATGGGGCTTCCTCACATACTTCTGTCTCTTCATGTTAATCCCAGACACACTCCATGATGTTGAGGTCAGGGCTCTGTGGGAGCCAGACCATCACAAAGACAACTTCTTGTTCTTTACGCTGAAGATAGTTTTTAATGATTTTTGTTCGCTTACTTTGCATCATTATTTATATTTTTGAAAGCATTCTTTGTTTACAGCATGTACACCTGCCTAAAACTTTTGCACAGTACCGTATACAAAATGGATTAGGTATCTAATTCCAGCTAAGTCCGTTTTGGTGGTCAGATTGTATTCAAACAAGTGCAAGAGCAGTGTCTACAGTTAGCATCACACTCCCGGGAACTGTTAAAGTCTCAACACAAACTGCCTCTTTCTCCCTCCTCCTCCTTTCTGCAGCATATCTAACCTGGGCATGTTCGGCATCAGCGGCTTCAGCGCGGTGATCAACCCCCCTCAGGCCTGTATCCTCGCGGTGGGCACATCCAGGAAGGAACTGCATCTGAACGAGGATCAGCAGAGCGTCCAGACACGGCAGCTCATGACCGTTACACTGTCCAGCGACGGGCGGCTGGTCGATGATGAATTGGCCTCGCGCTTTCTCGATAAGTTCCGAGCCAACCTGGAGCAACCACAACGCATGGCCCTGGCGTAAACGCAAAAATCGTGACGAGAAATTAAAAACTTCCTAACATGGCCTATCTAGTACAAGCTCACGCACAAAGTATGTCTATTCATGGGTTTCAGCTTCTTGTCATATGCAACTTTTTGGGGACTTTTTCCCTCCATTTAAAAGCTATACTACTGTGTTTGTTAATCACTATGGCAACAGTGCTAATTTCTCCATCACTCTGACACCCATGGATAGTTATGTTTGCATTAGGGACCTGGCTACATTACCTGATTATAGTAACAGAAATAACACTGTAGGGAAAGGAGGTCTTGTTCTGGTTGACATTGGAAAGGCATGTCTGTTCAGTTCCCTATACAATCTCCAGTAACTACCAAAAAATGTTACTTAGGGTGCTTTTTTTTACTTTTTGTCAGAGGAAACCAGTTTATAAAAAAAATTAAAACATTTGAACATGTGACTATCAGTTTCTGGGTACCACAGCACATAGAATATTGTGTTAAAATTTCAATGTACAAATAGCCAGGCCCGTGAACTCCCTGAGTTAGTTATTTATAAGATGTACTACACTTTCTGTACAGTTATCGGCCTCTGTCAGGAGGCAATATGTTGGTGTAAAAACAACATTCAGGCCAAGGTGCCAAATATTACTGAAAGGTTGTAAAGCATTCTGGTGTGTATATATAATCCTTAAACTGTTAAAGGTGCACTGCGCAACTTTTCTGGTTGAGGGTTTGCCGCCTACTTGTCTCCATGGAGATGTTATCGCTCTGCCCAGAATGTTCCATGGCATGACATTAAACACATGTATTTATTATGGGTGTTTCCATTGCTGAAAAATGCAATAATTCCTGCTGTGTATATGGTGAGGTTTAATTTATACGGTGGAACAATCTATACAAAGCAATAACGTTTCCATGGAGATAAGTAGGCAGCGGACCCTCCACCAGAAAAGATGCGTAATGCACCTTTAATGCACTTACAAAAACTGTATTTTATCTTTGTCCACTGTATTTATTCCTGAGATCAGAACATTTAAGTGCAAACAACATTAACTTAATCATATTTGGTTCTTTAATAACAACGTAGCATCCAAAAATATTTCAGTTCAGTGATTTCATTTACATGCCAATAAAACATTGTCCAACCTTAGTTGTACTGTTGTTGTGTGTTTTTTTAAAGGTGCACTATGTAACTTTTTGGTTGGGGGACAGTCACCTTCTTGTTTCTATGGATATGTCATCGCTCTGCTTCAAATATTCCACAATACAACATTAAACAGAATATCTACCTTACATTTATTCCATTACAGGTGGTTTTATTGCTCAAAAATACCAAGAAAAACAGGTATTCTGGCTGTGAGCGAGGTCGCCACTCCACAGATCTGGCCTGTAACTTGACCTGGTTTGGTCTCCGTGATGATAAAATGTTTTAATGCCATACTGTGAAACATTTACACGGGCAATAACATCACAGAGAAAAGCAGATGGCAGACCTTCCACCAGAAAAATTACACAATGTATCTTTAAGTCCATCAAAATCACATAATACAGATTTTCGAGCTTGACAGTTTAATTAGTACGAATGTGGTACATAATCATTTCGTAAAATCTAATAGGGTATTTTGCTAGACTGAGTATGCAGGTCAGTCTCTGCTGGCAGATGGGTAGTTGCTGTAAGCCCAGGCAGAACAGATGTTGCTTCATGTACAAGAAACAATGCTGGAACTTTACCAGCACATCTCTGTATTATCGCAGCATTTTATAGGAGACGGCTGTGACATAAAGGTCACCTGCTGTTTTGTAGGCTAGCAACACAGTTTGTTTTACAATGTTTACTTTTCAAATTATTCATTCCCCCCCCTGTAGGCCTGCAGTGTCTCACACTTGGATAAACTTTATTGATTCACAGGGGGAAATACTGGTATTGACACAGTAAGTCACACATTATCTTACAATTACAAAGAGCAAAATTATACATGGTAATAATACATTCTAAATAAATAAGTTATAATAAGGAATAATAAGCAACGTAACTAATGATTTAATAATATATGCCAAGATTACTAGCTGATACTAAAGCTGGTATATTTTTTGTATTATTATTTATTATTATTTTAGTATTTATACTCTTATATGCAAATTAGGAAATGGAACATGGTGCACTGTTTTGAACTAGTATAAGACCACATAGTAATATTCAAGAAGAACTATCATTTTGTGTTGGACTATTACATGCCATTATCTGAAAAAACATGTTTTTTAATAGTACGGTATCAAAAACAAACGTGTAACATCAAATGTCAAAAGTGAGTACGCAATATTATAGCCACTTTTTTTTCCATGTCTGAAAATGTGTATCAATCCAGAATCTCGCACCATCATTTTCGTGCTTTTAGTATAGTTGTTTGGAAAACTACTTGTCACCCACATCTCTGAATATGGAGATGCAGAAACAAATTGTCTTTTTATGATAATGTCTTTCAGTGTAATGTTTGTGCGGGGTTTAGCTGCGCACAGTGTTATCCCAAACCCACAACTTATTTTCCCTCTATTTTACGTCTCACTCATCTGCTCTCCTCGTCTCTATTTTTCCGGCACATTTCATTCTGGTTGCTCTGGTATCAAATAAAGAGGTGTGTACTCTGCGCTGTGAAGGGTCCTATAATGAAAGTAGCAGACACAGAAGGCGAAGGTGGATTACAGGCAGACCTCAGCTGTACTCACTAACGGACCTGTTACCACGGAGACGCAAGGTACATTCACATAAAAGTGCGCTGCCCTTTAACACAGCCAGCCGAGTGCACATGGAGACTTTATTATTGTTGTTATATGTACTCAACTGGTAAGAGGTTAGAGATAGGTTTGGTAGGTTAGAATGAACAAAATGGACCTTGAAGAACTGAAATGTGTCAATAACAGTGCATGTGTGTGTGTGATGGGAACATAAAACATACAAGTGTGAAAATCTGCCAGGAAGGAAGGAAGGACATATTCGAATACAGATACCAAGAGATAACCAAATACAAGCCGCAACTTGGGACTTTCTGAAGTTAGCACATCACCTGCATGATTCTGGGAAATAGAAAGAAATACTTGATGCGGTTGCTTTCACCTCACAGCAAAAAGGTCCAGATTGAGATTCCTGGACTGGTGCATCCTTTTTTGTATGGAGTTTGCATCTTCTCCTTGCTTCTGGGTGGGTGAGCAGACTGATTTTCACTGTCAAACTAAAACAGGCATTTAAGGACAATCTTGCTGTTTAATCCAAAATCTTGGCACGAAATATAGAAATCGGATTCCCTTATGGTGGACTGCTGTTACACATTGCCCCTGCCAGGCTGCCCACAAGTAGAACACTGGTTATACCTTATGCGTAAGATTAATTCTCCTGACAATTATTAAAATCTGAAATTACATAATCATCAACTATCAACTATAATTTCAGTCTATCTTGTACAGAAATAGAAAAGTTGAATCATTTTTGGAGATTTTGTGTGTGTGTGTGTGTGTGTGTGTGTGCTACAGGTTTCTCTTCTCAAGAATCAGACACCATGGCAACCAAGCTCTTAGGCCCAAGAGGTCCTCAAGGTTAGTGTCCCCTACTTTTCCCTGTCATAGTCTAAACAGCCAGTTTCATTGCCATAAATAAAACCTGTTTACAAAAAAAGAAAAAAAAAACATATTTCTGATGTTGTTCAACACAACTAGGCCTATATCCTTCGAAAAAATCACCTCAATCACTGGACCAAAACACAAACCTGACATTTCTCTGGCTCTTCTGGACGTGGACTGACATATACAACACCTCGACTCTACCCTGAAATCTTGTTGCGTGAAGCTGCTGGATAAGGCAGCCACCAAACATCACAAATCCAGTTTATTCCCACCGAGGTTTTGATGAACTGATTGGAGAGATACTGTGGGGGCCACGGGTACCGGCGGAGGTCGGGCTCATGGACACGCAGCGTGAAGCGGGACGGGACAGAGGCAGTTGCTATGGTGACGGGAGTGGGCGCTCTCTCTTGTGTTCTGGCAATATTTGGATGTCCTTGAGATATGCCGTTTGATGTGTTTGATGCCGGATGCCCAAGTGTTTTCAATAACAGAAATGTGTTAGTGATGCGCCGGTGCTGCCAACAATGAGCAGGAAGCTGTTGACTGACAAAAGTGGAGCATTTTGATTCACACAATAGTGGCTTTTTCAAATGTAACTCCACGTACTTTGGGTGTGTTGGATAGGACAACCCTGTGATTGTAAAACAGCAGGGTGAACTCTCTGAGACACTGAAAAATCTATCCTCTCACTATGAACAATATAGGTACAAATCTGTGTTTGGCAAAAGGAAAGTGAGTTCTGAGCGAAGCTGTGTCGCTCTGGATCTTGGATCTGGACTGTATAAAGGAGTGGACTAAGGGAGCGTGACAAGGCTCGCAGTTATAGGAGAGAATTAGTTCCAGCGAGTCTAGTTCCATATTAGGAATAGGAGCTGATTTACGGACAAAATAGCTAAATAAAAACACCAGGATCATGTAAAGCAGGTTAATACAAACCTTTTAAGACCAAGATCAGGAGTCTGACAGCAGCAGTTACAGAGACAAGGGGAATGTTTTTTTTCAATACAAGGTGAATTGAAACTAGAGTCAATGGAGCTTGAAGTGCACCCGTGAATTCTTCCTATTTGGAACGCTGCAACTAGTGGCTTAGCTATTCCATTTATATATACAGTCTATGTGCCGGATCCAGTAATTAACTCTTCAAATGTAAAAATAAAAAATGAAGTCTCTAAATATGAAACCTTTTTACTCCTAAAACTAGGTAAACTATCCCCCCAGTTTGAGAACTAACGCTACAGTCTGTACATTTGATTTGCTCATGTTTGGTAAATGAAGCCTATACCACTGAAGTGCAACTAACTAAACAGTAAATAGTTTTGTTTCATAATACCATAGACATAGATTACTGCTGCATGCATTTAGTGTCCTAGTACATCATAACCAGTGTGTCCACGGTAGTTTCTCATACTGACTCTGTGCCCTTGAGCAGTCCATCTACACTGAATACTTGAAAGTAGTGTGTGAGTGGCTGAAAGAGGACTCTGCTGTAGATCCACAGTGACTGTTCAGCCCCAGGACGGCAGTGGCCACAGTGTGCAGACTGAATGTGTAATTGCGTGTACTGTAGTGCTTAGAGGAGTTTGTCAGGCTGAAAAGTGAAGCTGAGCTATTTGGGATGAAGATCTAATTGCAGTTTTTCTGACAAGCGCTGAGATTGCAAATAGATGTGATTTAAATAAATGTATTCTGTTCAGTGAAATATTAAGCGTGTCTCTAAGAATTGGTGGAAATATTAACCAAGAAATGAATACAAGAATCATCTTTAGACGCACAAATCTAATCTACAGAGTTAGTGGTTGCTATGCAGAATAAGACAGGATATCTTGTTTGTGGAGGAAATTAGGCTACAGTACTTTAAAAATTCTTCTCTTTTCAGCCCAATTTAAACTGTGATTTGACACAAAAAATATATATTATTAGAGTGTGTGCCACAGATTGAAAACCGCTTTATTATCACATCAGACCTAAAGTAAACACTCTTTTAACTGACAACAGTGGAACATGCATTTACCCAGATCACAGTCATTTGGCATCGGTGCAGCCCAACCCCTGTTTCTCAGAATGTTATGTCAACTCAGATTGTTGACAGGATTTCCTCTGCTTTAAACTTCTGCCTTCTTTTCTCTAAGTGGGCATACTGTTTATATGCACCACCTGGTAGAAGACAAACTGAAAACTAAAACGTGTAAAATGCCTCGCACACAAGGAGGGCAAGGGCCAATGTACGGTAACTTTACAGGAGATTTACTGTTGTTTGAATGAAATAGAAAATACACAGACATTGAACCTTATCAATATTTGTTGTTATTGTAAGACCTTTCCACAAAAATCTATTCACTTTTGTTTCTTAGTGCTGATAGAAAAATGGGGATAGTCCAAGTAATTATTTCCTTTAATTGATTTTTATTTTGGTATATATATGTACAACTCTTTACAGTTTATATTCAGGATTATGTCCGTAAAATCAAACATACCGGCTTGTCAAAGCCTGATCCCGTCAGATCTCAGAAGCTCAGCAGGGCCGGGCCTGGTTAGTACTTGGATGGGAGACCACTGGGAATTCCAGGTGCCACAGTGGGGGGTCAGTGGCAAAAACTGTCGTAGTGTCCGTAGGCAAGACACTTCACCCATGTTGCCTAGTATGAAAGTGATGTGTGCATGGCAGGACTCCCTTGAAAAAGAGATTAGTAATCTCAGTGGGACTTTCCTGGGTTAAATAAAGGTAAAAAAAAAAAAAAAATTCTTTATGTAATACTTACAATCAAATCAAACACAAAGTGAGCAGGCGTAGGCAGAAACGAAAGCTTATGGTGCCTATACCCTTATCTTCAGTTACAGCACATTAATGAACATTCATCTACAAAATTAAAACATTTTACTACATCATAATGAAAAAAATCTGCAATTATTGTAATTATCCCAAAATTTCTTTACTGTTGTTATTCTTTCAGATATTTTTTCCATTACTATTCTCTTAAAATGTGGGGATTTGTAAAAGAAAAGTAGCTTGTTTTAGCTCACTGCAGCCTCTGTTCCATATAATTTAACTCCTTTGCTTGATAAACATTGTTCCCTCAGAGTAGTTCAGAGTAGTTTGTACATGTGGACTCTTCAGTTAAACCATAAACCAGGCCAGCAAATCTGCACTACGACAGTTGATAGCAAATTCTGAACTGAACGGATGATTGTACAGCACCGTGATGCCATGTGAACCCAACTTCGAAATCAAAAATGGGGAAATGAATACTAATTTGATCCATGCTCATTCTGATAGTAAGATGTGGTTTCAGTGTGTGTGTGTGGACATTCCAGAGGGCTCTGCAGGTCTGCGTGACACTGTCTGAAACAACCCAGCGTTGTTCCAATGGGCAAACACAAACCCTGCTCTGCTTATGTTGCTGGAGCTCAAAGCCTTTTGAAGCTCTGCACCCAAATCACCACACATCCCAGAGAGACACTGGACAAAGAAGTCAGCTGATTATTACCAAAGAGGGGGTATTACACGTATTTGGGGTATTATGCTAACACATAACATAGGCAGAAACAACATATCAATAAGCTGAATTAGTTTCACTTTCATTTTTACAGGGAGAGGTCATGTGGTGGGGACGTGGGGAGCGCTTCAGAGGACTTCCTGGTTACGCGGGTTTGTGCCCAGAGCCTGAGTCAAAATCCATGGGTTTGTACTCCTAACCGAAAAAAGGGTTTGAATAGTGTCACCACAAGATGATTCAAACATACAGTGATGATTCAGAAAACAACTTCAGGCATGTTTGTGATGAGGAAACAACATTCAAGGTAGAAAGTTGCCTGACTAACCACAACCTCCTACATCTTGCTGTTAAAGCTTGTGTGGTCTTGGTTGTGCAGGCAAGATAGAACTGTCAAATAATAACATAATAAACCCTTTAATGATTGACCAACACCCAGAGTAGGTTCAGTAATGTGGAAAAATACATAGATTTTTTTGCTTTTCCTCGTGATGATCTATTAAGATTTTTTATTCATTTTTATGAGTCACAAATACAAATTAAGATGTTTGTCTGAATTTTATCAACACAAACAAGACTGAATTCATCAATGCCATTAATCACACAAAAATATTTATTCCTGCAAAATCTTAACTCTCCAAGATATCTCAGTTTGACTTTGTTTGGATTAGTCCAAAGGCAAGAGAAAGTGGAAGCATGAAAGGCCATGTTTGGTCCAGGAATCAAACCAGGGACCCTTTTTGTTTCATGTACTCAGTTGTTGTCATCAGCTGACAAAGAGCCTTAATTGTGTAGGCTACGGGGACATATTTTACTATGGCAACTGCCCCCCATGGCCATAGCAATTAAGCAAAATATATCTTTTGAATGGGGAAAGATTTTCAACTCTTTCCAGCAAGGAAGGAGTTGTTTGTTTGGAACCCATGAGTAGTCAATAGCAATATTGCTGTGTTCATGTGGTCCTCTTGAACATTTTTCTGTTTTCTGTTTTTCTGAGTTGAAAAATGCACCGGAACATAGAAAAACAACTCAAGGACATGGGCCAAAACCCGAGTTCCACACTTGACACAAATGACCTAATGTTTAGAAAGCTCTTTTCAATGAGCAATGACAGTGATTTTATTGATGGTGACGTCAAAATCTAGACTTTCCGGGATAAGGAAATCACATGAATGCAGTTAAACAAGACAACATTTTGAGCACTTTCCATCATTCAGAAGATATTATTTTTTTGTTTTGACCTGTAATTACTATGGCAACTGTCCATTCAAACCCATGGATAGGCAATGTTATTTCCCCATTGACTCATACATAAACCAGAAGCCCATATCTTTGTATGAAGCTCACCACTATCCAGTCTGGTGGATCACTGAAAGCACATTGTTTAGGAATGCAGAGGTGGTTCTGTGGGCCGGTCTTATACCACAAAGACTTGACCACATCTTCTCTGAGCTCGGGCCCAGTACACCGCCATGGAAACAGTTTGGTGTTGAGCACATCATGGCTGACTCAGCAGTCTCATGTTTAATCTGTGGATCACTCGCACTTTGGGTCCAGCTGCTTTTCTCCTTTATTTGCTCTGTGATGTCAGTCAGCATAAACCCACTTCACTGTAGTTAGAAGGATTTACTGTAAGGGAAGAGTGGCTCAAAGAAATGAACCCAAAATACATGACTAGTTTCAGAACAACTTCATTAAAATGTGCATTGTGTAACTTTTTACAGTGGAGAAGACGTCAAATGCTTTTCTCTGTGGAGATCAAACCAAAGTTACAAGTTACAGGTCAGATCTGTGGAGAGGCAATCAGCTGCACAACCTCTAATTGAATAAATGTAATGTAGAGCTGTTTATGTCATACTGTGGAACATTCCAGGCAAAGGAATGACATGACAAAATGGCAAAGGAGTGACAAACCCCCAACCAAAAAGATACATAATGCACCATTAATACATAATGAACAAAACTCAATTCTTATATTCATACCGTAAGGTTATTACAGGAGACTATTATGCAAAATCACCTCTGTGGAGCTTTTAACTGTATTATAATAATTTTTCCACCCCTCTCCACGTTGTATTTAAAGTGATTCATGCTTGAGTAATCTTTATTCTCCTGGACACCATTACTTCAATCATCTCCCATTCTCACACCCACTGCTGTGTTCTCACCATTTTATTTTCTCAGTTGCTGATAAGGTTCTGCTCTGGAAATCAGTGAACATGTTTCTTTTATTAAGTCATGTTAGATCAATACTGTGATTTCAAATGTCCATGATGTAACATAATGGCCGACGGTGTGGAGATTTACATTAAATCGCAGACAAGAGCAATGATTCAAGAGCAATGATTCAGGCTTAATAACTACTTCATTAAGGGGTTAAGGTATTACTTAAAAATGCATTGTGTAACTTTTTGTTTGGGGGTCCGTCACCTGCTTGTTTCTATAGATATGTCAATGCTCTGCCTGGAATGTTCCACAGTATGACATTAAACAGCTCTACCTTATATTTATTCAATTACAGGCGGTTTTATAGCTCAAAATACCTAGAAAAACAAGCGTTCTGACTGTGAGTAGGGTTGCCTCTCCACAGATCTGACCTGTAACTTGGTCTGGTTTGGTCTCCATGGAGATAGAAAGGTTTAATATCATACTGTGAAACATTTCAGACAAAGCAATAACATCTTCATGGAGAATATTATTTCACAGACCAGAAAAGTTACACAATGCACCTTTAAGTAGTAGAAAGCCTGAAATATGTGTATTATCTATTTGTTCATTTGGAGTGAAGTCTTATTTATGTTTTACTGAGGCTATTTGAAGTGTGATTTTTAAAGCGTTAACAGATTCATTACAGACTGTGGTATCCCAAAACCATCAGGGAAAAGCACAAGCCAAAAACATTGCGTAACCATTGCAGTTTTTCTTTTCATTTTTGTGTTTCCATGGTTGTCACAGTAGAAAAAATGAGGAATTTGAAATTGCGAGGTTGCCCACATTCACACAGCGATGCACATGATCAGTTGCGGTTATGACCTCAGTGATATGTGTAAGATTTGCTTCTTAGGGTTTCATATCATCTTTCAAACTTATTACATTCTATGACTAAAGTAGCTTCTAGGACTTCCCTTTTACAATACTTTTATAGAATTAAGTGTATGAGCTATTTTAAGTTCAAAATGTTTCATAAATAAATACATAAGTAATATCAGAATGGCTTAGATTTGTCCATGAAAAAGTGCACTAAATCTCTTATCTCCTTTCATAGTCATGTAGTACACCAAAGCGCTGATGTTAGCCTAGCCATCTCTCCAACTCATCTTTACGACTAACATCCACCATGAAGTTTTCAGCATGAATTTTAATATCATAATTGATTTTTTGATTTGTTAGCGGACACTTAATGCCAAAAAAGAGACAAGAAAATGACACTGAATAACCTTACAACACTTAAACTTTAAAAAAGACGAGTGGATCTATATAATATCTCCAATTTCTGAGGGCGTGATTGACAGGTGGGTTAACCAATCAGAGAGACAGTCCATTTTGATTCAAATAAACCATGCACTTAAACACATAAAAACAGAAAAAAACAACATAAAGGACTGAGGAACAGCGTGGATTTTCTCATAATGAACAATCAAAGCACCAAAAGTATTACTTTTTACTTATTTCAGGTAAAAGAAGGTATATATTTTGTAGTTTAGACAAGTTTAGACAGATGATTTCCACACTCTATTGTCCAGTTTCAGTTCCTTCTATGGATTTTTAACAGAAAGCAGAAGGGATTGGCTGGTCAGGCAATTAATCCTGTTGTTCGCTTTGCTTTGAACAAAATATTATCAGTCTTAGTCTTATATCTTTATGTGAATCTGAATCTTTATGGGAATCTTTAATGACTTGTGATTTAAAGATAAGATAGCACCCCATGTGATTAGTGTAGTAGTGTTACGTCCTCCTGCCCTTCTAACCTTAGTTCCTTTTTAGTGAGCTACTTCCTCACCCATGGGCGGTGCACCACTATATCCTCTTTTACACTTACACATTTCGAGATTACGTTCCTAGCAGAAAAACACTCAGGCTGGATCAGGTTCACGCAAAATGTTAAAGATAGCAAGCAATCCCTCAAGCTGGAGTGTTTACTGAGTTGAAATTACATTCTTACATCATACCTTCCTGGTTAATCATTGACCCAGCAACCCATTAAAACAGGCCTGTCCACTTTATGCCAGACTTTCTCCACAGGCAGAAACTAGGCCATGCTTTGTTCACTAAAAGTCTATATGTGCCTAAATATCATCCGTCTTCTCTGTTTGTTTGTACTATCTACTTTCAGTTCAGGGCAAGAGGTTTAAAGTCAGGAATTACTAAGAAAAGCTTCACTACGTCACTTTTCTGGTAGTGTTCACCACGTACTTGTCTTCTTGATGTTATTGTTTTGTCTGGAATGTTCCACAGTATATGGGATAAACTGTCTCAGTGGGGAAAAACAGGAAATGCCACAAAGTTACGAGTCAGATCAGTGGTGAGACAGCATTACCCACAGTTATAATACATGTTCTTTTTGGTATATAAATAATCAAATTCAAAATGTATGAAGTTAATGTTAAGTTAATAAAACATGGTACAGACAAGCAGGTGACCGACCCCCTACCAAAAAAGTTCCCTAGTGCAGCTTTACTAAATTGTCATAAATAAATTGTTGTTAGATAATGGAGCTTTGCATTTGATATTCAGAGCCAAATAATGAATTTCGAGTATAGACTGAATATGTATATGGACATACAGTAGCCAATCCGCTTGGCGTCATGTTCCAAATAGGAAGTGAGCATGGATGTGCTTCTGGATCCATAGACTCTGGCTCCAATTCACATTATATTAGAAAAACATTGGCCCTTTCTCGATAAATGCAGCTGTCAGACTCTTCCTTTTGCTCTTAAAATGTTCGTATTAAACCGCTCTACATGATTCTGATGTTTTTATTTCACTATTTTGTTTGTAAATCTATTCATATTACTAATATGGAACTCTGCTCTAAATTCACCCCATAACTGCCAGCCTCTGTGAGCTTCATTTGACTGGAGCTCTATGGGTGATGCCACACTCCCTTAGGTGCAGAGTAGATTTGATCAGTAGTAAACTTTTCTCCATCCCATCATGAATACATAAGCTTGTTGTGTTGTGTAGGGCATGTGGCATAAAAAATGTCCCCAAATATATTTAACCTTCAGCTGTTTGTTGGACATTTTTCGTAATCTTGCTCCGATCTGCAGCTTCTCCAAACTGCCAAAGAGATAAAAGTAAAATGAAAAATGTTTGGGCCATGCTCTTGTTTTTATTCATAGGTTTATGTTGTTTGCCCCATCGCTTTTGGACGCTTTTCAGTCTAGCTCATGCTGCGTCTTCTCTGTATGATTACTTGCCCATGCCACTGTTGCTGCCACAAACAATCATCGCCATGACAACAGCAATGACAGGAAACCACAACAAGCCACAAAACCATGCTAACGCTAAATGACTTCCTGAATGACATCAAAAACATGTAGATAAACTTTTGCATTAAAACTCCAGCTTTCTGTTTCTTCTTTTCAGCTCTCGGATTTCTACCATTTATTCTACAACAGACAGGGTGAGGTGGCTGATGGTTCTGCTGCTGGTATATACACAATTAAAACACTTAATCAGTCATACAATCGTCATTATTTATTATTATTATTTTATTGTATTATTTTATGTTGTATTGGATTTTAGTTTTACTAAAGCAGAAGTGTGAGAGTTTGTGGAAGTCAATGGGCTGTGCCACATTGTGTAACTGTTCCTGTCTGGATATTTATAAAACATGGTGTACAATAAGAGCTCTAAGGTTGCCATAGAGATCCCTTTGTTGACATGGACTGATAATAAAATGAATTATAGCCGCAAGCGATGATGATGGAGCTCATCCCGATGCGCATGCCCCCCACGCAACCTCCGAGGACTCGCAACCGCTCCGACGCGCCACCATATAAATTAGATAGTGCACCTTTAAAATGGGATAATGTGAATGATTTTAGATGAAAACTATAGAAACTAAGCCACAGGTCATGTGACTTTTATGAGCAAGAGCACTGTCAGACTAAGAGTGTGCATGAAAACAGACCCTCCACCAGAAAAGTTACATATTCATCAGAAAAGTTACATAGTGAGCCTTTAAAATTCTAAAAAGTGAATGATTCTAGGGCAGTGGTTCTTAACCTTGTTGGAGGTACTGAACCCCACTAGTTTCATATGCACATTCACCGAACCCTTCTTAACTGGAAAAATAAAATATGTTTTTTTTTTTTTAATTCAAAACCTAAGTATATTTTATTGGTGCACATATGTGAACCCATATTGCACATATTCGTCCGACCACTTTCTGTTTTTGCTCGACATTGGTGTTGGTATGAAGGGAAAATATTAAGAATTTACACAACACCATCATGACAGTCACAAAACTATTGCGCACACAAAATTTCCTGCATCCAGTAACGGCCAAACAGGGCGTGTCGTCATGAATCATATGAGTTGGAGGTCTATCTTATCAAATTTTTTCGCATGACCGGTCGATCTGACACCCAGTTTTGGGACTTTTTGTCAACGTTCAAGGGGTCAAAAATGTGATCATTTTGTCAGAAGATAATAATAATAATAATAAAAAGAAACCAACGAAGAACAATACGCCAATAACTGAAATCACAATGAACTCCTCATGCAAGTTTTTTACTGATTTAACAATTTGTTAATTTATTTCCAAGGCAAATACAGCCTTGGTTTTGTGAGTTTTAGTGTTTTTTTCTCTTAAGGTGTGGTCTATCCTGCATTGTGGAATGAAGCAAAGCAAAGTTCAGTTATTTTTGTGTAACCCTTGACTCAGCTCTCTTAGAACTCTCTAAGATAAAATATAAGGAAGTTTAATGATAAAAGAGATCTTATAAATTGTATACAGCAGTAATGACCAAACACTTTTATTCAAGCTTGAGTATGTTTCTATCTTTCTCAGTCTTTTAAAAGAACTGTATGTAAGATTTTAATTTTAAATGCCATAAACTTGACTTATTTGTGTCCCCAGTCATGAGGGAAACCTGTTTAAATCATATACAGCTTTTACTAGTAAGAATTTTAATGCTGATTTATTCTTAATGACAAAACATTGGGCATGATTGACATGATGTACTAATTTTGTCAGTTTCAGAGCTCAAATCCAGTTGGTTTAAACCTAAAAGACTCTCTCTGTTCTAAATCCTCACAACTAAACCCCAACATGAGCGTCACTAATCAGTGTTAGTGTGGTATCAGAGTGAATTCTGGTGGTTCTGAAAACTTGTGTGTGCTCTGTCTGCAGGTTTGGGTATCCTTTTTATGTTCAGGCTACATACAGTTGATTTAATCTGAAGTAACTGAACATAAACTTCACAAAGTGGCACTTCTAAAAATACAATTTAGTGGGCAGTGAATCATCCCCATCAGAACAATGTTATTCGGAGTAAGGCCAGGTCATGTCAGACGACTTGGAGCCAGTTCCCATGACTACACACTTAGTAACCATACTTGAGCCATTTTTACATTCTTTATGGTGGGGAGCTAAGGAAGTCACCAGATTACACAGGTTTGCATGTTCCCTGGTTGCTTATCCCTCTTGTTGATATGGGATGTTACATAATCACATGTGACAAACATTGGGACAAACGCCCTCTTATCCAGGCTGGGACTCATGTGAGAGCCTGGGTCACCTGCTGGAGTCTACAGCACTGGAAGTCTGTCATGGTGGAAATCCAAAACAAAATGGTTGTTAACATATGTCAGATGCCATTTCTCTGATATGTGAGAAGGAGCTAAAGGTAAAGGTGGCATTAGGTGATGGATGAAATGAAATAATAGCCTTACAATGAGGTTCACAACTGTTTTAAGTTGCTTCTGTTTTCAGACGTGTAGATATCCAGGTCCTATGGCGGTGAACATATGGCGGTAGGGATACACCAATCCAGCCTTTTCAGTTCTGATAACGTTTTCGATACTTTAGCTTTGAATATCTGCCGATACCTGATATCAGTCACCCAACGCAGACATTGAAATCATTTATTTCCTTCAAACAAAAATAAAATAATACAAAACCAATCCAAATATGTTATGTAACTGTTAATTATCTCTCAAGTAACTACTGCACCTTCAAGTCCAAAAATGATTTTTTTTTTTTTTTTTTCTGGGCCAATTATGACCAGAAAATAGTCTTATTACATCAATTTATATGGCAAACTTGGATTGCTTGAACTGATATTTGGAAGCTGATATCCAATTCTGAACATTTTTCAGTATCAGTGCTGATATCCAAATACCAGTTTTGGATCTGTGCATCCCTAGTTACAAGCACAACTTTTGTTTATATTAACTTTGTATGAATATTCAATTAGTGTTTGTGTTCCATAATATTGACTCAAACTCAGACACTTGACAACTCAAATCAAAACCTATACCCGTATGCACTAAAGCATATTGGTCAATGTCTGGGGAAGGTAAAAGAAAACTTTCAGGGCAGACGCAGAAGTTGAAAATTGAATCTGCATCTTAAGTTCAAATCACGTAGGGATGCTCTATCTAATTTGCAGTATTCTCGATAAAGACATGAGTGTTTTTGGTTATTCACTGAAGGCTCAATCCTTGTGCCCTTGGCTGACCTCAGACATCAGAGGTATAATACTCCTTACACCAGAAGCATGACTGAACTGCTCTAGACTAGAATGGACAACATTATCACACAGTCTTGAAGGTTAATGTCTCCAGCTCCAACTCTCTGACTACTTCAGTTTATTCTACAACAGATAGGCTGAGGTGGCTGAAGGTTCTGCTGCTGCGATAGGCACTTAGTTATATAATTTTTCCCTTTAGGTTTTACTCCTGTCTGCTTTTTCAAACCTTTCACTATTTCGGTAGTTTTTTCCAACTTCAAAGAGCCGCGCTATTTCTTTTATGTGGCGTATTACGTGTCTGGAGCTTGTATTTATGCCACCTCCATAATGGTAATCACAAGAAAAGCCTTTTCACTCTTTTTATCATTGTATTCTCCACCGACTCAAAGCCTTGTCGGCATGAAATGGATGTGACCTCTGTGAATTGGTGCCGGTGGATCACGCTGACACACTTCTCAGGCAAGCACTATTCCAGACACAAGACAAGGGTGCTGGAGAGGGCTAAGCAAAAAAAAAAAAAAAAAAGAAAAAATCTGATGAATTGAAAATCAAACAAAAGCACCAGATGGGCTCTCGGTAACTGCGGGGAACATAAAAAGAGGAAAAGATGGAAGGGTGGAGGGAGAGAGATCACCTTCTTCTCCGTGCTTCAAGTGTGCATATAGGGAGAAAAAGCACAGTTGTGAGGTGGGGCTATGGGTGGTGGGGGTGTGGCAATTCTGGACGAGTGTGTGTGTGTGGAAGTGTGTGTGTCTGCCTCTGTAAGCTGCCATGCGCTGTGCCATTGCAAGGCGAGACAAGCAGAGGATAGTAAAGTTAGCCCTCCAATAAAAAACATAAAAAAGTCTGTCAGTTAAAGCAGCTGCTACCACGGCAACTCCTTTCCCACAGGTTGTTCTTTGCTTCTGTCACTGTCTACAGCACACTTCTCTGCAGCCGGCCAGCAAGATCCAACACTTTGCAAGGATGTGGAATCTGATACTTGGGGTCACCTTTTTTGGATTTCTAAGCTCATCCTTAGCGGAGATTCAAGGTAAGATCGTATATATGCAGTGATTCTGAGTGAATGAGGGAGAAAAGGGGGCTTGTTTGAGCAGATGCCGGTATAGCGTGCTCTCTGGCTCAGACGTCTGGCAGACAGCTCATATAGACACAAAGGAGTAGAGCCTCTGTTACTCACTGGCTGTCTCATGCTTTGGAGCACGCGGTGGACTTATTCATCCACATAGGCAGAGGAGGAAGCGCCATTGTGCCGTCTATAGCATCCAAAACGGGCAGATTTCTGTTTTCTTTTGTTGTCTGGCATAACGCAGTGAACTGTTCCTCCCAGACTAGAATCAAACAGGTTCCCAAAAGAGTAGGGAAAAAGCTACCCGGAGGCATTGTGTAAAAAGACAATTAGAATGAGTGAATTTGACCTCCATTTAAAGAAAGTGAGTCCATTAATGACAAAAACAGGGTAGATATATAGTGTCTACCCCCCAGAGATTGAGCATGTGTTTCTCCCCGAAGGCGTCCTTGGCACAGAGGAGTTGGAGAGCTTTGTGCCACTGTCTGTTTGGAGGGGCTTGTTTATGGCTGGGAGTAATTGGTCACTGCTGGGGAGAAGGGTGCTATGTATTAGCTTCTGTGCTGTCTTGGGATCCGAAATATTGGATTCTGAGGAATTTCTGGGTCTTATCTATTTCAAGCTCAACATTTTGAAAGTGAAGTTATGGTTTGAGTAGCTTCTTCCATTGATTACTGATAAATCTGGATCAATAGACAGGACTAGAGTGCATATTCTGCTCTATGGGTGGCAAATATAGTTGGATATTTTGGTGGTACATTGACAGGTCTACACTTGGTCATGCTAGAATTTGGATTTATTTATTTTTTTTTTCAGTCGTGCATTTGCAGTATTGGATTGGTGAGGCAGCAATGCAAGGCTAATGATGAAAAAATGTTCTGAAAAATGCCAAAGAATTTTAAAAATCGGATTCTTCTAATAGGATTGAGTAATATGGTCTAGACACAAGGCCGGGGCTGTCAGTTTGTAGAAAGAGACTCTGCCCAATGATTAGACCTTACTCAGATGTCTAGTTTTGCCCATTATCTGTGTGTGGCCCAAAGACAGAAAGTTCCTAAAATGAGTCAGATTTCAGACCGCCGCATTTAAGAGCGTGCACTGTGGAAAGCTAAACGTAAAAGCATTGCACTTGTGGGTACAAGAGGGTTTATTTGTTTATTTGTTTATTTGTTTATTTGTTTATTTAAGGATCCCCATTAGTCTCTACCAAAGCAGAGACTAGTCTTCCTGGGGTCCAATCTCAAATACAAGACATTTTAAGCACCATCAAAACAATCAATCAAAACACTAAGTTTGAGTTACATCATCAAAACACACACCAAACACTCAAAATATGTTACATTCAACTATTAGCCTTTTCAAAAATCAATTTATTAAAACATTTTTTAAAAACCGCATAATTTTGTTTATAGGTTTATAGGTCTTGTTAGCTGTTATGTCATTCTCTTTAGCTTGCTTGTAAGAATGGTATATGGTACTAGTCTTTTATTGGTCCCTCAAGTGTCATTCACATTAGTTTTATAGCATAACAGTGCGATAAGAGGGTGTGTAGTTGCGGTCGCTTCTTTTAATCTTTTAATATGAAGAGCAAATTGCACATTTCTTAAGAATGAGATTGCCCCTTTTGAACCTTACTTTATTGTTTATTAAAAAGCAGCTAACTGATTTATTAACGCTCCGTGCAAGTACATTGGACTTGCTTTTTTTGCTTAATTATTGATATTGATATTGATAAGTTATCACCGTTTTCCTTTGTTTTTGCTACAAGTTGGTTGCCTTTTCAATTCCTGTGTCACTAAAAATGTGTTGTGTAGTTCATTGAGTTTGTAACCATAAAAATGTTATCATCTGCAAGATAAGATCGGAAGTATAATGATTTTAAGTCGGATTTAACTACAGACCCTTTGAATGGACTTAGCGTAATCCCATTCCCTTCTCTCGTGCACACCCATGGAGGCTGGACGCTGTATACTTCCTGCTAGTGGTCTGACATTCAGGTCCTTGTTGCCGTCTACAACCCTCCTGCATGTCCTGGGGGTCCGGTTTCAAGGTGAGGGAGCGGGGGGCCTCTTGGACGTACACCGGGCCCTTACAAAGAGGGCTTGTGCTGTACTGGGCCTATGCCACCTGACATTCTACCAGGCACGTGTTCAAGCCCCTGCTCCTACTATACTAATCCAGCAACCTGTGCTCAAGTGTGTAGAAATATGAAATATGAAATTGAAGTCTAGTCAGAAAGCAAAAAAGGCAAGCTACTCTTCATGCTAGTCCCAAGCCTGGAGAAAGTTGTAGCATGCAACAATTAATTAACCCATATTATGCTATTTTCTGATCAACTGTAATGTTGTTTCCTCATCAAAAACATATACGTTGTGTTTTGTTTTGTTCACACGTTTAACACACAAATCCTGCGTATTTAGGCTCTTCTCTCAAAGCGAAAACACTCTGTTCTACCTCATGATATCATGCATGGATGTTATACAGGAAACGCTCCACTATGTTTTAAACTACACATACCTTAATTAGAATTATGTTAATGATTTCAGACCTGGAAGTGTCAATATCTACTCAACCAAAGACAAAATATAACTGTTCACAAAACCACTATACGTGACATCACAAGGAGGAACATTTTGAGACAGATTAATAATAAATGTTTACTCAAACATGCATTAATGTAAGAAAACACATTTTTTGATTAGTTAACAGAATTATATCGTGGCTTAAAACTCACAGGAGTGCTTTAAACCTTTAAATAAAATATTTAATAAATACAACTGCTGTAGACTATCTTGAAGGATGTGACTTGATGTGGTCTGTTATGTTCTCAAATGAGATCAGGTCATTTCTGTACCTATTAATCTGTGCTCATGAACTGCCTAACCACAATATGTCACAATATCAATACCAAGCTACATGAAGTGTCTTGCCTTATGATACAACAGTGGTATGTAAACAGGATAGAACTACAACCTTTGGGTCAGCGCCCAAACTCTTAGTTTAACTTAACTGCAGGTTTATTTAGCAAGTATAAATAGCATTCATTAACAGTAGAAATATATGAATTACATATTAGTATTAGTATAGGAAATACATGAAAATACTGTAGTCTAGTATTACTATATTTTAGTAATGATAGCTGTATTTTATATTATTTATCATACATTGACTTAATTCGTGAGTATTTTAATTATAAGTCATATGTATTCTCCTACAAACCAACATAACTTTGTCACCAAAATTTTCATAATCCCTGCTGTTACATTATTCTGATTTTGTACATCATCAAATATTCATTTCCCCAACAGAGAATCTTCATGGAGCATCTTCATGGAGCAGACACACCTGTTCTGAGACATCCTCTGACTGTGAAAAGCACACAAACTTTTATTAAAGGATTAAAGCAGATCATCAGTCCGGCTTTCACACATGCACGAATGAGGGCAAAGCGATGATATCACTGGACATTCATTACACAGGAACAGACAAGTGTATTAGTCATTAGATTAAATCAATAGACCGTTTGCCCATTGTATCCACAGGCCTGTTATGGGCGGATTAGAAACTGAAATCCATATTAGCATGTTAATAGTGATGTTTGGGACTTTATACTTTGGGGAGTGCAGATGAAAAGTAGTCTGGTGTATTGCAATATTGTTCATTTCCAGTAAAACCTGAGACACAAACCCACAAATATTTAGAAATGAAAATGAATTCCATAACCTGACATTGGTTTGTTAACATTTAGGTGCTTTTCCAAAGGCAACAAGGCATGATATCCTGTAAAGTGTCTTGCCAATGGACACAACAGCATATATGAAAGAAGTCCAAAATCAGTCACACTGTAACCGCCCATACCACTGTTACACGAAAGAGAGAACCAGATAAAATAGAATTGAAAATGTAGTAAATGAAACAGCGTTAATGTAAAAAAAAATGACATTCAGGATTTTAAATTAATCCTCAAAATCCTCAAATGCAGTTTTACATATAGGGTCTTCATTTTTGGTTTGTTGTTCCATGCTGATACCGTTTACTGATCTATAAAATGGAAAATGAACCCCAAAAAGCTCCTAATTGAGTTATGCTTCCTAAAATTGGCTGATTTTTATGGAGTAGGTGGGGTGTTGAAATCTCATATACTCATGGCCAGAGAATATGAGTAACTTTATTGGGTTTTTTGTTGTGGAAACATCATATTATCAAAGCTGAACCTACAGAACAGCTTGCAACATTCATTCTATTTTTTCAACGCTTACTGCTACGCTGGCATCTGCTTGAACGCATCCTGCAGAAAGGGGCCCCTACCCTATAGAAGCACACAAAGGCAGTCCTTCCTCTGACCTTCAGGTAATGTTGTGAGAGTGGTCATGTGATCTCCCGCTCCACCTGTCCCACCGGCCCGACCCAACATTGTTTTGGAGACACTGCTGCTGACTCCGCACCTTTACATAGACTTCATGAGGGAGGTATTATGGGATGGGTTTAAGGGCAGCTGATGTCCTATGGGTAAAAGGATGTTACAGTAGTCAGAGGCCATGTGAACGCTCACAGTGGACACTCTGTTTGGCCCTGGATCCTGCATTCCTAATGGAGAAGGAAAAAAGCATGGGAATATTTTTAGTCATGTGCATGTGAAAAACACAGTATTGGCAGCAAAGAAGAAATATATTATGTCAAATTCTGTTTTTTTGAATTTTTTGAATGACCAGCACATGGGTGGATCAATACCAAACTGTCAGTACTGTATATCAATACTGTCAGGTATTAAAAAGCATCAATTCTCATAAAAAATACTGATACTTTAAATAAAATATTAAATCTTTTTTTGTTTTTTGTTTTTTTTATAAATGGTTTATTTTAGTTTATCTGCTCGTATATTTATTTTTTACTAAAGTTTAGGCTGGGTTGAAGCAAAAATAATGATTTATTACAGCATGGGAGTTTCAATGCGTTTTCATACAAAACTCATGGCATCAGATATCGATATCGCTATACTTGCCATAATATTACTTACCAGATCGAAACAAAAGCCACTGGGATCTCTTAACGCTCGTACGTGTCCTCTAAACTGAAGATTGTCGGAATATTATCCACCAATTTTCTAGATTCTTTAAGATTTAATTGGTTTGATCATCGGTTTCTGTGCTGGATACTGTTTTTGTGTCCTTGAGCAAAACCCTTCACTCAAACCCATACTATTAGCGCTCTAGTGTGATTATTATTTGTGAAAAAGTCATCTGTTGTTCTCATATACCTCATATATCTCATATAGAAATAAGATTGTTGCTTCGATCTTCACATATTATTGTAGTATCATTATTATTTATAGAGGCAGGGCTACTTACATTTTACAAAAGTGCCAATAATCAACTGTTACATCTGTTTGTCTGTGATTTATGAAGATTGTCAGATTCAAGATGGCACTTGAAGGCCAGTCACCCTGATTCCCTGGAAACAAGTCAAACATAGGCTTCTCCTCATGACATGAGTGCTGTTTACATTGACCTTTGCTTATGTATTGTGTCAGCACATAGATAAGAGATATAAATGTCATTCTTTTGAAATGTGTGATGGAAAAACAACCCAGGAAATTAGTACTCAGTCACACCCAAAATTCTGTTCAGTTCTCAAGGGAAGTGGTTTAAAAAGAAACCGCTTTTTTGCTACAGAAATCAACCTGATAATCTGGTAGTTACTGGGCAAATGTATGAACTATAAACTATGCCAAATTTCACTACCACCAGATTTGTTAATTATAAGATATTGTATTTTAAAGGCACCAGATCAACAAGCGACAAATATTCTCAACAGACATGAAGCTATTTATGAAAAAACAAGCTCCTTGGATCAAAACTATTTCAAAGCTGCTTATCACTATTATAGCCCTCAATGAGCCTCTAATGCCTATAGGTAGAGTACAGTATATGTGCCCTTTTTATCATGGTTTTGTGGGCAATTTCTGTTTTCTACACATGTATTTTTAGCACCACGTGTGTCCTAGTGGCATAAATAAGTAGTTCTAATTCTATATATAGCTCTTCGTAAAATGGTAATTGGTGACCACTGGTATGTGCATGTAAACATACGTAAAAGCAGGTGGTGACTTTTTTTTTTCTTGGCTTGCAGTGAAAACCAAACTAAGAGAAAAAGAGTATTATTTAAATAAATAAATCCTGCATGTGTTTCTGTACGAGGTGGCACATGCATCACTGATGGTATAGCAGTGTGAAGTGGGTTCTTTGTGTGAACCTTGCATTTGTGGTTTAGCCCACTTTGACTTAGCTCTTTAGAATACTGATATGCAGCTAGGCAAGGCCATATTATTTAGTCCTGGTTTAGTTACATATATGTTAAAGCTGCACTGTCATTTTTCTAGTGGAAAGTCTACCGCCTGCTTGTCTTCATGGAGATATTATTGCTTTGCCTGGAACTATCTGTCATTATATATACAGTTACATACATTACATTTTTTGCTCAAAATGCACTGAAAAGCTGTTAGTGGGCTCACTTTTCCACAGATATAACTTGTCACTTGTCTCCTTGGGGAAATATAACTTTTTATCCATAATGTGTGGCATTCTAAACAAAGGATTAAGATCTTTCTGGAGACAAGAAGTGCGTCTCTGATTCTGTATACATATAGGTTTAATCTTGGTTTGTACCAGTCCAGTCCTGGTTATTTCTTGTTTTGAGCCAATTGTCTTTTGAGGGACAAATATGTTTTGGTGTAATTCGCAGATTCACTCCTAAAGTGGACTTCCATGTGAAGCAGGTGTAACTTCTTGGCAGAGTTCCATATTAAACCTTTATACTCTTGCATTTCAGACACCCAAGCTGTGCAGTGCAGTCTCCTAGGTTTCATCTCCATTCAGGTGACAAAGAGAGCTTTTGTGGAGTCACTAGGCTGGCTGTATAAAGACATGCCGTTTCCTGTGCATACTAATGAAGACGCCTCAGATACATGTCAGCGCTCCTCCATGCTTATTGATGCTGCGCTAGACTTGCTTTGATCTCACTGCCTTGGAACGACCACTGCTGTTTTTCACCCACCCATCGTGTTGCATTCAGGGACAGGCCATGAAGCATTCAGGTGTCAGCCTAAAGGTGTGGGTATGTGTGGGTAAAAAGCAGAAAAAAAGCAGTCTGAACAAGAACTGGCAATTGCACTGGTTACCCAACAGCCCTAGGCTCCACTTCCTTCCACTGCAACCTCAATGTTTACCAAAGAAAGTTAGTGAAAAATGTGAGGTTACCATTCATACATGGTGACTTTATGCAGCTTTGCAAAGATAAATTAAATGCAATTTTTAAGTTGTTTTGTCCCTGTGTTTTGGTTTGCACATAGAAGAACAGCAAGTTGAAATGTCCCATAGCAATTTATGATCAAAATACTTTCCCTTGATTGCTTAACTTCCTTCTTTACGGTGACTAGCCACTCTGAGGTTGTGCTTATTCTTATGTAAGAGGTTTACGGGAGTAATGTCCTATTTAATATGATGCAACAATCATGAGAGGGAAGAGATATATCATACAAACTTCTGTATAACGCATCGTTGTTACAAGGTTCAAGGTTTGTTAACAGAAGAGATCACATCAAAATAATCACTTTAGGTACAGGTAGACTGCAGCACTTTGATTCTATTTCCAACCAGTGCATAGGCCTACTGTTGTGTCGTTTTGTATGTGATAGAGTGTTCGACATTAGTGATTATGTTGTAGCATTAGGCAGAGACAGAGAATTTAGCATCTATGAATGTCTCTGTTTGTCATCTATCTTTATCAATACTGTTTCCATGGCAACACAAGTAAACAAGCACGTGTTTGATATGAAAGTGCACGGTGTTTGGTGCGTGGTATTTGTAGAAGGATGTGTTTAACCGAAGCCGGCAATGAAAACCACCACTGCTGACAAGAATAAAGTTACATCTGCAACTTCTGCTTATCGGCACTGAAGCAAATATCAGTTTCCGCCGACTGACCTCATCTTTTCCACTCAAAATGCAAAATCTGACTCAAACACATTTCAAGTTTAATAACACAGTCTTAAAGGTGCACTGTGTAACTTGTCAGGTGGAGGATCTGCTAACTGCTTGTCTCCATGGAGATTACTCCATTGCTTTATCTGGAATGTCCCTTTGTGGCATTAAACATATCCATCTATCCATCCATTTATTCAATAACATGAGTTGGTATTGAACTAAAAACGTTGTTAAATGTTACTTGGCCCCGTGGTGTCACCTGCTGTATTCATAGAGATAAACAAGTGTAATGTCACACTGTGGAACATCTCCATGGAGAGAAGCAGATGATTGACCCTCCACCTAAAAAGTCACACAGTGCACCTTTAAGATTTGCATGCAGAAAGAAATCCTTCTCAGCTGCTACTTTCTTTTCTTTCAGTAATGGTTTAAAGTCAAAGGATCTTCCGGGGATAAATCTACATGTTATTCCTGTGTTTATTTATGTTGGATGTTAGGAATTGCAGCTTCTCTACAATATTGCTTCATGTAAAGTCATTTTGGTGACATATCTTTGTGAAGATGTTTTGCATTCTCAAAATCTAAGCTTGACTTTAATGGTCGTTTAAGCGGGTCAGCTAAGTATCTCACCCAGCAGAGGACCTGGCTGTAACGCTGACTCTAGGCTAAAGCTATACAACCACTGCTAATGCGCTCATTGACCTCATTATTTCCTCTTGTCCTTAAGCTGTGAAGTTGGTGGTAGTCCAAAAGCAATTCTTTAAAAATATTACGCATATTAAAGTATAACAACTGTACTTTAGTTGGAAGTGAGTTCAATTCAGTATTAGGAGCTGACATCTTCATGGCAAACAAGAGCAGACCCAGTGTGCTTCTGTCTGCTCTTATGTCTTAGGAAGAGGCTAAAGTATTGATTGTGTTCCTGGCTGTGTACAGGTCATGGGGTTAGCTGTTTGTTTATGAGTTCTGAGCGAGAGTCATGAGACCGGTTTGTCCCTGAAGCTCTGCCACAGTTTTATTTCTGAGCAAGTATCAGAGACGTTGTGTTATTGGTTTTCTACTTAAATAAAACTACTTCTTCTTGGATTGTTTGCCCAAAATGCCAGTATGGACTGTACTATTTAAGGTTAGATGCTGAAGTGAAGTTAAGTTTGAGTTTGCGTTCTTTATTTAGAGGTTTAAGTGAAGCATGTGAGGGAACTGTCAATGAAACAGACTGCACCACTGGATTTGTTAGTCCTTGCAACTACCATAGATGGACTGGTAAGAGATGCGACACTGGAAACTAAATTTCCATGCCATGACTTTGAACTTGGCAGTTTAAACTAACCTGAATTATTATTTTCTTTTCTTTTTTCTTTTTGTTTTTCTTTCTGTGTTTTACAAATTATCCAAGAAAACTAGAGAACTGTTACCCAAATCCTTTTCTCACAATAAAGAGGTTTGGGCCACTTCTAATCACCACCAATCACACATACACCACATTCATATATAGCGGCAACATTTGTATAGTGTCTTGCTCGACCATATACAACAACTCTAAGTGGAGTTTGAGTTCCACATTAGGGAAAGGAATTTATTTACAGACAAAATAATGAAATAAAAACATCAGGATCATATATAATAATATGAGGGGGTTGACCATTTTTGATTGAGCTGGAAACGTCCCTACGCTCACTTCTAACTGGAATGCTAGCGGGTTAGTTATGTACGTTTATATTACAGTCTATGGTTCGAACGCCAGCACTAATTCGGTGTGGGCACTTAGAGTTGTATGGAAAAATATTCAGTTACACTTACAAGGTGCTCACAGATCACAAGTGCCAGTTAGTTCAATGGGTTCTATTCTCTCTATTATATCATATGTTGTGTGTAACCTACTGCGTGCTTTCCTCTTCCACAGTGAAAGCTCGCAGTTGCAGTTTTGCCGGGGTGTTTCTGATCGAGGGGGAGGGCCGCCATACGCTCAGCTATAAGATGGCGATGGAGGCCTGTGATCAGCTGGGCGCTCCCATGGCCAGTCCAGAGCAAGTACAAAATGCCTACAACAAAGACATGGAGACATGCAGGTGACAGCACACAGATACAAAAATATCATAAAGTTGAAGCACTATTACCTCCAAACACTATTGCTCAGGTTGATATAAAATAATAATTACAGAATATAAAATAAATGATAGTATTTCTATGCAACAAGACACCCACGTAACAAAGTAAAAGTAGCAAACCACTGTACTTATAAATTAAGATGTATCTGTTCTTTACTTAAGTACATTTTGAAGTGGATACTTACCTCATGTTGGGTTAATCAACTAATGAATAAATTGACCCAAGTGAAATAATCAGGGGATATGGGGGAATAATAAAAAATATTCTTCTTGTGTGTTTAGACATGGCTGGATAAATAATGAGACAGTGGCCATCCTCAGACACACGTCTCATGGAAACTGTGCCAAGAACCTGACAGGCCTCATAATGACTTTACACGTGACTCCAGATCAGCTGTTTGACGCCTACTGCTATAACCAAACAGGTAACGTTTGTACTGAATGTAATGTACACAAATGACTATGACCTCATGTATTACAATGTGTTTTTCTATTTCAGCTGATGAGGGTACTGACTGTTCACATGCGTATTCAAATTTTGACAATCCTAGTGAAACAGGTGAGTAATGTACATGTCTCGAAAAGCCGTCTATTGTATAACTGAAAGTGCACTATGTTACTGGTTGCTTGGGACCCACCAAGTTACATTGTGCACCATTAATGTGTCAGTGTGTGGAGTTTGCATGTTCTCCTTGTGTCTGGGTGGTTTTCCTCTTGGTGCACAATAAGAGTCAGAGTGAGTTTGAGAGTGGGTCAAATGTAGAGAACAATTTTTACTAAATATGTCAAAGGAACCTAATAAAACCATGTAGAAATCTTGTGAGTGCATTACCTGTTACAAAATATTGCCTATGAACTCATAAAAGAGCGTTTGTGGTGTTGATTTCTTTCCATTACAATCAAGTTTTATAATAATACAACCTGACTGTGCAAGATTGTGTGACTCATTACCGTATTCCCCTAATTATATGACTAAGAAATGTAAACAAACATCTCTGACACATTTAATTGTGTGGGAGAAAACCCTCTACTTTTATCAGATTAAAATAATGAAAGTATAATTCTCTTCCCACACAGGAGAATTATCAACTCCTCCAGACACAGAGATCCCAACTTCAGTGGAAAATGACTTGGAGAGTGTGACTCTAACCCAACTGGACAAAGTGACAGAAAGTGAACCCACGATTATTCCTGATGAGGATAAGGAAGCCTACACAACAGCAATGGAACATCCGGACCAAACTCCAGAGGTTCCAGTGGAGAACATCACCCTCACCCCGGAAACAGGCTCTGGGATGCTGCCTACTGGAGCGGAGGAGGAGATGGAGTCCTTCACCACTGCCCTTGTGGAGGAGAGGAACGAGCACGCCATAGTGCCAGGAGATCATGACGAGAAAAATACGGAAATGGAGTCCATAGGGGAATCTGCCGAAAGTAAGATCTAAATCTATGGTTTTCAGATTCTACAATGTGATGATGTCGAACTTCCAGATGGGGAGCAAGAGCCAGTTTTCCTTATTGCTTATATTATACTTTGGCATGAAACATTGGAAAAGTAAATTCCCGAATATCGACCCTGATCATTTCCATTATTCAGAGACCCAAGACAATGTTATATTACACCAAAAATCTGCAGTTGAACAACATTCTGTATTAAATAATATCTCTTAATTAGGAGTGTGCAAAAATATCAAAAAATCGATATATTGTGATACTAAATTTGGTGATACAGTATCGTTATTGTTGGATGCTGTATCAGTATATCAGTAATAGTATTTTTAGCATCTTTTAGCAATTTTTGATGAATTTTATTGCTTATTTAGTGGAAGGAGACTTGTTTGTGCAATTCAATTGAAATATTCACTGTGTGGATCATTAAAATAGATGTATTTCATATTAACCTTGCACAAGAAGTGTTTTAACTAAGAAATATTGTTGCTAATTTGGTTCTTTAAAAAAGCCATGTGAGCCATGTATGTTGTACTGTGTATCATGTATCAGATCAAATCGTGAAGGGCCCTGTGATTTCCAGCCCTATAGTAATTATAAGGTAAAATTCCAGAAAAACATGCTCGGGGTGTTCTACATGTATATCTAATGGTGGAAGGATTAGGAGTTACCATGGTGACACAATACACACAGTAGCAAACACTGTCAAAAAGGTTTTAACACTGAAAAGTCAAGATAAAATATTCCAATTGATTAAAACACCATATTTTAACAGTAAAAATCATCTCACGTTGTAGTTTCTTCTAAATCAGTGATGTGGTCAGATTGTGTTAAAACAAAGCTCAGATTAAATTCAACACAGCGCTTCAGACAGATCAGTGCCTACGTTTAGCTTCACACGACCAGGAAATCTTGATGATATCGGCTGCAAAGTATCAGCAGAAACATGCCAAACCTATGACGTAGTTTGAAGACAAGACCTAATCCAAAGGAAGTGAAAAGTGTGAATAACATTGTGATCCAAGTACAGGAAATTACTACAAATGGATAGAAACAGTTCATACTAAGATTTGCAAAAATAAAATAACGTCGCTTTCCAACATTTCTGTAAAGCGTTACCAAACAGGCCGACTTCCTCTTGTAAAAATACTGTTGCCATGGCGTTCCCAGTGTTTGGTACGTAAAACATTTAAAGCTTGTAGTTTGCTTGGCCTTAACTAAACGCTGTGCATAATTCAGCTGGTGACTTGTTCTCACGCAGACTGAGAAGCAACAGGTTTTGGGAGGACAGAAGACGCCCCCTTGTGTTTGTCTGGGTAGCACGCATTTTAAAACTGAAGCCTCTTTTTATTGATCTTCGAGAAGTCAGTGAGACGGGCCTGGTTTTGCTTTAAAACTATTTTAGCATGACATAAAAACTAAAATAAAAAATATAAGCTGGGATGCGATAATGCTGTATTTTATGCCAATTACAACATTTTCAAATAGACACTGTATGTTGAATCTATAGTTGCACATAGAAGTACCTTTAAAGAGCCCATATTCAGCGATTTTCTTTATTATAAGGCTATTTCCTCATTGAAGCTCTACCTGGAGTTGTGTTTTTTTTCATTCACACATGTTTAACACACAAATCCTGCATATTTAGGCTAATCTCTTTTCTTAAATGAAAAACACTTTGTTCCACATTGTGATGTCATGTGGTAATACAGAAAGTGCTCCACTGTGTTTTTAAACTCCATACACCTTCAATAGAACCACGTGGATAATTTCAGTCCTGGAATTGAACATTTCTTTTGAACAAAAGGTAGAATCTAACTGTTAACTTGAAAACTACCGCTAAATAATATCACAGGGTGGAACAGAGCATTTTGAGCTTTGGAGGTGTAGACAGAATAATAAAATAATAAATAAACAGTTACTCAAATGTGTGAATGAAACAAAACACAACTTTCTGAGAAGATAACAGACTTATAACATGGTTTAAATCTCGCACAGGTCAATTTTGTGTAATAATAGACCTTTTTATAATCACATGGCTGAAAGGAAGCAAGATAGGTGAAGTGTCTTTCTCAAAGGCACAATGGTAGTGTTTGTGCCCACAGCAGGAATTAAATCATCAACTTAGTGTACGAATGTCTCTCCTAACTCGTCTACTCTGCAAACTGTGTAACAATTCAACTATAAATGAAACTATTTCATGATATTATTTTCAGTTATTCCTGGAAACCGCTTGAAACCAGAGCCGGACGATAGCGCCCATCATGACTCACAGGGGACCACATCTAGTAAGTATTCTAAATGAAGACTTTAATAGAAAAAAGAAAAAAAAAATCTATCCCCTAACACACATTTTAGCTCCACTGTACTGGCCATAAATCGTCTGTTCCCTCTCCCACAGACTGGCTGGTGATACTGTGCGTGATTGCGGCAGTGGTGGCCATTCTCCTGGTGTGTGCGGTGGTGGCCAAGAGGAACACGTAAGGACTCACAGCGCTGTCATGTTTCTTTGTTATGTACCGTAAATACTGGTCCAAAGGGTCTTTGTGTTTTTTATGTTCCTCTAGAGGTAACAACAAATCAGTTTGTAAACACTAAATCCAGGCCTCAGATGGCAAAAGTGCTCTGCTGACATTTTATTGTAGGAAAGAGCAAAAGTGGCCATCGCTGACATTTTGAAAGGGTGAATTAGTGTCTGTGGGATAGTGGCTACTTGCAGCAATTAAAGTGCTGTAGCTGATTTTGAACCATGAGTCAGGAACATGTTTTACCTGAACTTGATTGGACAAAAACCTGATGTCCCTGTTACTGTCAAAATCCCTTGTAAAATGCATAGATTGGCTTTTAGGCTTCTGTTTTTACAATATACTGCATATAAATAAATATACCTGAAACAGAAGATGTGTAAATCAGATACAAACCCTTTAAATCAGTAAAAGTACAAACATTTTGTTTGTAAAAGAGAAAAATGCATTAAGTCTTTCTGCAGATGAACCACAAACCTGCCACTCTGTGCTTAAACTTAATGAGGAAAAAGGAAAAGTGCATTTTTACATTTACTAGTATTTCTTTTATATAAAATACACATTTTAATGCATTCATCAATCATTTTTAAAAGGTCCATGTTACACTGTTTTCTGATGTGTTATAATGTTGTGTCCTCATCACAAACAGACCTGGAGCTGTGTTTTGTTTCATTTATACATGTTTAACACTCAACCCTGCATATTTACGCTGAGTTCTTCTCTCAAATGGAAAACACTCTGTTCCACCTTGTGATGTGAAGTGGTAATACAGGAAGTGCTCCACTGTGTTTTTAAACTCCATACACCTTCATTAGAATCATTTGGATGATTTCAGTCATGGAAATTCCAGTCTGTACTGAACAAAAGGTAAAAGGTTGCTGGTCACATCAAAACTACCGCTTCATGACATCACAAGGTGGAACATGGCATTTTGAACTTTGGAGATGACTAATCATAAATGGTTACTCAAACATGTGTGAATGAAACAAAACACAACTCCAGGTCTGTTTCTGAGGAGGTAACAACATTCTAACATCACTTAAAGATCACAAGAGTCAATTTAGCATCACATCAGACCTTTAAGTCTTGCTCATAGGTACAACAAGAATATCCAACACCGGTAGTGACCAGAAATGAAACAATAACAAGTATAACATCATGCATTCTGCCCCCTACAGCTTGTGCGGGAAACAGCAGACCCTCATGATCACCAAAGAAGGCGGCGAGGGCAACGGCACGGCCATGTCCGCCTCCAGCTCACAAGCCCAGGAGAGGGAGCAGGAGATGGTCACGCTCATGAACAAGGAGAAGATCCAGGAGAACGGAAACACGGAGGAGTTCACCGTCATCACGCTAGAGGAGTCTCCAGACAAGGACCAGTCCGCCTGAAATTTATAGTCAACGCCAGGGCCGGGGTCGGATTCGTCATGAGGGGGGCATTCGGTGATCAGCACTGAATGACTGAAGTTGGATGAAGCCTCACTATGGGACTGCCAATTGAGTGGTGATGTCAAAAAATGTCATGAATTGTTGGATTATTTTGAATGCATCTAGAGGGATGTGCTATGAATGTGTAGTGTGTTCTTTGTGTTTATTATTACCATGGTGATAAAAAGGAATGGTCAAAAATTAAGATGGTTTTTAAAAAAAATCTAATATGGGACCAGTGACTTTTAACAATCCTTTCATTGTCTTTTGTCTATTTTGTAGCTGTATATGCCCTGACTTGACCTGTGGATTTGAACGCTCTATATCTTAATTTATGCCATTTTCTGAACCCCCTTTTCCCCATTTTGTATATAAAGTGAAATGTAAATGAGATGCCTTAGCAATAACCGCCAGCTGTGCTTTTGTTTGGTAGAGAATCCCTTTCAAACAAAGGAATGTGTCACTTTGGTAAACTTATTTAATTAGAAGTAGCAGTGGAGGTTGGATTTCGCAATAGTTGAAGTGAACTGCAATCATGTTTGTATCACATTCAAAACTGTGCAACTGAAGCACCTTCTATGTCCAGTCCATGGCATAACAATGTTGTATTATTTAAAACTAAGGATTTGTTTCCCAATGTGAACCAATGGTGATCAAGGTAGTACAATCTGTCTGTACAAAGTCAAAGAAAGCATGTTAGCTTGATTTTATTGTTGCCTAATCGATTTGTGTTCTGTAAATGGTCTAGTCTTTTGGAAGGTGATGGGTGATATAAGCATATGTATGTAACTTATTCATTGCAGTGGTCAGTGAATATATGGCTTGGAGGAGCAGAGGTAATGACACAATTTTAATTTTAAAAGTGATAAACAAGTAAATGAACATCTAAGTATATAAATGTGGCCTTCAGAACCAAAATGTGGGAAAAAGTAAATCTCTTTTGTTTACAAGTGGCTGAAAACAATGTTTAAAGTGCCTATGATAAGGACTACTCATTTTACTAAAACACAGTTATGATCATTATATTTAAGCTTATTGCAAAAAATGCACTTGTGTTCTCAATTTGCCAATGTACACAGTGTTAAGAAAATACTTTTCTTCCTATTTCTTGAAATCATGTTTAAAGTATTAGAAAAAAATGTGTTTCTTACAAGTGAATTGTGCTGAACTTTTGGATCAAATTATCCCTAGTGTGATGTCATCAGTATGTTACTACTGCCTGCAATTTTCAACTTTTCTTCACAAATTGCTTCTTGATTGGTGAAAAAATCATTTACAATAGTTATAATCCCACCAAATGAAGTAAAAAAATTAGAGAATTATGCAAATCTGTCATACACACTTTAAGATATAGTCAAATATATGCCAAAAATTGCACTTTTATTGTTAGACCATAAAAAAATCCAGGATACGGACTCAGTTACAGCAGTGTTTTCTCAAAAGTTGTTTGCTTCTTTACTCTCTACATGATGTTGCATAAAACTATCATTGGCAAATTATTGGCCTCTGGATTAATATGATTGCACAACAGATAATTCTATGAAAAGTTGTGTCAAGTCTCCTGTCTGCTCCTCCTAACTGATAGCCCCTTACTGACTGTCCTTTTTACTGTACTTACATCCTCCCAAAACACTGGACTGTCCCTTTAAGATATTTCTCAAGTAGTGAGTGACAGCGGTTTGGCTTTGGATACAACTGGCCCCAATCATAATGAGGGGCCCCTGTGCTGTACATAGAGCATAGTCCAGGGCTGCTTCAAAAGAAAGACCGATCCTGTCTATGTGCGCGCCCACCCCGCGGACTCTCTCTCCCCCCAGTGAAAGGCACTTGTATACTCGCACGCCTGACTATACGCCAATCACTTTCACACATGCAAAAAACATCCCCACTGACTTTGCCATACATGTGTCATATGAAAAATTCCATAGACTTGTTTGTAAAGCTTTTGCATTTGACCATACGAGGAAGTAGCAGATGTTTTAGTGTGGGCAGCTTTTATAGGTTTAAAGAGTTGTCACTGAAAAAAAAAAGATTTGTAAAGTTCCCAATGAAATAAATGTGTAATGGAGGCTGCTGTTGAGTCGTGGATCATTGGGGGACAAAGAGCGGACAGTGGTGTGAATGCTGTGTGTTTTGGGAGGAGGGAGGAGTGAGGGGGCTCGTGAATGGATGCACTTGGTACACATCAGCGGAAGTGGGGTTGCCATGGAGCTCGGCTGGTGATGCAAGAGCATGTTGAGCGCGGAAACAAAGGCGGCCATTTTGAAAGATAAAAATGGCACTCATCCATGCAATATTTAACCAAGACTTCAGTCGATCTGTCTTCTTTCACTGGATGAATTCCCACAACTATTGGCTCTTTTGAATGAATCAGGCTTGGTAATAAGAATCTCTCCCATAAAATGTGGTAGTTCACATCCAGCCAGCTGTCATCTTCACAAATCAGTTATAATTATTGGTTTATATAGCCAATTATATTCAAGACTCAAAACATTTTAAATCTGTCTCCAACTTATTCTCTATATTTGCCCCATTCTTCAGCTCAAATGAGTGACCTGTGCTGCTCTTTACAGAAGAAGTGGGTGTCATTGCCCAGAAGCTCAGATCCCAAGTCATATCCTGGAACCCCTTAGCTAGATAAAATATACTACAATATTTAAATCATACCATACAAGCCTCCTGGACTGAGATGAGAGTATTAACCACTATGCCACTGGTTCTAAACATCATTTGCAGAAAGTCTTCTTGTTGAATTATAATTTACAGTACTTAGCAGCAACTCCATGTATGTCATTGTACGCAGTACAGTTTCCATATCACATCACCTCAGTATCTCTTCCTGCACATAGGTGGGATTCTCGTTCAACACTGCTCCCAGCAGATCACTCAAGCTGCCATAATAAAGAATAATATTACAGAATATCAGTCATTTACTGTATGACTTTTCTTCATAATATTTTATTTAGTGTGAAATAAGCAAGACAAAATTGACCAAAAGCCAAGAGTTAGTTATGAATTGACATTTATTAGTTTTATTTGTATATATGTACACCAAAGGTACAGCACATTTTGATATGTAGAAACAGATTTATGTATAACATAGACAGAAGAAAGGATTCATGATTTTTTTTCCTTTTTTATGATTTTTTCACCCGAAAACATACGCTCCGCTTCAACATCAAAAGAACAACTCCAGCTTTACAAAGAGGCGTAGAAGGGCCACAGGGGGCTGCCTTCAGCCTGGTTTGAGGAGAGACTACCTCCCTCAGAAACTTCATTGAAGCGTTAGCATTTAGCTCCAGGCTGTGTGCATACTTCTATTGTGTCAAAGGCAAGAGGAGGAAAGCAGGGGAATTTTATGGGAGACAGTGTCTGACAAGCATCAATGGTGTGAATGCACAATGCTGCCTGAGACTAAAGCCAGCGCTTATTGGTGAGGAGATGATCTGATGAATCACCTGAGGAAGTCTAAATAGTGAATGAAATGACTCTAAGCCAGGGTCACCTCCTCTGTTCTTCCACTCAAAGGCCTTAAACCACCCTCGTCCTAAACCTTCTCTTTCTCCACGCGTTCAGACAATAGCATCATGCAAACATGGTTTGCTTCACTCCAGTATACTGTGCAACGCCACTGAACAGAACAATTATATATTTATGTATGTACAATGAAAATGAATGCACACTGATTATATCCTCATGGAACAAACATTCAAAACGCTTACATTAGATACAAAAAAGTATATATTTATATATTGATGTGTGACAGGTAAGTAAAACGACTAGTTAACAGCTACCAAAGAATAAAAAACAAGCATTTTATCACACACTTTCCTCTATACATTGCATCTAATCTATCTTTACTCAGGACTTACTGGAGATGAATCTTCTCTAGAGGATTACATTAAAATGTCACAGCAGTGAAACTAAAATTTGTCTACACACCATTTACCTGCCCCAAAAAAGAAACCAAAATGAAAAAGTTACCTACAATATATACACAAAGTGCAAGGAGGCACTTCAAAATATCATGCTTTTAAGATAGTGGTGCAAAAAATAACTATTCATGCTCCAAAAACCTTGTATTTGAACAAAATAGTGGTCCAACACTCAAAACCCCTTTGTGATACTGGGGCCAGCCTCCTTCCTGGAGATCTTTACATTTCTGTTCTCTGCAGCTGGTTATACCGATCATCCGTGTGATGGAGATTTTCTGTGCTTTAAGATGTAACAATAGATTTTCAAAAAGGGCCACAGAATATGAGGCTTTAATAAGTGCGTGTTTATGTATGTAAGTCACCTGGAGTTACTGAAATTAGCAATCTGAGTCAGAACATATTCAAGGCAAGGTTGTCATTAGCTAAAAGAAGAAAACATCATCAAAGAGGACACTATGCACTATCATTCACTCACACAGGTTTAAAAAACATAACAGCAGTAGTCCAGTGTGTTTGCAGATTTGTTCAAGCCATTTGGTGGTGAGTGAAAAGGAGTATTACCTGATAGACAGTTGGCAACATTCTGGCAAAGTCTGTGCTCCGGAGAGAGTGTTAGACTGGGCACAAAACTGCAGCATCTAGGGTTGGTCAAACAGTCTTGAGCTCTGGGCCTGCTCTACAAAGCTATGGAGCTAGTGAGGTAACATCAGGATTAACACTGGGTTTGCCGTATCTTGAAGCTGGTTCACGTTCTATAGAGGTAGATCTAATTCACACGTAAGATGTTATGGCATGGCCGTAAACACAAGCAAAATAGTGAGACTGAATGAATCATGGCTACAAAAAGTATGATTTTATGTCATTAAAGCCATGTGTTCTTTTTTTCATTTTCATTACATGTTCACATTGCTGTGATTGGTCTGAACTCTGAATTTTCAATGGCACACATAGGTAACCAGCTTCATGATTACTTGTCGCTAGCTTTAGGGCGCTGGGCCTTGTGTTGCTTGTATTGTGAGTGAACACTTTTGCAGTCTCCCTGTGCTACTTGTTTGGGTGCTCTTCAGTAAATGTTCCTTGTGCTTTCATACAAAAGTTGGTCGTTCAACCATTGGAATGTACTCTGTGCTGTGATCAGAGCTTTCTGCCAGTGATTTGGCACATATCACATTTTCCCTGTAAACTACTGTCACTAATTTGTGCTCATATATAGGCATTTGTGCTCTTCTGAGCCGGTAAACACTAGAGCGTTACACTGTTTGGAATAAACATGTAGAAGCCTGAGTCTCTCCTGCTGGGAATGTGAAGACTGATCATGGGAAGCTTGTTGTACTGGAGGGTGAGCCTGTGAATTAGCCAAAATTAGCTCATCTGCATCCCATCTGATGTGTTGTATCTGTACACCGACTTCTGATTTCATTTTATTGCATTGTTCATTCAGGAATTGACTGGGTGCATTTGAAATTTGAGGCTCATTTTACTTTAATCTTGTGCTGGCTTTTCTGTAATGCAGGCAGTGCAAAAGCCTTTTTAAGTTCACTGATTTTCTTTCAATGTTTGGTCCTTATACAATCAAATTAGCCAAGCTCTTAGACAACATGCTAGTCTTTTTTAGCATATACACAAAATATATTGTCCCTAAAACAAATCATTAAACATGAATGCGCTCCATGCCGTAGCTTGTGCTATGCATTTTAAAGGTGCACTGTGTAACTTTTCTGGTCGAGGGTCTGCCACCTGCTTGACTCCATGCGGATGTTTTTTCCTTGAATTTTCAGCAGTATCATTTAACCTTCTCCATGGCGACAAACAAGGCCACATCACCGGGCGAAGTTACAGGTGATATCTGTGGAGAGGTGGATCCGCTCGCTGTAATAATGCATGTTTTTTGCAGTTGTTTTGAGACGTAAAAACACTTGGAATAGAATAAATACAAGATATATTTGTTTAATGCCATACTGTGGGACATCTCAGGCAAAGCAATGACATCACCAGGAGACAAGCAAATGGCAGACCCTCCATCAGAAAAGTTACACATTGCACCTCTAACGTACTTTCTCTGTATTGTGCTTCCTTTTAATTATCAGTAGCAATCTTCAGTGTAAACAACATTATGACGGTTAATCATGCAGGAAGGTGTTAGAAGCTGGAAGCTGGAGCACATTTTGACAAACAATCTGTAACAATTTGCCGTGATTAACCCTTTGACTCCCACTTCTCATCTGCCATGGAAAATAAATCCTATGTTTAAAGTGTATGGCATGCTCCCCTCTCCCTTCATGAACGCGCCAAAGTGGAAATGTATTGCTAGACCTAGTTTATCCATTTTATCCTGCTTGCCTAATCTGGAAGTTGGCTGTGCAAGTACCCGCTATACATGACATATTTGTGCTCTAACCTTAGGTATCAGTTAGTATCATCAGTCAGAAAGACAGTTACAAAATATCCTTTAAAGGGACTAATACAAAATAAAGTAAACATTGCTACATAAAAAAATAAAAACAAAATTAGTAGTAGTTCTGTTCGTGTGACTTGTTTCATTCACTCATATTTTTTCACCAGTTATGAAAAGTGGTGGAGCCCAGCAGGAGCAGGGGTTTTCTGTGCTGCCATTATTCCTGTTTCCATGGTTCCTCCTCCACGATCGTACACTCCGCAGCAGAGCCGTTTGTGGCCGAGGTTACCTGCAAGAAGTTAGCATCCACAACTAAGGCAAGACGATGCGACACAGTTCAATATCAATGCAGTGGGTTCATATATGCTAAGCTAAAGATCCTATATTACACAAAACTTGTGAGCTTTAAGTCATGTTGTAATGTTGCCTCATCAAAAACATACCTGGAGTTGTGTTTTGTTTCATTCATGTGTATGAGTAATCCTTTATTATTAGTCTGTCTACATCACCATAGCTCAGAATGCTCTGTTCCACCTTGTGATGTGACGTTACCTTTATTTCAGTAGACATTGGCAATTCCACGGCTAAAAGAGTTTATAAATACAGTGGAGCACTTCCTGTATTACCACATGACATCACGAGATGGAGCAGAGTGTTTTCAGTTTGTTGAGAGAAGAACTCAGCCTAAATATGCAGGGTTTGTTTGTTTAACATGTGTGAAAACACACACACACACACACACACATACAAGTCCAGATATGTTTTTGATGAGGAAACATTATAACATAGGTCATATATGGATCCTTTAAATATACAATATTTAGCAAATGCCAACTCCGGAGCTGCCATGGTATTCATTTATCCCTTAGCATTTAATCTGAGTTCTAAAAAAAAAATAGTGTTAACTAATTGTAAAGCAGAGAAGCCTTAATACATTCTTTTTAGTTTGGCAACCTCGGCAGTTAAACTAAATCATTTTAAGTATCACCATGTTATTCAGATAACAGTTAATAGGTTGGCTTATGGATAATGAGGGAGACAAATGCACAAATTGTAGACATTACAAAAATAAAAATACATAATATACAAAAACACAATTTATAAACAGTGTTAAGACTATTAGATGAATGCATTTACAGTCTACTTTGGAAGCAGGGTGTTGGGAATGTTCTATTTACAGGCAAAACAGAAAAGGTCATTAGTCATGCTGGGAATGGGAATAACAAGCCTTTGTGTCGTATTTATATGGAAATGCCATCCATTAATAAACGGTAGAGGGAGAAAGGAGGATATAACTTTTTTCTCTGTGTGTCACTAGGGTGACAGGTTTGCTCTGTTGCTAGGAGACACCTTTCACCCTTTAATAAATGAAAAGGCTCATCATTAGACATTTCTACTGGGATGTGAGAGAGGTCTGCAGGTCTTTGAACCACTCAAGCCTGCACAGTCTGGAATACATTCAAAGGACAGGGATTGAAAGAGCATTATGTTTTTATATTACAAGCTACTGTACTTCACAGCTTTCCATTTCACAAGTGAGTTCACACATTGTGCATAAATAGCTGGTGTGGAAACGCAAAGCCCTAACAGAAAGTGTGCTACATGTGCTTTCATACTTGTATGCAGAAAATATGAGCTACTAATTAGTGGGTACTGTTTTTATTCATGCCACCTAATCTTAATATTTGATTGTGATGGCAATAAGAAGTGTCTGTCTCTGTCTCTGTATAACATTTGAGGTTAAAAGAAACTGTGAGGCTAAATAATTCCTCAGTCATGAAGGGGATTATCTCGCTTTGCCTTTTCCACAAAAGCCAGTTCCCAGCAGGATACACTGATGGGACTGGCTTGTTTGAAGCTAAATCCTTCCTCATGGCAATCAATTTAGGTTCATGCTTTACCTTATTAACACTAATCAGACACAAAAGCTGCCATTTGTCCCAATGAAAGTACATACATGCATCAGCTGTTCATTGATTCTCGTGTCTCTGAAAGATGGAGGATGCATCCAAAAGTTTTCATGCAAAGACCATGAAGCAGAAGTGCACAGTGAGCATGCAGAGGTAAAAAGATGTTACATTGAAGTCTCTATGCCCGAAAGAGTTAATTGTACCTTGCATTCATCTACTACGATAGAATTGTTAGCAGCAGAAGATTGTGCAGTTGTGCTAGTGGTAGCGGTTAAGACGCACTGGTTGGAATTGTTTTCGTGATGGTTCTTCATGTCATCGTAGTAGGACTGGGTCTTTGTCATCATCTCGATGTCATCCGATTTGGCTGCGTGAGCATCCAGCTCATCCAGCTCGGCCTTGGACATGTGGTACACGATGCCTGCACCGTACGAATCTCCCACCACATTCACCGAAGTCCTGAACCGATCCCTGGAAGATTGGGTATTTACAGTGGTGAGATGAAGAATAAATTCAACCAGGAGGTGTATTTATCTTGATACCTTTCACCTCCCTAGCTTGTCTCTTGCTTTCAGCCAATCACAACCTACTAGCTTTACCTCTCAACCAATCAACACGCAAATTATTCTTTAAAATGTTCTCTTTAAGTTGATGTATTACCCCATGTCCACCACAGCAGCAACAGAATCAGAGGCCACCTCAACCTCTTTATCTTATTCCCCCCCTGACAGTTTTTAGTAACCATCCATCACATTCTTTTGTATTATGCTTTATTTTTACAAGGGATGCGCCGATACAATACTAGTATCCGATATTGGTGCTGATACTGAAACCAACTGTTGGATCAGATATAATATTTATTATAGTAATACTGGGCTCAAACTGTCTCACAATATTTAAACTTTTATGTACACATAGCTGTTCTGAGGGATAAATAACAACTATGGATCAATTTTATCTTATTTTATTTTATTTTTAAAGGAAATAAATGCTGCTCTCAGTCTCTCCACTGGTGTCAGTTGATATCAGTTATCACCAGATACTTAAAGCCAAAGGTTAGGAATTGGTATTGGAAGTGAAAAAGCTGAAAAATGCAAAATATATTTATATAAGTGAAAATAAATAAACCTAATCTTCGTGCCACTCAAATATTTATCCAACAAACTTCACGTCTCAACTCACCCACTTATTTGTGTCTAAATAAGCCTCCTCCTGTAATAAGTGTGGCGATAATGGGTGAACTTACAGCAGCCAGTCGACCGCCACGAGGAGACTGATGTCCTGAGTTGGCAGCCCCACAGCAGTCAGAATCAGCAGCATAGTCACCAGACCGGCACTGGGGATACTGGCCGCTCCCACACTGGCCAATGTAGCTGTCAGACTGCAGAGAAACACGCAGAGAAGCACACGGTCACATTCATTATAGGCACTACACTTAATCACACCCCCATCCATGCTCCAGCACAAAGTGACCACTTGACCATAAAAATAGCTGTAGCCCGCAGTCATAGACATTGATTTGGGATGATTCATACGGTTCAACAGCACTGAAGTGGGCCCTTACTCTCCAAAATATGTTCAAGATGTAAGAAGTGGGATGTCTTTTTCGCAGAAATATATTTGTTGAAATGTTAAGTAGCGGGTCGTCCGTTTTCTTATGTTTTATTCGGATATAGGGGTGGGAAGAGGCATAATTTCTGCAAAATGAGAGGAGATATGAGATCGAGTTCATGACATAACATAAGATTTTAAGATAAATAATGTGACTTTCTAGTTTTTAGTTTCCAATTTTGGCTTCACAATTTTTTATTCTTTTTATTTAATATTTAAGTGCTAGATTAGAATTAGATTAGCTCACCAGCAGGTAACTCTTTTTTGTCCATTTCAACTCTAAAAACACAGGGGAAAAATCGATCCATCCATCCATCCATCTTCTCCCGCTTAATCCGGCTGGGTCGCGGGGGCAGCTTGCTGCCCAATACTCATAGCACCTGACCCCCCTATGAACCCCTCTGCAGGTGGTGAGCCCACAGGAGGGTGGACATTATGGTCCTTGATGTTAGTTCATAGGAAAAATCTCACAAGATAATTTTACTTGTGGTATTTCATGGTAGTTTTGTCTCACAAGATCCTGTCCCATCCCTACTGGCATATATAGTTGCCTTTACATCAAATGCTCCATATAGTCTTTTCATGCAAAATAGTCATAAAATAGCAAATGGTTCTTCAAAATAGCATACATAGGTAACAGGGAAAAAAAGAGGTTGAGAATTTATTTCTTCAGCTTCAAATATATCAGTTTTTTGTCAGTTTAACGTAACTTTTCCTGTGAATATTTGGGCTTTATACTGCAGAAGTAGGTTGGACTTTATAACCTGCAAATATAGCCTGGATGATGGTGTTGAGGACATGGGAACCTGAGAATTTTAGTATTGGACCAGTTCAGTTATGACTTATTTCATCCAACCTTACATAACAACGTTTGAACAACCATGTTACAAAATGCTTTCTTACCTGACAGTTACAATCTGACCAGGGTCCAGATGAACTCCATTCATCTGAGCAATAAAGATGGCCGCCACAGCTTCATACAGAGCAGTGCCGTCCATGTTGATGGTAGCACCCACGGGCAGCACGAAACGGGTGACTCTTTTGTCAATGCCCAAGTTCTCCTCCAGGCAACGGAAGGTCACAGGTAGCGTACCAGCACTAGAGTCGTAAAAATGATGGACAGTTATAGCTTCTAAATATGTGCGTAGTCATTATTATATGTTAATTATTCCGATGTTGACCTGGAAGCTGTGCCCAGAGCAGTGATCCAGGCTTGGAAAATTCCCAAGAAAAAGGTGAAGGGGTTTTTCCTGACAATGACGAAGTAGATGCTGGGGAGGAAGATGGCTCCGTGGATGATGAGTCCGATGATGACCGTGATCATGTACATGCCCAACTGTCTGGCTACCACCTCCAGGTCTTTAATAGAGATGATCTTACCACAGATCAGACAGGCAATACCAAAGGGGGAGTACCTGGCAAAAGAAGCAGTCAAGTTAACTTTGATACATGCACATTTTATCCACTATAAGAGAGATTAAAGACTGTCTGGGATCGTCAGTATGGGGAAAAACTGCAGATCAGGGGAGAGAATACCAAGGTAATGTTGATATTACAGATGTAGGGAATTTCTAAGTTAAGTTATACAGTTATTCTGATTTTTTGTTGCTGTATCCATTGTTTGCACCAGTGACTTTACATTTTTTTCATGTACTGTAGATGAGCCAAGTTTGTTTTGCCCTAGCATAGATATATTGTAAAAGCAACTCTTGTGTGTGCTGTTTGCATTTGATTGTAAAGCATTTTAGGCTCCAAGAAACAGGAAGACCACTGTTAATATGCAATTTTTAAAGTTTTTTTTTTAGCTCTACAGTGACACAGTGACTCAGGTCTCTTAAAATTGAAAAGAAAAGCTTTTAAACTCATTAAGGAGGATAATTATGACACTAGGATGCATTAAGGAAGCAGTATAGACCACTGCAAAGCTTCTAATGTTAACTAGCTGTGTATTTCCCATTATGAAGACAGTAAAAATCAGGCACAGCGCTTTAAAATGTTGCCACATTTGCTGTCTTTACTCATGATTCTAATACTGAAATAACCTATAGTTATTTCCACTTGAATGAGTTTCCGAAATGGCATCAATGAGATTTGGTTTTGTGATACTAACCACATGATCATGATGACAAGTTTCATCACAATCTCATTGAGGATGTTGAAGAAGTCAATCATGAGTCTGGCCCTGTCGCCCATCTTGCCCATGCAGATGCCAAATGCAATAAAGAAACCAATCAGCCCTGGGACATAAGATGAAATTAGTGAAACTCATATGGAATGAGCAAAGCCAAGCCAAGCATGACAGGATTTACTATTGGGGAAAATGGCAAGCTCACATCTGCAGCAGCTGTGTTTGCCAAAAAAATGAAATCTGAAATTGAATAGTGGCTACCTAGAACGTTCATTCCACTCTTGAACTGCAGAGACTTTTTGATGATGTACTGAGGTTCTTTGGTGACATTGGCCACCAGTCCGTCCATTGTGGTGACATTGATTATCTCTGGCTCGATCTCGACCTTCTTGGTGACTGTTTGGATCTGTAAGGGAGCGAGATAGTAATGATAATGTATAAAAAAAAGCTTTTATGAGTGTTTAATTGTGGTTTAATGGATTTCTCTCGTCATTAGATTACTCGGAGTGATTCATGTATGTCTAAGTAATTCTGTATTGTCTTCTGTTTGAAGCACCAAGATGAAGATAACAGCTCACCAATTACGACTATTGTGTTAGCTTAGATCAATATTGCAGTTTTAAATAAACAAAAATGTATAGTTTTCAGATTCAATAATATGATGATGTCATACTGCAGGAGGGGAGACAAGAGGCAGTTTTCCCTATTGACTATATTATATTTTGCTCTGAAATATCCAAAAGGTAAATTCACAAATGATGAACCAAATCATTTCTATTAGTGAGTGTACCCAAAACCCCAAAACCTGGCTCTATTGCAACAAAAATCTGCATTTTAACAATATCAATTTTAACTTCTCCCGTCTGTAATAAATATCACTGGCTTATAACACGCTGCAATGTCTTCAAAAACCCATCGATATCAGAACAAAAGCAAATTATCTGTAACATGTGCACTTTCTTTTCCTGTAATCAGACATGTTTTGCACTTACCTGTTGGAAACAAGCTTGCACAAGATTTTCAGGGAACAGGTTTCTGATGAGATCAAAGGCAGCGTCCAAACTGGACACATCATCGTTGATGGTGCCCTCTCCCAGGTTCTCCTTGAGTTTGGGGTCTCCAGGGTGGATCACCAGCACCAGGATGACTCCCAGGATAGCAGCAATGATAGTGGTGCTCATGTAGTACACCATGGCTCTTGTGCCAAGGCGACCACTAGATTTGGCATCCAGACCAGCCAGACCTGAAATCCAAAATGATTCAGTTTAGGGTGGTAATAATATTAGGCCTACACAAACCTGAAGTAGAAGATCTTTTTTTATACCGAAATTACATTACCAGATTAGTTTAGTCTTGTTAGCAAAACTCTAAATCAAGTTCCATCAAGCAAATTACCTTGTTTTCAGTAATCAATCAAAACATTTCTCATATGGAAGAAATATCCCCAGTACATTAATTTGCATAATAGCTGCATAATGTCACTCAATTATGCATTCATTTCTTTTTCTATTAGTACATTTCAATAAACTATATGTCTATAACATTAATACTGAAAAATCTAATATGGCAAGTCTTGAAAAAGCTAGGCATTACAAAAAATATATATCATTTTTTGTTTGTTTGTTTGTTTGCTTTACCTGTGATTAAACTAGAAATGATGAGGGGCAGGATCAACATTTTGAGCATCCTCATGAGGATGTCTCCAGGAAATGCGATCACCATGATGATGTCCGGGTGAATGGGAGAGGCCACTCGGAGCAACATCCCTGCTACAGCTCCCAAGATCACACCTAAAATATGGAACAGAGATGTCATGGTGTACAATTATCACAACAGAAACAAAATATTTAAAATACCGGTAGCTTCTTAATGCCATGTCTTGTATTTTTCAGTGTTCTAAATTGCAAAGTTCAGAAACTGCATAGGTTTGAGTACTTTTGACCATAGCAATTAACATTTTCACTTGCTATAGCTTTAGTGCTAATTTCTCATCACTCTGGCTCCTATTGATAGCTTTCTTTCTTCAAAATTATCAGAATTTACTTGCCTGGCCAGTCAGCCCCATCTACATTTTGTTCAATTCTCAGCCATTTATGTTGTTTTCCCTTTTTTTTTTTTTAACTTGTAAGCAGTCATGTTTGTTTTTGATGCTCTATTGCAACAAAAATCTGACAGGATACAGCTCCAGATCCACTCATCTTTGCAAAGTTGGTGCTTCTGGCTGGTCAGGTAAAGAATTTGCGAGAATTGCTTAATCTTGGGATGATTTTCTTAGAAAGATTCTCAGCATTAGAGTTCTTGAGAGTCTGTTCCACACTGGAGGAGTATGGATCGTTGGGGAGATAAAAGGGAAACAACCTGCTGTGACAGAGTAAAGCTGAAGGATTAAGATCTGATCTTTTGAAGCACCGGGGAGGAGACTGCATGTCAGACTTCCATGTGCTTGTGTATCTTTTAAACTGCTTCTAATATATATTTTTGTTCTTCGCAGTCACTTTCAGATGTGATCAAGAAGAACACTTTGTAACCCTCTGAAGACTTTTTTGTCCCATTTCTTCCATGTTTGAAATCTATTTTGAAGCTCAGTCCTTCGTCATCTCAAAGGAAGTGTTGACCTCTTGGTGATCTAACCCTTCTCGCTCAGCCCCAGTGGTCATTCTCTATGAGTTTGCCAATAAAATGCCAGATCAAACTCAGCTCTGCCCCCCTGACGGTTGAACTTCCTTTGCTTCCTTTAGCCACAGCCAAATACCACAAAGATGATTAACAACTAACAATCATACTAAAGTCTAACAGAATTGTCCAATGGGGCTTGATCTCTCCTCTGGTCTTCAGCGATATCCCAGGATGCAATTTGGACTACTTTCCCAAGATTCATTTTGGCTCATTTGCGATTCAAGAACTGATTTGCCAAGTGACAGAGGATCAATGATAGTGCTGGTTCAGACTGCCAATTGGGGCGAGATGTACACACAATTACACATGCGAGCAAGACTGCTGTAGACAGACTGGATTGGACCGTATATATTGGCAGATAAGATACTGTAGAGTAGACCGTATGTCAAAGCTGTCTGAACGTTATCTATATAGAAATTATGCTGTCTGATATAAAATTAAATATGCTGCCTATTCTAATGGTCATTAAAGCTCTCTCTGTGCAGCAATCATATCATATTATATCAGCAATCATATCCCTTTGAGTGCCCAGATCACCAGTTCATAGACCAAAACGGAATAAGCGCTGAACTAATATCTTGGAAGTTGATATCAGATCCACCAAAATATTATCCAAACCCAGTATATTATCTGTGCATTGCAAATTGAAAGTTATGCAAAGAGGAAAATCCACAGAAATCAAAGAATTCTTTTTGTCACTAAGTCCAATCCAGTCACACAAAATTTCCTTTTTGGCAGATTTTTGCCCATAAACCAGACCATTTGTTTTGTAATGTCTGTTTTTGTGACTAACACTTTGGTGCGAATACTGTTGTGTGTGATTGATGGTCAGAGACAAAATAGCCTGTCTGATTCCTCAAGGCAGTTATGGCTACAGAACTAACTTAATATTTGAAAAGGTGTGATTCCAGCTCCTACAGATGAATGCTGTTGTTCTGTCCTTGGGCAAGACACTCAACCCACCTCAGTCCCAGTGTCTGCTTATACTGGTGCGTCATGAATTTGTGTGTAAATGGGTGAGTAGTTCCTTCATGTAAAGTGCTTTAAGTGCATTGAAGGTGAAAAAACGCTATATAATAATAATGTGTCCATTTACTGTTCTTACCTTGAAAGAATAAGATTTAACTTTTTGGAGATTTGGTATGATTCAGTCACAAATCAACCAGGCAACATTAACTTCGGCATATGTGGATGTAGTGAGGAGATGCGGGGTACTGACCGAGCACTGTGAGTGTGAGCAGAAGGTTCTTGGCCATCTTGGAACATAGTAGAGCACATTTGGACTGGGGCCTGGCCTCGATGGGCTCCAGGTGGCTCTCGTGCATCCTCACCTCCACTTGTTTAGGCATACTGTTGGCACTGGAAAAAAGCAAAAGACCAGTTAGATTCATAGGCATTTCAGAGGGTTCAGTTGTAGCTGCTTTGTCTGAAAAAAGAATTCATGTTTGAGTGAACGAATAAATGCAATAGCAATGTTATTTTTTTAACTATAGTTTATATTTTTAGAGTTTTCTGTGTGGTATTTTTAAGTTAAGTTCAATTCACAGACAGATAAAAAGATGATATTGTAAGTGTAGGCACATTAAAACTACAGTGTTCAAACAAGAATGTAAAAAAAAGTTGGACGTGGATCATAAAAAAAGATGATGAGTTTAAAATCTGTCAGAACTGCCTCTCACGGTCTGTGCTAACTGTTTTTGCCAACAGATGGAGGCTGACGACAAGATGGTGTATAGAAAAGTGAACACTTGTCTGAAGAACATATCAAACATACAGCATCTTTCTCCAGTCAGTTTTCAAGGCTGTGTAATCCCTTAAGAGTACTCCCAGGGAGAAAAGCTTTGAGCGGTAGTCATCTGGACACTGTTTTTGACATTAAAAAGTTTCAGCTCAACAATTTTCATCTTGAAATGACTGGTTTGAGACACTAGGATCTATACCGCACTGACTTATTTTTGTGTAGCAATGACAATGCATTTAACTGAAATCCCATTGTTTTTCTCACTGTTTTGTCTGTCGTCTTTGCAAATTTGAGTTGGTAGTCAGTTGGAATTTCAAACAACAATATTTTAATGCACTAATCGCATCAACAAAATTAATCCAAAATCTTGAAAATCAGGCGAGAACAATGCAAATTATCAAAAAGGTTCACATGCATCAAAATAAATGTTAAAACCGAAGAAGATATAGCCATAATGATGTCGTTATAGCAATAATGGTGCTAATCTAAAGTGATTTTCATACTTAAATACTTTCTCGTCAACATCATGAGACTCATCGCAGATACACAACCGACAATGACAAATTTCTCCAAAAAGAAATGGTATGATTGGCTATTATTCCAAACCGCCATGTTTTCCCCACGTGCATGATTCTCTCATTGTGTTGTATTCATACTCCTGACACAAGTCAAATTGAAATGCACTCGAAGGGGAGCTCAGTCACGCTGCCTAATTAATTACACACGAAAGCTCTTCCTATTACGAGTTGCACAGTGCATTTCCTGTTGTCATTTGGAGGTGTGAATGAGATAGTCGTCGGCAGAGGAACCAGCTGTGGCAGCGTCATGCCACTTACTCCCAACACAACCATGCAGGTGTTCCATACAGCCTTCACCAAGCTACTCCAATTCATCAACAAGTTACGACAATCTGTCAAATTATCTCACCGAGTTTGACAACTTTCTAGCAACAATAGCCAATAGAGAAGCTTTAGTGTCCTGCTTAGCTATTCATCTGCTAGAAAGGAGCAGTGGGGATGAAAATGGAGTCAAAAGAGGCACGAAATAGATTCAGCGTGAAATATGACCTCACCCCTCACAAGTTCACGTCCTGAAAGCTTTTGAAGTTCAATGCTTTTTGTCCCTCGCCACTCCCCCTATAGTCTATGATGAAGTCAAGTAAGTACGACACTTATTAATCACACTGTTGCAAGCTTGTCAAATTCAAAAGCACAATAGAGCCTCCTCAGTAATAAAGGGTTTTTTAAATGTTTTTTTTGTGTGTTTTTTGAGTAGGCGCTAATAATACCACATGAGCGACCTCAAACGCGCACCCCCATCCCACTGCCCCCCTCTGGCGTGGCTATAGGAAGAAGACCACCTGGTCAGCTTCCAGGCGCACAGATGGAGGCGCGCGGTCTCTTATTAATTTCAAAGTGAAGTGTGAAAAACAGAGCATTACATTGCATTGGGATCGTGCGCTAAATATAAGCGCCACATGGTTTTTCACTTTTACAATGTATTCCCATGCCCTATAAGAGCGACGGTGGTGTTAATTAATTTTTTAGCTCCTGGTTCATTATTTTTAGCACTGGAGGAAGTTGGAGCAGACAGTGGACGTCATGCAAGCTGGATATTAGGCTGTCATGATCTTCTTGTTATAAAGTCTCCCCCAGACAGAGACAAATGACACAAGGATGTAGATATGGATAGAGAAGGAAATTAATACAGCAAAGAGGTTTTATACTCTAGGAGGAGATGGATGCATTCAGTACAGTTAGAAAAATGGCTACTCAGGAGAAATCATTTTGTTAGACATAATTCTGTTATATGAAGACCTCACACTACATAATCTCATAATAATGTCTAATAGGATTACTTATGATTAGCTGGTTTACTGCGCTGCAGGATTTAAACCAGAAATCAAAATGGGAATATTAAGACGTTAAATAATAAAATAAGCATTGATAATTGACAAAAAAATTAAAAGAATATAGTGAAATCTAAACTAAAGACAAAATAAAATATATCTAATTGTAAATTCTGTTCTATAATATACAAGATTTACAGGAATTTAATTGAAAATCGCTATATAAATTGTGAATATTGCTTATAGGAATTTATTGCACAATGGAATTAGCGATAATCCAACACAAACTGACAGGCTCGCTTTATACTGTTATAAAAGTCTAAAACTATATTACAATTGATTTGCTTTGAAAGTAGAAGGTACTAATTGGAAGAAAGAAGTCTTCATAAATGCTGCCTTTACAGCATAATGGCTTGATAAATTAAAATAAAATTGAAAAATTACACGTGGCATTCTTCATCTAACGCATATCCGTGCTGTACTTACTTCATTTCTGGTGCAGTAGAGGTAAGTCCGATAAACATGAACCGCTCTCAGCACCAGCCTTTGGTATTTAACAATAAATCGTCAGAAGGAAAACAATTAATCCATTCAAAACATAGGGAAAAATGGCAGATGTCAGCAGATACTATCCAGAACCACGTATCCTAAATCCAGAGAAGGCCAGCCATCCAACTCTGCCCAAGAGTCCACGCAGCGCAAGCTTCGCCAGTCCAACCACAACAACCTGAATTGCCCTGGTGTAGGTCCCACCCCCCTCCCCTGCCTCCTCTGCCCCCACCCCTTGACCACCAGACGTCCGGCAATCCTTCAAATAAATAAATAAATTCTGAAGTGGGAGGGGGGAGCGAGTTATGCAGCATTATTGTCAAATCCCAGCCCCATTCGTCAGTGCGGCGGGATGTAATCCTGCAGGAGAAGGTCGGGTTCGATAGGGATGAGACTGATGCTGCTAATGGGAGTACAGTGTGGCTAGAGGATAGATAGAGGATTTACAGGGCTGAAAGCAGATGTATTGTGAACTGTAGCTTCCGTACAGTTCACGTTATGTCACTGCTAAGGAAGCTTTTATCATGAGGTGAAATAAGTGACTGGCACAAATATTTATATGTGGTGATTTCAAGTTACAACAACGCTTTTTTACATGCTCATTGACATAATAAAAGACTGCTCACAAACAATGTCACTGATTTGAGAAATATATGTTTATAGTACTAGTAGAGATTGACAAGACATATTCAATTAAGAACACATATTTAGCTCAGAATCTTTTGAATTATTAAATAGTTTTACTTAAGGTGCACTGTGTAACTTTTTGGCTGCTTGTTTCTATGGATATGCCATTGTTCTGCCTGAAATATTCCACAGTATGACATTAACCAGCTCCATCTTACATTTATACAATTACAGGTGGATTTATAGCTCTAAAATACCCAGAAAAACAGGAATTCTGACTGTGAGCGGCGTCGCCTCTCCATAGATCTGACTTGTAACTTGGTCTTATTTGGTCTCCATGAAGATAGAAAGGTTTAACACCCATATGTAATAGATTACCTTATGTCCTGTATTCAACATTTAATTTTTGGACTGTTTCTCTCTCAGTATGTATTACTATATCTCTACATTTTATTTTTACTTGTACTTATTTTGAATTTATTATTAACATTTATATTGTTGCTCTTTGTTATTATAATATATTGTGATTTGTGAGCCACTATGTCCAAATAAGTTCCCTTGTGGATCAATAAAGTTGGTCTAAGTCTTAGTCTAAGTTATATATTTGAGAATATTTTATAGAAAGTATATCTATAGAAAAACAGTGAAGCTCTCCACATAAGCAAGCATGTGTTGTATTACTCATTGCTAGACAAATCTGGTCGCAAGCTCTGAAATGAAAACGCGGGTACATGTGGTATACTTTGTGAACACATTGCACAGTTGGCATCAGTTCACAGTGGTAAAAAAATATCCTGGATCCATTTTATGCGACATAACTCCTGACAGAAGCAGATTCAAACCAGTTCCCAAAACACTTAAATTTTGGACTGGTAATTTGGAAACATAAAGTGGTCCTTTTTAAATACAGGGTCAAAACTGTTCTATAGTTGTGCATATGAATGAAAGATTTTTATCCTGCACTTAATGTTAATTTTATGATGATTATTTATGTTTTGATTTGTTTGTCATGTGATTTTAATTTTAATAATTGCCCAAAAAGGAGTGGGAAGAAGAAAAAAAATGATTTCATCCCACCCCCATCTTCTAATTTAACACAATGAGCTTCCTTTTGCATTCTTTTTTTTTTTTTTACATTAAACCATGATCACCTATTTACACGTGAGGGCAATGGGTAACTGTTATAGCTTGGAATTACTTTGCCTTTTTAACTTTGCACTTCACGCAGTTTTTGTAGTAAATTAATCGGATCAGAAATGACACATGTCAGATGAGGACATAGGTCAAGTTGCTTAACTCTAAATCCTAAATAATGCCCTCATCTATAGGCAGTGAATACACCAGACCCAAAAGGCCAGTGATTCATGCGACGATGGTGTCACGCCGATTTTTCCCTCAGTCTCCCAGCAGCATGGGACTCCACATCTCATTCAGCTACATCACATTATTCCAATTAGGCAAATGTGTTGGAAAGCTATTTCCTCCTGCACACAAATGACCAACCACTACAAAAGCCAGAGGAATGCCACCGTGGCCCACAGAGGTGGTGTCATGAGAAATCACTCATGCTAAATCCTGACATGTCACTCAAAAGGGGCTTTTTTAAGAGAAAACTGTGATTTGGTGAAGAAGGGGTTACAGCAGGGGGATAAGAGGAGAAGGGGTACCGGGGTCAGAGTGGTCCCTGCGAGCCAAAAGAGGACCCAGAGAGGGGAGAGCGAGCAGAGCACTAAGGCTGCTGTCCCTCCTCTTGGCTGGCTCCATGTGAAGTTCTCTGCTTCCTCTCGCTTCTTCAGAGCTGCTTTGTTCTGCACGCAAACAGTGGCAGTGGCCCCAGTTCAGCCGGCCAAGCGCCACATCCAAACTGGCATGGGTGAAAGGAGGGGGGAGGACTGCGCAGGGTCCGGACTATGGGTATGGGGGGCTATAGTGAGTGAGGATAGGGGAGAGAGAGAGGCAGAGAGGGCCAGAGAGAGGGAGAGGGGCAGTGTCCAGAATGCCAGTCCTTTCAGGCCACTGATGTCATGCCTGTGCCCACCGTGGGAGAGCAGTGGGCCCCCAAAAGACCCCTCCCGCCTCCACCAGCGAACCCTTTTTCCAGGATGAATGAATCTTTCACAAGCGGCAGCCCATTGTGCCCCATAATCGACAGCGATTATCCCAATTTTATGCCGCTTTCCCAGTGCGAGGAGGTTCCCGGAGCGGCGCTATTGAGGGCGGCCATGGTGCAGCATGGAGCGCCAGGGGTTGTCGTAGCAACAGTTAGCCTCTTAGAGACGAAGAAGAAGGGGATGAAGAGGAAGCTCAGTGCCACATACCCAACACTAAACCCTCTTTAAAGATGGTCAAGTAGTAAATGGACAGACACCATTATGTGCTTTTACTTTCATTTACGCTATGAAACTTTTGGATCAACTGAACAAGGCAAGACCATTTAGAAACCTCAAATACAGTTATCATAATAAATAATCCTTAAACAACATTGAGAAAAAAAAAAACACGGTTTAATCTGAAGGCCACATCTACTCAAGAGTTTACCCTTTCATGTGCTCAAAAAGTTACTGTATGTTGGTGTTTTTATGTAAACTAGCACCACCCAAATGCTCACAGGGCTACTTAAAAATGATGCATTGCAGTAAATGAATATGTGATCAAATACCTACGTTCTGCCAAAACAAAATTATGGTCATTGGTCACATTTATATAGAATTGTTTTCCATCTTCTAGGCACTCAAAGTGCTTTACTTCAAGGAACACACAGTCACACACCAGTCTAAGCAAATACTGAGGGTGAGGTGGCTTAAGTGTCTTGCCCACAGACACAACAACAGAATTCATCTGTGGGAGCTGGAATTGCACTGCATTTTAAAGCTATATGCTATCACTAATAGGAAAAACAACTTGACACAATTTCACAAAAATATTATGTTAGCCAATCAACATTTTTAACCAGTAGTAGAGAAGCTTGACAGGTTCCACACCACATCCCTGAGCAAGATGTAAATGAGCAAAGCCCTTTTCCCACTGCTCTGCTGAGGGGCCCACTGCCCGTTCTCATGACTGGCGCATCACAATATGCTCCGAGGTAAAGACAAACTGGACACAGGCCAGGCTCCGGATATATCTGAGCCTCCGAGGGCCTCTGCACCCACTTGCCATGCACTGGGAAGAATCGCACTCTCACACACACACACACATATCTGCTGCCTAGGAACTGTGCAGGGCCCTCCCCCAGATGAAACGCTCTGCAAACACTTGTCTAGGTTATGCTGTGCATAGGAAGGAAGAGATAAATTCCACCATCGGGAGACAGGGCCGCTTTGTCACCGAGCGCCTCTTCTTTCTCTATCCCAGGAAAGTTTGTGAGGATGAATTGTGACAGATAGTGATGCAGAGATGCACCGACTATCATGCAAATCTGCTGGATTCCAGCTCTAGTGTAACCTACAGTTCAACTGTTGCACAACACAAGATAAAGGATCCAGCAATAGTGGCTTTGAAAAGGGGCCAAAATAGTTTTTCCCAACTGATACAAAATACATGTAATCTAAATGCAAGATCACAATCTGGCATACTCATTGGCCTGGTCACAAGCCTGGAGACACAGAGAGAGGGTTATAATAGAATTGATAAAAGATCACAGAAGACAAAGTGGCCGATTATACGTATATTGAAAGTAGCAAAGTACTGTATAGTCTTTTATACAAACTATAGAATTCCTATGCTTTACAAATGCTCAACAGCAATACAAATCAGGCAGAGATCTGAGGTTAAAACAAAGTGAAGGAGTCCAATATCATTCCAATGTTTTGCTTTCATTGGCAAAACAGATACCCCAAAGCACAGGCCCATTCTAAGCCTTCTTGTGTAATCTACACTGACATGATTTACTGCCCCGAGGTTCAGACTAAATCTGCATGTAGGTACCTGCAAATGTGATCTGTGTTTGCATTTGAAATAACTAGGCAGAAGTGCGTTACATTGTTATTAACTATGCTGTATTGGCTTAAGGATATTTCAGGACCATGGTCAGAGACATCAGCCCTCAGCACCGTTTCCACCTGGGTGCCAGCTGTACTGTAAATCTGATCTCAAAGAGGCCCACACACCACTTATGTAATGCTCTGTGGTTGAATTAGCATTAGCATAGACTGTCTACATGGTTTATTTCCTTTTTTTTCTACTATACTTTCAGCAGCTTAGATTTTTACCTGTAGCTAGCAAACAACAAGTCAACACCAAGTCACATTATGTTGCATTGTCGAGAAAAAAAAACATTACAACATGATGACTAAAAATAGCTAATAATTTGTGTACAGACATATTTGCTGCTTTCATACTTAAACTCAATCTATAACATTCTGAACATTCTGGCAACTAAGTAATCTCACAGCGACAAGATCCATGTCTATCCCCCAGAATACAAGACAGTACACAATGCTAGTGGCAAGAATCAAACCATAGATTTTTAGGTTAGTGGGCAAATAGTCCATAGTTCAGATAAGTTTCAGTCTACAACAAACAACTGACGCATGTTCATGTCAAATGTTAAAAATGTTAAAAAAGTGCTTCTCTTTTGTCCATCTTGTACCTCAAATGCGTTTCTGTACCATGTTAGAAGTTTCCAATCTCATATCTCTGTATTTTACAAGGATCCCAATTGTTGTGCAAAATGCAGTGTGCTGTAATGAGGCAGTCATTAGGAGAGGAATCCCGGGGCTGGTGCTGTGGTCTGCACTGAGCTCTCAGATGTGACCAATTCCACTATAATTACGTGCCAACAGCCTATTATGCTAGGGATCTGTTGACATAGCACTGAACTATAGTCCCCTATTATTTTGGACATCACCAGAGACTGTCTGTGTGCATCTATACCAGGAACAAACTGTACCACTGATAATGCTCAGACCAACTTAATGCAACTGTTCCCAACTAAATCTCTTGTGAATTCATGACCTTTTGATTCCATTTATAATTTCCTATGCTGATTCAAAGAGTGCTTAGGCTTACATTAATCAGAGTTTACTACGTCCTTGGTATGAGTATTTATTTACTATCACAGTATTAAAACTATGGTTGACTTAATTATGTCCAATAAAGTCATTTTATCTCCCTGTGTAGACACCATAGACTGTATAAAGGACTGTATAAAGAAGTGGACTAAGGGCCTGGAACATTACCCATAGCATTCAGCTCCAGTCAAATGAGGCTCACTGGGCCACCAGTTATAGGGGTGAATTGGAGCCGATTTACATATTAGGAATAGGAATTTATTTACAGACAAAATAGTGAAATAACAACCTCAGGATCATGTAGAGTGGGTTACTATGAAAATTTCAAGACCAAAATGACAAGGCTGACTGCAGCAGAGAAAGGGGCAACAATCTTTCAATGTAAAATGAATTGGAAACAGAGTCTGTGGAGCCAGAAACGCCCCCATGTTCACTTCCAATTTGAAATGTGGCGGCTAGCAGGTTAGCTATGTACATTTATATTTACTCTGATGCACACACAAATCTGTATTTGTTTTTCTTGACCTTCTAGTCAACTGCTGAAAGCTGATACAAATATGCCCGCGGAAAAACTCATGTCATAACTCATAAACTGTGGTCTCAGAAAGGTTCCAAATGCTGTGGAACCTTTTAGCTACATATGTACTAACAGCAGTAGCATCTGAATATATCAAGAGCAGCAGATTTCTGGACATCTACAATGACGAAAGGCATATCTCTCCATTCACATGTGCTTAACAGAGCTGCCGATCCAGCAGCACGTATCTTTTGATGACTTCTGTCCAATCCCCACAGGAGCTCATTAAATCAGGCAGTAAGGCAGGACCACCCCACCCCCCACTACAGCCACTGCGTCTACTACTACTGCGAAACTACCACCATTACGCCAGGGAGAGCCCATAGTTTTCCGATTTGGTGGTTGGGAGGGGCTTGACACAGCAGCATATAAAGACAGATGTGTGACACTAGCTGAGGGGGAAGGGCACCATAGCAGGAAAAAGGTAAGGTGTGGTTAATAACAAGATGGAGAACAAAAGGGGCTTAAATCGTGCATGGATGTTGATGTAACCACAAAAATTTGCAAACCTCAAAAATATGGCAACGCTAGATCAGTTGATAGAGAATTTGTCCATTGAGCTGAAGGTTGACGGTTCAAATCCCACTCTCGACATACATATAATGACCCACAGGTTGGTTGTGCAATTCCAGCTCCCACAAATGAATGCTGTTGTTGTGTCCTTGGGCAAGACACATAGCCCACCTCACCCCCAGTGTTTGCGTACATTGGTGTATGAATGTGTGTGTCAAAGTGTGAGTGACTCCTTGATATTAAGCTTTTTGAACGTGGAAAAGCGCTATATATAAATGTGACCATTTACCATGACCAAGGCCCAATGCTGAAAAAAGATAAGGTGTGGTTAATAACAGGATAAAGACAAAGGGGCTTGAATGGTGCGTGGATGTTGATGTAACAGCGAAAATTGAAGGACAAGGTCAGATGAAAGCAATCACATCAAGTAGAGCTGTGTAAACACTGTATATAAAGGCTATACTACCAGGTATTGGGCACGTGAAAAACTGACATCTGTGTCTGTGCAGCTGAGACCTGGAAATGGGATTACTGAGCAAATCACATTTCATACATGACTGGACTCACCTGCCACAATCACCAATGCAAATATAGGTCTGCCATGCAATCTCTCATAATGCCCCAAATATGCCAATACAACAGGAGATGCTGCTGCGTGTGGCCATTAGTGATCGAAAGCAAAGGAAACGAACTGTAGGGGATAATGTCTCGTTATTGTCCAATATGGAGACTGGGGAGATGCCTGGATGTTCCTTCGCTAATTAAAGGGTTCTGTGGGGAAAAGCACAGCCATAGTCTAGTCTCCTCATACCACCCCACAGATTCATCGCACACAGATCCCTATTAGGGGGACACAGACGCAATTAAAAGAAAAGACAATATATGTTTTGCAGTGCAGGCTTGTGGGTGTTGGGGAATGTTGAATTAAAGATTTATCTGAGTAGATTTCATAAACAGTGTGTCAACAAATGAGTCATTTCAGGCAAGTGCCATAAACTGTATGTGTTAAAGTTTTTACGAACTAACTAAGTACACCGTAACATTAACATTTCATGCAGAGTAATTTACGGAAAATAATGTATACGTATATAAAATTCCACCATTCTTATTCATTTTCCATAATGCCAAATGCTGAAAATCGTTTGTTTAAAGGTGTAACTTCTAATCTGGTGAAGGAGAAGTTTCTGCTTTGCCTGCAATGTTCCAAAGTATGGCATTAAACTTATATATTATTCAAGCAAACGTGTTTTATTGTTAAAAAAAAGCTTACATCTCCACAGATCTGACCTGTAACCTGTAATGCCATGCAGTGGAACATTCCAGGGAGACTTTAAAAACATGGTGGAGCTTTATAGGTTTCCATAAGATGACATATACCAGGCTTTTTGAGAATTGAAGTAGGACAAAACGAATGAAAACAATTATAAAACATAAACAAGAGTAATGTTATTTCAGAACAGTGTCAGTCAGCCTCATGATAACACACCACTCTTTTCCCAGAATGCCACAGCATGCACATTGCTGTATACAATTTTCTTTCTCCTCCAGTCTCTCCAAACATGTGAAGGGTGACAGCCGAAGCACTGCTACACTGACAGACTGAATGTTTGTGTGGGTGAACGGGACGATCTTTGAAGCATACATTTTGTTCTCTGCCTCCTCCTCTTCCTCCTCCTTCTCCGTCTTCTGTTACTTCTGTTTAACGGACATATTACACAACACGTATTTACAGTGTGACAGATTTTGACAAGGCATTTGCAGTAGATGTATGTGTATGGGACCATGTCTGTACTTGTGTGGAGAGTATTTGAGGTTATGTCATTTTTACTCTCACTCATAGACGGAGCATAACAAGTACTATAACTGCTCAACTGAAAACTTACATTTATATAATGGCAAGAAGCAGGTAATAGTAATCCCAGCACCGGTTGTAGTAGTAGTAGTTGTAGTATTACTAACAGTAAATCATATCACTGGTGGTAGTATTAACGGGAGCCGTAATAGTATTAGTTATGCATAATCCAGAAGTGGGTGGGAGTAAAAATAGCTAGCAGTAGTAGTACCAGTAGTGCTTGTAGTAGTAGTAGTAGTAAATGTTACTTAAGTGTCAGCAACGTAGCATCTCTTGAAGTGGTGATAGTAGTAGTAGTAGTAGTAGTTGTTGTTGTTGTTGTGATGGCAGTATCAGCTATAGCATTAATATGACAAAATAGTAGTAGTAGTACTGTAAATATCAGTGTCAGTACTATATTACTAGCAATAATAGTAGCATAAGCAGTTGTGACAATAGGCGCTGCTGTTATTACATAGCTTATCGAGTATTATTAGAATTGCATAGTACACTACTGTACCAGGAGAAGGAATAGTAGTAGTAGTAGTAGTAGTAGTAGTAGTACTAAAGATAAAATAGTACTTGAGTATATTGTAGCTTTTTTACTTCAAAAAATTGGTGATTACATTGTGTTTTGCTATGACTATTGAAGGCAAATTCACAAACGTTAAACCTGATAATTTCTATTAGTGACTAAACCCAAGAACTCACTGTATTACAACATAAATCTGCATTTTAACTATATTTATATTATCTGCTCCCATCTGTATTAAATCTGAAACACAGCAAATACACTGTAGCCCATGACTCTAATCCCACATAGACTGTATATCTTTTCACATGTCAGACTCTAAGAACTACAAAGTATAAACTTTTCATGCCCTATTACTGTCTAGAGTGTATCGCCCACCAAAGCATCATGAGGTGCACCGCTGTTTTCCCCAATCTGCTCTTTGTTGTTCTTTTCATGTCATTACACATTAAAGATTGTGTCAAACTATGAAAATATTGTTTTAGTCCCTGGCAGTTGTGGAATGTTATTGTGATCTGATGTACCCATGCCAAAGCTTTTTTCCACTATGTAATTATGACAGCATGCCCATAGTCGCACACCAATCACAGTTAGGATCACCTCCAGGCAAAAAATACTCTTCAGCGCTCAGTCGTTGACAAATCCCAATGGCATTTTCACTGGCTTAGAGAATGGGAAACCCTTACAGGCATGGCGCATGGCGCATGACGCATACTACGCAAAGTCCCTGAAATCCTGCTTTACCGTAATCCTCGTGCTAGCCAAGTAAAAGGATTCCCCCAGTGATGTTAAAATGGATTTGTAAGAGCAAAAGGTTTGTAAAGTCTGCTATTATTCTCTAAGACACGATATGATATTGGACAAAAACTCCAACTGATTCTCAGCTATTAGGTTTCTATCTTTTTTCCTCTACTTTAAAGGGCCCATATTAGGCTATTTCCTGATCTGTTATAATGTTGTTTCCTCATCAGAAACATACCTGGAGTTGTGTTTTATTTCATTCACACATGTACAAGCCATAAATCCTGCTTATTTACAGTGAGTGAGTGAATGAGTAAGTGCTTCTCTGTGTTTTTAAACTCCATACATCTCCATTCATCTTCACTAGAATCATTTGGATGATTTCAGCCTGGAATTGCCTATTTCTACTGAACTAAAGGTAAACTGTAGGTGTTGACATGAAAACTACTGCTTCATGACATCATAAGGTGGAAGATTTAGACACACCAATAATAAAGAATTACTCAGACATGTGTGAATGAAACAAAACAAAACTCCATATATGCTTTTGATGAGCCAACCACATTATAACATGCTTTAAAGCTTACAAGAATCTATTTTATGTAATATAGGACCTTTAATGGTGCACTATGTAACTTTTTAGCGGAGGATATACTACCTGCTTGTCTTAATGAAGGTGTTATTGCTTTGCCGGGAATGTTCCACAGTACTGTATTAAATATTTATGTCTGTCATTTATTTAAATAACAGGTGTTTACTTAAATTCTCAAAAAAAAACTGCATTCTTACAGTAAGCAGGGGTGCCATTCCACTGATCTGACTTGTAAATTCGCCTGATGGTGGCAACTGCTTATCTTCAAGGAGATTGTATTAGTTAACAGGTTATGGACCCTCCAACAGAAAAGTTACTCATTGCAACTTTAAAAAGACAGTATTACTCAGAGTCTACACAACAAAGTGAATAGTAGATGATTATAATAAACTTGGAGGTAAATGCGTAACAATAGTTGATAAAGTGAAGATTAGGGACGGAGCATTTAGAGTTGTCATTCAAATATGACTGTTCATCCATACACAATCCAAGCAACTACAATCAACACTATTGGGTCTAAAACTGTGTGGGCAAAAAAGGCTTTTCCCTCCATTATGTCAATCAAATTACACAATGGAATAGAAAAACAGTGATTATTACTGTCAGTCAAACTCCTCCCTCACTGATCTACTAAATAAAGCCTGCATAAGTAGATAACCAGAACTGTGTAGATTTGCAGAGATGTGTAAATCTTCGAAAACTAGAACTTGGCTCCAGAGACCTGAGGATGTTTTGCTCCGTCCTGAAAGCAGGCTACATTTGTTTTATAGTGGCGGCACTTCTAGCCTCCTGGGAAAATGGAAAACAAACATGCATTTTTAGAAAAGCTATTTGATGATAAATGGACATACCAGCAGAAGTGTGTGTATAAAATAAATGAGGGTCTGATTTATAGGAAGGTTAACTAAGTACTGTTGTGACAAGCTTAGTGAATATAAGTCACGATTACAAAGGCAGAATTTGAACCATCTTTACTAACGCAAAGAATCTGCACTAACAAACCGCATTTGAATAGACTGGCAGCATCTGGTCTGGAGTGCCACCCGCTTTCAGATTTCACAACATTCATTTCAAAAGCTCAAACCACTTAGAAGCCAATGCATAGATGCTTTCTTACAATGGCTACAAAAACTGCTTTTAACTTTTTACTAACCCATTGAACCTTCTATGTACCGAATATTGTGCTCCTGCTGATTGAAACTCCCTACAGAAAACTGTCAAACTCCAAAACCTTGTACCTCTGGCTCCTCCTGAAAGACTTGGAAATGCAGTTATTGACCTGTCGCTGTTTCTAACGTTTCAGAAATCTCTCATTCAAAAAAATTAAATGTTTCTGAAGACATAGAAGATAAAAGTACTGTAGCTAAGTTTTAGTGGACTACTAGTGGAAGTTCTGCCATCTGCTTGTCTCCATGAAGATATTGCTTGGTCTGGAAAGTCCCACAGTATGGCATTAAACTCATCTACCTCCACAGGGACAAGCAGGACATGCCAAGGCCAAGTTACAAGTCCCTACTACCAGTATGAATGCATGCTTTTAAAGGTATTTTTGAGCAATAAAAACATCATTTGAACAGATTAAATGCAAGATAGATCAGTTTAATGCCATACTGCGGAACACTGTCGGCAAAGCAATAACATCTCAGGTTGCATTTTGTAAAGGAAAGACATTGCACAACATTATCTTTGCATTACATAATGGTTCCTAGAAGTTGGCCTGTCACGATAATTACTATAAGGGATTTTCGTTCAGTATATGAAAGACAAAACTATATTTTTTTGGTCAATATTTATCACTACAATAAGATTTAAGCCGTAAAAGGTTGAATAAATAATTTTTATGACTCATTATAGATACAGACTAACTGCTAAAGTGTAACACTGCTGTTTTATTTATTTTAGCTGTTTTTTTTTTATTGTACATTTAGAAAAGTTTTTGTGGTCTAAATCTGCTCTTGGGTTTTTGCATCAGTAGCATAAGTTTGTTTCAGTATCATCATTTATTCTCTATATTTACGCACGTCAAAATGTGTTATCGTGACAGGCCTGCCTAGAAGTCACACAGATAAATAGATATATAGATAAAGTGATAGATACATCCTAATTAACTAGTGCATAATGCAGTGAGCCAAAACGCACTAACAAACCCCTCTCTGTGTTCTGGGCCCATTGAGGCGAGCTGCTCTTGGAACACGCCACCCTGACAAGAATAATGGTCCACTTTACTGGCCTCCAAGTGAGTTCACAGCATCTCGAGCTGGGAACCCGCTTGCACAGGGTTCATGGGGAGGAGGGGTCCCTTTAATTGTTTCCTCTGCTTTTTTTTATTTTGTTTTGTTTTTGCAACCCCCCCGGACTCCCCCTCCCTTTCTCTAGTCTTTTAGCTCTGAAAAGGGCCCTGACAAACAAGCAATGAAGGGGATTGTTGCGTGTTCTGCTATATAAGTAGGTGAGATAAATAAAGTTAGACTGTATGGCGTATCAGCTAAAAGTAGAAGAAGAAGAAGGCAAGGGAGGGGAAAGGGTTTTGAGGAGCCGACAGGAAGCAAGCACGCATTTCCGGGGAAAAAAAAACAACTATAAGAAGTCCTACATGCCTAAGTCTTATATTGTATCTTTCTCACACATGTTCCCTTCTACGGTGGCCCCCCAAAAGTGTCCAAAAGTGATGGAGCTCTCCGCGATTAAGCTCAGCCCATGCTCCCACAGCCCTGGCTATTTGCACACTGAAGAGGGGCATTAACATTGGCCTATTCCACCCCAGGGGCAAACAAAGAGCGCCTCACACAACCATCACACACTTAATTGAAGATTTGTGGAATGGCTACAAAAGAGCCAAAAGGGAAAGTAAAAAGAGTGCGGGGCGAGGGGGTGTCAAAAATGTTTAAAAAGACTGGAATTTTTCACTTCAATCGAACACTGTTACTAGTCACTTCCGCTTTCTCTGATCTGCTTGTTTTGTAAGCATATGAAAACCTTCATCAAATCCTTTATTTTCTATTCATCCTCTTGGTGGATGATCTGCCATTATTACCATTATGTGATCATAAAGGCTTTGCAATGAGGAAATAGACACAAGCTGTAGATCGAGTCACGAAGAATAGAATTAATTTTTCAAGTATTCACATGACACAAGTAAATAATAAGACTGGGTTCACATTATAGAACTTGATGACGCTAAAATTTAAAATAGAGTAAAGGAGCCAATGGGACTCAAAGGCAGAAAATGAATGAAAATCCACTGATGTTCTATCATCGTCTGTCAAGGATTAGGTCTACTAACTTTTTGTATTAACCTTGGCTAAAAGTCCTTTCCGCAATCCTGCCTTTGATTGAAAAATACTTCTATTTTTCAGCATAATGGTTTAGGTAGATGGATACTTTATGGATCCGGAAGAAAATTCAAGGTTTGGTCGGAGCAACAGAGAAATAAACATAGCAACACATAAAAGATTTCAAATTAGCAGTTCATCCTAATCCTTTTTGTGATTTAGTGGTACAAACAGTGGGGACTTTGCCCTTTTGACTTTTTCCATGTGGATCATTGGATTGTAGGTGTGTTTTATTATTAGTGGACTTGTTATTTCAGTGGGTTTATGAGGATTTGAGTACACATTTTGAGTTTATTCTGACTTTTTTTTTTTTTTTTTTTACACTTTTCTGAATTATTTTAAGTGTTATTTTAGTATGAAACCCTGACTCATATTTTCCATAGATTAGCTCTGTGTAACTTTCTAGTGGGGGTCTGCTACTATGAGAGGTTATTTTTTGGCTAGAATGTTCCTCATTGTGGCATTAAATGTAATTTGGTGTATTCGTTGCATTCATACTGTGAGCAGGGTCGCCACTTCACAAATCTGGCTAGTAACTTGGTCTAGTAGGTTCACCCTTTTGTTTCCATGGAAAAAGATATGTTTAGTGTCATACTGTGTGAATATTCCAAGCATAGCAACAACATCTCCATGGAAATAAGCAGATGACTACCAGAAAAGTTACACAGTGCACCTTTAGAATGTTGGGATGTCACATGAGCACAATCTTCTGATATCAAACCAGGGAAATAAGCATCGTTCTTTCTCATTCTTGCATTCCTTTGTTGACATTTTTGCTGTATGTTGCTGTGGCAGGAAACATACGAGTCTCCACGGGACCACCAGCGTGAGTCTGTCCCCTCACATCTCAGAGCTATTGTTCAGATGAGCTCTTGTATTTGTTTGTGAGTGATTCCCTTCATATGCTTTAATTAGGAATCCTTTCTTGTTGTACAATAGGTGGATTGTTCACAGAGTGGACGGGCACAGGCTCACAGCTCATCCCTGACTTCCTCGCTCTGACCTGAATTCCAATGGAGCAGGTGCCAGTGTGATGTGGGTGGCAACGCACAGGCACACAAGGGGGCTGTGATAAGGAAATCGTCGCTATCAGCAAACAGCGCGAGTAAGAGATCAAAGTTAGTAGTGCTTTTGTGATCTTAAACCCTTTTTGAAGATTATAAAATAGGTAAAAATGTAGTAAAAGGTACAAAAATAAATAAATAACATTGAAATACACTTGATAAATGGAAAAAATTGTCAAAATACACACAAATTGTATGCAATATATAACAATCGATTGCTCTGCTGGCTGACCTAACCCATGTAATCTTTTGTTTACACCATATAAGCTAGGTGAGAGGCTGGCCTAATTTGGCCTTGACCTCTGACCTGTATTATCTCAATGAATGAATATTCCCACTCTTTCCTCAAAGCCCTTCAATGGAAATACTCATACAGTTGCTAAGGCGGTACCTTAAATTCATTCTTTATTTCCTGTTTCAAATGATAATTGGGTGTGGAAGCTGAAGCCATTTTGTATTTCATTTGGCAAAACTAGGTAACTTTCCAAGAGGATGGTATAGCACCTGTTTGTCTCCATGGAAATGTTATTGCTTCGCTTGGAATGTTCCACAGTATGACATTAAACTTATTTGTCTTCATAGAGACATCAGCTGAATCAACCTGGCCAAGTTACAGGTCAGATCTGTGGAAAGGAGACGCAGCTACCAGTAAGAATATATGTTTTTCAAGGTATTGTGAGCAATAGAAAGTGAATAAATGCCAGATATATAAGTTTAATGACATATTCTGGAAGATTCAAAGCTATTTGATCTATATAGAGACAAGCAGGTGGTGTACCCTTTTCCAGAATGTTACATAGTGCAGCTTTAACCACAATCACATGTAATAAATATGATTTTCTTTAAACTAATATATCCTATTCCATCACTTAGATGTTTTAACTGCACCACCATAGTGAAAGTGGACATCAGTGGCCTCACCGCTCGGCAGCAGCAGACACACTAGTGGATAAGCGCCTGTGTTTCTGTTCCTGTGCAGTCATACAGAAGTGAGGGCCCAGCTCTTTGTTCACTCATGGGCCCCTGAAAAACAAGCCTGCATGCCCTGCACAACAGTACACAAACTGGTAGAAGATCCACACCAGGAATGCAGAGATAAGCTTCATCAAATGGTATGATATGAAGGTGAAAGAAAACGCTAAGGCTAAGTGGGGAATGAGTGTAAAAAGAGGTTTTGGATGGCTCTTTGGCAGCATCAACAAGTTCCCAGGAGGATTACTCAAGTACGAGGAGGCTCATAGTGCCAGAGGAGAGCCAGAGCTGAGGAGGAGAGCGGTGAATGGGCGAATAGAGGCACTCACAGTTGGAGAGACATTGACACCGCATTATAACCCCGGCCTTAATCACATATAAATGAACTGTGATTCACTTCATGCACACAATAATGCTCGACTCAGATCTTATCACGGAATCTAATAGAAATGCTTTGATATATCTACAAATCTACACTACAGAACCAAGGAGTGAACACTTCCACTAAGGCACTCATCCTGTCTTGCAGTTTGTAGATAATTTGCTATGATCTAAAGTCAAACCAAATGCTCCGATAAACCTAAAAGTCATTACTGGTCAATCAAAAAATGTTCCTTCTAAAAAGATAGTGACCCAGACTAGAACTGCTTGATGTTCCCGACTACTGTTAAACTGTCAGAGAAGACCGCCAAACTATAATAAGAATCCTACAAAGGTCTGCTATCCTGCATTAGCAAGTCTTTTCTTCTACAAAGACAGAGGACATTTTTCAGAGGATATTTCATTACCTAAATAACTGTAGTATACTGTGCAAACCCAGACCCATAATTAATCTTTGGTCCAACTAATCTCTTTGAAATGGCTTTTTAAATGGCTGCAATTATCAAATTAAAAATGCTGTGAATCTTATTTTCCAACCTAATTGTTCAGCACACTGTACGGGCACTGTTTGTCAAGCAGCTTCCACCTCCTAAAGCACGAAATCTAGTAAATGCCAGTGAGAAAAACGTACTGTGTGCCTAGTCTACTTCCGAACCCACTCCATTCTGAGCCCATAATTCTGTCTCCTCTTATAGACCTGAACCTATACATCACCAGAAGCACTCCTCTCGCTCCTCTGCGGGTGCAACATCACAACTCCATCTCACACTAGTACAAATCGACTATAGCAGACAGATAGAACAATAGTTTTGTGGGGTTAGTATTCATCTTGGGTACTTTTGTTCGTGCAAGTGGGAAATTTTGGGTTATTTTAAGGTACTACGGTGAGATTTAAGCTGTGAAAGTTCAAATTATGAACTTCTATGACTCATTATAGATAAAACCAGCTCATTTTTTAACAATATTGTACATTTTGAATACTTTTTGGGGGATAATTATGTTTTATGGTTTGGTTTCAATAATGTCGTTTTGGTCTACATTTATTTCATCAGTATATCTCACTTTAAAATTTCTTACGTAACAGGCCAACATTCACAACTGTAATTTTAATTTCCTTGTTGACTTATCATTATTCAAACTACTCTGCTCCGTCAATGTAATTCCCTTCAAGCCTTCTAATGACTTTTCCTGGTGAAATTGCACAACCATAGCTGCCATTTGATCCTTCCCCATTTTGATTGATTGTCTGAATTTAATTTTCCTCTGAAATGTACAGTCAATGAAGAAGCTATCACTTAGAAGTCGTATTGATTTTGGTTAAGCTAGTGTAGTTCTTGTCTTTTCCGTTGTGTAGGTGTATATGAAGGGCTGGCTGACTCCCCCTCCCCCCTGTGGGAGCATCTCTCACAGTCTGTTAAGCACAAAGCCACACAAACATGGATGTTGGATTTCCCTCAGCTCAAAGTGGAGTCTATCCTAATTAAACACATTCACAGATGGTTGAAGGAGAGAAATATGGTTTGGATTGTTACGCACTGTGGGCAGAGCTACAGGGCATTGTCTGGACATGCTACATCTATCTCACCAAGGAAAGAAACAGCTAAACATTTGGGAAGAAGCATCATTTTGTGTATATTTCTTTTATTACTTTATGGAATTTGGGTTTAAAGAAATTTGCATCAAGGACTCATTTCTTGGCTGAAACCATCATAGAAGCATCAATGCGGAACGCAATACAACAATATTAAATAATAATAAAATAAATACGGTTTTGATTACAGCTGATGTGAAAAATGCATGATTTTTAATATAAAAAAATAATGTGGAACTTCCTTTCTTCTCACTAATGAGCTTGTAAACAAACATGTTCATAATTTGCCCAGACAGACCCCCATGCACCAATACAACTCTTATGGGAATATCTTGGCGCTACAGTTGATAAAATCCGCCCACACTCCACAGATTTAGGCCATGCATTTATATGTTAAATGAATCATCCAGCCTTTAAGCATGTGTGAGCCTCCCCTCCCATGTCTGCTTATGTGTTCATTCATGTACAACAGCAAACGCCACAGTTCAGGGGCGAGCGCATTATCACATGGACAATCGCCTCAGCCTTTTACGGGGTCCAAGGTCTCCTCCAGACAAAACTATACACAATAGGCAAATGTATGTTTTCCATAACACCTGAAGACGATCAACTGAGAGTGCCTTGGGGTGGGTTTCCATGGTGACAATGATGATGGTGTTGTTAGGAAAAAAGAGAAAAAGTGCGCGCGAGTAAACATGCGTGTGCGTGCGTGTGTCTGCTGTGCGCGCGCGTTAATATGAAGTAGAGAAAGCGCCGCGGTGATTGGCTCCAGAGGTGGGTGGCGATAGTGAGCGCACGGGCTTTACGCATCCAGGAGCGTGTGTGAAACAGCGCACACCTTTGATCTGAAGAAAACGTCTGATTGTGCAGAGCTCCGCTAAAGGACGCGAGGTTTTGAAGTCCCTGAAGTGCATTTGAAATTCTACTGTCTCAAACTTTGAAAATAAGAGGGAACTTAACTTGTTGCATGTTTTGGAACCGCAGAATAAAGATAAAAGATGAAACTATTCTTCCGCGCTTTTCATCCTGGGCTGTGAGAATGGGTGAGGTTGTATAATGCAACATAAACGGAATGTTTGCACTGACCATGCTTAACATATGAAACACATGAGTGCAGTTCTGCTATTAAAACCCACTGTAGTAAAAAAGAAAAAAAAAGATCTTCAAACTTCATCCTAGGACTGTCCTGCAGGTAGGGCGCAGCGCATCACTGCTTCTTTTCTCTCCGTTGCATCAGTCACAATCCCACCGCGCATTACAGGTCCCCCGGCACAAGTGGTACAAGATAATTGAAATGTTGTCGGATCGAGAGGTTAATCATATCGTTTTATCTGCGATGAATCAATTATTCGGTCATTTACGCACTCAGATATGGATGTTGACCCAGCTGTCTGGAGTGAGGTGTTTGTTTGTGCACCAACAATTGCGATTACAGGTGATAGTTATTCATCGTGTTGTTGCAGTGCTCAAACGCATCTGTCATGTTATCTTTCCAAAACACTGAATATTTTAAGTATCTTAAGTGACTGATGTATCTTATAATTTACATAAAGTGAAAGCCAGACCTTTCTTTTATGTCGAGTACAGATATAATAATAGAAAATCAGTGCAGTTTACCTTTGATCAAAAGCACGGCGAAGTAAAAAGTTTTTGGTGTAGTCCCCTCACAGGGTCTGTCTGGCCTCACGCCACAGCGAGCTGCAGGTTGCACAGTCCGCGCACAGTCTCAGCGGTCCTCTGCCTGTACAATCCGAGGAGCTCCGCAGCTCAACGATCCCACTGAATGAGCTGTGCCTCACCTCAGCGTTCCGCCGCTTTACTGCCCCCACCCCACTCTCACACGCCTCCGCCCGTTTCCCCCTCTTTGTCTCTCTGTGCATGGGAATCCAGCTCCCGTTGGTCGAAGATGCTGCGTGTAACATCACCTCTCCCCCGCTCTTTACTTTGCCATTCTTTTGCCATCACCTCTTTGTGTTTTTCACACAACCTCTTCTGGGAACCCAGTGTGTCCGTGTGTGGTGAGCGCTGCTGGACCTCTGTTACATAAGAACTTGTCTTACCCAGGGAATTAAAGACAGACATATTCCAGTGCGGGCTGCAGCTCACTGATGCACCTGTGGCAACCCAGGAACTTATCCATTATCGAAATCCTACTCACAAATGACTTGCTAACGTCGTTGGAATAGGCTACTACTGATGTGAAATGCTCAGCTCCCACTCTTTTGACCAGCATCAAAATTCAGCTTAATGCATTTTAATTACATTCGGAAAAATAGGTCAAAACAGCAGACATAGCCATTTGTTCACTGTTACTGTTTTGTGTGTATTGAGCTTTATAAAGATGCATTGTCTGTGCATTGTATGTCAAAAAGCTCTGCCTATAAAGAGATGAATCTGGTCTATTGTTTGGACAAGTTGGATTTACTTTGGAGTTTGGACACACTCCCATATTTAATCATGTATTCATTTTCCCCACACACATGTTCACTGTTCTAATATGTTATACTTGATTGCATGTCACACATAGCAAATAATCAGTAAAGACATGACAGCAGATGATCAGAATAATGCACGAAAGGAAAGGCACTGGTGGATTAAGCAATCAGAAAAACACATAGCCCTTTCTGGTCAAAACAAACATAATGGCCTACAAGTAAATGAAAAAAAAAAAAAGTAACACAGAGAAGAAGTTATATATTTTGTTCTGAATATTACAAGAATTTTTGAGATGAGATGTTTGAGAGACACATGCTACAAATTAGGCTGTGGTTGGACATCTCAAGTTAAGACCATTGTTTGACGTCTTTTATTGTCCAGTTTCCAGTCCCTTCTGCATTGAAACAATTCAAACAGAATGTAGGAGAGATTGGATGGGCAGTCAAGAAAAAATAGAACATTGCTTAAATCTACACCAATACATGTTTTAAATAGTTTCAATTAGCTGTAGTGACTGACTGAAATTCAAATTTTAATCTTTGTCAATTCTGACTGGTCACTTGAGTTTTTTCATAGTCCAGTATGACCATTGAGAGTCCCATATTATGCAAAACAGACTAGAGTTTTGTTCTGATTCATTCATATTCCTCAACTCGAAAGCTTAAAATGCTGTTCCACCTTGTGATGTTATGAAGCAATAATTTTCAAGTTAACAGTTACCTTTTACCTTTTGTACAGTATAGATATGTATCTATAGTTAATATGCAGGATTTGTGTGTTAAATGTGTGAATGAAACAAAACAAAAGTGTGAGTGTGTTGTTATGAGCAAACAACATTATAACATAGATCAGAAAATAACGTATTATAGGCCCTTTAAGCAAGAAAATAAGTGACCTTCCACGTTTCTCCGCCATAAAATTTGTCTTTGTCTAAACAACCAAGCCTAGTTTTCATAATTTAACAGCTCCATTATCTTAATAACAAACATACATCACAATGGCCCTACTCCTTCTAGGTTTCTATATTTTATTTATTGCTGTTGTTATAATACTCTATATAACCACATATTTCAAAATTGGCCAATGTGGCTGGCCAAGAACTTGGGGAGTGTACGGTCAGGTTTCTTCTTTAGCATCGAAAATATATATTGCAAATAATAATAAATCATAATAATATATAAGATGCTTTACAGAGCACATATTAAAACACTCAAAAAAGCAATAAGCAAATAATACAGGAATTAAAAACTATTCATAAAAGGTATTCTAAATAAATAGGTCTTGAGTTTTACAATTATCTAAACTCTCCACTAAGAACAAATGTTGTTAAATTTGATGCCCAAACTGCCCTCTTTTCAAATTTGTCCTTCAAGTAAAAACAGGCAATAAACAGCTAAGGCAAATACAGCATATAGTAGGTCTGAGATATGCGGAGTTACTGGTTAGCCATACACGTGTATATGAGTGTGGGGCCGCAGAGAGTGGAAGCGTGCAGCAGTTATCAGGGTGGTGGAGGTGTTATGAGAGAAAAGCAGGGGTCATAAAACTGCCATGACCCAAACAAAATGACTGGATGAAAACACAGAGGTGTGCGCTAAGGCTTATGGGTAAACCAAAGGAATGCAGAGACAGACCAGGCTTATTTGGCACAGCACAAACACTGTTGGTTCTAAATACTACTGCAGAATATAGTATGAAGATAAGATAACTTTATTGTTCCAAAGGGAAATTTGTCTTGGGCTCACTGCACGCACTTTAAAAACACAGTTACACACATACAGTACAGTCAGACAACAGTCACAGCTCATCGCAAGATACATGTGTCCATTATTAATGTCCATTGTCCATTTGAGACTACACAACAATAAAGTGTCCAAGTTATTGCATCAGCCCTATTGCACAAATACTTATTGCACCATTGAATATAAAGTGAATTAAGTGCACCTTTGTTGTGCAAATTTGTTCAACAATGCAACAGAAGTGGGCACAAATGAGAGTTTATATCTGTTACTATTGAAGTTATGCGCTTGATAGCACCTGCCTGAAGGAAGAATTTCATATATACAGGTGAGAGGGGTTCCCGACAATCTGTCTGACATGAGCGAGCACAGAGGTTTGAAAAATGGCCTGCAGAGAAGGAAACTCTTGCCTGCCAATCACCTTCATGGCCTTATTTACCAGTTGTCAAGTTTAGTTTTACATTGAGCAGAGCTGAACCAGGGAACCATACTGTAGTGTATCAAACAGGTCATGATTTTTGGGCTCACATCCAACAGCCTCAGTCTCCTTAAAAAGAGATATCCAACCTTATATCCACAAACTTGAAAAACTACCGTAGTTTTATTTGTTAGGGAAAGATCCATAAATGATACCATTTTAATCTTATGGCTAAAGTCTATTCAACTGACAGCAACCACATTAAAATATAAATAAATAATAATATAAATTTTGTGACCATACTCTCTAATATACAATTTAGCATTGAGTGAATTTGTTGTGAAAGTTGCTTACATGTCCCATATGAGCTGTTACTGTAAGATTGATACTGCAGTAAAACTACCAGCTGTCGGGGCTAATTGTTATGATACTGTGGGACTGCACGGCACAGTTGGGCTTTCATGGTGTCATCAATAAAAAAGTAAACATGTGCTTTTTGGAAAGGAAAAACCCAGTGTTATGGTCCTGCAGCTGTGGAGAAGAATAGTGGTATAGTATATCCTGTATCTGTATGTGCATAGGCCATTATAATAACATTGAGTCCTTTGATCAATTATTAATCAATAGTACTAAGGCTTTAGTTTACACTTCACATAACAATTTGGTAACATGTATTTAGTTGTCATTGGTTTGATTGTTGCTTAATTTCTTTTAGGTAAACAACTTTGTTAGTGAGATGTATTCTGAGATATATGATGTAGCACTGGCGGCTGGTGAATAGAGGGCGCAAGTGCACCGCACTCCCTAACTTGACCCATAGACCGTATAAGCCATAGAACTATAATAAAATATCTTATTATACATCCATGGTATAAGCGGACTAAGCTATCCCATTAGCCGCCGCGTGCCAAATAGGAAGTACGCCAGGAGGCTCTTCCGGCTCCTTCTCTCCCTTTTTCCCATTGACTTACATTGTGATCTGATCGCTCCTCTCTATGTACCTGTTGCGGTGAGCCTCGTCATTTTGGTCTTAAAATGTTTGTATGCGCCCACTCTACATCCTGATCCTGACTTTTTTTCGCTATTTTTTCCGTTAAAAAAATAAAACCCAAATTCATAACATACAGCCTGGCTCCAAATTTGCTCCTGTAACCGTGAGCATCTCGAGCCTCATTTGCGCGGCGCTAAACGCTATGGGTGACGTCACACTCACTTAGTCCACTTCTTTTATACAGTCTATGACTTGACCTCGATAAAAATAAATAAATAAATAAATAAAATAAAACAATAATAAAGTTATTTTGTGTTAGGCTATATGTTTAATATTTTGTTTAAAATTGAACATGTATCTGCATAGACATATTTTTATCACGTCAAATGTGCTCGCTGTATTTGAGTCACGTGTTTGAGCTCTGAAATACGTCCTGATCATAGACTGTATAAAAGAAGACAAAGGCAAAATAGCGAAAAAGAATTTTAGGATCATGTAGAGTGGGTTGATACGAACATTTTAAGACCAAAATGACTCTGCTCACTGCAACAGGTACAGAGAGAGGAGTGATAAGATCTCAATGTAAGTCAATGGGAAAAAGGGAGAGAAGGAGCCGGAAGAGCCTCCTGGCGCACTAACGGGTTAGCTTAGTTCCCTTTTAAATACGGTCTATGGTCCTGATGTGCAGGGTGGGGTGGGTCAAATCAAGTGATTGGTCTTTAGAAACATTATCACACTTCTGACCTATGAGGATTCAGCTGCTCTGTCCCGCCTCACCCCAACTGCACTTGCGGCTATTGCTCATGCTACAGGCTAATGAATGGAGAACTACAGAGGGGTGTGCTGTACTAGTTATGGCACCTTCAACTTGAGTCAAAGTGCGTCCGAGGAACAGTTTTCAGGGAGTAATGTGGAGGTGGGACCCTTCGGCCAAGCAGGAAAAGCAGCATTGAGCTGAAATAAGTGCATTGGCTGCGGTGACATCCTAGGCTTGATTCACTCACTGGGTAATGGCGGCTAGCTACTTTCGCCTAAACATTCTCACAGGAGAGCGGAAGGAGAGACCCAAAACACCAGACACACGGACACAGACTGGACCCACGTCACCCGCTGCCGCCAGGGCACTCGCTGCTGGGACTCGCGGCATCGTTTCTGAGGGTTTACTCCACCAGTGCCCTGGTGCAAATATGGACTGGTGTAACTTTCAGATTGAAGTGAGATTAAGACGAGTTTTACAAACAGCTCCTGCACTCGGCTCCAGGACCTTGTGTCACGGACCTGACTGGACCGGGACATATAGGAGACAAGACAGGACAGAGGGTAGAGGACACACTCTGCATCAGTCTTATGGAGAAGGTAAGAGGCTTGTTTTTGTTAGTTTTGGGCAAATTTGAGGACAGAGCCTCACAGGTAAACTGCATTTTCCTGACATTGTTGTGGCTTTGGTGTGGAGCTGGTTGTGAACGGTGTGTTATGTTGTGTTGTTGGGACTGGGTGTGAGCAATTGTGAGCAGTTGTGCTGCTGCAAAACTGTTTCTGTTCATAATACATATATTTATAATACATATTTATAATTTTGATTTATGCCCCCTCCCTATATATATATGTATGTATGTATGTATATATATATATATATATATATATATATATATATATATATATATATATATATATATATATATATAGGCCTCAGGCCTCAGGCCTCTGGACCTGAGCTGATGAGGGTGAGAGAGACCAACCACCGTGGAAGGTGAGAAATGCGTTGTTTTTTATATATATATATATATATATATATATATATCAACAGCCGCCACTGCGAGGTACATATATAGATTTACTGTTTGGGCTACTAGCTGCCATCCATCTTCATAAAGCCTGGACTGTCGATAACCTTAACTGTCCGCAGTCTTCATGACATGTCACATATTAGTGTTACTTCCTGATCAGGCCTCACTGTAAAAGGAGCTCATGGACTGGGATGAGGAGCAGTAAACCAACAAGTTCAAACATGGCCGCTATAAGACCATTCCTACTTTCACACACAAGAGCCTTTTCTGGGGAGCACCAGGCAGCAGAAGGAGTGGTCAGTCTGAGTGACCTGCTAGGTCTGTCAGGCTGACCATGCCCACAGGAGAATAATACATATAATAATAAAGATACCAAACCACAATATTTCATATTCACATAGTTCACTCATTCTGACCAGGATCACAGTTCTTCAGACTGATTCCATAAGCTAACAGCAAACCACAACATGGCTTACACAGTTTTACTTAACAGTGCATAAAACATGAGTCACTCATCCATCCTAGTGATCAGGGGCCCCCAAGCAGTAGTCTATTCTATCTGTTGGTATCAACACCTCAGCAGAGTTTAGCAATTATGGTTATTTCCAACTTAGACCGCAGACCACAGACAGAAGCAGTACAAACGCACTGCATGCTTTTCTGACTGGATGCATACATTCCCATTTTAAATATAGCATGTGTGCAGCCAACATGTAAATTGCTTGTTGCATATATTTCCTCCATCCCCATTCTCCTCTTCCATCCTCCAGTAGCTGCATGTTGCTAAATGTACAGCCTATTCTCTGAGCTGCAGCTGCTGTTGGGCTCCACCAATCCCAGCTCTAATAAATCATAATGCCACATGTGTGCAGGAGAGGCACATACCAACAGAAATCCAACCATTAATCCAGCGCCTTTTGTAGAACACGCATAGAACCAAGGGTGTCAATATGTAGTGAATGAATAATGCAAAGAACTGCTGAAAGGTTCTGTATGAGTCTATGAGAAAAAGTGATGATAGCTCCAGGGCATCTGGGGTAGTGAGAGAGAGGGGGTGAGTATAGCCCAGGAGCGAGGGCAATAAATAGAACAAGGCAAAACACATTAGGGCAGATGTTAGACTATTATATTTAGACAAAACCATTCCTGTAGCTCAATATTTGCTCATTAATCTGAAGGTTGGTGGTTCAATCTCAGATACTGATTCTTTGAGCAAGAAACTCACATTGTTTGTATGAATGTGGGAGTTTGTCAAGAAAAGTGAATGCCCTTTTATTATTACAATATGGATATGGAACCTTTTTCCAGTCAAGCAGTCCTCTAAGACAACAGTCACAGTCATTTGTTTCAAGTGTGCAATGATGTTCAACAAAAGGTTAATTGATGTACATATTTTGCTGGATGTAGAAAGCCAAGAATCACATTTCAGCATGTTCTGATATGTTACCTCTAGTTGTAATCCCTTTTTGCTGAGAAAAGAGATATTGGTTGAGATTGCATAAGACTTGTCTGTAAACTTGAACAAATCTTTTTCAGTTGAGTGGGTGTGGTGCTATTTGAGCATGTGTTAGCCTGTGTTGATGTGGTTTTAATATTTGTACAGTATTACAGTTTTCCCATAGAACACGTGCTCCTACTGTGAGCAGACTTGCCTCTCCACAGATCTGATCTGCAACTTGGCCTGGTGGCGTCAGCTGCATAATGAGCACCATTCTGTGAGCCCAGAGCTGACCAGGCCTTTCTGTGCAAAGTTTGCATGTTTCTTCCTGTGTCTGGTGGGCAACCTAAAACATGCCCCATAGGTCAAATCCGCCAGATATAGAAGTCCTGACCAAGACTAGCTCAAGATTTGTAGATGGGCTCCTGACAGGTTGCCCCAGGAGCATTGAAGAGTGGAACACACGCAGAGAATGAATTCCCTTATCGGCAGATTAGGATCTGTAGCTTTTTGTCTGGATGTAGTCAATTTTCATTGTGCCTCTAATGTCCATGACAAATTTCTCCATTTGGAAACAATAAAGCCTTCTTCATGGAGGCAAACAGGTGGTGGTCTCTCAAGTAGAAAAAAAGTTACACAGTACACCTTTAAATGAGGCAGTTAGGGGATACTCGTTATCATGTAATGTTTTTTTTTCTTCTCTCTCTTGGTTGATTGGTTGTTTGTTTCTGTGATGCCCCATGGATTCATAAGGACAGGACTAATTCATTAAAAGAAATGACCATATGGTTGGCTGGCGTTTGCTCTGAAACATGTTTACACTTCACACACACGTCCAGTGCTTCTTTGTCCCAAACTATTAAGATGGCTTTTTTTTTTACTGCAGCAGCTGGTTCTTTTTTGGATGACCATTTGAAAGCATGTGCACTAAGATGGTGTCCTTGGGCAAGACACTTCACCTATCTGTCCTTGTGTATAAATGTGGCATGTAAAGGCAGGTGTCTGGTGTCTGCTTGAAAGAGATACACTTTTTAAAACCAGTTTTCAATGTGGGAATGATGATGTACGTGTGACACATTTTGGTGTTTACTTCACCGCTTGGATCTTGTTACTATAAAATCGATGAGAAAGTAATATGAGTTGCCTGTTTGCTGTATAAAAAGTGTGACATTGCATAGAATTGTTTTAATACACTCTTATTTGTCAGTGCTGTGACAAATGGAACTAATGTGTCAATATCAGATCATCCAAAAATTATGTAATGTCCAATTTAAATGTGAATTTTCCAGGCACAATAAAGGTTCAACATAATGTATTTCATTTAATTCACATACCAACTATGTTTTCCATAAAAAATCTAGGTGGTATTTGAAATCCGATTCATGTTTCATTAGTTGTTTTCAGTTTTTTTTTAGGTGCATTTAGTCAGGCTTTTTATAGGGAAAATCTATTGAAATTGTAATAAGGGGTTAAAATGTAGAGAAATTCAGTGCTTGGTCCCCTACTTTTACCACAGCCTTTGATGCCAGACTAGAATACTAAATCCCCGTCACACTGGCCCCTACTATCCCCGCTCCAAATGGGCAGCACTGTGCTAAGTAGTTCCTCTCTCGACACTATGGAGTTCTCACAGTGGAATTTTCTCACTGTCTGCTCAGGTTCAGGAAAGAGTACGCCATGTTTTGAGTGGAGACGGCCTGAGAGTGGACCGGGGCCTGTGAACGGGTCCAGTGAGGGGGTTCTCATCTGAAAAATCCAGAGCTTCCACTGCGCTGTTGTGAAGTGAGAGTACATGATGGGAGGATGAACAAAAGGCTTTTGAAAGATGCCTCTGATGAGTTTGCTTTACAGGATAAGATAACAGCAGAAAGAAAAGTAGAAGTCTACACCGTTTCTTTTCATCACTAGACTCTAATTCATCTGTAGGAAACCAGAAATAATGTATGCTGTCTTGTCCTTGAATGGATGTGGCTGTGGAACTGAACAGCAACTCTATTTCTGTGAGGTGTAATAACATGTCTTGTGTATTAGAGATTACTGGAATTGTTATTATTTCCCACATTCATTATTGGCTTATCACTCTGGACTCTGGATTGTGAGAGGGAGATTCTTGGCACTCCAGATATTGAAGGGAGGAGTAAAATGGGGACAGTTTCCATACCGTTGCAATGAGTTTGTTCTAGTACATGAGCTTCTTGTCCTCATGGACATGCTGTTACAAGCCAGGAATGTCCTACAGTGTTACACAATACTTAAGATTGCATTTGCTGATTCAGGGCTGGTTTTATTGCGAAACATTACCATGAAAAGCATACAGTCTTACGAACGGGGCAGCTCCTCCACAGATCGGACCTGTATTTTGACCTAGTGATGGAGATAAATGAATTTAAAGCCGACAAAGCAAAAACACCTCCACGAAAAGTAGAAAAGTTACACAATGCACCTTTAAGTAAGCGTCCTAAAACATACATGAGCTGTTTTATGTGGAAAATGGCAGTGCTCTTGCCTGTGGAGGAGAAAAACACTTAATAGTTGGTTGCCTGTGACTGCATGCCTCTTTCGGCCCTGGCAACCGTGTACCTCATGCAGAATAAGACTGGATGTGATGGATGGCAGCGCTGATTGCTGTAGTTAATTTCCAATATCATGAGTAATATGATGTTTATCACTTTAATATCAGGGCCAGTGCAATGTATAGGGCGCGTTACCAGCTGTCATGTCTAAATACCACATTATTATTGATGAACAAACAGGGTTCTGTAATTGTTTTCCATGTATACCTATGTCTCGTTCGCTATATATACACTTATCTGCAGTGTTGTACATTGTGATATTTTCTATGTAGGACAAAGGCCACACACTGCCAAACTTTATTGATTATCTTGATATTCTGGTGATTTTAGACCGCTTCAAAAAGACCCCGAGCCTATTTTAACATACATATGAATAATAAATGTAAGTGATTTCATTTGAGCGCAGAAAAGGGAATGGATCTGTAAGTAATACGTCCTGTTTACCGTGGTGATTATTACATTAACCTGGGTTCATTAGTTCTGTTAGAATGAGCACAGAGTGAAAATGTTTGTTTTTATGTTTATGTTTATTTTATTAACACAGTTTTATTCATTATTCTTTTCTTACACTATGTACAACTCCCAAAGGTTACAATGATACAGTCAAATGCAGCATATTTACAAACCTTTATATTAGCCAGAGGTTTGCTGGTGGTTTTCAAGTCTGTTCTGATAGGGGCCTGAACAGAATGCTACACAGCACATTTAATGTACTAGCGCCCCCTGCAGTTTGAGCCATCGTCCAGTGTTGCATGAAAAAAGGAAAAGATCAAGGAAATGATGTGAGAACAGTAAAAACAGTAAAAACAGTGTGAAAATGTCCAAAATTGTCATGTCAGATATGAAACATTTCTTAAGAATTTTAACAGCACTATAACATGTTTGACGATCAGGGGATAATTTCACTTTTAAATTAAATAGTGTTGAAACTTTTAAAACAAAGTCCCAATCACATTATCCATTGTAGGCTAATAACATGTCATCTTTAGCTGGAGAGGTTTTTTTTTTTTTCTATAACACAAGTAGTTTAGTACTTTGTCCTAACATATTTTTACTCCAAATTATGGTATGATATACTCTTGATGTCATTTTGACACTGGTATACCATAAAATGGAGCTAGTCTATTTGCAATAGCAGTTTGCACAAGCCTGCAGGTATAAGTGATCCATGTAATACTGATTTGAAAAGAAATCTTAAAGCACTTGGAAATGACTGGCATCCCCAAGTCATTGACCTTATCTCACAATGGAAAAGGTATAGAGCACTATAATGTACCTCGTTAATCTGTATACAAACTAGCAATAGTTATAAGTTCAATAATTTATTACAAAGCCCTTATATACTATGGAAAATAAGTACCTACGAGTAAACAATACCTCCTTACTGACCACCTGTGGTTGTAGTTAGTATGTTTGTCCATATTTTATAAAAGTATGAAATCCAATCATTTCTATTTGGTTAACAGGCACATATACGGCTTACTTAAAGTGCAATAGTTTACTGTCCAAGAGGCCACAATAATTACATGGAATACTGGTTTGGAGACTCAGTAACAGATATCCTCATGGTGTGGATGAGTGAATCCTATTTCATGTGAGCCTGGATCCAGTCTTTGAAGCTGTCCACTCGTGTGTAGACCGTGTAGAGGTCAGGGTCACACTCGCCCTGATCATAGCCGAAACTGACCAATCCCAGTAGTCGCCATGGTTCTATACTCTCACCTTGTGTTTGTTTCTTGTCTGATAGAAAGTGAACATGTCCAGGGAGCACTAAAATGCCCCCGGTGTCTGAAGGGCAGATACTAGAGTCTCCATAATCAGGCTTCTGGCTTCCACATAGCATGTTTTCTGTCACGCTAACTGGTACGCCATTCCGAGCGTATTGATTCTCACATGGGACGACGTCAGTGAGGTGAACTAGTCCCACTCGGGCCTTCTCATCAGAGCCCAGCTCTGGAATGGGAGACCAGCCAGTGACCAGCCCCTGCCCCCCTGGGACCTCCAAGTCCTGTCCATCAGAGAGGCACAGGGGCAGAACCTTCTCGCCTATCCGGGCTTTGTCCAGCAGCTTGATCACAGCCAAGTCTGAGTCCAGGATGAGAGGGTCATAGTCTGAATGGACAACGATGGAGGAGACCTGAAGGTGGAATGACAGGAAGCAGTTATGCAAAAGCACTGGGGAGGCCAAACATGGATATAATACATAGATACTAAAACAGACACACAATTTAAAAATATAAGAAACATACAGATATGATTGAACTGAATTGTTATATTAAGGGAATTATTATATTGTTAAATGAAAATGTGTTAAAAGTGTAATTATTTAATATGTATTTAATAATTATGAAATTGCATAAAATCTAGCAAAGCAATATGTAATCCAAAACCTGAAAAAGCACATATAGTATCTGTATCTAACATTCAAAACTTAATAATCATCCACAGAAATAAAATCTCAAAGTGCTACTACTAGTATTTGTATCATTCAGAAAAAAATCTAATTAAATCTTGCGGCTCATTCAAGCAGACCTCAGTAGTGTCGTGCTTAACGATTATCTTCTACACAAATTTTGTTAGTATTATATTTATAGCTCATCAATCATCTAAGCTATTTTCTAAATCAGAAAAAGAGCTGTTTTAAGAGGGTCAAACAGCTGCACTTACCCTCAGGTGCTGCAGAGCCTTACTCTCCCTGTTGTCATGGCGATAGTGCATGCCCACCACCACTTTGACCCGGTCCGGATCCAGAGGGTACCCTTTGCCCAGCTCGGTCACGCAGTGTGCGGCCACTACCACAGTCCGCTGGTTCACCAGAGCCCCACTGCACACCAGCTGCCACTGGGAAGCCTGCTCACTGCTGGTGCTGCTGCCACTTCCTCCATGTTTCTTGGGGGTCCCAGCCTGGCCATCTGCCTTGGACACCCCGCTCACAGTTCCGACGCTGGACCGCCGGTATATGGCAGCGAGCCAGGGCCAGTGTGCCTCTCCTGGCCTCTCCGGGTCAAAGGCTGGATGCTTCCCACAAACTGCCAAAGAAGAAGGGATGAATTGAGAGGATAGAAGAGAAGAGATATTAAAGCCTCCAAATGAGACAGTGTCAACATTTGAATCTCAGATGCTGCTGTGCGTCTTCTATCGAACTAGCCTCAGATGGATTTTAGGAAGCCTGTTTTCAGAATACAAAGTTGTGTCTTACATAGACACACATCATTAACTGAAAGAGCATTATAATGGGCCCCAAATCCCAATTCAATCATGTTCCCCTTTATCTGCTGCCGAAGTTATAGAGCTGCTTATATTGTGAGATAAAAGGTTTGCAGTGGAATTAAATGATGATACAAGATTATAAAACATTTGATTAGAGGATTAAAACTATACCTCTGTGTATTTAAACAACCAGAAAGATAGACATAACTTTGAAGGATTCTCAGTGGAAGTTTAAAATGTTCTGTCACATTAACAACAGATTAAATTATAACTAATATATATGTGTATATCTGTATATGAGAATATGAAATAGTAATAAAATTACTGCTTGTAGAAGTAGTTCTATACAGTTTAAAGTGCCCATCTTACACTATTTTCTGATGTGGGATATGTTATGTATGTTGTTTCTTAATCAAGAACAAAACTTTTTTTTGTTTTTGATTTTTGTTTTGTTTCATTCACATGTTTAACACACAAACCCTGCATATTTAGTTTGTTCTTCTCTCAAACAGAAAACGCTCTGTTCCACCTTGTGATGTCATGTGCATCATGACATCACAAGGTGGAGCAGAGCATTTTGAGCTTTGGAGATGAAGGCAGACTAATAATAAAGTGTTTCTTAATGAAAGATCATATTTGATTCTAGGCACAATAATCATAGTACCGTAATAATTGTAATATTATATGAATATTAATATTATTAGATAAACAGGGTTTTGTTCTTTATTTTCTTTCACAATACGCTTCATGAACACTGAGCAATCTCCACTGAGACATGTCTTCAAGTTCTGCCACGTTAAATATTCTACTAAAATACATGGTTCATTGCTGCCCTCACCTGGCGTACAGGAGACATGACGGCCACTCCATTTCCCCGTTTTGAGACAAGTGCGCCTGGAGCTGCCTGAGTGGTGGTAGAAAGGGGAGGCACACTCGTACTCGATGTGGGTGTAGAGGTGGTGGAAGCCTGGAGGGAGATGAGCGAGCAGAGGCCCATCAGAGCGCAGCTGCCTGCTCAACAGCTTATGGACTGGGGTCTTTCTGAAAGGGATATGAAGACACTGACTAATGTTATACTGAGGACATGTTTATCCTGTAAGGTCTGTGAGCTAGAGATCTAAAAAAAAAAAAAAAAAATGTTATTTTCTGACAAGACTCTTCTTACCTAAAAGGGGCCTGAGGGGGCAGAACCCGCTGTTTGACCAGTTCTGACACTTTGGGCTCTCGACATGCTGCAGGTGGAGAGAGCTACTGTTACCATTTATGTACAATAATGTATTTAAGAAGACAAAGCAACATAACAACCACTTTATTTCTATGGATTCAAGACAAAAATATAGAAAATTTTTGCTTTTTAGTCACATCACTGTATAATATTTTTGGCAAAGAGCTTCAGAATATTCATAATTCACCAAAATACATTCATATGAGCAGTAGAATACAGTACAGAATACAAGTAATTAAATTAATATCATGACAAAAATAAGATTTCCAGAGGTTTGCTTTTAAATTATGAATTGATCTCCACGGTTACCTCTAACACAGAACGGCTGCAGGCCCGTCCAGGTCCCATCTGCCTGACATGTCCTCTGTGCGTCTCCACTGAGAGCATACGAGTGGTTACACCTGAACTCCACTGTGAGAGGCTGAGCTCCTGACACCACCTGCTGGAAGCCATTGTAAAGGCGAGGAAGAGGAGGGCAGCCTTTTTCTGCGGTGGCACAAAGATACAGGCGATTATATTATGCATTATAACGTGTATACAAGTGCTTCTCAAACTCTTTACACAAAGAAACACATGGAAAAATTGGCTCTCACCAGATCATAATCAGGTCGATAATAGAACATTCCAAATCTAAATGAACCAATAATAACTGGACTACACCCTCGCCAAAATGGTGGAATTAACATACCATAGTGAAGTATGAATTCTCAGAACAAAAGTTGACTTAATTTATCACTTAAAGGCATTATATTATATTTTATATGAATTGTGATAAATCAAAATTATGATCTGAGAAAATTATAATTTTCATTTTTTGGCATATTGCCCATACTATAACTATACAGTATGAACTGTACAGGACTTTGTGTACTACCAGAAGGAGTCTTCAGTTTGAGAACCCATGGTGTAGACACTGATGCAATTGCTATAAAACTTAATTAGTTTATTTAAATGAGTGAACATAGAAATAGTATGTGGCAAGATAACACAATATACTGCATGTTTTATAATATAATATGCATTCCATCTTAGTACAACTAGTACAAGTATTGCTTAAAGGTCCAATATTACACAAAATTGAGTCTCGTGAGCTTTAACCCACATTACAAACATGACTTATCGAAAACATACCTGGAGTTGTGTTTTGCTTCATTCACACATATTTGAGTAACCTTTTTATTAATCCTATTATTAGTCTGTCTACATCACCAAAACTCAAAATACTCTGTTCCACCTTGGAACCTCATGAAGGTGTTGATTTCAAGTTTTAAATTTTAAGATACCTTTTACCATTTGTTTAGTAGAGACTGTAAATTACAGGGCTGAAATTATCCAAATGATACTAGTGAAGGTGTATGGAGCACTTCTTATATTACCACATGACATCACAAAGTAGAGTGTTTTCTGTTTGAGAGAAGAACTCGGCCTAAAAATGCAGGGTTCGTGTGTTAAACGTGTGTGAATGAAACAAAACACGACTACAGGTATGTTTTTGATGAAGAAACTATATTATAATTTCAGAAAAAAAGTGTAATATGGGCCCTTTAAACATCTAATAACTCACCAATCACTACAAAGAGACAGCATTCGCAGTACTCACCGCTGATACTTTGATTCGGTTCTCTTTCTTTCTCCTTCTCCCTCTCTTCCTCTGTTTTCCCTGCAGATCCCTTCTCATCTTTGCCTGTTTTATTTTCCTTTGGTTTGCCACTTCCCTCTCCCCCTGTACTCCGGTACATGGTGAACTGTGTGACGTTGATTCTTGTGGGTAAGAGTTTCCTGACTGGATCTACAGTGATTGTATTGTTTTGCACTTTAGTGTCTTTTACATCTGCAGCCACAGTAGTATTAGTCAACCCCAGGTCAAAAATCTCCAGTGTGTTGTCTGCCTCTGTTATCACGGTCCTCAATTTGGTGTCATTCGGTCCAACTTTGTCTCTCTCTTTCTTTCCATTGACCTGCTCCTCTTTGCGTTCCTTCTCTTCTTGACCTTTGTCCTTTATGACCACAATTTCTGTTTTAGTGCTCCCCGTGGGCTGTGGCTTGCTGTATGTTTGGTCTGGGTCAGCCTCAGTTTTCCCAGTGTATTCACCCTCCGTGTCCACCGCCGTAGAGTTTGTGTTTGAGGTAGTGGATTCTCGTCTCTCACCACCAGATTTGTCTTCGCTCGTGTTTTCGTGACCTCGCTCTTTAACTTTCGTGATGTCTTGGTCGGTGTATATATCAGTCTCCTGCCCCTTTTCAGGCTCTTTGTGCAAGTCTTTACCCTTTTCGGCTTCTGGGAGAGTGTTATTCACTGCAAGTCAAGACAAGACATGTTAATATAAGGACATACATACAATTCTTTTATTCAAGCTGCCAAGAATGCGTTATGAAACTTTCTGCCCTTAAATTACCCCATGCTTCCTTTTCATTTATGCAACAACTACTTTTTTCTCATTTGCCATCTCAAAGTTGTTTTTGGATTGTTTAGTGCATGTTTGAGCAATCGCTTATTTTCAAGACGCCATATTGTCCATCAACCCCCGTTTTCATAGCCACCAGCATCTACCCACTTATCTAAACTAACTTCATTCTCCAATTTTATTTTCTTAATTGGTGATATGTGTATTGATTCGACAGTTATTTTGGTACAAATGAAAAATATGTGTTGCTCTCTAGAGTGATGTTCAGCTATTCAAAGGAGGTGCCGACAACTTCAGGCTCTTTATTGTGATGACATTTTTGGTGACGTCACCTCCCACTGGCTACTGCAGTTTTATAATGTGGAAGTCAGCAGACCTTTTTATGAACTCGTTTTGGATGAATATAATGATATAAAATGTGCAAATTCTAACATAATGATCCACAGATGTCAGAGATTAGAACTATACAGCAGACACAAGCACAACAGTCTTCTTGTTCTTCTTGTTCTTCTTGGACTTGTTATAGGCCATTTTAGTACAGCAGTTGGTGGAGATTTTTGCCCAGTAACCTAAAGCTTGACAGTTCAATACTTAGAATCATTATTTATTATTAAATGTACACCATCAGTGTGACTGATTAGTACGGGCGATTCAAAATAATAAATCCATTGTTATTGTTTTGACAGGTCTGACAAATATGCACTGAAATTAGTATGTTTGGAAAGATGACTTTAATCCATCTTTCACTGGTCTAAATAGTTCCAAACATTCTGTGAAGGAATAATTTGACGCTAAGCATGTTTTTAATTAGGATATTGTATATTGACACAGAACCACCCTTTTCTGTTAGCAAAACCCACCATCTTTCAATTTACTAATGATATAAACATGTGTTACTTAGAGTTCAGTTTAGTTCACTTAGTCAAATTATTTAACACCAACTTTTTAACTCCCAACTCAACTGACCTGTGATGCAGACCGGAGTGGTCCCACTCCAGGTGTTGTTGGGCAGACATGTTCTCTGGGAGCTGCCGCTGAGCTCATAGGGCTGATGGCACAAGTACTGCAGTGCGATCAGAACATCATTGGGTCCATAAACCAGGAAGTGGTCCCCATGTGCTGGCTTCGGGGGCAGGGTGCACACTCTTTCCACTGGCACTGATACAAAAGACAGACAGAGGTATTCACATTAGCCTAATCCAGTTGTTTCCACCATGTTTTCCTCCATTGCATGTTATTTAAGGACACTAATAGTGTACACATGGGTGAGTGCATTTGTTTGGCTAGAACAAAGTAAAATGTAATTAACGTGATTGTCCTACCACAGTTCGGGGCAGGGGCGCTCCAAGTGCCATCGCTTAAACAGATGGCAGAGCGGTGCCCCTGCAGCTCAAAGCCAGGGTCACAGCGGAAAGTGATGCGTGCTCCAGAGTGCTGAAACAGACCCTCTGTAGAGCCATGGGCGGGCACCGGGGGTCTGCGGCAGCCAACCACTGTGAGGAGAAGGGCTCTTATTAAAGCTGTAATGTGGCCAGATGCCTGGCACAATGCAGACAGGATTATGGAAGCATCTGTATCTCAGTCCACATGTTTTTTTCACCTGCACAAACAGACAATTCAGCTTCTGAGGCCCCGGATTCCTTGGCTAGTTTTATGGATGTGAATAAATACTCCTTGTGTGATCGAGTTCATGAATTCTTATCTTAAGCCCTCACAGTAGGACCCCACACCTTGTCTAAATTCACACATAAAAGGAACCAGAAAGGATTCAGTGTTCAGGCAAATAGTGCATTTAAGTTGTTTGAGTACCGTATTTATCAGTAGTACTAAATGTTTGCAGATCTTTCTTTTTGGAACACAACAATACTTAGTCCTTGCACATGCCTACAATTTTTATCAACCAACCAGAATGTTTGATATAGCTTTAAAATGATTGTTACCAAAGTATATGTCGTTGGGAAAGCGTAACCAAGGAGAATATGTGCTTTTGCAGGTAAAAATGTTTTTGTTAATGTTGAGTGTCTGCAACCTACTTGTTAAGGCCAAAGCTATCGATTATTACAGTAATCGATTATTTTGTTTGAATAATCGAGTAATGGTTTATTTTGCACACATTAAGTACACACCACGTGCATTGATAGATACACGTGTTTTGGACATGAAAAACGTAATTATTGCTAGGCTGAGGTTGATTTACCTTGCGGTTTCTTTGTACGGTGCTTTCTGTTTAGATGTTGTAGCATCAGTGTTGAGAAGGTGTCTTTTAAAATGTATTCCCCTACAGATTACAGATTACATACCCCAAAATGTAGTTTGTAATGTAATCCATTAAATTACTTAAAATGAGTAACGTAATCTGAATACTTTGGATTACTTGATATTGTCATGATTTTTAAAAGTACATGGATGTAGCAACCAACTCCTGCAAATACTTGTTTGATTTTAGACCAAGATTAGACCTGATTTTAGATCTGGTTTAAACCTGGTCTAGACCTGGTTTAGATCTAGTTTAGATCTAGTTTAGACCTGGCTTAGTCCTGGTTTTAGTCCTGGTGTTAGTTCTGGTATAGAGGCGCACAGGAAGAAAACGCGCTCCACGCAGTGTACGCGACAAAACATGGTCCACGCGCGGTGTCCGCGCCGTACCGGAGGAGATGAGGGATGCGCGGTGTACGGGAGGAGATGAGGTGTGCGCGGCGTATAAGAGATGAGGTGTGCGCGGTGTACCGGAGGAGATGAGGTGTGCGCGGTGTACGGGAGGAGATAAGGTGTGCGCGGTGTACGGGAGGAGATGAGGTGTGCGCGGTGTATGGGAGGAGATGAGGTGTGCGCGGCGTATAAGAGATGAGGTGTGCGCGGTGTACGGGAGGAGATGAGGTGTGCGCGGTGTACGGGATGAGATGAGGTCTACACTCTTATACATCCATGGGCGCCGCGCTGTTTTGTGTACAGTGAAGTGCAGTGGTCGTGCGGAAACTTTACCTCTACCGCAGAAGGTTCCGGCCATCGCCGAGCGTATGAAAATAAAACGAAGCATCAAGGCAAAAAACAATAATCGATTCATTTTTCTAATCGATTTACTTGATGAATCGTTTCAGCCCTACTACTTGTTTCCATGGAAATGGTTTAATCTGGAATGTTTCACAGTATGACATTAAACATTTCTATCTTGCATTTATTGTAATTGCTAAGACACCTTGAAAAACATGTATTCTTATGTGAGCCAGGATTCCTCTCCACAGATCTGACCAGTAACTTGGCCAGTGGTGTCACCTGCTTCTTTTCCATTGAGATATACAAGTTTAATGCCATGCTCAGGAACATTCAAGGCAAAGCAACCTGTCCACAAGCATGGTTACATAGTGCATCTTTAATATGTGTTATATATACAGCACAGGTCTGATTGCTAAGACCAACAGCCTCCATCTTTCCAATGATCCCTTCTAATTTAAAAATGCTCAGGCAGCTCCCTTAAAGGCCTATTAGTTAATTCCTTTCCATTTTAAGCGCAATTACGGCTTTTCACACCTCATCTGAGCAAAAAGAGCAGACGCAATACAAGTCAAATGTGTCAACTGCTCATTCTTGCCAAAAGAGCATTTTACAAAGCGCTCTGGAGACTGAAACTTTTGTGCCCATCTATTATTGATTTTCTGAAAACAAAATGGTTGAACAATTCCCCGAGCAGACTGCCTGAACTGCAACAGCACAATGACACATTCCTGCCTCCTCCGTTCCACCCAGACATGGTAAACCTCAAACACAATGTACGTCTACAGAGAAGATGATGTCAGATGGTCCACAAGGATCTATTGTTGACTCTAAATTAGGTCAGAGCCTGCGCTGCCAGAAAAGATGTTATTGTATGTTTTTCTGCTAACCACAGACGATCTCATAGCTAAATGCATCCTGTGTACATTCTTTCAGACTCCTATATTGTAATTTAGAGTGTTTTGATTCTATACTGGGACCTGTCTGTCGGTAATGAGGCTGGATAAATATGCAGGGATTCTCCGGGTGATGATACAACAAACATGTGCTCATCAGGATCATCATTCCAGGATTTGGTTTATTCTGGTTTAATCTGTTGTTTGGGTTGTAATCCTATAAATCTTATTACAGCACTAGAAACATTTAGCTAAACGTCACTCTATTTATTATAGTAATCAGTCTTAATATTAAAGGTGCTTTGTGTAACTTTTCTGGTGGACGGTCCATCAAATGCGTTTCTCCATGGAGATGTTATTGCTTCACCTGGAATGTTTCAGAGTATGGTATTAAACCTTTCTATATTCATGAAAACCAAACCAAACTAAGTTACAGGTCAGATCTGTGGAGCGGCAGCCACATTCACAATCAGAATACTTGTTTTTCTAAGTATTTTCGAGCTATAAAACCACCTGTAATTGAAAAAATGAAAAGTAGAGCTGTTTAATGTCATACTGTGGAACATTCCAGGCAGAGCACTGACATATCCATAGAAACAAGCAAGTGACATAGTGCACCTTTAACAATTTTGCAGAGAGGTGAAAGGGAGGTACCAAACGTGACTTGACTTGATATTTAACTATGTTGAATAATCTATATGAAAGCTTTACTTAAAGGTTCACTGTGTAACTTTTCTGGTGGATGGTCCATTCAACACATTTGCTTGTCTCCACGGTGATATTACTGCGTTGTCTGGAATGCTCAGCAGTCGATAAACTCATCTATCACCATGGAGACGAGCAGGAGACCATAGCCCAATTACAGGTCAGATCTATGGAGAGGCAACAACGCTCACACTAAGAATGCAGGTTATTTAAGGTATTTTTGAGCAATAAAAGCAAACACACAGAAATAAATGTTAGTTAAGTGTGTTTGATGCCATAGTCTAAAACAGGCATGTCCAAACTATGGCCCATGAGCAGTAAATTACCTTGAGCAGTACTGTTTACTGCAAGTTTTTAGAAAATCTACCGTGATAAAGCCAATACTTAATATTTAGTGTGTCGTTTTGAGGATCTTGGCATAAATAAAGGACTGATGGCTCATTCTGACATGTTATACATCCATATATTTCAATTATTCAGTGCATGGAGCACCAGTCTGTTGCGCTCTGCTTCGTCTCTGTTTAGATTTGTGGCCCTGATGAAAAAAGTTTGGACCCCCATACTCTAAAACATTCCTGGCAAGGCAATAACATCTTCATGGTAGCAGAAAAGTGACATAGTGCACCTTCAACTAAATTATTGTTATTGTCATAAAACTGCTTTGTAACTGACTCTTTTGTATGCATAAACATTCCTCCTGACTTCTTGCCCATATTTAATAACTGGTTTACCTGTGCACGCTAAAACAATGTCACTGTAACTGATACTGTAGAAGATAGAAGCCTTATATTCAACTTGTTTTAATAATAAAGTTGCAAATGACAAAAAAAATATATTCTGTCAAACTTATGTCAACAAATGACCTCAACACTTGACTCACTAACTCGCCATTACCCAAGCGTGTAAATTCATGATTGTGACATTACATTAGTTTATATGAAAATAGTCTCAGTTTTTCCAGCTTCAACCAAGAGTGAACGAGTGTCCAACACTGATCTCATTTTACACAGAAGCTGTAAAGGAGCACAGCAAGTGAATTAAAGCTCATGGTGGTTGTAATTTTTTAACAGAATAACTAGACGGCTATTATTAAACACATAAAATAATGGCTGCACGCGGCATCTCCATAATTCTCTGAGTGACTTGAGCCATAAAAAAATATTTCCTCTGCGTTAGTGTTAGTCCAGCTGACGAATCCTCCCGAGAATATCAGTGAATGCAAACTGTGTGGAACCAAAGCTCTACTTTTATATGGGCCTTACACTGGAGAGGGTGGATAGGATTATAGAGGCACAACTGTTTCGCCACTCATTTTATAGACTTGAATGTTGCAGTGAAAAAGGCCCCAGAAGAAAAAATCTGTAGGGGCCAGCAATGTCTGTTTTTGTAGGATCTTAAAGGGAGTGCAAAGAAGCGTGAGTTAGGGTCCTGGTTCCAGTAAATAAAAGGGTATGTGTGTTTTGGCCACAAAGTAACCACACCCTGACAGCTAGTGCCCCAAAGACTTATGGGGCTTTGCCATTTGAATGAATAAACGCTCACATGTGGGTATCTTAAGCACTGTTACTCCATCACAGCCAATTTTGTGAACATAACTTGCCAAGTAAACTATTGTTGGAGCTTCACAACACAAATGAAAACATCACTTAGTTCTAATTTGAAATCACATTTAAAATATCACGCTGCAGAATAATGTTCTTTTCACTGATGAACTCATTTAAAAAATAGCGACAATGTACTTTAAAGGGCTTATATTACGCTATTTAGATCCATGTTATAATGTCTCCTCATCAAAAACATCCCTGGAGATGTGTTGCTTCCTTCACACATTTAACATGCAAATCCTGCACATTTAGGTTATTCTCTTCTCTCAAACAGAAAACACTGTGTTCCACCTTGTGATGTCATGTGGTAATATAGAAGGGCTCCACTGTGTTTTTAAACTCTCTATACCTATACTAGAATTATTTGGATAATATCAGCCCTGGAATTGCCCATCTCTACTGAAAGAAAGCTAAAAGGTAACTGTTACAATTTCATGACACCACAAGGGGGAGCAGAGCATTTTGAGCTTTGAAGATCGACAAATAATAAAGGATTACTCGAAGATGTATAAATGAAACATAACACAACTCCAGATACGTTTTTGATGAGGTAACAACATTTTAACATGGCTTAAGGCTCACACGAGTCCATTTTGTGTAATATTTAATAAAGATTTAGATACTTATAAATTCTACTTTATTCAAGTAACGAGACGGTGGACATTTGGGACATTATTTAAGTTATTCAAGTAATTATCTATTAGAGATTGTCATTTTCAATCCACTTGCATGTATGGCAGGAACTTCAGTCTGACCCAGGGCGCTTGAACTTTGGCAGAAAGACTTATAAAAACATAATCTTAGGTCCAAGCAGGCCTGCCATAGTTGATCACATAATTGAAAATCAAATAAAAAAGAAATCTTGGGATCGCTTTCAAACTACATTTCAACCTGCAACTTAATGCTGTGGATGCTTTTTGTCAAAAGAATCCACAGTACTGAATGTGGAAAGCAGCTGCGGAGTCTGAACCTTCTCCAAATCACTGAAATTGTTTCCTTCATACAAGAATAGTGATTTATTCCCTTCAGGAAAAATGCTTCCAAGGGCAGCTCAAGTACAAAGAAAGCGTCAAAAGAAGGCCGATCCAACTTCACTAAATTTCCCTAATCACTCCACACATCTAAAATAAACTTGAACGATCAAAGACTATAAGTGCATCATCTCACTCACCGTTTTCACACCTCTTGCCTGTGTACCCGGCCAGACAGGCACAGTGGTAGGTGTAAGAGCTGTCCAGGATACACGTCCCATCATGCAGACAGGGGGAGGAGCTGCATGCTGCAAATGTGAGAGGAGACAGAGAAAATACTGGCATTAGCTATAACAGCAGGCCATTGTTTATGATTGTCGTGTAAAGTCTGGGTGTCACAGTTAAATGTAACCTGCATTTGAGGATTTTCGAATGACAGGATTGTCTTATAAAAAAGCAAAAGAAAAAAGCTAATAAGCCTGTCTGAGCACCACATTTGGGGGGTACAAACATTAAGCTTATTGGAAATGTTACAGTTAAAGGTACAGTGTATAACTTTTCTGGTGGAAGGTCGGCTGCTCTTCATCTATCTCCATGGAGAAAGCAGGTGAAGCTACTAGGCTAAGTTACAGGTCAGATCCGTGGAGAGGTGAGGCTGCTCTCGGTAAGAATACATGTTTTTCAAGACAATAAAACCCCCTGTAATTGAATAAATGCAAGTAATATACATTTAATACAATCATTTCTCCATGCATGGATACAAGTAGGTGACGGACCCTCCCCCAAAAAGTTACACACTTTCAAATAAAAGGTCAATTTAAGCAAATAGATAACCTAGAAATAAATGTAAAAAATGTTTAATTCCTCTCCTTAAATGGACTCATTCTGATCATTTCAGCGCTAAAGTCAATGTGAGCATCTATAAAACCAGCTTCAATTCTCAGTGCACCAGCAGCTAGAGTCCTCCAGGATAATTACTACTGCTGCGTTTGACACCGTAGACCGTCACATCCTCCTACACCGTCTCCAGCATTACACAGGTCTCTCTGGCACTGCCCTTCACTGGTTTCACTCCTACCTCGCCAACAGAACCGAGTACGTAGCTCTGGGGGAAGCAAGATCCAGACCCCACACTGTTTCCTGTGGGGCTCTGTGCTCGGCCCAACCCTCTTCACCATTTAGGTATTTTTGAGCTGTAAACCAACATCTAATTCAGGGGCTTCCAAACTTTTTTCATCAAGGGCCACATATTAAAACACAGACCAGCATGAGGGCCGATCGAGGGTCATAGACTGATGGTCAAAACAGTGAGTCATTCAAGTGCATTTATAACAAGTTTGAATGACCCTCCAGACCTTTGTTCAGGCTTAGACCCTCAGAAGGACACAGTAAATTTGCTTGATCAAGGTAGATTTCAAAACATGCAGTAAAAAGTACTACTTGCGGTCGTATGGGCCAATTCACCTGGAAGCCTGAGGGCCAAAACAATCAGTTTGAGGGCCACATTTGGACCCTGGGCCATAGTTTGTACATGTCTTCTCTAATTGAATTGAATTAAATGTAAGGTAGAGCTGCTTAATGTCATACTGTGGAACATTCCAGTGAGAACAGTGACATGTCCATAGAAACAAGAAGGTGACGTACCCCCAACCAAAAAGTTACACATAAATTAGTGTCATAAATTAGTTTCAGTACTATCGTTTATCGTCTATATTTTCTTCAGCAGTACATCAGACTTCCAAATGTGTTATCCTACATATAGCATACATAATTCATAAGTAATAAAAGGTGAAAAACCAAGAGTAAAGTCTCCCAAGTAGTTAAAAAAAAGCCTGAATAGGGGAGGTTAACTTCTCCAGGTGGCCTTGTCAAACTGGGGGTGTTTGGACAGGTCTGATTGGTGCAGCTCTTGTCACTCTGAGCTGCTCCAGGACACTGATGACAGCCCATAAACACACCCCTGCTATTAGCCTCTTCACTCGCCTCCGTGCTCGAGTGCTTTAGACATTTTCTTGTTTTCCTTTAGGCTCACAGAAAACCATTCTTCATTAAGTCCGACCTGGTCACTGGGTCATGCTCCAGTACTTCATTAAAATGGATTTCACTGCGATTTGTTTTTAAAGGTCATTTTTATAGTTAGGACATGTGGTGTTTTTCTTTTTTTAGATTTGAATTTTAGACAGAATATGTATGGCTTAAAAGGATGAGTTGGCAGAGGTGTATGTGATGTTAAGTGGGCCCTTGAGTTGGGTTGGCAGTTTGACTTCCACTACGATTTCCCTACTAGCCAAAAGCGCTCGTAATTTGGAACAGAAAAGAAAATGAATTAAGAAAATGTGTGCCTTGTGCAAATAAACACTTAGCAAATGCACTTTACGGACTTAATGTTGTGAAAGAAAGGAAACCAAAAAGCCTTTTAAAATAATCTGTAGACCAAATGTTGTCAGCTATTTCATATTTAATACTGTTAAAGGGCCTGTAACTGATTAAACCCTTAAATCAAACCGTTCTGGTTAAGATTTATATTATGCAATGTATTGTAAATCCAGACAAGTGGGGAAACATTTGACTGAAAACCATTTCATGTACTTTGCAAAGCGTTTTGTAAGGTGACTGGGAAGCTACTGACAGGGACACCAGCGATAGTCCAATCAAGTACATTGTTCCTAAGAATCATCATTAACCCAGACAGTTAATTCTCAGTCATGGTGCATTTTCAAGAAAGAGTGACAACCATAGTAGAAAAAAAACAATAAAAGGAGCAGGGTTTAACGTTGTAACTATAATAACGGATAGTCCTAATTGACTTATGGATATTCAGTGTGGTAAATTAGAGTTATATTACGCAAAACTGACTCCTGTGAGCATTACCCATGTTATAACATTTATCAAAAAAGATAACAGGAGCTGAATTTGGTTTCATTTACACATGTAACCTTTTATTATTAGTCTTTTTACATCTCTAAAGCTCAAAATGCTCTGTGCCACCTTGTGATGTCATGAAGCGGTAGTTTTCGAGTTAACAGCTTTGTTTTGCTGAAATTATCCAAATGATTCCAGTGAAAGCGTATGGAGTTTAAAAACACAGCGGAGCACTTCCTGTATTCCCACATGACATCACAAAGTAGAACAGAGTGTTTCCTGTTTCTGAGAAGAACTAAATATGCAGGGTTTGTGTGTTAAACATGTGAATGAAACAAAACAGGTTTTTGATGAGGAAACATTATGACAAAAATCTGAATATATCTTAATATATGAACCCTTTAATCAAGCTCTTTACCTGAAGTCTCCTGAAAAGTCGCAAAGAAGCCGTCGAAGTTCTTGTAGCCGTCGGACACAAAGAGGACGTGCAGACTGTTGCCAGTGCTGTGAATGGGTGGGGGCCTGTTGTTGCCACAGAATCGAGCAATCACACGAGAGCGTATGCTGTCCCCATCTCGAACCTCGATGTAGTCGTAATGACAGGAATGATGGAACTCCATGCTCACCATCATAAACCTTGGGCACAGAAAGTAGATGATGCTGGCAAAATCAATACATAAATAAATAGGAAAGTGTCTAGTTGCCATCTTGTGGTTCTTCTACCTCTATTGTGCCGTCATAAAAATTGACAAATAATAATATATTGTGAATTAAATATTAATTGCATAAGGTTAAAACAATGGTTGTTTTGTCTTGGTGGACATGATTAAGCAGGGTTATACCATGGACTGTATATATAAATGGACATAAATAACCCACTAGCCGCTGCGTTCCAAATAGGAAGTGAGCATGGGGGGCACGTTCAGCCCTTTCGACTCTGGCTCCATTTGACTTTTCATTGAAAAATTGTCAACCCCCTCTGTAACTGCTGCAGTAAGATCCTGGTGTTTTATTTCACTATTTTATCCATTAATAAAATCTTATTCTTAATAGGGAACTCGGCTCCAAATTTGCCCCTATAATTGCTAGCTCAGTGAGCCTCATTTGACTGGAGACAAATGCTACAGGTGATGTCGCACTCCCTTAATCCACTTCTGTATACAGTAAAAGGTACAAGTGAAACAGTCATTTTCAACAATAGTGTATTTGTCTGGTTAGGTCCTACAGCTAAACATGGTTTTGATAAGAGTTAAGGTTTGGTTGCAGGACATGGTTAGGTTACTTTACAGGTTGGCAGTAAAAAAGTACACATTTTCTTTTTTGCTAAAACAAGAATTTATAAAAAGGATCATTTGGTTCTGTTTCATAGCAACAAAAACCTGGAACCGTTCAATATCACATGTTTTTCCATCTAGGACAACAAACGGAAAAATAACAATAACAGAGAGTCAGCAGCCCATGGACAGTTCTGTGCAAATTATTGTTCAAAAGAGTAAGCATGGCACTGTGTTACTGGCTGCTGGGAGGCTGCTGGCAGGGTGGGTTTACTATATACTGCCAACAGCTCTATGTTAACATGTAATGATGTTAGTACGTAAACACGCTCTACCACAGAACACCCCTCTAGACCACAGCTGCCCGGCTCTGCTTTGTAACTGCTTTGTAAATGGTTTATAATTTGTTGCCTTTAAAGGTGCCGTGACATATTGGAACTTAATGCGCTCAGCTTTGTAGCGTTGCCAAATATAACGGGGAAAAGTTGGCTTCACAGTAGTTCAGATTACAGGGTCCAACTACATGTCACATTAAATCACACAAGAAACAGATACAGACAAGTAAAATGTTTTACTTTATAAATAATAGAAGGGTGAACCACTGATAATACTAAAAACACAATATGCAAAAATAGCTAAAAAATACTGGAAGTTTGACAGCAAAGATATTTACAACACAATTACAAAAACACATTTTGGTTAGTTATAATATCATCTCACAGATAGTTCAAACACTTTCTAGGAAAAAAATAAAAATAAAATAAAGCATGACAGAGTTTTATAAATCTTTAGTTGGAATAATGACCAGTCAATATAACAAGATCTATGAATAGTCCTAATTCATATATGGAAATCCACAATTCACAGAGTAAATGTCAAGCTTTTTAGATTGTATTTTTAAACTGTATTGTAAATTATACATTTCATCTAAAATGTGGAGACACTTTTATGGCTTTTTTTATTTTTTTTTAAGAATAACTGTTTATTGTATTGTTACTGTGTTTGTTTTTATAATGGAGTCTGGAATAAAGATTAATTGAACTGAATATAATAGAGACAGTTTAAGATATTTATATTTTGCGTGGATGGTTTAAAAATACATTATAGTAAATTGTAAATACTCATAATGGAATATTTACTTGTTTATGTTGTGGATGTTTGGAACTATATTGGACATTTTGTTTTACTTTTATTTATTTGTCACATTAAAGAAAATGGCACTTTCCAAATCAAACATTGTTTAATGCAGTTTTCCAGTGTTATGTTTTGTTTATGCCAAAGTAAAGCCTTCCTTACATACACGTGCTTTCAATCACTGCACCCTGCTGTTTAGACGCAGATGCCACTGAGATACTAGAACAATAAATGACACACAGACGGCTCAGGCATGTGACATTAAATACGAAAGAAATTAAGCTATGGCCGGTGCCCAAATGGCATTTCTGTTTCATTCATGACAAAACCCAAGGCAAAGGAAGTGGAGAATGCTGTTCTAATTATGCTCATTGAAATACAGGGAAGCCAATTAATACCTGTCAAATGTTTAAATTGTCTCTCACAGGTTCGATCATTTATTTGACAAAAAATCAGCTAAGATCATTATATTTAAGATTTTACTGCACTTTTACAATTACATTCCCAGTTTCCTTCCTGATTGGAAATGAGATTCATATTTGACAAATAAAAATGGAAAAAAAAACACCTTTATTTTATTGAAAGTTTGAAGTATCACAAAAATGTGTTTCTTGTGCAAATTGTGACAAACATTTGGATAGAATTCTCTCTAGTGAGATGTCATTAATATGTTTTAGAACTTTCAACAAATTTTCAACAAATTTTTCATCTTTTCTTCACAAATTGCTTCTTGTTGTAAAACTAAAATTAAGCAAAAATGTGAGAATCATCAAAACCTGAAAAAAATATGTGAGCTTTTAGCCAAGTGAGAACGTTATCCCTGGAGTTGTGTTTTGTTTCATTCACACATTTCAATAATCCTGCATTATGCCTGTCTACATGTCCAAAGCTCAAAATGCTCTGTTCCACCTTGTGATGTCATGTAGTTTTCAAGTTAACAGCTCCCTTTTACCTTTAGTTCAGTAGAGATGGGCAAATCCAGGTCTGAAATGATCCATATGATTCTAGTGAAGGTGTATGAAGCTCAAAAACACAGTGGAGCACTTCCTGTATTACAGCATGACATCACAAAGTGGAACAGAGTGTTTTATATTTGAGAACTTAGCTAAATAAGCAGGATTTGTGCATTAAACATGTGTGAATGAAACAAAACACAACTCCAGGTATGTTTTTGATGAAGAAACATTATGACACAGATTTAAAAAATAGTGTAATATGGAACCTCTAACGTTTTAATCACAGACACTCTTTCCTCATTAATTTATGAGCGCACAAGTAATATAATTGCTTGATTTAGATTAGAGAGGCAGACAGATATTGCAAGGACGACATAAACTTTTAACTGCCGTGCTAAATCTATAGGAAAAAGGCATGTTGAACCTATAAAAATCTGTATTGTGTTGTGTGCACATGCCTCAAAATTACTGCTAAAACAATAACTGTTTTGGCATGTGAAGTGTTGTAAAAGTAATGGAGAAAATGAGCAGCTGAAATATTGACGTACTGAAAGGCCATACTGTTGTGGTTACAGAAGGTTTTTTTTTTGCTGCAAAATTAGGCATGACATAGTTTGTGCAAAAATGTCGGGACAAAGTGGAAATTAGTGTGAAGCGTGCCAGAATCGCTATTACAGATGGACGTTAAAGATCTCAGTACGGAGCATTTGAATCCAGATGAGGCTGTAGCAATGGCCAGATTCAAACATGATCGTGTCTTAAAAGGTACAGCTCTGTTTTATCTCTGCAAACTATAATATGCATTGGATCTTTCAACAATGTCATTCTTTTCTCCTGAATTCTCTATTTTTTGTTACATTTTTGAGCTTCAAAAGTCTGCTGAAAAGTGGGACCGGATAGTGAACATGTCAGCCAACTCATCCGTATAAATATAAGATCTTGTGAGATGAAATTGCCACAAGATGGTGCACACATGAGAAAAATTATCTTTTGAGATTGTTTCCCCATTTTTTTTTTTTTTTTTTTACAAATGGTTCATGTTGCTTAGTTACAAAAAATGTGATACCAAAATTGTGAACTGGATCACACAAATGTAGCTACACCAAAAATGGTATTTGTTATTGTCTCGCTCTCACAGACTGAATCATGTGAGGTATTTCATCTCATGGAAATTGTGACTCGCCCATCCCTGACATTTATAAAAAGAAAAAAACAGTTTCTTTTGATTAAAAACAATGCCTACGCCTTTAACGTGAGGGAAGTGAAAACATAATGAGCAATCCAATCTATTTCATCTGTTAAAAAGTGAAATATTCCCTGACGTTAACAGTGAGTTTTTTCCATTTAAGACGCATATTCTTTTTATGTGTGTCAGAGATTTACCTGAGTTCTACGGTGAAGGGACGGTCCACCTGGATGGTCCACTCACAGCGGGCATTGTTGGGGTAACTCTCCAGCACCAAATGGCCTTGTTTTTTCCGGATCACTCCCCCACACTCTGAAATACCCACAAAGATGCATTTCATCATGGAAAGTTGTGTATTTAATTACAACATAACCATCATCTTGAAGACGCAAATCCTACTGTTATGGTTTCCATTATAACCAACAGCAATTAAAGTTAAGTTCCACCGCTGTGAAATATTTTCCTCAAAGTCAGACAATAGACACACAATAGACAAAGGGCTGTTAAAGTAATTCATTTTCAGCGTCTTGAGTTTTTAATTAAATGGATCTTTGCAGTTCCTTCAGGGAAAGTTAAATGCATAATAAGAAAGTGTAAGTACTGACTGTCCAAATGGTATGCTTTCAATGTTATTATTACATTTTTCAATGCATATAGAGTCTTGTTATTCAGTTTTGTATGGAAAAGCTGCAAGGCAAATGGCATTCTTCCAAAGTCGCATCAGAGACAGTCAGAGAAATCAGAATGAAGGACACATTGTGCATACGACCTTAAAGAATACATAAAAAGGATTACAGAAACTCAATGCAAAGTGAATTAAGGCTACAAAGACATGTTTCAAGTAAATAGGACGTACTCATGCAGTCTCCTCCAGACCAGCCCGGGCGGCACTCTGCACAGTATCGACCATTGATGAAAAAGTCATCCCTGGATCCCCAAGTCCCATTGTTACAGCGCTTACAGTTCTCAAATATACTGCAACCTGCAACAGAAAAGAAGGGGAGAAGGCACTTAAAACTTTATAGATTTCTTCTTTATTGTTGCTTCTTCACCAAAGACATACCTAGATTTGTGTTTTGTTTAATATGCACAACTTTAACTCACAAATGCTGCATATTTAGGCTAAATTCTCAAACAGAAAACACCCTGTGATGTGTGTGGTAATACAGAAAGTGGTCCACTTTAAAGGGACAGTTCAGAATTTTGGACATAGGGCCTCATTTCCTAGTGAGCCAAAGTGTTGGAGATGTGTGGAGACACTTTTTAAAAAACCATCCAGTCTTTGTATTTGAAGAGGTTACTCGTGCTAGGCTAGTGCATGTTGATGGACATAGTTGACACTAAAAACAATCTTACTCACTCCACAGTGCAACCAAAGCAAATCTTTTATTACGCCAGATTATCAATGTGAATGTCTGTGTTGATAGAATAATGTTTGAAATAAAACTAACCTTGCATCACATGAATCATCGCATGTTGAGGGACTATTTTCTCATATATCAGTCCGCCGCTGCCAAGCTTTCTGTCAGGAAGTACAACTCACTGCTGCTGCTCAGACATAAATAAATAAATCCTTCAAACGCAAGGTTGGTTTTACTTCTAAAATTATTCTATCGACACAGACATTCACATTGACAGTCTGACGTTATAATTGTTTTGCCTCGGGTGCACTGGAAAGACTGTTTTTAGTGGCAGGACAACTATGGCCGTTGACATGCGCTAGCCTAGCACCAACGACCGCTCCAAATACAAGGACTGGATGGAATTAAAAAAAAAAAGTGTCTCTACATGTCTCCAACACTCTGGCTCACTAAGAAATGAGGCCTTTTGCACACAGAACATCAAAAGGAAAGAAATAGACCTTTTAAAAGAAAATGAAACCACACAATTGCCTCTTTGTCTAGTTAAATGAAAGCCTGTTGAGTTTCAGTCCTTTATTTAGAGCCCCACATTATTGACACTGACTACGCTAACTACGTAAACAGTGAGTTGCGTGTGCCAGATTAGTGACCAAACCAAAGTGAAATTAAATTAGGCCTAGTTGCATGTCAGTTAGTGCACTGTTACTATTCTGGAGTTCATTGTTCTTGCAGTATCCTGGGAACAGTAATCCAATCCAATATTATACTAAACCGGGCAGATGGCAGAAATTGATGCCCATTAACCAGAAGGTTTGTGTTTGGAAACCTGCTTCTGGCACTTATCTTGTTTTTGTGTTATTTGCGGTCTGGGTGATGGTTGTGATCATCAGAGTGCAGTTAACAGATTTAAGTATCTGAGAGCCATTTTGAAAAAGGTTAAAGAGTCCATATCACACTATTTTCTAATCTATGTTAACAGAGCTTTGGCAGAGCATTTTGAGCATTGGAAATGTACAGACTAGTAATAAAGGGCTAATCAAATATGTGTGAATGAAACAAAACATGACTCCAGTAACATTTTTGAGGATGTAACTGCATTTTAATATTGCTCAAGCTCACAAGAGTCAATTCTGTGTATACTGCTAAACTAAACTAAAATCTAGCCAAGTTAAGATTGCTTGAATTAAGAAAGTTTTATCGTGATGAGCAAATTTCACTTGACAAGTAAAATGATCTGCCAATGGAACAAGACATTATGTACTTAAAATATGAAACTACATCTTGCTACGCTTAAGATAAGAACAATAACAAGTCTTTGCACTTAAAATAAGAAACAAAATCTAATGTGGTTTGAATTAAGAAAAACACACTAGTTCCATTGGTAGATCATTTTATTTGGCACATTGAATCTACTCAAATAGTCAAATGTTAAGTCATTTTAACTTTCGCAGAATTTGTTTTTGCCCTTTTTATTGTCTTTCGCAATACCAGCGTGACACAGATAGGAGGAAAACACATTGCTAAACTTTTCCCTATAAAGCATATTTTGGCTGCTTCTTGTCCACCAAAACAACTATGATTACAGGTATGTCTTTTAACAATTGAGCCCAAACTGATAATTTATGGTCATACACAAGGTTTTAACTTCACTTTTTTGTTCAGAAAACTTGTAGAAAGGTGTCCATCTAATTCTGAACAGCTGCTTTTCTCCCTATAAAGAAAATGTGAAACCATGAGCATGGGGAAAACATAGGTGCACAGCATGCTAATCATAAAGCAGGTTTTGCATGTCTGGAGTATGACACGTGTTACAGTTAGCTTCCCCAGGTGCTAGTGTCCTCTCACAGAATTAAAACACATGTCTCATATACGAAGACATGCCTATAAGTGCTGGGAAGTAACTGAATACATGCACTGAGAACATGTATACTGAATTCTAATTTTGAGCTGTTTTAATCCAGTGTGTTTTTACTCTATTATTTAAGTACAACTATTCAGAATACAGTTCTCTGATTGGATCAAGTATCAGAATACGTCATCTTCATTTGGGTATTCAGTATTCTGTAATTAAATACATGTCGAAGTATTCTTCCCATCTCTGCCTAAAAGTACGATTAGGATCAGCAGCATGGACCCTCTGTGGAGAAGTTTGGGTGCTGTTGCTGCAAAGTTTGTAAAGTTTGGATGGAGATCTGATCACGTGGACGTCACTGTGGTCACCAACTGCAGTAATATACACTGCAAAAAGTAATATCTGAGTAAGTTCCACTTACTGAAATTAAGATGATTTAACTTGATTTGAGTAGATTTCACTTGAAAAGTTAATTAATCATTGCATTTATATAGCTCTTTTCATGACACCCAGAGCGCTTTACAGTTCATTATTCATTCCCTCCACACTCGGTGGTGGTAAACTGCTATTGTAGCCACAGCTGCCCTGGGGCAGAGCGACTGAAGCGGGGCTGCCAATCTGCACCATCGGCCCCTCCGACCACCACCATCACTCACACACACACCACTTTCATACTAGGCAATGTGGGTGAAGTGTCTTGCCTATGAACACAACAACAGTTTTTCTGCTACTGGCGTCTTCCTGTGGCAACTGGAATTCCCAATGGTTTTCCATCCAAGTACTAACCAGGCCCGGCCCTGCTGAGCTTCTGAGATCTGACGGGATCAGGCTCTGACAAGCTGGTAGTGAAAATATGTACTTTTAAGGTTTTTTTTTTTTTTTTTTTTTTTTTTTAATCAATTAAAACAACATACGATTTTGTAACTAGGTGTATTTTTCTGTTTTGAAGTACAAAAATACTTGTTCCACTGGTAGATTATTTGAATTGTCATGTAAAATGTACTCAAATCAATATAACATTTTCTTTTTTTTTTTTTTTTTTAATTAAAGTCATTTTGCTTAAAAGGGAAGATGGCTGCCACCGGTAATTTGAACATGTTAAGAGTTTAGTTTTTGCAGTATGGTACAAAACACACTACAGTGCAGGTGAATTCAGCTAAAACTTAAAATAAAAGCAACGGTGGTGACTTGATTCTTTATTTTTATCAGTCCACCATAAAGAATCAAGGCCATAAAACAGGTAGTTTACTGAAATGGCTTATCTCGTGTGAATGTACATAAACAACGTGGGGTAATTTCAATTTTATAGACATCCCTAGCTAAAACTAATCCCATATGAATAGAGCTTAAAAATTGCATTGACAAATCAAGTTATCCTGATGTGATAATGTATCCTGACAAGTTTCAAGTATCTGGAAATCCAACCATGAAGCCATAGGGGAAAACAAATGAGCTCAACCCCATAACGCAACTGCGATTTTCAGATTTTTTGTACATAGCTCCTCGTGCTACAAGGAAACAGCTGTGCAGTGAAAAACTAGCAAGGAAAGTGAAGTTAAATGGCATTAAAGGAATGCGCAGCACCTTATGGCAACAATTTACTGTAGTACTTTCCAGACTTTTTGGATTTTATTAAAGCTTTAATTGTATAGGAGAGCATAGTGTTATTTGCCCATAGGTACTGGATGGCATAAAGCCTGGTGGGGCAAGCACTTTGTTTATGAGGTAGAAATAGTCAGTAAAGTTTAAAGGTAATTTGAAGAAAAGGTTAGATAATCAAGCTAATTAGCGCTGGAATTTGTCCCATGATGCTCAGCACTACTGCATTAAAAGAGTTTGGTTTGTAAAGGTGTGATGCACTGGTCTTTTGTCCACCAAAGTAGGCAGTTCTTAACAAATCCCTGGCAACTAAATATGCAACAAATCAAACATGCTCATACCTTGACTTTGCACAACTAATAAAAAATAAAATTTATGTAGTAAAGAAATGGTTTGTCACGATGCAGGGACAATATATCAAAGTGTACAAGATTAAAGTCAAAACCTGCCACAGGTTTAAAGCTCTGGCAACATATGGTCCTCTGTTGCTATAGCAATAAAGCAATTCAAATCAAAATATTATATCTTTTAAATGGGGAAGTCGGGATTCCCATAATTCTCTGCATTTAGTCCGGGGGGCAGGGCTTGGCTTAGCAATCAAAGCTAACTGACTGCTGCTGCTGCTGTATTTTCCAAGGAAAGGGTTCATTTCATAATCAGCAGATGTAATTACAGCAAACATTAAAGATCCAGAGACATTCCTACACCTAACTCTGCTCCTAACCTGAACCTGATTGTGAATAAATGTATTGTCAAAAGTGTTTGGAACATAACCACAAACACAAAGTGGTTGTTGTTTGGCCTAACTGTGTTTGAGGGAAGAAAAGTACTACCCTGACACATCAATGCAAAGTAAAAGACAATCTGGATGTGTAATTTTAGGTCTAATTTAAGCTTTGTCCTGTCAAAACGTCAGTTTTTTAGACATGGCAGCAGCGGTGAATAGGAAAACACTGTCTAAATGTGGGTTGCCATGGTTGCAACAGAACGTTATGCCCCACCCACAGGCGAAGTGCCAAGCTTTGAGGGAGTCCCGGGGAAGTCCTTCAAGTCAGGAAGGAATGATGTGCCTGAAAGCCATAAACAGCACCAGTTTAGCAAGTTATTTTTAATTTAAGAAATGGACAACTTATGTGGAAATGAGCTGAGAGACACAAGCAGGAGTCCATTGACATAGGAGTGTTAAAGCAAATCTTTTCCCCTCTAGCAAGGGGTAGCACCCAAAGACAGTATAGAGAAGTGGGCTAAGGGAGTGAGACATCACCCATAGCGTTCGGCTGCAGTCAAATGAAGCTCACGAGGCTAGCAGTTATAGCTGAGTTTAATATTAGGAACAGGAATTCATTCACTAACAAAATAGTGAAATAAAACACCAGGATTCTGTAGAGTGGGTTAATATGAACATTTTAAGACCGAAATGACAAGGCTCATTGCACCAGTTATGGAGAGAGGGGTTACCATTAGTCAGTGTAAAGTGAATTGGAGCCAAAGTCACCCCAGGCTCACTTCCTGTTTAGAACATGGCGGGTAGCAGGTTAGCTATGTTTATTATAAATACAGTCTATGTTAGTACCACAGCATACAGAGCTAAATCATGTGAAAGAGAATTTTAATACTCAAAATAAGACAGTTTCAAGCTGAAAATAGAGACATGTTATTTTTAAATCTTAGTTATAGCGTGAAAGTGGTAGTGGTCATTTAGTGCTGCAGTACCTGGATGAATGATACAGGGGTCACATTCGTTGATGGCGTTGCGACAGCAGGGCACGGCGTAGCCCACCTGAGTCCCCTGCAGAGGACACTTACAGCGGATCACATCGTATTCACAGCAGCCTCTGCACATCACACTCCACTCAGGCCCGGGGCAGTGGTTGTACAAGTGCCTGTAATCTGAGAACACAAACATATGGAGAATTAGCATCAATCAGCCATCAGCCTAAGGTAACTTTATGTTGAAAAAAAAAGTTTGACAGTGGGGGATAGGTGGCCCAGGCTTCGTTGATTTGTTTATTTGGTCTCATTCTGGGTGCTTCTAAAGGTACTTTTTTGTGTAATTGCAATTAGGGAACATACCATGGTAACTAATCACCAAAAATGACCACATGGAAGCACATTTGGAACAAAAAAAGGCAAAACTTTAAATAATTGCAGAATTAAAGCAAGTTAATTTTCTAAAATAGTTTTCATTGTTTTGCTCCACAATTCAGGAGGAAGGATCTGTGTCATGTCAAAGATTATACCAACAAAACTGAAAAGAACGTCAACAAATGAAACTAAACAACTAACAGAGATGGTTACATTAATGTACTAACAAGAATTTTTACGATACAATAAAAGTTATTTTGCAAACCAAGAATTTTGCATTGGCCAGAGGAAGTCTCTGAGCTGCTCTCTCTGTTGCTCCAAATTGCAGGTACCAACTACTGCACGTCATAAAATAGCTTAGCAAATGATCTGTAAGAATGCCCTTTAAAAACATTCGACCCAGCACAGGCTTTAACTAATTAAACAATCTTGTTTTGTTTCTTGACTTTATATTTGGGAATATAATGAGTCACGGGCACTTGAGCCTGGGATGTGATGTAACAGAGTTTAACAGCTTAACCAGACAAATGAAAATGGTTTCTTGGCAGATGTGGATGGAGAATGACCAGGAGCGTCAACTCAAACTTCGCTCAGTTTTGCTAACAAAGCACTTTTATGCATACTTTTGAATTCAGCTTTAGATCTCCCAATCAACCTTTAACCCATATCAGAGTGGGAAAAGTCATACTCAGACGGGCCTGGAATGTAATGAAGTTCAATTATTTAGTAACATTACTTAAAGGGCCCATATTCCCATATTATGCTATTTTCTGATCTGTTATAAAGTTGTTTCTTCATGACGTTCCCCTTGTGTTTTGTTTCATTCACACATGTTTAACACTCAGACCCTGCATATTTAGGCTGAGTTCTTCTCTCAAACAGAAAACACTCCATTTTAAACTCCATACACCTTCACTAGAATCAATTGGACAATTTTAGCCCTGGAATTTCCAATCTCTCCTGAACAAAAGGTAAAAAGGTCATTTTTCACTTGAAAACTACCACTTAATGACATCACAAGGTGGAGTATTTTGAGATGCAGAGATTTGCAGACAGAAGGATTACTCAAAGATGTGTAAATTAAACAAAACACTGGGGTGGCCATCAACACACAAACTTCAGATTCATTCAAGTTACTTATAACACTAAGTAAGGGTCTGTCTAATGCTTTTCTTCATAGAGAAGTTAATGTTGGAATATTTCACAGTCTGCTATTAACCATCTCCAGAAAAGTTACACAGTGTACCTTTAATGTTGTTAAACCTTCCCATCTTCATGGAGATCAAACCAGACCAAGTTACAGGTCAGATCTGTAGAGAGGCGACCCCGCTCACACTCAGAATGCCTGTACGATATATTGTGATGGTCCACGATATTATTACGAAACCTTTGGCGAAACAATATCATGACATTTCAGTTATTGTTACATCCCTAGTACATATTGAAGGAAAAAACAATATTGAAGAAAAAGTATCACATGAAAAATTATGCTTTTTTTCATGTGATACTTTTTATTTAAGTCTATTTTGAGTAAAAGTATTAAAGTACCTGTTTAAAAATGTACTAAAAGAGTAAAAAGGAAAAGTATTTTGTGCAGATTTTGACATCTAATAAAGCTTCAAATGGAGTGATTTTAATAAAGATTTGTGTACAACAACTACAACTGAATCTATATACCGTATATTCTTTCCTATCTGTTTTTCTTTGTATATTTTTTTTTATTTTCTTTAACTGTTTTGTCTGATTGCTGGGTTTCAGATGACACCACATTGTTCTATAGTTCAGTATTATTTAATGCAGATGGGGTCAGATAAAATTAATATTGTTAAAATGCCAATTTTCCTGGTAATGCAGTTAGTTCTTGGGTCTAGTCAATTAGAGAAATGACCAGGTTCAGCTTCTGTTACATTATATTTTAGATATTTCAGAATAAATGTCCCGCTGCTGCAAGAGACACATCGATATCATCAAGGACACCGCCCACCCAACACACAAACTGTTCTCCCTCCTACCATCCGGAAAACGCAGTGCAACACTACCAGACTATGCAACAGCTTCTTCCCACAGGCATCAGGCTAATCATCGCTCTTAATATAATCACATGAACACGCTTTTAACTGCACATTGGAGTTTTTGATGTAATCGCAGTTTCGATCGCCCTGTGTAATTTTGTTACATGGTGGAATTGACAATAAAGTTCACTTTGACTTTGACTTTGGATGTACTGTGGTGGAAAATGTTTACTTTGTTTTCTGTTGGGATCTATTTAAGCTAAAGAATGTATTTTATGGGTTTAGATACTGTTGATGTTAAGACGTTTGTCAACTGTATAAGAGCCTGTTTTTTGTTTTGTTACCATGGATCAGATTAGGGAGAGACAGACCTTGCGTGAGGGACAGATAGGTTTCGTTTTCATTTTCTCTGTAATTGTGCACAATTGCTTTCATAAATCCAGACTCTTTGATTGAAGACAACTTCTCTCCAGTTTTTATTCTTCTCAGATTTAAAAATCCACAACAGTACTCAATAGGAAAATGGCTCTTGCCCCCCATCTGGGAGTATGACATCAGTGATATCACCACATTCAAGAATCTGAACACCACCCATTCTAAACACTAATGCTTCCGTACATTATTCATCCAGTCTGGCCTTCACCAATCACACAATGAAACAAACAAATGGATACAAGCTATTTAGCCCAAGGACACAAAAAAAGTGGCGTGTCTGTGGCTTAGACTGAATTTCTGTTATTTGGGTTACCGGGCAACCTCAGTTACTCACAGCTTCTGGCATTTCCAAGCAGACGCAAATGATAAGACTCTTCCCCGGGGAACTTCAATGATTTTATATTTTTTGCTAAATGCATGACACAGATCTTCAATTGATACTTTGCAGTGACACACGCTGAGGGTATTCTACATGTATGTCTATGGCGTAATGTTTATCAGTTACCATGGTGACACAATGTACATATTAACGAGTCTGTGATCAATACAAGCGTTCACGGTACTGTTTTCAACACAAATGAGTGATGACTAACTGTAAAACTGTTAATGCTAGCTAGCTCGAGGTGGTAATTTTATGCGTGAGAGATTTGTTTAACAGCACGACTTAGCTCACCAGTCGTAGTTCCAGCTAAGTCAGTTCTTTATGGTCAGATTGTGTTAAAATAAAGCTCAGATTTTAAGAGAGCTTCAGACAAAGCAGAGCCTACAGTTAGCATCATACCCACTTTCAAATCTCAGAGTGCAGAGTTGATAAAATCAGCTTTAAATGGCATCTAAAAATGACGTCCTGGAGGCTGTTTGCAGAGGGGAGGAGCCTGGTTATTGTATGAATGCTTTTGTGATTTGCTGTGGACTTGACCTTACACACTAATGATATCATAAATTGTGACTCACTTGTGCAGCTTCAATTCAACACTTTTCTTAAAGAGTGTGGACAGAAAGAGCATTAATCAATAATTGTTTTGTTATGTCACTGTGTCAATACTGGAGTGCTTTGAGGACAAGGGTAAGGCAGCAGTTTTATGGGACATTTTATATTTACTGTTGTGATCCCAGCTGAAGGTGCGCTGACATGTTCAATGGGGCAACTACATGTCAATACATTTAACATTTGTCAAATGGATTTAATACTATGGTTCTGTGAAGAGGAGAGTGGATCAAATAAGGTTACACATGTTATTGAAGGCCAGAGGTGAGTACAGCAGCCCAAAATTGCACTTAAAGGGCCTATAGTATTTTCTGATTTGTTAAAATGTTGTTTCCTTATCATAAACATGCCTGGAGTTGTGTTTTGTTTTATTCACACATGTTTAACACGCAAACCCTGTATATTTTATATGTAGAGTTCTTCTCTCAAACAGAAACGCTCTGTTCCACCTTGTGATGTCATAGGGGAATACAAAAAGTGCTCCACTGTGTTTTTAAACTCCATACACCTTCACTAGAATCATTTAGATAATTTCAGCGCTGGAATTGACCATCTCTACTAAACAAACAGGTAAAAGGTAGCTGTTAACTTGTAAACTAACACTTCATGACATCACAAGGTGGAGCATTTGAGCTGTGGAGATGTAATAATAATAATAATAATAATAATAATAATAATAATAATAATAATAATAATAAAGAATTACTCAAACACGTGAATGAAAACAACTCCAGGTATGTTTCTGAGGATGTTTTTAAAGCTCACAAAAGTCAAGTTTGTGTTACACATACAGGATTTTAAAGGAAGAGTAAAGCTACTTCAAAACAATACTACTCAAGTAGAAGTAGTGGTCCATTTAATTATTAGTTTTTGGGGAAGCTATTCAAGGAAGAGTAACTGTCTGGGTGTAACATCCGGTTTATCATTTTAAGTCTGTTTAATTTGAAGGACACAACATTAAATAATGCACATCTGGTACTCAAAAGTCATACCAGAAATGAGAAAAACTAAAAGAAAATGTCTCCAAAAAAGTTACACAAGTAAATGTAAATGAGTAAATGTAACTACCTGCATTTGCTAAAGGGAATTCATTACTCAAATTTTCTCACTGAGTCATTCAACTTGTACTTTTTAGTAATACTATGCATTTTGTAAGCCTTCTTCTATAATATTGTTGAAGTATTTCCAGTATTTGAAGTAACAACACATCTACTACAATACAGTACAGTGCTTTACCCATTTCTCCCCATCCCTCACATTGCTTCATGTCTTAACTGCTTTAACCTCAAACAGTTACGCAATGGGGCACTCGGCAGCACATGCCAAGTCGCCCGGGGGAACGCTTAAGTTTGATTTAATATGGGCATCTTTTACATGTCTTTGTTTATTTATGTTTTCATTGGGTTTTCTGACTTCAAAGTTTCTGTTTAGACTGTCATTTTTGTGGACGGCCTTGCAACATCCGCAGAATCACAGCTGAAAAACCACAGATGTCTGAGGTATGGTGTGACGCTTGCTTTTGTTTTATAAGAGTCGATGCTGGATTGGATCAGGCAATGAACTGCAGAGAAATAAACAAAAAGTTACAAAGGTAGGAATAACATTATCATTACTAATACCAAAAACTATTCTACAAAAACATTGATGTAACCAGCCAGACAGACACACTGACTCCTCTAATCTATTTATTAATCAAAAGGAATAGTTCTCCTGGACAACAGTCATAACAATGAAAATGGGTGGGCATTATTACTGTGCAAAACCTTCAATAAAAAAAAAAAAAGAAAATGGGGGGATTTGCCAACACTTTCTTTGAATTGGTTGTACTTCCAATAATAATATTTATTTATCACAATGTAAGTGCTCTGGTTTCCACCCATCAAAAAGTCAAAAGCAGTCGACCCCTTAGCTTGGTACTTCTGACCAAAGTTCTGTTTAAGGTTTGAAGAAAGGTCTGTGACGATAATTAATGTATTTACAACCTTATAATTCAATACATGAACAATGCAACATTTGTTTTAATTTATTGCATGAACTTTCTTTGCAGAAGCTGAGATTTTTGTGTCATTTTTTCATAGGATTTGAGCTTTTTTTCCCAGCATTTTTTCATAGGATTTGAGCAATAAGATTTGAGCAATAGAAAGATGAATAAGTACTACTACTACCACAGTAGTTTATATACAACCTGAAGGGAGGAGCTAACTACACGAAATCTACTAAATAATTGTTAGGGGGCTGAACAATTATGCTACTATGCAGTTCAATAGACCTCGATAACAAACTGTAAACAAGTAGGCGTGTTAGTTTCTGAGTAGTTTCAGTATTGTTAGCTCCTCCGTTCAGGCAGATATAAGGCAGTGTCCAGCAATCTGACCAGAATTGAAGAAGCAGCTTCAGCACCTCGCCTAAACTTATAGCTATTGAGGAAACTTTATTATAGATTGTAGCGCTGCAGGTTGGAGCAAATAAAGCAGGTATTTCAGAATGAGAAGGCATGTGTTTCAATTCAGGCTATGTTAGTATAATTATCTTCAAGAAGCATATGTTATTCATGGCAGATGATTTCTTTGTGGTGCTTCGTGTGTGAGAGACGTTATAAGCTGATCTCATACAAGCACCACACAAGATGTTTATGACATCAAGAATAAATTACAGACTAAACACATTGCCATCAACTTTGATATACAAGTTAAGCCTTGTGTTCTGCATGAAAGTTATAGGTAAGGAACAGTATAGGACTAAGAACACGGAAATTCTAGTATTATTATGTTTTAGAATTGTATTTTTTCTTTATTAGAAGCTACTGTATGTTCTTAGCTAGTGTACATGTGCATTAAAGGTCCTGTAGTAAAGTGCAAAAAACTTGAGTTGTGTTTTGTTTCAGTCTGTCTACATCTCCAAAGCTCTGTTCCATCTTGTGATGTCATCAAGCAATAAATTTCACTTAGTTAACTTTTTTTTTTTTTTGACCACATAATATTACAAGGTGAAACAAGGGTGTTTTCAGTTCGAGAGAAGAATAAAATATGAGAGAATATGCAGGGTTTGTGCATTAAATTTACGTGAATGAAACAAAACGCAACTCCAGGTACATTTGTGATGAGGAAACATTAGACCCTAGATCAGAAGATAGTGAAATATGGGACCTTTAAACCATATTACTGGAAGCAGCTCACAAAGGCGTACTGTACTTATAATTTAGATACCTCTTTTGTCATAAAATTGTGAAGAAAGTTTATTGCTAAAAGGGATACTTTAGATTTTTTTTAAATAATGAAGAAAATTACCGCCACATCATAAATTGTAATGTTTGTAGTTTATGCGATAAGTAACATTTCCATCCTCACGGTTTTAATAAAGAAGTAAAAGGGTGTTTAATTTTTGTGAGGTGATAAGTAGGTGTGGAGAATATAACCAATATGTTTTGGCTGAAGTTAAATCACCTACTGACTTATGTGTTCCAAATGACGTATTTACAACTACAGCCCGACGTTTAAAGATCACCGTGTAACTTTTCCGGAGAGGGTTCTGCCACCTGCTTTTTCACTGAGATGTTCATGATTTGCTTGTAATGGTCCATAATCTGTCATTACACTTATAGATCCTACATTTATTCAATTACAGGCATTTGTTTTGCTAAAAATGACCTTGGAACATGCATTCTAACTGTGTCTGAGTCCATTCTCCACATATTGGACCTGTAACTTCGTCTGGTTTGGTGTCACTGAAGACAAAGCAACAACATCTCCATGAAGAAAAGCACTTGACGCCCCCTCCACCGGAAAACTTACACAATGCACCTTTTACACTGTCAATATTTTAACCTAAAGCTACAGTTTGTGGAGGAAGATGTCAGGAAAGTATTGTGTTAAAACGGGTTTCACAGGGATGAAGATGTCTGACTCCCTTTTGACCGCTTTGCAGCCTCTTTCTCATTGTGCTGTATAAAGGACACTGACCGGTGAACCTGTAAAATGTGATTTATAGAGCATAAACTTAAAAGGGTCAGCAGATTTTATTGGCTGCCCTGGTAATGTCATCAAACACACAGCTCTGAGTCTCATCCTTCAGTAGAGAAGTAAGAATCGTTACTCAATACGAACAGCCTTGGAACAGAAACAGTGGCGCAAAACAAGTCTTTATTCTGCCATCACTTAGCTCTTAGATAAAGAATGTGTCTGTAGTGCGATGTAATAGGAATAATAATAAGTTGAAATTTCCATTGCATCCATTGGTTGTTTGTTTCTGCTTTTGGTCAATGCATTTGTGGCAGTTAAAAAAAAATCTGAGGCAACTATAGTTTCCAGTTTCAGTTTAAAGGTCCTATATTACTCAAAATTGACTCTTGTGAGATTTAAGCCATGTTATTGAGTTATAACCTCATCAAAATATACCTGGAGTTGTATTTAGTTTCATTCACATATGTTTGAATGACCCTTTATTATTATTACTCTATCTACATCTCCAACGCTCGAAATGCTCTGATCCACCAGTTCTCAAGTTAACAGCTACATTTTACCTTTTGTTTAGCAGAGACTGGCAATTTAGGGCTGAAATTATCCAAATGATTCTGCTTAAGATGTATGGAGTTTAAAAACACAATGGAGCACTTCCTTTATTACCAGTGTTTTTAAAAAAGAGCTTAGCCTAAATATGCAGGATTTGTGCATTAAACAGGTGTGAATGAAACAAAACACAACTCTAGGTATGTTTTTGATGAAGAAACATTATACCAGATCATAAAATAGCATAAGATGGCCCTGGAAATGTGTCTGGCAAATGCTTGTCTCTGTGGATGTTATTACGTTGCCAAAAATGTTCCACAGTACTACAGTAATACTTTGTGGGTAGATCAGGTTGGCTTATCGTAACCTTGCAATAGCAGAAAAATAAAACATTACATTTGTATGTGGTAACAGACAAGTACTGGATGTTCATTTATCTATTTTAAGATGTTCCAGCAGGTTAAAGGAAACTGAACACAATGTTTTTGTTTAGGATTTAGCTTCTCTTTTGATAAGCTATGTGATGTTTTCTTCTCCCACACTTCTACTGGAGTGCATGTCTATGTTTTGGACTCCTCTTCTGATTTATACCACACTGATCCTTTTTATGTAACTAGAGTTTGGGCTCCAGTCCCAGCTTCATTCTAGAAGAGATCTTTTAGTGCAAAACACTTCAGGGTCACAGTAATACATATCTGTGGAGTTTCCAGGTCAACATCTGCGGGCACAGAGACACTGGACAGTAACAGTTTTGTGACGGGCTTTTTACGATGGTCGGGAAGGAGTCAGAACAGGTGTGGAGCAGCCAGAGTAACCCAAAGACTGGTGAAACAAGCAGACTCTGCAAATAAAAATACTTTGCCTTTACATGCACCATTTCTGGCCACCCTCATTCATAATATGCAAATTTAACCACAGTTGTCATTATGTCGTACGTCTGTAATTATTTTAATGATGGATGCTGTTTGCCGCTGTCATAAAAGTGTTGGCAGCTGTGCAAATGGTGGTGTTTACTATGACGGCGAGGATAATGATGGAGCGTTCCGTGGGATGACATTAAACATATACATCTAGCATTTATAGGTGGTCTCTCGCCACAAAGTCAAGTCAGATTTAAAAACAATTTTTCCCTATAGCCATACAGGCTGTAAATCAATCACAGTCTTGATGTAACCTGTGTATTAATCATTACTCTTGGTTGTATTGAATATTTAGTGTTTGCTGATAATGTAACTGACACAGAAGAGATGTGAGTATTAAGTGCTGTACCAGAAACAAATTCCACCAACTTTGTTCTGTGGCTCTTAATAATAAATAAATGAATGAATGAATTATGGGTGTTTCTATTGCGCAAAAACCCAATCATTCTTTCTGTGAATAGGGGCGACTCTCCACAGATCTGAATTGTAAAGTAGTCTAGTGCTTGTATCCATTGTGATAGGTTTAATCTAAATAACACTATAGACTAAGCAATAACATTTCCATATTTCCATGGAGATAAGCAGGAGAGGGACCCTCCACTAGAAATGTTCCGCAGTGCACCTTTAACTTAGACGTTATTATAGTTTTAAATTCTTTGGCAAACTTCTCAAAATGCAACAAAAGCCTTTTAAATAACTGTCTTACCGCTGCCTTGAGCTAACGGACAGAATCAAGCCTGCCAATTTTGCCGAACACCATCAATCACGCAGTTCATTCGCACATGGCAAATAAGGATGACGTGTCTTGCCCAAATACAACACTGGAACAAACGAGTCAGAGCTGGAATTGATCTGCCAACTTTGTGGTTATAAGACATCATCATCACACAGGCCATTGGAGACCGTGCAGATATACATGGAGAGGATGCAACACAAAAAACAACAACAAACAGACTTCACTATCTTGGTATTCTTGAGTATGGTGGTTATCAGCAACCATATGTTTAGATGCATACTGTACTATAGCTTTTCAAATTGTCCTGTACGCTCTAATGGAAAGTGCCTGTAGCGGCTATCTCAAATGCATGCAGATGTGGTGGGATGCATGACTGGGGAACCTCCAAGTGTTATCGGCTTTTTCCACAGCAGATGTCATCGTATTTATCCACATCACAGTCACAACAATGGATTTTCTTATACGAGGTGTTGAATCTAACACTCAGAACTGTGCGCTAGCTCAAAAATCGTACCATCATTTTCCAGACCTATGACAATTTGGACTGGGCTGAAAATAACCCTCACCGTCACTGTCTGTGTCTTTATTGGAGAAAAATCCATCAGTCTGTCTCATCAATCTCTGACTGTGTCCAGACATAGCCTCCTGACTCAGATAGCAGCTCTCTCCTTGAACTTCAACATGGCATACAAACTTTATCTGAGCTGCACAGAGAGATAAAGACAACATTAGTGTCATTAGCTGAGTTGTTTTCCATTGCTCAAAATCTTATCACCCCAAAAACTTTTTTCAGATGTTTCAGCGTTTTTAATGGGGATCTGTTTGGTAAATATGACTAATCTTCCAAAACCTTTCCAACTCCCACTGATGAATACTGCAGTTGGGTCCTTGGGCAAGACACTTTTCCCCCAGTACTGGTGAATAGGTAACGGTTCTTTGATGTAACGAACTTTGAGTGCCTTGAATGTGGAAAAAACGCAATATAAAAATGTGACCATTTACTATTTAAATGGTCACATGGTCATTTTAATGAGTCTGTCACCAATGGCAACAATTAAAGACGGTGTATGTAACTTGTCAGGTCCGCCAAGGCAAGGCAAGTTTATTTGTATAGCACAATTTGTGCACAAAGTAATTCAAAGTGCTTTACAGAATAAGAAATGCATTAAAATCACAATTCAAACAAATCAAAACATAAATATTATCATAAAATTTTAAAATTGAGATGGGACATTAAATTAGAGAGAATTGGAGAGAAGAAAAGAGTGCGGAATGAAAAATTTAAACCTTTCAGTCATATACCACCTGTTTATTTCTATGAAGATTTAGTAACTTTATCTGGAATGTTCCATGGATGGTATGGCATTAAACTTATTTGGATCCGGCAAGCCCACATGAAGTTACAGGTCAGATCAGTGAATCCACTCATAATAAGAATGCAAAATGCCATGTCTTTCTTTTGAGTAAATAATAACACTTGTAGCTGAATAACCCCATGGATACTCACTCTGATGTTGATAATAAATACTGGCGTCTTGATGTCTGACTAATATCAGGGTAAAAGTTGTGTTCATTGAGTCACTGAGATATATTTTGGTGGCCACTCATTCTTGGGAGTAGTGTCAACCACCAGACACATCCTTGTGTATTTAACTACTCCACATAAGATATAAGATCCTGTCACTGTTGCAGAGAAAGTGTGTGGTAAAAATGTGTCTAATGAACATGCGGAGAAGATACTGTACGCTCTTCCTGTCTATCCCGCTCAGAATAAATTGTTTCCTCCTGACTAAATTACACTTACAGACCTATCATGGAAAAATGACTGTTTTTATAGCAGCTGTTGGCGCTATGTGTGTGCATGTATGTCCGCGGCAGCTGTCTGGTATTTTGAGGTTGGGGTAAATTGACTATCACAGACTGAAGGGGGGAACTCCCAAGGGGGCTTTGTGGTCACTGCACATGTGAATGAAGCCTGATCCCACCGGTCATCATGTAGATCGCTTTAAATAAACTCCCATCCGACTACCACCACCACAAACCCCATTAGTAATGATAAAGTGTAAGTGGGTCGAACCAGAACTGTGCAGAGACATTTGTTTGCATATAGCTGAAATATTGTGAATGAACTGTTGCGCTCAGGGTATGACATATAGTTTTCCAGTCCATATTTTTACAACTGTGCCAAGATTTTTCCCTGCTCCAAATATTTTTTTCACATCTTAATGTTTTGGGATTTGTTTCATTCTGTGTGTTACCCAGTAGCCCTGACAACTTGCCCCCTAAAGAGAACTGTAGCTAAACACATCAGCGGGGGAGTGCAAGCTGACAGAACAGGTCATAAAGAACACATGTTAAGATTAATGTAATTGTGCAGTGAAAACATCTCAATAGGCACTGGGTTTAAATCCAGAGCAAGTTTTAGACAGGGCTAAATCGAAACATCCGGCTTTGGTTTGCATGTGCAGGTCAACTTATTTTTGACTGATATGTTTGGCTTGTAGATTTTATTTAACAGGACAATGAGTGGGATGACTGGGAGGTGAAGAGTGGGGAGAGACATTAAAAGCCTTTATTATGCTATTTTCTCATTGTTATAATGTTGTTTCCTTATCACCAACATGCCTGGAGTTGTTCTCTGTGTTCTTCTCTCAAACAGAAAACACTTTGTTCCACCTTGTGATGTCATGTAATACAGGGTGTGCTCCATACACCTTCACTTGAATCATTTCAGCCCTGAATTGCCGATCTCTACTGAACTAAAAGTAAAATGTAACTGTTAAATTGAATACTACTGAGCTTTGGAGATATACACTGCGTTTACACTGAAACGAATCACCGTATCAGGGTATTGGAAACAATTTGCGTCCACACACGTGTTTGGATCACCTGAAACACTAGTCACATGACTAGGCTGATGTCACATCGTCATGACGTCACGAGACCACGTGGGCAGTAAAAACACGGAGCGGAGCACCATATCTGAAGTTGCCATAGTTCTATGGAAGTTGATTTCGAGGTGAGAAAGATGGCAAGTGTGAAAACAGTTTTTTTTCGTGGACACTGTTTCCCATTTGTCTATGGTTTGTTTAAACTGTTTTCCACAATAGCGTCAAATGACTGATGCCACAAACCTACCCTGGCGTATCCAGAAAATTCCATCTCCAGAGCTGTTTTCCAACAGATTAGTATGGACAAACACTGCATCCACAACAAAAACGACTCGAATATGTACTAGTGTGGACGGGGTCATAGATAGACCAATAACAAAGAGTTAATCAAACATGTGAATGAAATAACACCACTTCAGGTATGTTTTTGAGAAGGCAACAACATTCTAACATGGCTTAAACTCATAAGTATTTTGTATAATATAAGACCTGTAAGCAAAATGTTGAACCCATATAGCACAAAGAAGAGAGCATATAGTATGTATCTGGCAACAAAACTGTGAGGTCCACTCTAAACAATTTTATCTCTTAAACAAATACTGTGTTCTTTAAAAAGGCAACAGGTTACACCTACATTGTCTGAATAGCTAACTGCATAATAAATAACCTTTGCATAGTGTGAGATACATTGCTAAAATTAGTCTAATTTGAGTTTGTGTGTGGTTCAGACTAACATTTGTCACTATGTCTTTCCTATGCCCTTTCCATGTTAACTGCTTAGTGCCTATGACTGTCCAACTTAAGGAGCACAGATACTTGACCATTTTCCAGCTTGGCCCTGAATCACATCGCCCAGCTGTTTAAGTCTGACTAAGACAAATTTCAGTTTCTTCCCTCACTGCTGATGAGGCATTTTCAAAGTGCGGTTATACAAGACAATATTGGGACTTGTCTACTTGCATGTAATCACAGTGTAAACATAGGCAACCACTCACAAACCAGTGGCGTGCCTTTTTGGAAGACAGTTCCGAATGATCTCAGCTCGCTCGATTAGGCACATCTTTCAACAGCTGATTAAGTACTATTTTCTAACAAATCTCCGGGAGTTACTCAGATGACAATGAGCATGAATGTCAAAGACTCGCCAACAGGCACGTTTCAGTACACTACTTAACTTAATTCGCCATATTTATCCCACATACACCAGCTTTACTAATGGAAGGTATAACTTTACAGGGGAGCCAGGAAACAGGGAAGAAAGAAAGAAAAAAAGGTTTGCCAGGGATTCTCTAGGATGCACGCATGGTATACACATTAAGAGCCAGAGTGATTCAAACATGACTCACGTCTTGCTGCAGAAGTTCAAGTGGTCAAAGAAGGTAAACAGGAGAGAAAGAGGGAGTAACAGAGAGAGAGAAAGAGGGAGATTTTTGAAACCTCTGGAGGGATAGAGTCCTCAAAAACACTCTGAGACAAAAGAGAACTGGTGCCAATTTTCAGCAGTTCCAAAAAGATACACTGGACGACTTCTGGAATGGAATGTGTGGCATTATATGTTTATTTTTCACAGACCGTAAACACAACAAAATACAAAGGGGCAGAATCCATCATGATATTGTTGAACATGTGTAGGATAAGTCAAACATCATTCGCCCCATATTTAGGCTTAATCTGATTGTGGTTCCTAAACTCTGGGTCATGACCTACAAAGGGTCACAAGACTTGCATTTTATAAACAAAGAATAAAAAAACAGATATGTAAAGGCATTTTAGAAAAGTCTTTTTAGAAACTGGCACTTTTAATAACACTGGCATTATATTAGCTAACAAAGAGTAAAAAATATAGATAGCAGTGGGAATTGGCAACATAGGGAAGTGTACAATAAAGAAACTTGTGAAATAAGTAACATCAGTTTAAAAATAGTATGAGTTTTAAATGTTATCCTTGAAAAATGAACATGAGTTGTCCTATAAACTTTTCAAAGTTAATGCCATGTGAAACTGTGCCTCGCTTTCAAAGAACAGACAAGCCCAACCAAAGGATGCTGATGCCGGCTTTTTGAGAACAAAGAACATCAACTTGCGTGTGAGTGTCCTGTCTCTTACCGTAGGGCCATGCAGTCCCGGTTGGCACAGAGGTGATGAAGACGAAGGTGAGGAAGAGGAGCCAGCCCTCTTTAACACAGATGACCCTGCTCAAGTTTGCGCTGGTTGTCCAGGACACTGAGAGACCTGCATCCCCCCGGGCTTCCTCCGGCTGCCTCGGCCGCATGCTGCTGTCTACAAAGTCTGTTTACTTTCTGAACTCAGCTGACATCACGTTCCCTTCTCCACTTGGAGTCCTACCCTACCCCCTTACTCCCTCCCTCCTGCCTCCTACCTCCTATTTCTCTGTGTTTGACTCTTATTCTCTCTCTCTCTCTCTCTTTGCAAGGCGTCAGGTTACAAACAGAGTAGCAGGGAGTTCCACTGTGGAGTGTAACAGGCAATCACAGCAGACGTCAGCGCTCAGGCAGATCTCGGGCAGAGGAGAGCTGTGCTTAAGTCATTATGTTGTCACACGCAGTCGCACAGGGCCGCGCAGGAGGAATGCACTTTACAAAGAGCTTTTATGTGACCAACACTTAAGACTTAGAATGGAGTGGTGAGAGAATTTATGTCTGCCAAAGTGCTTAGAAAGTGTTTAGGATGGAAGCAATGAGAGCAAAATGCATGTGGCAACGCTAAAGGTATGTGGGTGAAAACTCAGTGTTTCAACCCTGTTTCTGGAAAATCTAAGTTGCTGCCTTCTATTATAAACCCCAAAGGAATTCAAATGTATATCGACTTTCACGATTTGATACAAGACCTGAATACAAGTTAAAAACCAAAAGCTAAATCAAGTGAAATGTTAACATTGCTCTCCAGCTAGTTTAAACTTTATCAGATTTGAATTTGAGATCTCACTGTGGTAGTGAGTCTGTCAAGGCAACAAACTTAACATGTAAAATCCCAATTTGCACACTAAAGAAGCTTAATACCACTTTCTAACTCATCTTACAACATAGCCACAAGTCTAACAAACACTATGCCTAGCTCACTCATTAGTGGTCTGGAAACGTTATAAAGCAACTTTATAAACAGCCTTACATTTACCTCTGTTGATTTCCCACTAACTGCCCAAAAGACTTGATCGCCGATGTCATTTCTAATCCTCTTTATTTACGAGTGAAATATATATATATATATTTTTTTTTAAACACTTAAAAAATACATTCCCAAACCATGTTCTTTCAACAACTTTCAGTTTCTCTTCTTCTTCACAGTCAGCAGTCAATCCTCACTAGTTGCTTCTGGCGGCTAATAGCCACTTGCTGCCGCTGGAGTCGGCAGTCAAGTCCTTTGGACTTTTCCATGCACAGTGGGAAATCAACAGAGGTAAGTGTAAGTCTGCTTATAAAGTTGTTTTATAACGTTTCCAGACCACTAATAAATGAGCCAGGCAGAGTGTTTTGTTTGTTAGACTCGTGGCTATGTTGTAAAATGGGTTAGAAACTGGCGTTTTACACGGAAGTTAAGAACTTGCCCCAATCACTACGCTAGTTTGTTGCCGTGACAGACTCACTACCACAGCGAGATCTCCGCCTGGGTAACACTGAGCTGTGCTGTTTTTGGCTTCTTACAGTATTCAACCATCTCTAGCAATGGACTTGAGCTTCAACCATGCTGGAGTTCCCCTTAAATGGTCAAATCTATGGAGAAACAAACCTGCACATGGTAATGTTTCATGTTTTTCAATGTACTTTTGAGCTTTAAAAGATATGTAATTGAACAGGAGATTGTTAATGCCCTATTATGGATCATTCTAGGTGAAGTAATAACATCTCTCTGGTGTCAAGCAAACACCCTACTTTATGATCTTTATAACTAATCATAAATTAGCAATAGGCCGTGTCACCCATTGCTCACTACTCTGTGCTTGTCTTCTTGTGAGTGTTTTAGCATATCTGGATCCAAAAAGACTGAATAAACATAAAGGGATTCCCCAAATGCACAAATTCAAAAGAGATGATCCCAATAATAACCAACAGATCATCACCCTGCAGTACTGGAGAGCACTTCTGTATACGCTTGGGACAGAAGCAGCAGAATCTGGGATAGTTTGAAAAGACAACAACTGAACCATGACAGCAGGGAAGACAAAAAATCAAAGCGGATAGAAGGGAACGGAAACCTCTGTGTCCCCTCTGCACCTCAGCACTATTTGTTCAGATGCCTAATGGTTTATTATGAAACTCTATGCTTCAGCCTAATGTGGACACTGTTCTTGGCTTAAAAGGCACCAGCTGGAGGAGAAAATAAAGTCCAAAAATAAATGCAAGTGGACTGAATTTCAAGTTAAAAGACATTGGATGATGTCATAGAAGGCAGCCCTGCAACTCGCTGTCCAATGTCCAGAATGTAGACTTCAGCCAACAGTGAAGGAGCATCAATACTAGTGGTGATTTTTAATATTAGAAAAAAATACTTGTGGTGATTTTATTAGCATTAGTAGAATAAAGTGTTTTAGTACATTGTCTAAGGCTGAATCCCATTACACCCCTTTCCCCTACCCCTCCGTTTTGCGCGTTCACTTGTAGGGGTAGGGGTGTCCCATTTACCGTTATGGCAGAGGGGTAGGGGAAAGTGATAGGGCTATACCCCTCAAATGAAGATTTTTCAGAGGCACACTCCAAACGGAGGGGTATGAGCAATTTCTCAGCATGCCTTGCAAATCACTGTCAAGAGCTCTCCTATCACGAACGAAAAGACTAAAGAAGTTCACAAATGTATTTTCTCCATTATTTATGGTTTAAAATTGGTGATAACCGCTGTATTGTCTTAAGTTTAACGTTGTTCCAATGCGTAATGGTCATTTTCTTCATAAAATGCACACAAAAAATTGCTAGTACTATGTTGAGTAGTGTGACATTATTTGTGACTTGAGTGATCGGTTGATGCATGGAAATAAAGTTGTGAGCAAATTGTGTCCATGTTACACAGATGTTATTTGTATATTGTAACCCAAGTAATTGAAAGTGATATTATTGGTTTAATACTTAGAGAAGCTTTGGTTGAGTTATTTCGAATGGTCTGCGTGTCGTTCCGCTCTGACAATTCTCACAGTTATCCCTGTGCTTACGTAAGCTTATGTAAAAGTTGGCGGAGACTTCTGATGACGTATGTGATTGTTGAAGGAGTGTCCCAATCTGTAGGGTTTGACTTTCAATCCCTACCCCTGTTGCTCAGTTTCAAGGGGGAAGGGGTAGGGGTAGAAATTAGAAATGGGATTGACCCTAAATATCCCAAACTTGCTTCAATGTGCACTATGTAACTTTTCTGAGGGGTTCATCACCTACTCATCTCCATGGAGTTATTGTTTTGCCTGGAATGTTTGACAGTATAGCATGAAACACATGTACCCTGCATTTATTCAAGTAGAAGTTATTGCTAAAAAAAAAAAAAAACTACTGAAACACATGTCTGCTGTGACCTTCACCTTGGCGTGGTTGCCTGCTTCTTTCCACAGAGATGCACAATGTTAATGTGCAGTGGAACATTCCATGCAAAACAATAACATTCACATAGAAACGGACATGCGAACCCTCTACTAAAAAGTTACACAGTGCACCTTTAACTTATAAATACAAGTAAATTTCTTGAAATGGAGGATGCTCAACAATATGAAATCCAACACTCCCAAACTGTTCCTATTGTAAGTGAGGTGTACTATGTGTGCACATATTGTAGTTAGCACCAAACTGCTCCTGTAACTAAGGTCCCCCACCTAAGCTTTTAATCCTTATTTGAAAGACCAACAGGGGACATCCTCACAGTTAATAACAGGCATAGTGATTACATGTTAAATGGAGGAGCCCTTAAATTGAACGCTGCCTTTTTAATGTTTTTTTTTTTTTTTTTAATTTAATGATATGTTTTTTTCCAGGATTAATTAGAAACTGCATGCCCCTGGAACCATGTGGATTTCATAAGAACGGATCCTGCCATAGCATAGCATTACCATAGTGACCAAACAGAGTGTAATTTTTCTTTTTACATTAACAGTCCACTCTATCACAGCACAGTCCATGGCCTCCAATAAAGAACTGCATGAGGTAAATGTGGAAAATGAGCTGCCAGGGTACAAACAGAAAGGCAACTGTGGCCTGCAGCAGAGAACGAGAATGAGGCAAGACCAAAATATAGTTTTTACAGTACACCCTGCTCAAAAAAGAAGTACTTACTGGAAGTTTTGAAAGAGGAAGGATGAGAAATGTTTGTGTGCTTTTTGGAAAACTTTTAGAGGTCTTGTATTATGCAAAATTGACTCTTGTAAGCTTTAAGTTATATTATAATGTTGTTACTCACTCAAAAATATACCCTGAGTTTGTGTTTTGTGTCATTCACACATGTAACGCTCCATTATTTCTGTCTACATCTCCAGAGCTCAAAATGCTCTGTTCCACTCCCACCCTTTACCTTTTGGTCAGTACAGATAGGAAATTCCAGACCTAAAATCATGAAAATGATTAAAGTGAACGTGAATGGAGTTTAAGACCACAGTGGAGCACTTTCTGTATTACGGTATGACATTTTCTGTTGAGAAACAGCCCTAACATGCTGGATTTGTGTGTTTAAATATGTGTGAATGAAAAAAAAAAACACAACTTCAGGTATGTTTGTGATGAGGAAACCACATTATAACAGATCAGAAAATAACATAGGCCCTTTAAATATGATTTCAGCCCTGGCCTATACCTTCATGAATCTCATTATATTTTACATGCACTTATAGTCTACTCTACATCATATCCAGCTAAGTGACACGTGATAGGTGTTCAAAGGGTTTCATATTAACATCAAAGCAGATTTTTAAATGTATGTTATATTCCACTCTCTATTAAAACCAGAGACATCTCACTACCTGTACCTCACTCACTCTTCCTCCACCTAAACAAGCTTGGTCTGGCTTTGATTGTTCTGACTCTATATAAGTCAGGGTCAATGTATTTAAACATATGTTTGTGTGAAGATCTAAATCGGGCCTGGGCTCTCTCCACCCTCTGAAGCTATGCAGCTATATGGTAAAGACTATATATCCCATTACGCCATGTTAATCCCAAAGCAAAAAGGTTTATCCGTGGAAGACTATAGCAGCAGGAGGCCACATTAAAGTAAATGGGCTCATGGCATCTATAGATAGAGTTTTATGAATATGGAATTCAGATCTGAACACATGAAAGCGACCCGTGGAGAGCCGTACACTGTCATATCCTGCACCGCATGAACTCTTCCATATGGACAATACAGGCGAGCTCAGCCAGGTGCAGGGTTTGCCAAGGAACAGAGGTCTTGTTCAACTTTAAAACATGATGTGAATAAGACTTTTTATTTACTTCACTACAGTAGCTAGTCTACGGTCCTCTTTGGTATATCAAGTACAAGTTTGTTTTGTTTGTTTTGTATTAATAGAACCCAAAGCACCTGCTTGACCAAAGCATAACCAAGAGACCTATGGCCACAGTTCAGACTCAGGAGAATTCTATCTACTGCTCCAGGCCGGTTCCTCCAGCATGAACAATGGGTCAAACACAGAGGACAGAAGAAGTAGGAAGGAATAAGAAGTAGGACGTCGACCTTAACCTTGACTTTGTCCGCTTACAAATGACAATGGCAGCGGTGCCCAATGTGGGACCTGTAAACCAAGTGCTGAGATTTAAATAGTTTGAGTTGAGTTTTGGTCTGCCCAGAACAGTTTGAGCACTACTACGAAACATTTGTGTTGGACTCCTGTAGATAAATGTGTCATAACAACAATGTAAAGGCATGAGAACCACTGAGCCTTATTTTAAAGATGCATTGTGTAACTTTTCTGGTGGAGGGTCCATTAAATGCTATTCCCCATGGAGATGGAGATTGCTTTGTCTGGAATGTTTCACATTATGGTCTTAAACATTTCTGTGTTCATGGAAATCAAACCAGCCCAAGTTACAGGTCAGATCTGTGGAGAGGCAACCCCGCTCACAGTCAGAATGCCTATTTTTCTTTACTGAGCAGTAATACCACCCAGAAATGAATAAATGTGAGGTAGAGCACTTTAATCTCATACTGTGAAACTTTTGAGGCAGAGCAATGATATATCCATGGAAACAAGCAGGTGACGAACCCCTAACCAAAACGTTACATGGTGCACCTTTAACATCCACAAAGAAACATCAGTCCAACCACTGGGGCTGCAGTGCAAAACTATTGTGAATATAAATTGCAAAGACAGAAAAGAGCTGATCTTTTCGTAAGAACCAATTCGTCCTAATTTGTGGCACCACTTTAAATGATAACATAAGTAAATTATCAACAGCCCATGGCCCACCACATGAATCCTCCCACGCCCAAATGAAATATCACCCAGCATGTGCGCGTTTGTAATGTCAAACACTTATTACACACCAGGACCTCCATTTGGAAGCCACAGCCCCCTATTTTAGTCCTGTGAAGCCTGTGAGGTCTAGCGGGGTCTCTGGTGTACACCAAAAAAAAAAAAAAAAAAATCAAAAGTTAACCGTTGAAGTGGAAAAGCAGCTGGTGTGGCGCAGGGTGGAAACTCATCCACTGGCAGGACTGCTGACCAAGCCAGGAAGACTAAACTGCACAAGGGAACAAAATGTCACTGTTAGAATGGAAATCTCAGCAGGAGGTGGAGGAAGAGGGATGGAAGAGGAACTATTGCACTTTTCCATTTGTTTTAGCCGCATGGTCCATAGGGGCTCATGCAAATCGAAACAGTAGCCTCGGCTTTTGTTTAGCAGACGTTTCCTTCCTTGTACTTAAGTCACTGGCTCTGTCAAAACCACTTGAACTAATACTAAGAAGAGTTTGTAGTACAGAATAATGTTTGGAAAATTAAAAGTGAAGATAATCACACAAAAGGCAGGCAGTGCTCATCTACAGATATTTTAGTGACAATTATGTGATCGTTTTTACTCATGTAGTCGTCCAAAAAAATACTCAACACTAACTGGAGTAACATTTGAAGTCACTGAGAGAACAAAATTTACATATTGAACTAAAATTTACATATTGAACTAAATCTTTTAAAAAAATAGACTACAAAAAGTACATATAAAAAAATGTTATCATATTTGTAGTGGTATAAAAACACAGTTTCCACTTAATAATGTCAACAGAAAGTTTTTTTACTTTGACACTTACTCCCAGGGGGAAGTGGAACACAAACATTCAAGAGTACTGTTACACTGGAAAATAAATTATTCAAGCACAAGTAAAAACATGGCATCTGGAAATTGTAGGTACTATTTTAAGTTGCTCAAGTAGAACCCATTCCTGTAGGCACTAGATCAGAACCTGAAGCCGATATTTGTTATGGCCAGCCATGGTTACCATGTTTATATTTGTCGTGTGTCTCTTTGTTAAGGTTTCCTGCCACTGTATGATGGCGCTAGTGGAATAATTTGATCACTGACATATACAAGCGACTGGGGAAACAAACACGGACTGATTCTAAATGTTGTGTGTCTTGATGAGGTCAGAATAAAAATCGAAGAACTGCGTCAAAACCAATGTGTATTAACAGAAGGATTTTTATTGCTTAGTTCAAAGTTTCGGACAGTTCTGCATTTTATTAGTGGTGGCTAATGATTATTGGTGGTATAGGCTCGCATCCCAGTGTGTTCTCACATCATTTATGAATGGAACACTTGACAGAAAGAGAGTTGAATAAAACGGTGCGGTTGGAAGTGTATGAGCAAAACACACTCAACAAGTAGACGTTTGCTACTGTAGTGAACATGTTTGTAGCCTTGGGTTGTCTAAAAATCAAAATTAACACAATAATATATGCGAAAAGTAGTATAAAAACTAGATACCTAACGACATTGGAAAAATATACACTAACTAAATATACACAAACCGTACAAAATAGTTGTAGAATGTTACTAATTTTTGTCAGATTTGGTGTTGCTATTTTGCATTTGATGTCATCAGCATTCCCCGGGGATGTGATGCTAACTGTAGTTATGTGTCTGAGGCTTTTCTGAGCTTAGTATCAAAATCCAATTAATTATTAGTTATAGCATAATGATAACTCTACTGCAGTCACATATTTAAGCCATATATCCAGGCTTAGAAGGGTAGAAACCTGTTTCAGCAACAAGAGCCTTACTGTTTGATAACCGTAAATAAGATTCGCCTTCACTACATGCTCTTTAGCACAATAAAAGGGTCATTATTTTTATTTTATATCACACAGTAAATCTGTTCTCTATTTAAACTGCAATCCATATATTTGTGCCTATTCCAGCAACCAGAGGTCTGAGGCAGAGCGCACACCTTGGACAATGGCCATTAAGTCACTAAACAGACACTTTGATTTATATGGGCCAAGCTCTACAGTAGTTCACCTATATGTATTTTTAAATGTGGATACAATATAGTACTTTACTCAAAGGTGCGCTTAAACCACCTGTTTAACTCCATGGAGATTTCCTTTCCTGGAATTAAACACACTGAAAATAGAAAACCTGCATTCTTACGGGTGAGTCATTTCTACACAGATTAGATCTTGGTTTGGCAGCATCACCTGGTTGTCTCCAGGGAGAAAAATCTGCCATAATTTGGAATGTTTGTGGCAAAGCAATAATATCTCAAATTCTCCAAGGAAAAAAGCACCTGGCAGACCCGCTATCAGAAATGTTACACATTGCATCTTTAAAGTTACCATCTGTAATTGGCCTGGCCGCCCTAGGCCTGCTGTGTATGTTGTCTCACATATCACTATTGATGCCATCTACTTACTTCTATCTGATGCTGTGCCAGCTTTAGTTTGACAGAAGAAGACCCGAGAGCACATGTGAGTCTGAAAATGGTGTGGGGAGGGGGGAATAAGTTTAAAATCAAATGAAAAAATCAAATAAACATGCAAATAGTAACTTTAAGCCTATGGTATTGAATATATCCACAGTAATTTACTATTGACCTCACAGCATTGTAATCAAATTTTCTTTATTGTGTTTCATAAGCTCATAGGAACAACTGTGACCACAGCTAGTAAGATATGGCATTTTAACACAAACCTATCCATCTGTTACTAATAAATGACAACTTTTAATATTAAATTTAGATATGAAAGTGCACTACAAGGCATTCTTTGACAGTGGAATATATGACCAAAGCTATTGTTGTCCTTTGGGACATGTGTAGCCAGAGACTGATTGGGTTTAAGATCATTGGGTGTGGATGATACACGATCCACCAGAGAATTTACGGACCATTATTTCTGGATTTATTGTAGGGGAGGGTTTGTTTCTCATAACATCCGTGCATCCAAGGTGCTATCCGTTTCCAGCCAAGTATTAATCCTTATAGCATGTAACATGTATTAGCACAATCATGAGACATGGAAAAATGATGTCAGGTCAGGAAAACAAAATTAGTCTATTCTTTAATTGTCTTATTATAAACTCACATGGCCATAGGCAACATGAATCACAGGGATTCAAAAGTATCCAACTGGTTTCAGTACTTAAGCTGGCACACCCACATAAAACTAAACACATGTACATGTTGGGGTTTAATAATATGGAAAAATCTTATGGCCTTTCAGCACGGCATTGGCTGATTACCAGAACTATTAATATGAGTAGCAACATGCAAGACAGAATTTAGACAATATACACAAGGCAACTGAAAGCACCATTCAGGAATTTAACCAGGAAAGCCCTGTCTGGAGTCACAGTATCAAACCTACATGTTTTAGTTGCATGGAAAATAACAGTGCAACAGGAGGAGACTTCAAACTAAAACAGACGCAGACAGACTCAACACTAAGATGGTCCAGGAAACAAACCTGGGACCTTCTGCTAGTAAAGCACGAGTGCCAACAACTGTGCCACTACCTGTCTGTATACTCCCTACAGGACACACCATTGTGAGCTATTTATTGGTGAGTAAACGTAAGGATGGAAAAATGTATTTAGATTTTTTAAATAGTCATGTTGCCTCTATGCAAAGGTAGAATTAAGGAGTGTTTCAGTAGTTGGCAGATTTGTTTATAGCAGCCTCTAGTGGCCAAAGATGTTACTGGCGAGGAAATAGTTAAAACTTGACTGATACATTAGGCCAATACCTTATTAAATAGAACACAACAATACTTTAACTATTTACAACAAATTAACATTCACTATTGATTAAATCCAATCCTAATGCACCCTGTCTATAGATCTGCTATACTTTACTTAAAGGTCCTATAATGCATACATGGATTCTTGTGAGCTTTTTATAATTTTATAATGTTGTTACCTCCCCAAAAACATATACCTGAAGTTGTGTTTTGTTTCATTCATATTCATTTGACTAATGCTTAATAATTACTCTGTCTACATCTCTGAACCTCAAAATATTCTGTTCCACCTTGTGATGTCATGTGGTGGTAATTTTTAAGTTAACAGCCTTTTAACTTTAGTTCAGTAGAGATGGGCAATTCCAGGGCTAAAATGATCCAAATTATTCTAGTGAAGGTGTATGGACTTTAAAAACACAGTGGAGTGCTTCCTGTATCACCACATGGCATCACAAAGTGTAACCTAAATATACAGGAGCTTGTGTGTTAAACATGTGTAAATTAGAGAATAGCGTAATATGAGCCCTTTAAATAGCAATTTTCCACTGCAGCAAATAGGTATCTACTCCATATCCCGTTTAGTCCTATAATAAAATTTCTACTTATCCTGCAGTTAACCAGCATGAACACTAGATGGAGTCAGACACCACTTATCCCACATACAGCTGCTTTATAATACCAGCCCGCCTATAAACGTCCAATATAGAAGAATAATGCTTTTCGTATTTCTCCTGAAGGCCAAGTCACAAAATCTCCTTCCAAATGAAGATGGAAAGAGAAGGAAGGAACTGCGGGAACACTTGTACCACAGCCTGCTCCATCCGTTAACGAGAATATATTGATTTGCCATTGAAAGTGAAATCAAGATGTCTGCACTTAGGAGGCAGTAGGGAGCAGTGTACACGGGGTGCAGTGGACTAGAACCTAACGCCATCAGTAATCACATAGATCTCCTTTTATTATTGACACACTCACCACTGGGCCGTAGCGCTGCTGTTTGATCATTCCTATACAAACTGCTTTTATCAGCCACGGCTAACCATTTTAAATTATTCAAATCGACCTCCTTTGTAGTTAATAGCAGTGATTATTCTAGCCTAAATGGTTTAATGTATGCAGTGACAGCCAACAGCGATACAAACCTGTCTCGAGGGATTCACAAATCTATCAGTGGAGAGTCCTTTGCCTGGAACATTAAAGATTCCAGGCACCAGTGAAGTGTAGGTGAGTAAAATACACCAGAGGCATCAAGGCCAGTGGGGGTGGGGGTGTTTCAAAAAGCCATAGATCTAAATGATGGGGCTACACAGTCATTTGCCCACACAGTTAAAGAGGAGATGAAATGGACAGACACGCACAGGATAAAGAAGGATTTTGCAGGGTTTTTAAAGGGCAAATACTACACTATGTTCTGATCTATGTTATTATGTTGTTTCCTCATCAAAAACATACCTGGAAGTTGTCGTTAGTTTCATTCACGCATTAAACACACTAACTTAACTTGCATATTTAAGCTGAGTTCTTCTCTCACACTAAAAATACACTGCTCTACCTCTAAAAGTAGCTGTTAACTTGAAAACTACCGTTTCATGACACCACAAGATGAACAGAGCATTTTAAGATTCGGTGATATAGACAATAATAATGCAGGATTAGTCAAATATGTGTGCCCAGGTATGGTTTTGAGAAGGTGACAACATTATAACATGGCTTAAAGCTCACAAGAGTCAATTTTAATAATAGAGGATCTTAAAACGGAGATTAAATTGACAGACATGCACAGGATAAAGAGGGATTTTGTAGGATTTTTAAGAAGGTGCAAGTCCTTGTTTAACTTCAGACTTTAGTATGATAACTGAAGGTTTATTTTATTGTCCCGGTAGAGAAATTTAACCCATCCTTCAATCACAACGGTGCGTCCTGTCAGGAACAATGGGCATGCACATGCAGTGTGGCACCATCTCCAGATCTTGAGCTCAGTTTGATCATTAGTACCTGGGTTATTCGCCTATTGTGAAAGCTATATAGGCATTTGTGCAAATCTAGGTCATTGTGCATATAGAAGAGGGCAGATGTAAGAGGAATATAGAGGATATAGTAATACCTGAAGAAATGGAGGCTACATTTGCAAGTTTAAAGTACAAAAGTGTGAGAGGTGATTACATGGTGTAAAGAGGCAATTTCCTGTTGCCCGTTACAATGGAATGCTTTTTTAAGAAGTGTAAAACTTTGGTGTTACGGCCCCAGGCCTCCAGTTCTTTGATTTGTGTTGTGTGCTTTAATTTCTTTTGTCATTTGGATTCCTGCTGGTTGAGCCCTGGTCTCTGATTGGTGGGAATTTCAACCCTTGGTCACTTCCACCTCACCTCCAGCCTCCTCCCACTATTTAAGAAGATTCTTCTCACCTGTTCGGGGCGGCTGGCCTTTGTGGGCAGTTTGCCATTTTCTGTTTGTGTCTCATTAGTGTGTTAGTCTAACTTTGTGTGTGAGACACTAGTTTAGTTTAGTTCTGTTTTGTGTCTTTAGTTGTCACTCGATTCTGTTTGTAGGTTTATGTGACTTTTCTTTAGGGACTTTTGTGATTTTGTTATGTGTCCACTTTTGTTTTTGTATAGACCTACGTGACCCGTTTTGGCACAAAACTCGTATTTCAGTCCCGTCCTTGTGTTTCTTAGTTTAGGTTCTTTTATGTACATATTTTAGCCTGTTTTGTTTAATTTACCTTGTGCATTCCTTTTAATTAAATTACCTTATTTATTCCATTTTACATCTTGGTTATTTTGTTACTTCCACGGTCCCTAGCAGAGCTGGGACGTAACCTCTGGTCCGGTTAAATTGTTATGTTTTTAGCAGGCCCACACTGCTGAGGCATCATACAGCTGAATTCACATGTCAGCTGCCTTTTTATATGCACAATTTATCCACAGATACATTTTTTTTGTTTTAAATTGTTGCTCGTTATAGCAACAGTCCTATTTTTTTATTATTCTGAAACATATGGATACATTATGCAAAAAGAAAACAAAACTCTTGTCTTTATATCCTTGATGGAGTGGGTCTGGAATTCCTCCAGTCGTTTTATGTCGTAAATCTTGCCAGACCATAATGTTTCTTTAATACATTACAACTGAATAATCATATGTCCCTTTCAATTTAGATTTTATTTAAGTTGCATCCATTACTAACAAAATCATTTAACATGATTTGCTGGGATGGAGTCAACTTGAATTCTAGTGGCCATTTTCAAAAGTTCAGAAATATCAGGCCTAGACTCTTCACACAGATGGTGTAAGCTGAAGAATGCACAAGATAAAACTGAAAAGGAGACTCTTTGTGTGGAAGCTAGCAAAAAAAATCTAAAGAAGTTTTCCCAGAAACTATTTTTATTTTAACCAGCCTCAGCTAACTCAGACTGTCTGAACTGCATGCTAATTAGCAATATAAAGTCTGAAAAAGTCCCAGCTTCCAATAAAATGGCTTCACACTTTGTTCTGCATGTAGTGTTTGCCCACAAGTCTTCTCCTTGGGTCTATTTGTTGCCCCATCCCCCGCGGGCCTCTGTCAACACCAGCAGTCGAGTGTGTCCAGGGAGGTCAAGGGTCAAAGTGCCCTGAGGTCAGCCGTGACCAGGAATCTGCCCTTTTCTTTCCTTTCTTATATGAGTTCAATAGCACATGGCAACTAACAACGTGACAGCGGTAGAGGACCAAGAATGCAGCTTTACTAAAAGAGGAAATGTTAGTGAAATTTGGAATTTGGACTTGGATTGTTTAGGCATTTGTATGTGTCACGTCGGGCTGCTAGAGTGGATTTAATTATGGTTTTGAATCCCAACTGCTCCCTCCAATAAAATAGGCACTGCTAAAAATATCTTTAAAGGTGCAATGTGTAACTTTTCTGGTGGAAGGTCTGTTCACTCTTGTCTCCATGGAGATGTTAATACTTTGGTTTCAAATGCATTTGCATTTATGTAACTACAGGTGTTTAAGTGCTCAGAAATATTTTTAAAAACATTCATTTTTACTGTGAGTGGGGTCATCGCTCCACAAATCCAACCTGTAATTTGGCTTCCAAGTCTCCAGGGAGATTCTTAAGTTTATGGCCATACTGTGGAACATTCTATGCACATCTCCATAAAGACAAGAAAGGTGACAGACCACTACCACTTCCACAGTCCACCTTTAAAATGTGCAGGTCATGGTTCCTGAAACCTTTGAGTAAAAAGTGTACTGAGAAATGTGAAAATGTCAAAAACTTGACTTAACAGAATATATAGCCTGGGATACTGAAAATAACATAATCCAAAACACACATTGCAAATAAATATCTGTGAATTCCTGAAAAATGTTGAAAAGAATGTGTATATAAGAAAGTATTATAGTGTGCTTACGTAGGACACTCCATTAATCCCCCAGACAATAGAAACTGCCCCCAAGTGACCCGACCCTCACCGCTAAGAAAACTAAACTATTTGGCTATAACTTTGGGAAAACAGGGGGAGCTGGAGGTAAGAGTAATAAAGATAACACCCATAAACAGCTCAATTTTAGTAGTGCAAAATCTCTGATGTGTGGTTCAAATGCATTTTCATAACACAACAGAATACTGCTTTGAACACTAAAAGAAAAACAAGAGTCATATTCTCTTTGAAAAGTTCAAAACAGGTTTTATTAGCTCTCCCTACAGTACCCAGTTATAGCTAGATGTCCCCGTCTGGTGTAAAAGCAGCAGCTGTTTCTTCTAGATTTCTCCCTGAAAGATGCTTCTATACAAACTAAAGCCAGGCACAGTTAGAAAATAAAAATTACTACTCAATATCACAAGAAAAATTACTAGAATGAAGTTTATAGACTAGAACCGAGACTAGTTTAACTACTTACGAATATAGCTATTGTATTTCTGTTAGGGGGTTAGTATATACTAGCAGAACAAGTCCAATAAAAGAGGTATAGAGAATTATTTGTTGAAAGCTATAGAGCACTGAAATGATCCATGCATCCAGTTGTTTCATTTATTTTATATTTTTCTCTTATAAATAGTAAAGTATAGTATAGTTGTGAAAATCATGATCCATATGGGGTTGTACTCTATATCCTTGTGCTGCAAATGACTGAATAAACTACTACTAAAGTTAGAAAACATACTTATATACTGACTTCTTGACTTGAACTAGATACAATATGGTATGATTAATGTCCATCCATCCATCCATCCATCTTCTCCCACTTAATCCGACAGCTGTGCTGCCCAATACTCATAGCACCTGACCCCCCCTATGAACCCCTCTGCAGGTGGTGAACCCACAGGAGGGTGGACGTCATGGTCCTTGATGTTAGTTCATAGGGGTGCGGGCATGTTTTGGGTTGATGGGGGAAACCGGAGTACCCGGAGGAAACCCATCCAGACACGGGGAGAACATGCAAACTCCACACAGAAAGGCCCGGGCGACCCGGGGATCAAACCCGCAACCTTCTTGCTGTGAGGCCTGAGTGTTGCCACTCAGCCACCGTGCCGAGTATGATTAATGTATGGTAGTCTAATTTTAATACAAGATATTCCAAGAAATGTGCCTATCTATATGCCACTATATTCCACAAGCTTCCACATCCCATGCACTATTTGCTGTATAATTCAGCGTTAACTGCCTGAGACTTATACGTAGAACATTCTTCTGAGAAATCTGCTTCAAACAACTCCACTCATCCCTATTTTCTCTTTGTAAGCCTTCAGCTCCATATGCTGAGCTCTTTATTTGTGCCTTTAAATCTGGAGACAATTGAGGACTAAGATATGTGTAAAACCGCAGTACCCCTCCCTCACCCACTCACCACATTCACTCCCAAAATGCGTAAAGAGCCTCCCTGCACAAAAGGGCAATAAAACTCAAAGCAGTTACAGTATAAGTTAATCCTTCGGACAGTCTTTACTGACCCCTCAAGACCACTAAAGAAAAACGGTATCAAATTGAATCCATGAAACATTAAGTTGTCCAATGTCATGACTTCTCTAATAGGGTTCAGATGTTCCAAAGCTCTCCCTTTGGCCAATTTAACAGTGATCTCTATAGCACTGCAGTCAATAAGGCAAACTGGGAGGATTCACTTTGAGGGGGTATTTGGCGTGCCAGGTCAGTAGGTGTAATCCTGGAGATAGCTGGAGTGCCTTTTTTCCAATTGAGTCCCGTCTCTTTGCGTGCAGAGCTGAATCCCAATGCATCCATACAGTGCAGTGATGTTAACCCGATTTTAACCACACGTGCATAGGGACCAGATGGGGACCCTCCTGGTTTGCCTCTGCAGCTGAGAGCTTAATTCAAGCATTCACCAGCGACAGGCCATTCATTAGCAAATAGCTCACGACCACTCCTCAAAAACACATGAGGAAAATAAGAAAATTGGCAGTTGACTAAAACGGAAAAGCTGGTCTATCATTCATGGCCTTCAACTTTCTGGCTTTTATCTTAGTAAAACCAAGGCCGAAGCCGCTGTCTCTTCAAATACACAAAATCCAATTAAAAAACACAGATGTGCAGAAGGTTTTTGTGCAAATTGAGTGCTTTCCCTCTAAGATTCAGTCAAGATAAGCGCAAAGATAAGGAAGGAGCGCATGGGCTGCTGTCACCAGTAGTCTTATCGGATTTGATTGCGATAAAGCTTTTTTAAAATAGTTTTCGACTAAAGAAAATGTGCTTGGAAGGAAAGAGCATGATGCTTTTTATGGAACTTTCTGGTGCCTGAAATCAAGGCAGGTATTGTGCGGTGATTGCTTCAAAAATACCTGCGTTTCATTTTTGCCCTTGAAAGGTTTTTTTTTCTATTTCCATTAGATTCTTCCTTTTTTCAGTTTAGAAAACGACACAGACTAATTAAAGGGGCACTATATAATGTTCCATGTAGGTTTGTATGGAACTATAGAACTGAACTATTATATATCTTACATTTCAGGTGTTTTTATTGTTTGAGATAAACCTTGGGGAAACATGCTTTCTTACACAGAGTGGCCTCGCCTCTACTCAGATCTGACCTATAATTTGGCATAGCCGCGTCACCTATTCGTCTTTATGAAGATAGATTAATGCCATATTGTGGAACATTCAAGATATCACCACTGAAACATGCAAGTGGCCTCAACCAAAAGAACTGCAACTCAAACTGCACCTTTTCTAAAGTCATCAAAGGTCATCAAAGAGCTTTGTTCTGTGTTTGGTGCTCAAATATTTTAACAAGGCGACATATTTGGAATGGTGACACAGTCTTAAAGTTACGCTATGGTGTTTATACGGATCTATGATTCCACTGCGATAGAAAACTGAGTCAAATTGGCAGCTAATTGACTTTGAGTGTGCTGCCACTGGGTAAGTAAACAACATTGGCAATTGCAAAATGTGTTTATGCAACAAGATGTTTCAAATCAATGTACTGCACTGTTGCTATAAACCGAATAAATCTGTTGTCGTTTTGTTACGTTGTGTCTCCGTGCTCATACTGTTGAATTAGTTGGCATGCGTTTCTTGTGATTGTGCTGCCTCTGAAATCAACATCTCTGTAATTCCAGACCCCAAATCCACTCCACATGCACGGCATAAACAAATCAACCTACAAGCCTTTGTTCCCCTCACCGCATCTCATAAACACCATTAATCAAAAGATCCCACAAAATGCCAACACATCACATTCATCGCAATGTTATAGATCTCCTCGTAACCCACCCTCCCACCTACAGACCTACCACCAGCCCTTCTCATCCCTGATTCCCAGCACATGAGTAATTGTCAGGGCCTCTGAAGTGATCGTGGCTTTCAGCGCTAATGGAAGCCCTGCACATTCATTATTCAGTCCAGGAAACAGGAGTGCTGCAGAGCGTCAGGGGACCTATGAGTTATGGCCCGGCTGAACTAACCTCAGTCCACTGGTGATGACGGTGGGGTTGTGGTGATAGAGGAGCCATGCACTTTCTCCCCTCCTGATTTTTTCGGCACCTCCCATTCGTCCATTTGAGGAGAGGATCAGGGCACCATGCGGAGAAGGGGAGATCCCATCGCAGCTGCCTTGCGGTCAGATGGCGGTAATGGGCGTAGCGTCTATCGGGGAGATAGAGTGACAGACGGGGCAAAGATTACTGGTGTCATTCGGTGCAGTCACATGCGGGGACCAGGCACACAGGCAGGCTATCATGGCTATTCAATGTCTGACTGAATTTTTCTCTCGTTTTGATTTACAGGAGCAAGGACTGAAAAAACAGCTTCGTTTTGAAATGCTGTCACTCAAATAAATGCATGAATGTATAAATGTGCTGATATTTTTGTTTGTCACATAGAAGTAAACACACTGCAAAGCATTAAAAAAAAAACACGTCTTCAATTTTCAATCAAATAAAATAAATGTGAAGTTTTGTTTTCCAGTGTTTGCATAACACTGTGTAGTTGTTTTTGGAACCCAGAATGTTATATTTGTCTTAACACATGGAATTAAATGTGGTCATTGCCAAAGAAACAAACAAGTGACGCTACAAAGTCAAGTTACAGGTCAGATCTGTGAAGAAGCAACCATGCTGACAATGAGAATACACGTTATGTATAGGGGTGTACATTGCCATTAATCTAACAATACGATACATATCACGATATCACTGATACGATTCAATATATCACGATATATCCCAATACTAAAACACAGGACGATATATTGTGATTTATGAATAATTACATATAATATTATGGTGAAGTGCACCTTCATAAGTCCAAATTTGGATGAAATACAGTTTAATTTTTAAATTATCAGAATAGTCAATGGAACTTGTGATTTTTTTGTGAAGAACATGACTTAAAAAAATCGATTTGGATGCATTTTGAATGGATGCGAGAATCACGCAATGAAGTATCGCAATATATCACTGAATACATTTTTTTCTTATACCCCTAGTACTTAACATAAGATAAATATGTTTTATGCCTACAACATTCCAGGCAAAGCAGTAACATCTCCATGGACACAATTAGGTGACGTAACTTCTACCTGAAAAGTTGCATAGTATTTAAAGATACTAAGACAACAGCACATTGACATGATTTGGTTTGAATTGGTTACGTGTTGTCTCTTTCAAATGTGCAATAACTAATCACATTGTGCTTTCTCTGAACTTTGTGGCCATTTCTATTGATTTTTAAGAGAGTAACTAGTCCACATGTGATCGTGAAAATTAGATGATACCATATTCTAACCCAAAAACAACAAAAAAATATTATTTATTTGCAAGACTAATGGCTGTTACCGTACCATGGACATCAAAGCAGAATAATCCAGCGCAGAACTTCTCTCCTGCACTCACCTGGACAAAAACACAAAATCTGGTTAGATATCGTATTCAATTCAACAGTGATTTACTATAGGACTGGGCTATCTCCAAAATTATAGCTCATTCAAGTGTTGGATTTATGAGGAAAGCAAAAGGGGAGGAATGCCGCTGGGTTTTTGGCCAGTGGGAGGGAGGATTCTGGTTGACCTACAGACGGCAAGGAAACAGATAGGTTTGATATGTGAACGTGCCTGCACTTGTGCTCTGAAGGAATGGGATATCTCCACTTTGAGTCCTTCAACACAGCAACTCCGCACTTCCAAAGAGAAACAAGCAGCAGACAGAATTCCAGCAATGCACTTAAGCCTTCTTCATTTCCCATGTCTAGACCCCAGGAGTCCCACTGATACAGGGCTTTAAAGTGAAAATCACAGCTAAGTGTGACCGGGGGTGAGTTTGGAACAGGACAGAGGTCATGTAGGTAAACAGCTCTGATGAGGTTAAATAAACAGCCAAATACTTTAAGTTTGCAAGTGAGAACACATTTCTATGAGCAACCATGGAGCTCAAAAGCTTGCAGTAGTACATTTACTATGACCTTGTGGCATTGTAATGGGAAGGAGTTGCTACAAAGACTGAATCTACAAGAACATAGCTACTAGTGTTGTTGGTTTCATTTCAGGGTGGTGTTCTAGGAAAAACATTTCAAATTTTATAGCTCTAGTTTTTAAACTCTTCTCATATTTTTCAATTTTTCAAACATGGCCTGGCAACTGACAAATTCTGAAGTACAAAATATAGTTGAAGAAAATATAGAAAATAAACAATAATACTGAAACAAAAAGTTCCCCAGTAGTACAAAGAAAAAGTCCTTATGATAAATAATGTTCCATCTAACACACAGGGCTAAGTAAAAGGACTGTCTGTACAAGTGTAGGTGTTGTCAGGTGTTAGGACACAATGTCTAGTTTACACCTGGTAATACTGTATAAAGTAAATAAATCTCATCAGAGGAAAAAGCACACTTTCAATCGAACCAAGCAGAGAAATATATACCAGACATGCACCACTACACAAACCATTTTCAGAGATTTCAGAAGTACAACTCTCTACACTGGGATTTATTCCTTTTCCCTCACACTGCTACTGCTGTCAATCTGCATTACATAACACAACACGGCATGTTCTGTTGAAAATGACGTGTTCTGATTGGGCCAAACAAAAAGCACTATGCACCATTCTTAGTTTGCTGTCTTAAAGCGATAGTTCGGGATTTTTTACATGAATCTGTATGGCATCCACGTCAGCAGTGTCGTAAATCAACACTGACTTATCTCCTGACGGCGTCCGGTGAGTTCTTCCCCGGTTTCGGTGCTGACAAAAGTAGTACGGCAAGTTGGCTGGGGTCATGAAAATAAAGAGTTTTTCTTCTCAAAACAATATGTATAGAGTGATACATTTGCATCACAAAACATGAACGAGAAAAAAGTCAGAGCTCATAATCACTTGGTACTATTTTTTGTCCGGCCATAACACTGCGCGCTGCAAAAATCTATCCCTTTAAGCCAGGCATGTCCAAACTATGGCCCATTCTTGGCCCATATTACATTAAGCAGTACTTTTTAACCACCTGTTTTTGAAAATCTATCATGGTAAAGCAAAATACCAAATTATGTGAAGATCTAAGCATGAATAAACTTCTTGTGGCTCATTCCAACTGCTTATAAATGCACAGCTATGAATTACTGTCTGTACTGATCACCAGTCTATGACCCTCAATCGGCCCTCCACTTCATCTGTGTTTCGATTTGGGACCCTTGATGACAAAAGTTTGGACACCCCTGCTTTAAGCTATTTAGACCTTGTAAAGCTGGACTAAAGGCTCTGTATTACGCAAACTGACTCTTGAGAGCTTTAAGCAATGTCCGAATGTTACTACTTCCTCAAAAACACACCAGCTCTGTTTTGCTTCATTCACATTCTGTATGTTTGAGTAATCCTTTATGTCTGTCCATATCTCCAAAGCTCAAAATGCTCTGTTCCACCTTGTGATGTCATCAAGAGGTCAGGTTAACAGTTTTACCTTTAGATCAGATGGACAATTCCAGGGCTGAAATTATTTTAGTTAATGTGTATAGAGTTTAAAATCACAGTGGAGCACTTCCTGTATTATTATTGGAACAGAGCGTTTTCTGTTTGAGAAAAGGACTCAGTGTAAAGATGCAGTGTTTGTGTGTTAAACATGTGTGAAGGAAGCAAAACACAAGGTATGTTTATGATGAGCAAAACATTATAACATACAAGTAGATCAGAAAACAGCGTGATATGAGCCATTTAATGTGTAACTGAGCGTTCATCTCTGCAGCTGACTTTTTAGTTCAGACAATTAAGTATGTTGCTATGAATATGATCCAATTAATTTGATTAAGAAAGCATAGTTCAAGAGGGGAAGTCAGTGTGCACAAATGTTAAATGGAGTTGAACAAAAAGCATGCAAAAAGGCTGGAGTTGACATAACTTTGCCCCTGGTGCGTTTCAGGGGAAACATTCAATTACTTAGCAGCACAAATTGAAGCTGCGGCATGGATAGCAAACCATGAACATAAATACACCAACTATTAAAGTGAATTAGAAATCTTATAGCTCTGCATGTGTACCATTGCTAGGCCCGGCTGTCACAATAATTACTGCATCGACTTATCATTCAATATATGAAAGCTGGAACAATATATTTTCAGGCTCAGTATTTATTGTGGAGACTTTTTCTTTGCACTACTGGGAAATTTATTGCTAAGTTATTTTTTGAGATCTAAGCTATAAAAACTATAAAAATGTTGAAAAAAAAACTTCTATGACTCATTTCAGATGCAAATTAAGAGCTAAAGTGTTTCATTTATTGTATCTTTTTAGTAGCTCATGATTTTAACAATATTGTAGATTTAGATTAGTTTTCATGGTATAAATCTGCTCTTGTGCTGTTGTGTCAGTGGCATAAATTAGTTTCAAGATGAATGTTTGTCATCTATATTTACTTCTTCAACTTTAAAATTTGTTATTGTGACAGGCCAAGACATTACTACAGAGAAGAAAACCAGTGACATCTCACTCTGGCGTATGTAAATGTATGCGAGCTTTCAGGATATATGCTATATGAAGTCAACCATTTATTAGATGGGCCTGTAGAGATAGCAAAGAATCCTGCTTCCAAACTCCTCAGCGTATCATTACACTTGAAAGCATCTGTCAGACAGCATCTGGTGAGAAAAGTGACAGCAATGTGTCTGTCTTCAAATTATCGGCTACAATGAAATACTTCCCAAATTTTAGATTATACTGATAACATTAACTAGACTAAGATAAGAGCGGGTACTAATGTTTTGGATTGAATGCTAAACTGATTTCAGTGGATATTTGTGATATATTTTATCAGCAGATTTGAGTAAATTTAATTCAAAGTTAATCTTACTGCATAAAATAGATCGTTGCAGTTAATCCCAGTGTGCTTCTTTGGAAAGCTATTATTAGATAGGACTTTAAACTATCTGACAGGTTAGTCCTATATTATAAAACCTCCAGTCTGCATTCATTCACAGATAATTAATTAAAAGAGCACGGGGGCTCAGAAATTCTACGCACCAATAACGCTGCTTCCTCTCACTGGTGCAGCACCCAATTTATCTCTGTCTTATTCTGCCCCACTAACATGCGCTTCTCTCCCACCGGCAGAGATTATAATTTATTTAAAATAGTGACATAATTTTGAGGGGGGGGGAAATCCTCCCTTGCCTAGGTATATCAATTATGATAATAGTAGCGCGCAAAAGTACCACACAAATAGCCTACACGCACATGCACACCATCCCGCTCCCTCCTTCACACGACCCGCCCACCATCTCGGGACTCGCGTCACGTGACTCTCCACCGAGTCACACTCCTCTCTCTCCTCCTCTCCAGAACAGTTCACCCAGCGCCTGGTGAGGACGCACGGAGATTAGACCATCCCTCTATGCGTTTGGCTGTTGATGCTTCGATAAAACGGAGATAATGGACACATCGAAGCTGGAATTTGTGTTTCATCGTTCTGCGCTAAAAGGACATTTATAGAAAACGGACATGAACTGGTTTGAAAGCATGTGTGATCTCCATGGGGCTGAATGGGACGCTCGCATCCGCTCCACTGTGGACTGATTCTTGTCTTTTTACACCTTCACCATGAGGCTCGTCTCCGCAAACTTCTTGGCACTGCTGTTCATGTGCGCCATCGGGAGCGTGTTTTACGTGTGGAGCGCGTTGGAGAGCCGCTTGGAGCGACACAAGAGGGGATTCACAATACCAGGGGGAGCTCTCCCTGCGGACCTCTCCTCGAAAAGTTTCCGTGCGTTGCTGGCTGTCCCGGTGGCACCACAGAAAGCTCACTTGGGAGGTCGCAACGTCACGGATCACACGTTAGGAAGCAGTCATTACCATTTGAATGGATACAACAAGAGACGGTCAGCGAGGACAGGGGGTCCGGTCAAGTTAGGAGGCTCCCCTCTGGAGGATGGGATATTCTGGAGCGAACGGTTAGAGGAGCTGCTTCCAGTGGGCTTCACGGAGGAGGACGCGCGGGAGTGGAGGGAGAAAGCCAGAGAATATCGCATTGTGAAGCTGGAGACTGGCTGTGGGAGGATATCCAATCAGCTCGCCACTTTTGAGGACGGTTCCAAAGCTTGTGTGCGTTATGGCATCAACGCGGATCAAGTGCAAGGGGAAACTCTGACGTATTACCTCGCTAGTCTGTTGGGCATTACGAACCTGCCTCCTCTGGTGCTGTCCCAGCTCAGCACTGACAGCGAGCAGTGGCAGGCAGTAAGGACACGCGTGGAGGGGCTACAGTGGAGCGAGAGAGCCGTGGTCTCTCTCACGCAGTGGGTTTCTAACCTGACCGGAGTGGTGACACCTGCCCCGCTGAGGCAGGAGAGCAGCGGGCTTCATCCCAGCCTCAAACAACTGTGGAACCAAAGCGCAGCGGAGCTGCTGGAGCTCATGCAATGGTCAGACCTCATTATTTTGGACTATTTGACCGCGAACTTTGACAGGCTAGTGAGTAATCTGTTCAGCCTGCAGTGGGACTCGCGTATAATGGAGCGAGACACCAACAACCTGCTCAGAACGCCTCGCGGAGACTTGGTTTTCATAGATAATGAGGCAGGACTCGTGCATGGATACAGAGTGTTAGATATGTGGGAGAAATACCACAAGACTGTGCTGAGTTCTGTGTGCGTCTTCAGGCGGAGGACAGCGCAGCGCGTGGCCGAGCTGCACAGGCGCAGAGACGCCCGGACCAGGCTCATGGAGCTCTATCGAGACAGCGAGCCTTTGTCCTTCCACTTGGGCTTCCTGTCGGACGAGCACGCCGCGCTGCTCCAGGACAGAATAGACACGTTGCACAGACACATATTGCACTGCAAAGCGAAGTACAGCCAGCTGTGAACAATGGAAAGCAGGTGTTCCGTCGCCTTTGCGCACGATACACCTGCACAAGCTGTCTCCACTGCAACTACCTCATGTGAATAGATGCCTACTTTATACATGATACTTCAGCTGAACACGTGTTTGTAAGCTCTTTTTTGTATTTTCACTGTATGCCTCATAGTAAGAATTCCTTAGACTCTGTGTCTTATTTCGGTGCGAGGGCAAAAGCTTTTATCCGTTTGAACCTGCCTTGTACTGGTTAATCTTAGCCTTAAGTTATCCCTTCACTAATGTATTTCTGTTGCTGGCTTTACATTTTTGCACTGTTACTTTATCACAGATAGCTCAAGCACTCTAGTCTGTGTTTAGCCTTAAAGCCACATTTAGTGTATATTTTGTAATTAAGTTGTAAATATTGTCTGCTTTTGTACATTTGAAGCACCTTTAATTTAACATGCATTGTAACATTCCTCACCAACTTTTGATAAATACAATAATTTAAGATGTAAAACTTCTGTGCTGGGTAAATTGTATTATTTTATTCAACAATGAGCATTCCAGTTTATTTCTTGTTTTCAGGGAATTCTATTTTTCTAAACTATGCAAAAAATATACCTAATGCAGTTTAGAAATGTCAATATATCAGTATTACAATCAATACATTTCCATAAGGGGTCACTCAAGCTAGATAGCTAATCTCTTTATGACCTGCTTTTTAGATTCCATCATTGATCTATTGAAGTTAGTTGGTTTACACATTGGGTAATACAATTCTTTCTAAGTAAGCAGATATATCCTGATAGTTAAAGGTTTTAATGGGGTTACATGCAGCAAAATCCACTTTAAAAGTTTGTTAGACCAGTTAGACCTTGTGTATCAATCCTGTATTATCTGGTGCTGACGGTACTGAAGCCTGAGAATACATAGACCCACAAATCCAAACCTGTCTTACACCTGCTTCGTATGCAGAGAAAATACCTAATGTTTTCTTCTATGCAGATGTTTGTGACTTGGGTAAGTTTGGAAAATATATCACAAAATAGCAACATTTTTGTAAATAAGCACAGGGGGACTTGTGCCTAAAGTAGTATAATTGGATATAATGGGAGCAAAAATCAGGTATTGCCTCATTAGTGTGCATCAGAATTTTGCAGGAGCTGTCTGGAGTGTTTTGCTTTCATTGCCTCATTGTCGGATATTACTGTGGCTCAATGTTCCCCCAGGAGCTATTCTGTCAGCCACAGGCGAGCTCCAACAAGGCTCCCCTAACAATCCCACTCTAAATGATGAAGTAAAGAAGACGCGCCGGATCATTTGTGTAAAAAGAGCTCTCACCATTTGCTAACTACTATATCCAATCACCAGGAGACGGATGGTAACATGGGGCTACCAAAACAAACGTACACTGCAAACTGTTATTGGTTCAACATGTCCGCAAAACCGCAATTAACGGACGCCTTGGTCTCTGAGGAGGGTAGTTCACATGAGCAGCTTGTAATAGTGCCTCACAGTAAAGTGTAAGGTACATGTAGAAGTAACGGCACCTAGCCACCTTCATTATTTTGACGAATATGCCTTCAACTTCAAAGCCTTTTAGCCATGCTTTTCATATTAGTTCCACCGGGTGCCTCACTCCGTCCTCGGGCAGATTTACAAGCACATCTGATGGACGTCAATGATAAAACAAATTCTTTAGCGAGGTCCAGCTCTTTCTTCATTTGAACTGAGCGATTTACAACTCCCAAATCTAGACCAAGCTCTTTAGATCCGAATGTCAAATGCATCTATCAAGCATTATAGACTATGAATAGCAGGGCTGAGAATCACAGGGTACCTCACTACACAATGCATGGCTTACAATACGATATTAGCACGATATGGCGACACATGAGGTAATCGATATATTACACAGGATACTCTGTGTTATGCTTTTTTGAAAGAATCAAATACATTTTAGCAACAATAGTTTTTGTTAAACCACTTCTTGTGCAAAGTTAATATGAAATACATCTATTTTAATCATCAAAACAGTGAATGTGTCAAGTGTGTCACATGAATAAGCGATAAAATTGTGGTCTGGTCACAAAGAAAATGCCAAAAAATCCTCTTGCCGATATGTATTGATACAGAAGCCTATGATAACGATACTGTATCACCAAATTTAGTATCACAATATTTCAATATTGTTGCACATCCCTAAAATTTGGTCTTTAATTAAATGTTGTACAAATGTGACTTTTTTCTCAAGTTTGCAGACTACCACATGGGTAAAGAACATTTAACATGACACAAAATACAATATTGGCACATAATACAAAATCCCTACTCTTGAGCTGCTCACTTATGCCTAGCCTGGAATAACCAACTGACACCATTTGGCTCCTAAAAGTCCCCAAGTAAATACTCTGTCACTATGGCTTTCAGATTTTAGTCAATCTTCTCATGCACTTCATTCCTCAACTTGTAATTATTATTTATGGAAGGCATTTAGTGACAGTTAAAAAATGTGTTTCCATTGCATTATAAGAAAATGTATTATTACAGTCCAGAATGTTGCAGGACGTTGGTCTAAACTAAGGCCTTTGAGCCAAATGCAGCCCTCAGACCATTTTTTATTGGCCCTCAGCCTTTCTGCTCAATTGCCCCAATGAATCATAGCTAGTACTATTTACAGCGTAAGTAATTCTCCAAATACAACCTCTAGAACATCTGATTGCATTGTGATACAGAGCTAAAATGAATGTTGGAATTCGTATCAAAGGTACAATGGTTCTGTCAAAACGATGTAAATTGTCCCATATGAATGATCCACCAATCTATGGAGTTGTGCTTCGAATATGTTTCAGTGTTTAGAAGTTTAGATCTGGTCTAAAACAAGTTAAACAAAAGCAATGTAGTCCACTATTACAGCATTTTCAAAGCTCAGTTTTGTTTGAGGAAAAATGCACACACACACTGAACACTGTATTTGTTATCAGAGATTCATTGGGGAGATAATATGCGTATTCTAGCAACATCTACAATGCGCAAAAGCATTTATGAAAGTGGGCCAACTGAATCAGTTGTTTTCTATTTTGGTTATTTGTCTCCCGACAGTGGTAGTAAATAGTCTGGTTTTTGTATACTCACTCCTGTCTACTCTTTGCACTAGCAATCAAACCCCTCTGCCACATATTCTCGTTGAACTTAGCGGCTTTACCCAGCTAAGCGCCTACTGCAGCTGTAATAGGGGCTTTGGGGATCAATATGCACATTGACGTTTTATAGGGGGCGAGTGGGTATGCTAATGCCCTGGTCGGCGTGTGTGTTTTACCATGCTGGAGGGCAGTGCTGCAGCTGGCCGTGGAGCTCCAGGCACGTCTCGACACTGCAAAGAAGAGATTTACGACAGTGAGGATTAGACACAAAGCCAAAGTGCGGTTTGCATGTCTAAACGCGAGTCTGCCTCCTCCTCTTCACAGATATGCACCATTCACTCACCCCCTATGTCTACAGCTTACCCACATCTGCACCATCAGATCCAAGCAGCCTGCGTGTGGTGCCAAATTCTTTTTTCTATCTTCCCTTGTTTATTTATGTATTTGTTTATTAGTGTAACAATGTAAAAAATCCTGTACTCATTTTTCCCCATGTATTTGAGCAAAAAATGTCTTCCCCTAGTACAGATATAGCGTATTAGCAGCTCTTTAGACTTGCTTTTCTTCGCTGTTTTAATTGCCCTATGTGTATTTTTTTTATTATTATGGATATTTTTAATCTGTAAAGCACCTTGTGAGCTGATGTCTGTGAAAGGCGTTCTATAAATAAATGTTACTTACTCTTAATCTTATGATCAAAATATGTCTGCCACTTGCTATCTCCATGTAATTATAAAGCATTTACTGTCTGATAATCAGCGTTAGCATGCTAGTTGTTGTCTACCCTCACAGTAAAACCGCATTGGTCTCTGAGAGCTGTGGAAAGTGCTGTTAAACACATCATAATGAATAATTAGGATGTTCAGAATGCATAAGGTAAGTCAGGAATAACTTTGGGCCATTTCATATGAATTATGAAATATGAGTTCTAATATGAGTAAACATCAGGTACAGCCCCTTTAAATGAAAAAAATAATGAAAAAGAGCAGAAACGACAGCAATTTCATGTCATCTGCCCCCTTTCCCAGCTATTACCTCCACAGCGATAATTTGAAACCGTACACAATACATTTCCATTTAAATCACATACATTCTTTACTCATTTACATACTACATACATACTACAGAGAAAATGACACAGAAAATCCATGTGCAGAGGATTGTTCTGTGTTCACGATCTATGGCACAAGAAGGGTCTTCACTTTGTAAGCTTGTAAGTAGCTACCAGGCCAGTCCCATAGAAGAAGCAGATGGAAGCGACATGCTTTGTTATTGTTGGCTGCTAATGGGGTCACACAGACTTTTAACAACTAACAAGGCAGCTCAAACTTTAGGAATCGTTACCAGAGGAAGTCATTCTATTTTTATCCCTATTAAAAACAATGAATTTGCTAAGAAAATGGCATGATCCTGGGGCAGAACATTCCTAGGGGAGGGTCCGCCACTTGCTTGTCTCCATGGAAATGTTATTGCTTTACCTAGAATGTTCCACAGTATAGATTAAACCTCTATCATGAGGGAGACATGCAGGTCACAGCACTAGGCTACATTACAATTCAGATCTGTGGAGAGTCGCCCTTATTCACACAAGGAATTTATGTAATGTTGAGCAATAGAAAAACCTGTTATGTTATGTTTAATGTCAAGTAGGTGGCGAACCCTCCACCAGAAAAGTTGCACCGTGCACCTTTAAAGTTAGTCAGAATCCTTCCACGTACCACTAACATAATAATTTGAATACTGTTGTCTTTTGGAAGAAAATTGGGATTCACAATCATTTTCTTAAAAACTAACTAGATGACAAATGTTGGATTCTGCTAAATCAGATGCACTGCACGCTGATTAAACACCACTCCAAATGAACAATTACATAAGCCAACTTAATTACTTAGAAAACATTATAAATCTCTTTTTTTAAATCAACTCATAGTGTACATAACTTCACTACAATTGCTCTTCTCCGTTCTCCATGCACAGTCACTACATCTGTGGCCTTGGAGCTGAGCATCCGTCTTCCAGCCACCTCCTGCGATGTCATTTGTTAATTAAATCCAAAATGAAACGCTCATTTGGCTAATTAGTAGTTTTTTTGTGGAAACCCAAACATTTTAGCAGGAAGCTGTAATCATTCTAATGGTGGATATCAAAGGTTTGCTGAATCACCCTTTTAACCATTCACATATGTTCTCGCTTCCTGTCTCGCCTCCTTCTCGCCCCCACCCAGTCATTTCGCACCCACGGGCTACAAAAATTTCACAACACTTCTGACATGCTCTAATGATTGCGACTTGTACAATCCCCGGGCGCCCTAGTCACGTTATTTTGTAAATCTCATCACATCGAAATACCGGGGTTCTTTTTCAGAATGCAGTAGCTGTCTCTGTTTTCTTGTCCGATTCGTTTCCCAGCCGGAAGGGGCCAGAGCAGGTCGGAGCGTTCACCCCAGGTACCCATCTCCGTTCAGTCATGATAGCAAACATTCCGGAGCAGGCAAAAGGGAGGATCGTCCGTTTCCATAGGCACCGACTGCACTTTCCGAGTTCAGGAATCTCACAAGCAGAGGAGACGCCAGCTGTGTACATAAAACTGCTGTCAGAGGCTTGAACTTGAGGCCCTCTTATAATTAACGACATGTCCAGGCAAAAGACAAAGTATGAGATTTTGTAAGGGGAAGTTTAATTAGACGAATGGCTTAAAAGGATAGTATTACAATTTTGAAGTTCCCATAAGTACGTAAGTGCCTATATTACTGATTTATTTATTTTTGATCTATGTCATAATGTTGTTTCCTTATCAGAAACATACCTTTTGTTTTGTTTCATTCACACTTTTAACTCACAAGTCCTGCATATTTAGTAGTAGTAGTAGTAGTAGTAGTAGTCGTAGTAGCAGTAGTAGTAGTAGTAGTAGTAGTAGTAGTAGTAGTAGTAGTAGTAGTAGTAGTAGTTCTCTGTGTTTTTAAACTCCATACAACTTTACTAGAATCATTTGGATGAGTTCATCTCTGCCAGTCTCTACAAAAGATGAAAAGTAGTTGTTAACTTGAAAACTACCACTTTATGACATCACAAGGTGAAAACAGAGCATTTTGAGCTTTGGAGATGTAGATAAACTAATAATAAAGGATTACTCAAACGTGTGTGAATGAAACAAAACAACTCCAGGAATGTTTTTGGGGAGAGTCATGTGAAATTATGAAGGTGGCATTCTAACTTTTATAATCACTATGAGATGCTTTGTTTGAGTGATTAAATTCAGTTGGGTATTATGGAAGGATAAAGCAGCAGCCTAAATCTCCACCTGTTTAAGCAGTAAATCCTCGCATCTCACAACATAATAGATTTTTAATGGATATGCAAAGAGAAAAGTTGAAAGCCATTTCGAGGCTTTAAATAATTGGACCTGTTTTCAGATGGTGAGAGAAAAATGGAGTAATAAAAAGAGAGGACTTACAGATGCTGCTGGACAGATCCCACATTTAAACATACACTGGAATAGTAGCTCTGTTTCCAATCAAAATGTCTGTGACCTATTTACCATCGCGATTTACTCTTTGGCAAAACCGATGTCTCTCTCACATGAACAAATGACTCCACACTCCATTTGACAGAACTTGTTTAGATGACTGAAAGCAGATCTACTCATTGTTTAGTCATTTGTATATTTGACCAGGCAAGCGCAACGGGACTCATGAATCACACGCGCAAACTTTGTACGTGACTGCCCTGGACTTTCACTCGAAGATTATGGCAAAACGTCCATGCAGTGTTTAGTATTTACACCAGACACATGTTAAACCAAGCCAGACCCGTGTTGAGTTCAGAGACTCGTCAGATCAGTTTCACTACGCTACATGGAAATTCTCCCATCGGAGCCCAATATAAGTCAACATGTTTTATTTACGCGATGACGCAAAAGAGAAATGGCACTGAATACGATGGTGTAAGTGTAAGAAGTGGAATGTTTATAGCGCTGATTCTGGTCTAGCTGATGAACTAAAATATATTTTCTGACAATAATGTAGAGGTTTGTGTAATCCCTTAGTTGTCCAGGAAGGTTTCATCACAACAAAAAATCAGTTCAATCAGCTGGACAAAAGTTTTGGATGAGCTGTGAAACGTCTTAACTTATTTATCCAATTGATATGATCTGTTATGATGTTGTTTCCTCACCAAAAACATACCTGGAGTTGTGTTTTGTTTCATTCGCACATTTTCAACACATAAATTCTACATATTTATGCTGAGTTCTTCTCTCAAAGTGGAACAGAGCATTTTTAGCTTGGGAGATGTAAAAAGACTAATAATAAAAGGTTACTCAAACATGTTTGAATGAAACTAAACACAACTTCAGGTATCTTTTTGAGGGGTAACAAGATTCCAACATGACTAAAAGCTCACAAGAGTCCAAAAATATTTTTTAAAAATAGTGCTGAGTGCTGTAAATGCGATATACTGTAAACCATTTCTAAAATGCTAATAAAAATTTGTTTCATATTTAATAAATTCCAGTTCTTATAAGCAAATAACTTTATATAATTGGTTGTATTTTTATAATAATTTAACAACATATGCATAATTACAATAGATAATGTGATAGATAACAAGTGAAGTAAATGAATATTAACCAAAACAAACAAATAATTGAGTCTTCATGAATAAAAATACACAAGTTTAGTACTTAAAGTCTGGAATAAACCTTTTTAAATATAGTACAATCACTGGGTCGCAAAGGCACCCGTATAAAAAGGTCACTTTTGGATTAAAAAACGACCCACCCCCCTTGGAAGTCTGGCTACGGGCCTGTAAGGTGACTCGGGGGCATATTTGCCAGGTACAACTGAAAAAATTCTAATGATTGTTGAAGTGATTTGTATTGGGAAATCTTTAAGCTAAAATACTGCACATTCACTCTCCTGGTCCTATGGAAACAGTGAAAATTGCATTGAATAAGAACATCAACTTGGGCTATGATCCAAGTCCATTATGTAAATAAAATGCATTTGCAAATTAAAAATAATATGCTCCGGTATTTCACACAATATTAATCTCTTACTTTATGCGCTACAGAAAAACTGAGTTTAGAAATGAATGATTATATAGTAAAGAAAAATAAACCTGCTTTTACAACTCTCAGGCTGCCTCCGTTTATTCTAGAAGAAATCCTAATTCTAAGGTTACAGCTATAAATCTCCCCCTCTTGTCAGCAAGCCCTGCAGTGCGGTTCTGCAGACACCAGCTGACCCGCCCCAGCTCTCATCTCCCAGTGGGCCCTCCACGTGTGAACGCTCGGACATAACTGGCATTCTTTCACTGGTTACAAAGTGCTGGGGAACTTCCTGCACATGACTGAAAGATTTCATTATGAAACGCAGCACATACTCCAGCTAGAGTCATTTAGTCACAGTTGAGTGGACACAAGCTATAGACGAGGCTTACATTGGAGGGGCTGTGGCCATGTGCAGGCAGGACGTCCCAGCTTAGGGTGCACCCACAGAGCACCCACAATGACTGCCTTTGTCCCAAACACTATGGCGGAGCAAGGAGGTCAGGGCCTTTGGGTGTCTTTTTTCCTCCTTCCTGTAGATAAGTAGAAGGTAATGAGTTACAGAGACAAAAGCGACAAGACAGTGCATTCCACAGCTAATAAGAGGAAGGAAAACCAATGACAGCTGGAGCTGGATTTGGAGGTCTCATATAACCATCAGGTGTAGTGAAGACATGAGGAAATAGACTTTGTACTTTACTACTAATAAAAACATGTTACACTATGTTCTGGTCTATGTTATAATGTGTGATTTACTTAAATCAGTGACTTACTCAAACGTGTGAATGAAACAAAGCATAACTCCAGGAATGATTTTGATGAGGAAACATTATAACATGGCCAAAAGCTCACAAGAGTCTATTTTGTGTAATGCAGGACCTTTAATACCTAGATACTTCTAATAAAGTGGATTGAATTTGTCATATATGCCAGATCTAAATCTTTTGTGATTTAACACCAGCACTACAGCCTTTGGTTTAAACAGTAAACATAAACAGTAACATTAAATGAACTGTATGTAGCCTGTGCGCTTACTGTTTTTTAAAAAGGAATTAAAATCACAAGTGAACCTGAGTTGCCAGTGCCTTAAGCGGTGTATCGACATGGACATGTTTTTCTCATTCTCAGTATATGGACAGGCCAACTGGATTTCATCATTGGAACGGTCGACCCAAATGAGAGACTCATGTAATATAAACAACATGAATATAAACACTTAGCCATCATGTCCAATGTTTTTGTTATGAAAAGTAAAACACTACTGCATTTGTTATCAGTAAAATAAATATTTCATTTGAACAAGTCTCCATCGTATCTAGGGAGACAAGCTTATGTTTATCTATGAATCTAAAATAAAATATTGCATGAAGTTTGTTTAAAATAGACAAGACAATGGGCTCCAGTGTTAGAAGAGGATAAAACATGTTGAGTGCAATTACCTCTGTGCACTGCCCTCAGTATGTGCCCATCTGCCTCTGTGCTGTATATGTTAGAAAACCATCTTACATAATGCGATTTTAACTAAAGTGACTATTTCTGTAGTCACGTTGGACCCAGTCACATTTGATCATGTGGGGATCAGGGAGCAGTGCAGAGTGCAGAGACAAAGCAGCTGATTCTGTTCACGAGATCTAACCAAAAGTTACACTACATGACCTGTTATAGCTCAGAACAGACTGCTTCCATTTCTAACACACACAAAAAAAGATTTGGTGTATATATGTAGTGAAAAGAATGGCAACAGATTATATCTGTGATACTGGATTTGGCTGAGCAGTCCTATTTTTATCATTGTTTTGGAAAATTGTGTCCATATAGTTTCATCTGCAACTGGTAGCTCCAAACTCTTTTTGCAGTAGGCGGTAGGCATGAACTGTATGCAGGGTTTGAGACATATAGTTCAGAGACATCTGTGTAAATAAACAGTAACAAATGTTTTAAAAAGGACTAATGTAATAAGTTAAGTTAGTAGTGATTATGTTTCCCCTCTCATTCAAGAGGCTTTGTCATTTCCCCTTAAATAATATTTAATTATGCCTTATTTGACACCAATCTCTTGCTATTTCTGCTACTTATTTAGAATGTATTATACCATTCATATTTTTCTCTTTATTATAATATATTGTGTATGGTGTGAACTACTGTGTAAAAATAATTTCCCTTGTAGATCAATAGTCTGTCTAACTCTAAGTCATAATGTAAGTAGGTATTTGAATTCATGTTTTAACATCATCATTTCTGTTACAGTTAAGTTTGACAAAGTAAACAAGTATATATAGTACATTACATACATTACATATACATCACACTTTAGCCCAAATTACAAATAAACAGGGAATAAACTAAGACAAATCTGGGACTGAACCTGGACTAAACCAAGGCTGAACCAAGACACAGGACACACACACTAAACTGGGCTCAAAGTATGATGCATATTGTCATGATATTATCAATCTTTAGTAAGAACACAGAGAGCACGTATGGTCCATATGCATAGTTACATGGTCAGAAATCTTTTGCTTTAGCATCTAAACAGTTTCTTCCATATACTTTTTGGATATTCGTATGCATAGCTCAGCCCTGAATACTATAAATTCTCTTTGGCCCCTGTCACTGCTCCCATCTGCTTCTACAAACTGGGCCAGGACTAAATCTAAAAGTCCGGGAGATTACAAATAAATCCATTACAGCAGCAGTATATGGAACAAGAGATTTCCCTGGACGGACAGTCGGTGTGTTTTAAGTCTCCAGTACAGACAGTGCAATTGGGTTCTGTCACAGTAAATCATACACACTCCCAAAGTATAATAAGTACACCGCTGCTCCTGTCCACTCTGCCATGTCACGCTTGGACTTCCTGTTTTGCTTATGCCAGATAAAAATAAAACTTACATTAACCCAGATATTTTCCTAATATCGCGTTTTTCCATTCCAAAATAATGTTTTTTTCACATTCAGTTTTGCACTTGTACAGGGGATCTAAAAATAATCCTCTAAGGTGTTTTTTTGAAGCAAGAAGTGCTTAGCCTCAATTTAGATTCCCTGTATTTTTCCTCTAATATGATTTGCGTCACACCCGTCAATGCGTACAAAAAATAAATCCTGATTAACTTCAACACTTAATGCCATCCTATTTGTTATGCTTCATCCCTCAGCTCTGTCTGTGAATGTCAACGCAAAAGAAGCCATTTCAATTACTTTTGTATTTCCTTATTGTGTATTTTGTAAGTATTTTAAAGGGTAATTCTTAGTGGAATGTTATAACAATGCTTTTTTTTTTTCTCAATTATTTCTTTATTAATTTTTCAAGACAAATAATTACACTTACAAAAATGCAAATATGGTTTAAGACATCTTCATTTTCTAAAACTTAAACTTCAAAATGAAATACACATTTTTACTTTTATGTTTGAAAGAAAAGAAAAAAAATAAAGAGAAAAAACTAAATATGGTAGCGAACAAAACATTGGGGAAATAAGTACTCAAATAAAATCCAAACGTATTGTTTTGACAAAATTCAGCCAACCCTTCCATATCTTTTCAGTTTTTTCTGTTTCTAATCTTAGAGCATAAGTTAATTTTTCCATAATGTAAATATTGTGAATCACGTCAACCCAGTTATCTTTTGTTGGTGCTTCTGCTTTTAGCCATTTCCTTGTAATTCCTTTTTTTTGCTGCTACCAACATGATTTTAAATATCTTAAAATTCATTTTGTTTTTACAATTTGCATCTAATTTGCCAAAATAGAAGACTTCACAGGTAAAAGGGAGATCAACATGAAGGACCTTATCATAACAATGCTTTTAAAGGGCACAAATTACTCTATTTTCTGATCTATGTTATACTGTAATGCTGTTTCCTCATCAAAAACATACCTGCAGTTACGTTTTGTTTCATTCACGCATGTTTTAATACACAAACCGTGCATATTTAGGCGAGTTCTTCTCTCAAACGGTTCCACCTTGTGATGTCATGTGGTAAAACACTAAATGCTCCAGACACCTTCACTAGAATCATTTGAACTATTTCAGCCCTGGAACTGCCAATCTCCTCTGAACAAAAGGTGAATCTGTAGCTGTTAACTCGAAAACTACTTATCCGTGACATCACAAGGTGGAACGGAGGATTTCTGAGCTTTGGAGATGTAGACGGACGAATAATAAAGAATTACTCAACTCCACATATGTGTTTGACGCGGTAACAACATTTTAATGTAAATCTCACAAGAGTCAATTCTGTGTAATATAAGAGCTTTAAACACAAACCAGTAGAGTTCTAATGTAATCAAACAGCCAATGAAAAGTGCTTTTAGCTAAATTTCCCATGATGCGCTCAGATATTGTGTGCGTTGGCAGATTCACTTTACTTGATATGGTCAGAGACTGCTTGTGCATCACATTAGCTGCTCTAAAAGTGTATACCTTATTGCTGTGTCATGCATTTCCGCCTGACATTATAAACCTAATTGAAATGCTCGAAGGGCTACGGTCCACTGGGTAGAGTAGCATCCATGAAAAGGGATCAGACTCACGCACATATAAAAATCGGTCATTTACACTGGTTTAGTACAGTGTAAATAAGAGCGCGTATGCTCATGAACATGCAAGCAAATTAACGGTTTTATCTTTGGAGAGAGGGTACGGCACATGTGATAATGGGCATATGCAGTGATCAAATTACAGATGTAGAATTAATCAGAATTTAATCAAGATCTAATCATCGCTTATCATCTTTTTGTTAGTATAAAGGTTCCCAGTAAATCTCCTGTCACTAAAAGCATGTGGTTCGGAGCAGGGTTTATACTTTGGAGGAAGAAAGTTTACATTTTTATGCCAATTATTAAAAGTTTATATTGTTTATCTTCAACAAATATTGGGAGAATTTTTTATTTGTTTTTAAAAAGTTGAAAATTGAATCAATATTTGTGAGCGATCGATGAAAGATTGTTTTTTTTTCTTTTTGCCCAGAACTTTTTGAAAATTCAAGTGGGATAGTTATGGCTATGGATGTAGGTGATGCTACTACAGTTCTTAAACTACCCGTCTCTCAATTGCCATTTCAAGACAGAAGAGAGACAAGGCAAGAACAATATTCTAAATGGCATACATTACTGGGTTGCGTAATGTACACTCTCATAAGAAAATGCAAGTTGCTGAATGTTGGAAAGTGGCCTTAGTGGTTGACTCAGACTCTAACCTAGTATGTTCCTCCCATTTAGCATGTATAATTGAATTCTTCCATCCCACTAGTGCTGTTTTAGAGGTGCTTTGTCCTCTCCTTTCGTGCAGGGGAATCGATACGCAGAAGGGCAAGAGGACACGTGATACTTGATGACAAAATACCCCCATCTCGCTGAGGCAGCACATTGGGGGAGCAGCTGACCGGCTCTCATTGCCTGTTAGTCTTGGCTGGAGACCGGACCCTGCATCAGAGACCAGAGCATAGTTAGTCGCAGCATAGTCCCTTTGAATTATAGCGCCCCGCTGCAGTGCCACTGAACAGTAATTTGGCTATTTCTATGTAAATTGTCCTTTGTGCCATCATAGTAGGCTATTGTAGCTCACATGGTCAGACTAGTTTCTGTCTATAATGGTACAGTGGAACATGAAGATGATTAAAGCCAATACTGAGAGGATGTCATAGGAGTCTATCAGCTAAGTTCAGAGGCGAGCTGAACTACAGATAAAAGGTGAAGAATTATTGAATGTCAGTTTCTGGTGACGTTATCGTTATGGGTTTCATGTATGAGCACCATAAACTAGTTACAATGTTTTTTTCTTTTTTTATATACTTTATTGTGTCAGAGTTCCACAGAAAATGTATAAAATCTTGGTTGACTTTACAGTAGACACAATATTTAGGTTTTGTTTCTGTTTTTTATCCCCATTTCCCCCTCCCTTGTGCCAAAATAAACCGATATAACCAACAGCAACAATACAAAAATGTTTCAGGGAAAGCAAAAAATAAAGGTGCAGAAACATAGGTCTGTCACGATAATACAATATATAATAATATACAGTTTTGCTTATAAGTTTACATTACTGGCAGAATTTATGAGGTAATTTGTGTAGTTTCTTATGATTTAAAAAGAGTAAACACAGTTGTTTGATAATAAATGGCTTCACCCAAGCACTAACCATGAGTGAAAGAAAAGTTTTTGTGTTAACATTCATATTGTCTGACAGATGGCCAAGAAATAAATAAATTCTGCCAGGGTATGTAAACTTATGAGCACAACTGTAGGTATAAATATGTATTGCTGCTGAATAGCAATAAACAATAATGTTGAATCTACTACTGTCACTGACACAAAGCACAATAATCCCAGTAAATATACAGTATCATTAAAAGGCCTGAGCTGTAACGAATATATAACAGAATGAACCAATAATTAGCCATAGGAGTTGTTTATACCCGCTAATGCTCAGATCTTATAATATATAAATATAGCTAAAATCTCCCAAGTATTACTAAGAAATTATGAACACAGTAAATATTAAGCCCCACAAATGATTGTTCCAACTTTCATATATAGAACAATAAGTGGAGATTGTAATGATTGTGAAAGGCCTACAGGGCAGAGGATTGAAAAAACATTCAATCCGGGTTGAATATATGTGTTTTCATCAGTACTCTATACTTGCTATACTTGCGCTTTAACAACTTCCACTCCTGCTTATACTCTCCGTAGTAGTACACAGTTTACTTGCCACAGTTCAAATTGTTGTGGAACTTAACCAAAGATGAAAAGTACTTATGTTCTTGTATGCAGCCTCACTCAACATATTGTAGCTGTTACGGGGAGCCATGGCTACACAGAGACAATGAAAATGAATGCGCTGCTTTCTCCATTGAGCCCTGTAGATGTAACATTGTTGAATTGGCAGAGGTGTGCAAACAGTCTTTGGTGTGTAGGTTTTTTTGGGAAGGACAGGGCACACAAAGCAGAAATAAAGGACAGAAATATTCAACAGAGTGACTTATTAATTCTAAGGGGAACATCCACTGATAGCAATGTCCATTCCAACTACTGTGAGTCACCTGGCCAGGCTAGTCTGCACTTTATAATTGTATATTTAGGATTTGTAGGCCTCACAAACATAATAATCCCCACAAGCGTAATAATTTCCCATAAAAGTAATAACCAAATTTCCCACAAACATAATGTCTACAAAATTATGTTATATATAAATGGACATAGCTAACCCGCTAGCTGCCATATTTCAAATAGGAGGTGAACATGGGGCCGCTTTTGACTTTGGCTCCAATTGACTCTAGATTGAAAAATTGCCACGCTTATCTGTAACTTCAGTGAGCCTAGTCATTTTGTTCTTAAAATGGTTGTACTAACCCACTCCACATGATCCTGGTGGTTTTATTTTGCTATTTTGCCAGTAAATAAAATCCTATTCCTAAAATTGGAACCAGCTCCAAATTCACCCCAAACCTCATGAGCTTCATTTGACTGGAGCTGAACACTATGGGTGACGTCACACTCCCTTAGTCCACTTCTTTATACAGTCTGTGGTTGAGATCTTAAATGAATGTTTGTAAAAAGAGATTTAAGATTTGAAATGTGAAAGAGGTTCAACTTATCCCTGCTCATTTATCCACACAAATCCTAAAACCACTCTCTTGTCATATGGCACACGCATGAAGATGAATTTTAGGATGAATTCCAGATGTGATTCTCCACACTGGCCTAGAGTGAAATAGCTGAGGAGATATGGTCGTGTGTTGGGTTTCATCCAGGTGCTGGCCTCTTTGAAGCCGGCCATAAGAAAGACAGGGGAGCTCACTGAAGGCAAACAGTGGGAGCTTTCTGGCTGACGCGGCACTATCAGAGCCATTCCAGCAGGATTTGACATGCTTTAGTGAAGGTAAAATGGGACTAAGCAGAGCAGAACAGACGGATGATTCAACACATAAAAATAACCTTCACAAACCTGATGACGTCTGAGAGAGGCAGGGACATTTAGCTTTGACTTGGGCAAAATAGTGTTGTATTTATTTAGGCCAAACAATATCAGGGCCACTGTAATACAAGCTAGGTCATCCGTTTTAATAACCTATTTCTTTGTCTGTTCTGGATCAAACTAAATTTGATTTCTAGAGGTTGGATTAAATGGGCACAAAGAGCTCACGACTGCAATTGGATAGACATTTATCATTATTCAGGTGGCATTAGCAAACAGACTGAGCAGTGTCTGGACCTAAAAATCTGAAAACCTGCGGTAAGGGAAGGCATCAGAATGTTTAATATTGTCTAGACGTATTGTCAACGTATTTGTCAGATTACTACAATTCAGAATCATAATTTATTGTTGCTTATGGGAAAAAAACTTCTTATGATTATTTGGGCCATGATTTTTTAATTGTATTTATTTATCTGATTTATTTAAAACAAGGACAGTGCACAGAAAATATTCATCTAAGATTAAAAAAAAAATATGCTCCCTGAAATAAACATTGAAAACAATTATGCCGGTAATGTGAAAAACAACCTGCAGAGAGGAAGGAAGACAGGATCATTCATTTATTTGTCATAATTTGTTTTTATGTTTGAAAAGCCCTGGTTAAAGGTCCACAATAATATGATTGTTACAGCCCCAAGCCTCCAGTTCTTTGATTTTGTTGTGTTTGTGTTTTTCTTTTTCATTTCTTTCTTTGTTTTGTCATATGGATTCCTGCTCGCTGATTTGTGGGGCACTTCAACACTCGGCCACTCCCACCTCACCTCCAGCCTCCTCCCCCTGTTTATCAATCAATCAGTCATTTTGTGTGTTTGTGTCTCTTTTGTGTCAGTCACTTTGTACTAGTGCATGTCTGATTTTCTTTGTTGAGACACTTGGTTAGTTTAGTTGTGTTTTGTGCCTTTTTGTTTAGCCACTTGATTCTGTTTGTGGGTTTATGTGATTTTACTTTGGGACACTTCTGATTTAGTTTGGTTTGCGTCCCTTAGTTTAGTCATAGTCATTTGTGTGTGTTTGTGTGTGTGTGTGTGTGTAAATCTACGTGACTTGTTTTTGGTACAACTTGTTAACTTGTTAGTCCTGTTATGTTGTTTCTTAGTTATTCTGTGTACATACATATTATGTGTTTTGTTTTGTTACCTTGTACATCCTGTTAATTAATTTACCCTATTTATTCCATTTTCCATCTTGTTGTTTTTTTTTTCTTCTCCTCTGTCCTTCCCCGTCTGCAGTTAAGAGACCTGATAATGGAGCAGCACATCGTACCCACCTGTGCTATCTCTGTTGTTCAAGACCTTTATATAAAAGCCATAAAAAAAGAGTGGTCTCATCCATCAAGCCATGATCTAAGTCAAAGGGTTAAATAATACCACCCTCCAAAAGGAAAGACGAGCGAGATGTCTTGCTCAGGGACACAACGACAATGTATGCAATGCTGGTTGTGGGAATCGAGCTACCAAACGTTTCAGGTTGGGGGTCACGATGAAGATGCCATTGGTTTGCCTGTAATGTTCCACAATATGGCATTAAACTCATTTAAGATGCATTTATTTAATTATGGGTGTTTTTATTGTTCAAAAATGCCTTAAAATATGTAATCTGAATATGACTGAGTGGGGTCGCCTTTTCACAGATGTCACCTGTTAATTGCCCTGATGGCGTCTCCAGCTTGCCTCTATGGAAACTGATAAGTTTAATGCCATACTTTGGAACATTGCCGGCAAAGCAATAACCATCTCCATGGAAACAAACAACTGGCAGGCCCTTTACCAGAAAAGCTACATAAATACCTTTAATATTGGGATAGACACATCTTAAACAACTGCTCCTGGGATCTGCAGGTCGGTTTGCCAAGGTTTCAATTACCCACAATGCTCCCCCGTAACAACATTTCCTGATGACACTGCTTCCTTGTAAAAGGAAAAAAAAGTCATTCTTATTCTTTTCTTCTCTTTGTAGATTTACAGTCAAAACTATTGGGCAACTGGCAAAATCAGAACAATACTATCTTGTAAGAGAATTCCTGCTCTTCTCAGGGTTTGTTTTGTTAATCTGATAAACCTGTTCCAAATCAAAAGTGAGATCTGATCACACCAAGCAGCTCTTTGGGAAAATGACTGAGGCTAATACAGGTCTGTGTATCTGGATCTAATGCCCGTGTTATGTCACACCGCCTCCATCCTGGGCCTATTGTTCCTGTTTCCTTGTTCGTTATCTTCAATTCCCAAGTTCACTGCCAGCTCCTCTCAGTACAAACCAAGCAGTCTCATGTTACGCACCTGAAGCAAGAATAGTACAGCATGCAAACGGCTGGGACACTGTGTACAAATGAATCCTGCTTTCATAAGCTTGGTACGCAATGCATGTCAAGTAGTGGATTTGTTGAATAAAATGATTAAATAATTGGCTCAAAAGAATCAACCCTATCACGAAGAACTGCATTAGAGGTGAAAAGTTGACATGGCAACAGTCCCAGGTTTGGATAGGAGTAACAAAAGGAATACCAACTTTTGGTCATATGTAATTCATTAACTTTGTTCATTTAATTTTTGTTTCTGATTCATTTTGATATGTGAAGGTCCAACATCTATTTATGTGCCTACTGTAAACACTTAAAACATTCCCATAGGGACATTTGTCCTTTACATTTGAATCCACCCATTCCTCAATACCGCTGGAGCAACCAGTCAGGAGCAGTGGGCACCGCAATGCAGTGGACAGGAAACCTCCAGATCTTGATTTAGTCTTGACCTTACCTGGAAGATTTTTACCTATAGTGCATGTTTTAGGTGGCAAACCAGAGTGCTCAGAGGAAACCCACCCAGACACAGGAAGAAACATGCTAACTCCACACAGAAAACCCTGGATGTCCCAGGATCCGAAGCCGGAACCTTCTTGCTGTGACTGCCATGAGTGCTAGCCACTGTGCTGCCCTTGCTAACAACCAAATGTTAAAAAATTACTTAGATTCCCCTATCCTTCACTTTGAGATGTGTCTCTGACATCAGAGTCCTTACAATGGAAAAACGGTTAAGCAGTGATAAGGATTTCCATTGTAGAAACTGTATATTGTGGGAATGTTATTTCAGTAGAGTGGGTGAATGAGCCTTCTACAGCAAATTCAGTGAAAATGATCATCCTGAATGAGAAGAGAAGGACACTAAAGCACCCATTTCCTCGCTGTAATACTTAAGATACAAGGTTGATTATTCAGTCTAGTTTGGGGAATTTAGCTGCCAAGGCTGGGGGCAATGATCCATTTCTCTGAAGTCTGGTTCTTAATGGACTAATTGAGGCGTTGATGGATGTTCAAGGATAAATCTACTAACTTAAGTCCTTATTTACACAGCTAGTAAGTTTAGATAACCATATCTGTAAGCTTTGTAAGCAAAGACTTGATATTGCCACATTATGTACAGTATGTCTTAATATGGAGAAAGCTGTAAGTACTTAGACAATCAAATGGGTCATTAAAAGAGTTCTGTGGATAAACAAAATATTGATGGGATTCTAATTGTGAATTAGCCACCACAAGTTGGAATACAAATGTGAAAGGAAAGTGAGTAGCTTTGGGGTTGTACGTCTTGAATGGTCAATTTAACAGAATAATGACCCATGACAAAGTCTTGCTTTTCACCCATATATAATCCAAATATATGCATTCCTCCTTATAATAATAATAATAATGCACCAGTTTGATATAGCGCTTTTCTGGACACTCAAAGACGCTTTACAGAGCATTATTCATTCACTCCAGACCTGGTGGTGGTAAACTACTGTTGTAGCCACAGCTGCCCTGGGGCAGACTGACAGAAGTGAGGCTGCCAATCTGCGCCATCGGCCCCTCCGACCACCACCAACACTCACAAACACAACACTTTCATACTAGGCAATGTGGGTGATGTGCCTTGCCTACGGACACAACAACAGTTTTTGCGACTGGCGCCCCCATGTGGCACCTGGAATTCCTTGGCTTGTTGGATTAAACTATTGTTCACTTGATTCTCCTGGAAAATATCATTTCAATTATAGCTGCATATATCTCCCTAAACCTATACATATACTATCAGCCATCCTCCTCCAGATTTAGTTTTCTCATTTTGAGGTGAGCTAGATTCATTTTTATCCAACAAAACTCAAATAACTACTGGGAACAAGAGAAAAAAAATAAATATAAAAACTGAAAGCAATCATCTCCCTGCTACAATAAGTAAAAATGTCACTGCAAAATGTATGGCCCTCCTGAAATTGTGAGTGGGACATTGGGAGTTCTTTGATGCTTTGGCTTTGAAAACAAATTGGCAGCTTTCAAGTGCCAATGAAAACCACCAGGAAGCTCAGACACATTTTTTGCTTGTAGTTATTTTTGTGGTGCATGAAAAACTAGGGGTGCAATTCTGCCAAACTTTCCTGGTGTGAAAATAGCTTTGATAGATATAAATGGGGGAGATGATACTGGACTACAGTGAATTCGTTGGTCAGTATTTTCTCTTTGGATGCAATCGTCAGCAAGAAAAGTTGGCTTTTGGACGGTGCATTAAAACACCATTGATCTACACTTGCTGGGCCATTACATAGGAGTCAAGCAAGTTTACATTGGCGAGAGTGGCCACAAAGGCATAATAAAAGTCCTCATCAGACTAATTTAATAAGAATACAATATTGTTATAGCCTTTTCTTCCTGGCAAGAAGTGTATGATGCTGCAACTTATGGTGTGTGGGTGGATTCTACCGCTGCTGCAAGTGGTATTATTTTGTGACAACTTGAAATGCTTAACCGCAGGTAAGTGCCAGCATTTAAGGGAGACGGGCATTGGAAAATCTAGTAAGAAGGTAAGATATATGGGCATAGATTTTGGCAGAAGGAGAGATGGAGCAGCAGAGGAGGCTAATGGTACAGCTTAAAAAATGATCTAAAAAAGGGAGACGAAAAAGTGCCGCTCAGGAACATGTCCAAAGAAACACAGCCCATGAGGGTAAAAATTTGCAAGGGACTTTCCAAAAAAAGCCCAAAATCAGTAAAGAACCAAACTTGGCAACTCTGGTTCTGCTGTTAGGAAACAAATGTAAAACACCAGGATAACAGAGGGGAGAGAGTGCATTTATATGAATTATTAGCAGTGATTGGTTGAAAGAAAGCAATAGAGGCAAATAAATAAGGGCACAGGGGCGAGAATAGAGATACATTAAATGCCACATTGAATGCGTTTTCATTACTACTGTATACTCACTACTATAACTTCCACTCCTTATACTACCTCTTTACTGCAGTTCAAATTGCTGTGAAACAAAGTATTTATTTCCAAGCATGCACTCACACACCATATTGCCGCTGTTTTGGGGTGTCAAGGCTACGGAGAGATAAACAATTACACATTGTAGCTTCGTTCTATTCCACACGCACTGTTTCAAATGACGTGTTTTCGAAACATATTTCACAATACACAAGAATATCCAAAATGTCATGGAAAATAATCTTGCCAACTTATTTTGACATCTTAGAAACACAGTGCTGTAGTGATGTTAGCACCAAATCTTTCAATGCGTATTTAAAATGGAATGGTCTTTTAAACTTTTCTCCCTTGGTAAACACACTTTTCATATTACACCACTAGAAAGATACTTCGCATATTTTTCAGTGATTAAAACCTTTCAAGATGTAACTTTGAAAAAAAAAAAACATTGAACACTTCATGTTTGCTGTCAATTAGCAAAGACGGCAGGTTACATCACAATATAAAATATGGAATTATAATTGGACTTTTTTTCCCATGCGGTTAAAAGATATTGTCTGCTCCAAAGACATTCTTTTCCTTTCAAACCTGTAACCTGAGTTATCTGAAATAACAAGTTAGAGACAGCCAGGCCTCCCACGCCAGCAGCTACAAGCAATTATCTTCTCACACAACTACAGGGTGTGGCTTGTGTCTAGCACTCCACAGCACCCTTCTATTACCTGTCTACTTAGGAGACAAAGCAGGGTGTAGTGGATCACTTCCTCCATCTTAAGAGGCTTTCTGGAGCGGCTTGTTTCGCCTGCATGGATCATTTCTGAATCAACAGAATTCAAATGCAGAATCCAGTCTAACTTGTAGTAAAAACACTTGTGTTATTGTTTTTTGGTAGAGCTCTAAGGTTCAGTGGATGTGGGAATACAGGTTAGGTGTTGTCAGGAGCGGCACGGCGAGTTCCAAATATAACTGTGTTTTTAAGTGGCGCATACACTGCCTTAAAACATAAAATAAAAAACGTAAGCAGGCTGTTTACATGCTTCTAAACCACATCAGAATGTGCACAGGTTGTACAAATACTAGCGGCAGTCATTTGAACTGTGTGAATGCTTTTTTTTTACTTTTTACTTTTAATATCGTTATATTTGCTGTGCAGAGTTTAGCATATACTGTATGTGATACTCATCTTAATCATAAACCACATGAGAACATACAGCATACGGGGGCATTTCAACATAATATTAGTCAGACTTACCTCAGTATAGTGTTCTCGCTTAACACAGGGCTCACGTACTGTATGGTTTACGCATGAAAACTGGAGGCTCTATATACACTAAAAAATATAAATGATATAATGTTTTAGATGATATTTTTGATGACAAACAAACTAAACACTTACTGCAGGTGAGGTTGGTCTAATGTCCATCTTCTGTTTTATTAAACCACATTATATTAATCCCATCCTACACCATAATCTACATTAGGTGATTTTAGCTTCCTCTTATTATATATTAATCGCTATGGCAGTGGCCCTAATGCTCCAATAATTTTCTAACACCACTTGTCTGAGGACTAGTGCGGTTCCCTTACAAAATGTGTAATATGAAGCGCAATATCACTTCAGGATCACACAGGGTCAATTTCAGAAAGCCAAACTTTAATATAAAGTAGTTTTGCTTCTTTCCAAGGCCACCATTTATCTATCTCAACCTTTTTCATTAAACCTCATCCACTATCTCTTTTTTCTTCTATTTGCTCAGTGTGAATGCTTCCAATGTGAAATCCAATAAGCATCAAGTGATGGCGGGAGGGGCCAATCAGTAGCATAGAAATATATATCTTTCACAAAATCAATGCCACGGAAAGAGAAACTTAATCTTTTTTAGGGAACTGTCTGCTGTGGAGGGGGATAGCTAGCTTTTATTTTATTTTTTTGGATTTTTGAGCACTTACTTTGATTTTTTTCCCCCAATCATCTTTTCAATCATCTTCTCAATACTTAGTGGATAGTTGACAATAGGAATATATCACTTAGATGAGCTACGGTGAGCTCCAAAGTAAAAAAATACATAGGCTGGAAGAATTGTTAATGTGACAACCTTTTTGATGCACTGTTAAAGTTGACTCTTGTGAGCGTTAAGCCATGTTATAATGTTATTACCTCCTCAAAAACATACCTGGAGTTGTGTTTCATTCACATGTTTGAGTAATTGTTGATATTAGTCTCTGAAGCTTAAAATGTTCTGTTCCACATTGTGATGTTATGTAGTAGTAGTTTTCAAGTTTAAGAGAGAAAAGTTGGAGAGAAAAACACAGAGTAAATATGCACGATTGTGTGTTAAACAAGTGAATGAAATGAGACTGAACTCCACTATGTTCTGATGAGGAAACATTATAACATAGATCAGAAAATAGTATAAGGATGTTTAACAGTGTCTAGGGCGTTATTTTCATCTGATTTAATAGCTAAGTAATCATTTTAATTATGTAATTTTCATGGCCATACCCCATTCACAGCAAGGCCACACATAGAGCACATTGAACAATAATGAAAGCAGCGTTTTCTAATTATAAAAATGTAAGTATGCAGCAGAAGTTTTGACAGCTTGGCTCTTACTGATATACCAGCACATGGTATAATAATAAGTTAAATATGTTTTTTTCTCAAAGTTCTCAAGGCAAAATAAAGGTGAATATTGTAACTTTGCAAATAATAAACAATAATTAACACTTTGGCTGCATATCTGAATAATTTCCCAAATGCTACAACAGATCTGGAAAAAATGTAAGTTAAGTTATATCATAGGTAACAAATTAACTAAAAATAACAGCGTTGTGCATTTATCTGGAATATAAAATTATTTGTCGAATGATTGTGTAAACATACAGCCGTATTTTCTATCCTGATTGCTTTTCAATTTTGATTTGACAGTTCAAAAAGCTCTAAGGATAAACTAAGAATAACACACACAGACTGGAGCAGTGCAGAAAAAAAGAACCGATTTTGATTATGTTCCCCAAATTATGCAAGTATAATTTACTCTAAACTTCCCTCAAGCTGTTTTTTTTATCACAAACCTATAAGAAAGCTGTGTAATCACGTTTTGTGCAGCATCTTCTTTGTAATAAGATGTAAAAAATAAAGTTTTGTGTCTTTTAAGCAGCAGATTGACCAAAATAAAATCATAGACCGTATATATGAGTGGACTAAGCTATCCTGTTAGCCGCCGCGTGCCAAATAGGAAGTGCACCAGGAGGCTCTTCCGGCTCCTTCTCTCCCATTTTCCCATTGACTTACATTGTGATCTGATCGCTCCTCTCTCTGTACCTGTTGCTGTGAGCCTTGACATTTTGGTCTTAAAATGTTCATATGAACCTGTTCTACATGATCCAGATTTTTTTTTTCGCTATTTTGTCCATCAAAAAACCCTCTTCATAACATAGAGCCTGGCTCCAGATTTCCCCCTGTAGCATCTCGAGCCTCATTTGAGTGGCGCTAAACACTATGGGTGACGTCATGCTCACTTAATCCACTTCTTTCATACAGTCTATAAATAAAATACTGGCATATGCTGGAGATTTAAGGCTGGTAGCCAATACACTAAAAAGTCCAAATATCAGCTAGCTATATATCAGTTGGCCACTATTTGGACTTTTTATCTATAATATTAATGCTTAAACAGTAGTAGCAGTCTATGGATCATGATTATCAAACAGGCCTCCTAATTATCATCAGTAAGAACATAGACCTGCTTGCACGACACACTTAACTGTTGAAGCACAAACTACAGAAGCACCTTGTGGAGATTGGATTCTCAGACATAGACCAGCAGCTGGGGGCCTTTGGACATTGGGGCTTCAAGAATGTGCACTGGCTGGGTAAGAACAACAGAGTCAGGCCAGGGCGCGACCCCAGTCATGTTCTGTTTTTGTAACTATCCGCCTGTTAAAAACAAGCCCTCCACCATAACTGTATCCTCCATTTGATTCCATCTTTTGAAGCTACAGGCCGACTCAAAAACGTGGAGTCCCGGTTGCGCTGCCAGCTGGTTTAACAATAGCAGTGTGCGTGCATCTATGCAACCATCAAGGTTTGTATTTTATGCTTATTTGGTATTTCAAAGGCACATTACGCAAGACAGTTGACCAGAACGAATCCATCAGTCTTATTGGCTGTCAGCAGGCTGCCCTTCATATAGTAGGTAGAAGGACCCCCCTCCCTTCCACTTCCAGGTGCTCCCATAATTCACCAGGCCTCAAACTCCACGCTAGAATTCCTTTAAGTTCAGAGGCACGGCAGCAGATGAGAGGCTGATTTATGTTGTGCTGATGGACAGTGCAGGGGAGGGAGGGCAGAGCTGGGGACGACGGGTGAGCGGGTAGGGTCCACTTCAAAGAGCGTCTGTTGTTGTTACTGGTTACACACTGGTCCACATAAATGCAAAGGCTGTTCACAACTGAAACATACCTGACAGCTGCAAAGTCCATGAAATGCGCATGCGTTCACTGCAAGTTGAGCATGTTAATGAGTTATACAGCTATTTGGTGCAATGTAAAGTTTGATACTTTGCCACTGATCGACTGCCTAGTACAGGAAATAAAACACATAATTTAAGATTTAAAGTTTTATATGAAAGTGGATTAGGATTACCTTCAATCTTATTTTTATGGTTCGGCCACATCCTTTAGACAAAATTACATTTAAGATATGTGTGCTGCCACTTTGGAACTACAGAATATGAGTGGTTTGACATCTCAGTTTTTTTCTTTAAAGGGGAACTCCGGCACGTTTGAAGCTAAAGTCCATTGCTAAAGGTTGTCAGATACTATCAGAAGCCAAAAAACGGCACAGATCAGTGTTTTCTTGGCAGAAATCTCGCTGTGGCATTGAGGCTGTCAAGGTAAGAAGTTAGCATAATGATGGGGCAAGTTCTTAACTTCCACGTAAAACACCTATTTGCACACTGAAGAGGCTTAACACCACTTTCTAACCCATCTTACAACAGCCATGAGTCTAACAAACAAAACACTATGCTGGGCTCACTCATTAGTGTCTGGAAATGTTATAAAATAACTTTATAAGCAGCCTTAGCATCACCTTGTTGATTTCCCACTGCTCATGCAAAAGCCCAAAAGACCATTCCCCATTAAAGCTGCAGTGTGTAACTTTTCTGGTCCGTACTTCTCACCATGTTACTGCTTTGCGTGGAATGTGCCACAATATGGTAGTAGCTTTGCCTGTTTCTAAAAAAAACAAGCATGTGACACCACCAAGCTAAATTACAGGCCAGATCTATGGAGTGGTGACCCCACTCACAGTAAGAATGCATGTATTTCAAGGTATTTTTGAGTAATGAAAACAACTTTAATTGAATGACTGCAAGATGGACATGTTTAAAGCCATACTGTGGAATATTCCAGACAAAGCAATTCACGCACTGAAGCTATACCACCTTTTGTTTTTAATATTTAACTTTTAGGGCATAAGCCATACAATATAAGGCATAGAAAAATGAGCAATTCCAACATGTACAACTCAGTGTTAAAGCTATATAAACTACAGAATGAGCACTAACTATAGTAGCTTAGGTGGTAATTACAGTGTTTGCATATAAAAATAGGAAAAAGTTACTGTTGCAGCACGTACAGAAGTGTGTAAAAGTTTTAAGAATAGCATAAAAAGTGACCTTAAGCTTGACAACAGCCTTTGCCGTGCGCTGTGCATCTGCTTAAAATCTCTCTCCCTCAACTCAAAGAAATTCAGCTTTGCATAAACTTTACACAGTTTGTATCTACTTGTATGACCTTGTGTAGCTAATGTTATGAAGAAATGTCTACATGCCATGAGTTTGATGGATGTGTGGAGTATTGTTGATTCCCAGAGCCGGATGTGTAATGAGCCCTGCATTGCCTCAGTAAGGTAGGCCTGATTGATTATTAAAAAAGACCATTAAACGCACTCTTGGAACCACCTGAAAAATGTAGTATACCTTTCATCTGCAGCTTTATTTATCTTTTTCATGAGTGCGCACTAATTCAAAAGAAAAGAGTTACCATAGAAAAGTTATCAAAATCAATCATAAAAGGGGAAACAAAAGAGCAGATGGTTTGTATAAATGGTAAAATGCCATATTTTCTGTATCTGAATTTCATCAGCTTAATATGATTTGATAGGGTTTTCTTACAATTGCTCTCTTACAAAATGAGTGTGTTTTTATAACAATAACAAACCAATCAGACAAACCAAAGTGACAACAAAAGAAGAAATAAATGCCAAGAATTAATCACCATCTTAGATTTAGCTACCACAATAAGACTGGATTAAAGGACCCAAATTACACTATTTTCAGATCTAAGTTATAATGTTTTTTCCTCATCAAAAACATATCTGGAGTTGTGTTTTGTTGCCTAAATATACAGGGTTTGTTTAACACACAAAGACTCCATATTTAGATTGTGTTCTTCTCTCAAACAAAAAACAATCTGTCCCGGCATGTGATGCCATGCAATAAATACAGGAAGTGTTCCACTGTGCTTTTAAACTACAAAAACCATCACTAGAATTGCGTATCTCTAACAAAAGGTAAAAGGCAGCTGTTAACCTGAAAACTACCCAGAGATTTTTGTGTTTTAGAGACGTTGACAGACTAATAATTGAAAGTTACCTAAACATGAGTTGAGTGCATAAAACAAAACAAAACACAAATACAGTGGCCATACCAGCTTGTCAAAGCCTGATCCCGTCAGATCTCAGAAGCTCAGCAGGGCCGGGCCTGGTTAGTACTTGGATGGGAGACCACTGGGAATTCCAGGTGCCACAGTGGGGCACCAGTGGCAAAAACTGTCGTAGTGTCTTTAGGCAAGGCATAGCACCCACATTGCCTAGTATTAAAGTGGTGTGTGCATGAGTGTTGGTGGTGGTCGGAGGGGCTGATGGTGCAGATTGGAGCCTCGCTTCCATCAGTCTGCCCCAGGGCAGCTGTGGCTACAATAGTGGTTTACCACCACCAGGTCTGGAGTGAATGAATAATGTGTAAAGTGTCTTTGAGTGTCCAGAAAAACGCTATATAAAGCTGATGCATTATTATACAAATATGTTTTTGAGGAGGTAACAACATTGTAACATGGGTTAAAGCTCACAAGAGTTAATTTTGCGTAATATAGGACCTTTAAAAAAGCCAGTGACCTTAAACTCCTTGAGCTTATTCCACGCAGTACACAGTAGGATTGGTATAAACAGCACATGCACTGAAATACACTACAATGTGCCTCTATGTTTATGTTACATTTTTTCTTATCAGCGAGCCTTCAATACGAGATCATTTAGCATTTACATATAAAAGCAATTTACCTTTTACTTTCCCATTTCCTCTGCCCTTTCCTCTGCCTTTTTACTCACTCAGTTTTCCCCCTTTGAGTCCTCCTCCTCTTTTCATTAGAAAGGTGCAAAGCTGATGTAACATATGCTTGTTTTGCCCAGTATCCAGGGAGATGGGAAGGCCCCAGTCCTCCTGCTGGTGCTTAATCAGACCTCCGCTTGTTCCTTTCCCTTTTCTCATGGTGTGCCCTGCCAACAACAGCCACATTAGAGCCAGATTAGGAAAAGTGTGCTGCTCTCTTTAGCTGAGATTGTGCATTAGCGATTCATATATGTATGCGGGTGTTTGATTAATATGTTCATAAAAAACATACAAACAAATAAAGATGCATTATGCATAAGGCATCTCACTCTCAAGTTACGCTTATCGTGTACACACAGAATCAGAACAATGCTAGTTTATTTCATGTTTTCCTTGGAACACATAGAATGGTCAGCTTTATGTTTTCAATCATTTGTACAAAACATGTACTACATTTACAAAGTCCAAAGTTTAAAAACAGCACTAGTAACCTTTTTGCAATTGCCAGCTGAAATAGTAATAGTAATAATAATAATAAAAATAAAAAATAAATAATAATAATAATAATAATAATAATAATAATAATAATAACAATAATAATGTTTTAATTAACAATGCTGAAGGGGACAGATCAGGTCCAGCGTAAGGTGATCTCTCAAATATTGTCAAACATCAACTAACTACTTACTACCAGTGTTTTGAATTGGTGACTTTGAGATAACCTTTCCTGTCACCAAATCAGTCACATGCATAACACATATACATTATATATTCTTATACATCCCATAGTGTAGCTACATGTTAACTTTTTTCACAAAATTGACTCTTGTGAGCTTTGAGCCATGTTATAATGTTACCTCCTCAAAAATATCTCCTGGAGTTGTGGTTTTATTTCAGTCACACATATTTGAGTGACTCTTTATTATTAGTCTCTCTGCAGCTCCAAAGCTCAAGATGCTCTGTATCACCTTGTGATGTCATCAAGTGGTGGTGGTAGTTCATAGTTACCTTTTACCTTTAGTTCAGTAGTGATCGGCCCTTAAACAGCTGAAATCATCCAAATGAGGGAGCGAAGGTGAATGGAGAGACCACGTGTCATCTTAAGGTGGAACAGTGTGTTGTTTGAAAGAACTCAGCTTAAATATGCAGGGTCTGTGTGTTAAACATGTGTGAATGAAACAAAACACAACTCCAGGTATGTTTTTGATGAGGAAACACCATTATAACATACATCAGAAAATAGCATAATACAGGCCCTTTAAGTAAAACATGTAAAGTCAATAATACTATTAATTGTAAACTATTACAATGAAGAAAACATGCCTGGCCTTAAATGTAGGGAAAGTGGGACATGCTAAATTTACACTCTGCAGATGAACCAATTACATGCATTAAAGACTTAGATTCCAGACAACAGATGATGTGGAATGCTGCTGGATGTATCTCCTTACAGTGTTGTTGTGACGTAGGTGTCAGGAGCATGGGCTTCTGTGTGTTGGCGACAGTGAAGACAGTAGCTCTGAAAAGACACGCACAGAGAGAAGAGAAAGAGGGTATAAATAAAGCAACACATCAGTGTGCCAGACAGAATGTGGCATCTGCTGCTCTGGGAGTGCTGAGTGTTGGAGAGACTCAAACTTCAGCTCATTTCAGTAATACCGCTAATGGCATAAAGGTGAGCATCTTAACAATATCAGCAAAAGCAATAGCTTATGTAAAATAAAAAAGGTTAAGGGTTAGGGGAATATATACAATTTCTCCATGCAATAAAGTGTTTAAGGTCCATGAACAGACAGACGAAGCTCTGGTCTCATGTTGTGAACCACAGTGAATAATTAGGATGTGTTAGGAAAGTGACCGTCTTAAACTGCTTTTTATGTACTAGTTCTGTTTTTCCTGTTTTAAAAATCAGATATCACACATTTAAAGGGCCTATATACGCTGTATGTTTTCTGATCTATGTTATAATGTTTCCTCATCAAAAACATATCTGGAGTTGTGTTTTGTTTCATTCACACAAGCTTAACACAAATCCTACAAAACAGAGAACAGCATGTTGTAATACAGGATTAACTCCATACACCATCTTTAGCTTCATGACATCACAAGGTGGAACGGAGCATTTTGAGCCTTAGAGATGTAGACAGACCAATAATAGCTAACAACATTCTAAATTGGCTTAAAGCTCATGAGTATTTTTGCATAATAATGGACGTTCAAATATGTGGTCTTTTATTTTAAGTTACACTATTTATATACTGTCCAACTATCCACTAAGGACGGCAATAAGGTGAATATAATTTGCCCGTGGTGAGTAGAGAATGAGTTTTTGTCTGTCCTGGGACATTCTGCTCAAAGCTCAGTTACAGCAACATGACATAAATTGGAATATGCAGACACATTTTAGAATATTAAGACTAAATACTACCTCAAGTATCCACTTATTAACATAACTACAGTGTACACAGAGGATAGCAGTGGTGCAGTGGGTCAGGCATTTGTCAGTGAACTGCAGAGTCACTGGTTTGATCCCACTTGCATGAGGACATAGGGTAGTTATGTCCTAGAGTAAAACAGTCCCATTAAGACCTCACATCACTGTAATGAGGCTGGTATTGACAAGAAGGGCATCCAGGCTAAAAAGTCTCTGCCAAATTAAAAAGGTGACTGTTTAACTGGCAATCCCTGAGGAAAGACGGGGCAGCTGAATGGGAAAAATAAAATAATAAATCATATTTTTCATCCCGCTATCTCTAGTTCTGTCCTTCGCCTCAAGGCCAGTCCTCTCTTCCTTTTACCTTGTCATCTGCTTCTCCATCTGCCATCGTGGCCTGTTCGTATCTCACTTTTCCAGCGCCCTGCCCCCTCTCCTTGCCCATTGCCACACATCTGCTGCCATGTGTTGAGAGGAGATGAGTCCCAGTTTCAATTTAGGCCATAAGATCCTATTTCTAAACACTCAGAGGAAGGAGGATTGGGAAGATGGGGAGTTCTACAGTAATATGGACGGCAGAGGCAGTTACCCTAAGGCGGTTAATACCAAAGTCCTGATTTTATATTTTTTGTATTAGAAGAATCCCATCACAGAGCAAAGTTTCCTGTTTAGAGGAGAAAACAGATCTAAGCAACTCTCACAGTCTCAAAATGAATTTTTAAAAAAACGTATAAACGTATACAACTGGCAGTTAAGTTTAAGGCATGCTTTAAATAGCTGTAAATGAACAAAAAGTTGTACCAAACAGTACACTGAAATACAGAACAGTACGTTACAATAGAGTTAAGGCTACAGAATGTAATGTTTCTTCTATAACACTTCTTCTTTAACACTTTAACCCATAGTATTATATGGCTTTACAAAATATAAAATATGAAATTCAACAATCAAGTGATCTACATATAGCTTACATCTGGATTCCAAACCTAAATTTGAAAAGCAATCTCAAAAATTATACCAATATCTGATGCTTTTTGTTGACTCTGGCCCCCCTCCCTTAAAGATCCAGGCACTTTATACTTAGACAAACTTTATTGATCCACAAACACATGTCACTTAAAGGTGGTCGAATACTGTCAGAAGCCAAAAAACGGCACAGATCAGTGTTGCCTCAGTGGAGATCTCGCTGTGGTAGTGAGTCTGTCAAGGTAACAAGCTAGTGTAGTGATGGGGCAAGTTCTTAGCTTCCATGTAAAACGCCAATTTTCACAGAAGAATCTTAACACCACTTTCTAACCCGTCTTAAAACATAGCCACCAGTCTAACGAACAAAACGCTATGCCTGGTTCACTCATTAGTGGTGGAAACATTATAAAACAACTATATAAGCCGCCTTAGCATTAGCTTGTTGATTTCCCACTGCACATGCGAAAGCCCAAAAGACTCGACTGTGACTCCTGGCTCGAGCCACCAGAAGCAACAAGTGAGACTTGAAGAACAATAGAAACTGAAAGTTGTTGAAAGAAAATGGTTCAGGAATGTATTTTTTTAGCATTTTCAAAAAATATAATTCACTTGTAAATAAATGGGATTAGAAACAACATCGGCGATCGAGTCTGGCAATATGCAGTGGGAAATCAACAAGCGAATGCTAAGGCTGCTTATAAAGTTATTTTATAACGTTTCCAGACACTAATGAGTGAGCCAGGCACAGCGTTTTGTTTGTTAGACTCGTGGCTGTTGTAACATGGGTTAGAAAGTGGTGTTAAGCTTCTTCTGTGCAAATTGGTGTTTTACGTGGAAGCTAAGAACTTGCCCCATCACTACACTAGCTTATTACCTTGACAGACTCACTACCACAGTGAGATCTCCACCGAGGCAACACTGATCTGTGCCGTTTTTTGGCTTCTGACAGTATTCGACCACCTCTAGCAACGGACTTTAGCTTCAAATGTGCTGGAGTTCCCCTTTAACTGTTGTGACTTGTTAGTATTTTCCATGTTTTGATCATTCCTGCCCTAGACAACTTGCCCTTCATGGAACAATAAAGTTTAAAAGCAACACCACACAACTATTACATGATCTAAAGTGATGATAAAAACAGGCCAGTCCTGTTTCCTACTGTCACCATAACAAATTTTAAAGCACGACGATATATTGCTACAGAAAAATTGAGATAAACGATAATATTGAAACTACGTTGTATCACTAATTAAGAACATAATCCCAGGAAACCATTTTTTAACAAATACACAGCAGAATGTACCAATAATTATCGATAAAAGGGTCTTACGCAAAGCTTTGCAGCTCAAATCTTATCGTATTACAACAAAAATAAATAATAATAGATACCCCCACTTTTGCAACTAAAATGCACCAAGTCTAAATTACAAGTATCTAAAGTGCATGTGTTTGGTATACAGTGTTTTATCTATTTTCCAAGTGGATCATCTTATGAGCTACAGTTACAAAAGTGCAGAGGACTGTGAATGTGGGGAAACTCTACAGCGCTCTTATGTGCAATGAAAAACAATTTAATCCCATGGAATTACATCCTGTTCTGGCGAAGCATTCTGAACGAGGACGCGCGACTTGGCGAGAGCTGGAGATAAAAGCACAGGCATTGTCATTCTGAGCAGATCCTTTTCCACCCAGAGCCGATTATCAGACTTACTGATTTAGAGATTCATTTACATGCTCTCTGTACACCACCACGCTGCACTCTTTGCCCTGTGTCGCAAACTGTAATACAATACGTCATATAATTCATAAAAATATCCAGACTTTAAAGGGCAAACATTACACCATTTTCTTATCTTTATTATAATATACTTTCCTCATCACAAACATACCTAAAGTTGCATTTTGAAACAGAAAACACTCTTTTCCAACTTGTGATGTCATGTGGTAATATACTGTGTTTTTAAACTCCATACACTGTCACTAGAATTTGGATTTGGATTATTTCTGTCCTGGAATTGCCGATCTCTACTGAGCTATTCACTTGAAACTACTGCTTCATGACATCGCAAAATGGAAAAGAGCATTTTGAGGTTTGGAAATGTAGACAGACTAATAATAAAGGATTACGCAAACATGTGTGAATGAAACGAAACACCTCCAGGTATGTTTTTGAGGAGGTAACAACGTTTTAACATGGCTTAAAACTTACAAGAGTCAATTTCACTTAATACAGGACTTCTATTTTTGCTGTAATTCCTTATGACTAGATTAGACCACATTTATATTACGCCTTTTTTGACACCAGTCTCTTGCTATTTTTGTTACTCATTTTGAATTTAAGTACTGTGTAACGATCTTATATTTTGATGTGTGAGCCGCTGTGTCCAAATAATTTCCCCTGTGACTCAATAAAGTTTGTCTAGAATCTAAAGATGTGAGTTTTATTTTTAGGTTATTTTAGAGACATCTGGTGGTAAAAGTGTGGATGTCAACTCACAGACTTCCTTTTTTGTAAGTACAGTTTGGCAGCCCTAGAGGGACATGCGCCTGTGAGTTTTCATGTTGATTCCTTTCTGTGGTTACAGACTGAATTAATGTTGTTAGATGGTTAGTGCTGTAATTAAATCAAACACTTGGAAACAGCATAAGCAATGTAACTTTTTCTCTATCTTAATAATTGTTGTTGCTGTATATCGATTTTTATCTGGCATGTAAGAATACGTTAATGATTTTTCAACACTATTCTGCTAAGTACAAGCAAATACAGTGCTAATCATAGACTGTTTAAAGAAGAGGACAAAGGGAGTGTGATGTAGCCCATAGCGCTTGGCTCCAATCAAATAAAGGTCATGGGGCTAGCGGGAATAGGAATTAATTTACAGAAAAAAATAACAAAATAAAAAGAGGATTATGTAAAGTGGGTTAATGCAAACATTTTAAAACCAAAATGAGGCCAGCAGCAGTTACAGAGAGACGGCTGCAGTTTCTCAATCCAAAGTGAACTACAGATGGAGTTGTTACTGTGCCCAAGGTCACTTCCTATTTGGAACAAGGCAGCTAGCGGGCTAGGCTAGCTATGTCCATTTTTGTACAGTCTATGGCAACTGTCCCTAAACTGTTTAATGTCAGACAATATTTTCACGGACTGGCCTTTAAGGTGTGGTAGACAAATACGATAAATATAATGATACGACCAACACAAAAACTGGTATTTTGTAAATATAATAATAAACGTTTCTAAAGACCAGGGACGTGCACAGTGGGGTTGCTCTGGTTGCCCTGGCAACTGTCCGTATGGCCTACTCGACTGAAGTTGCCCTTCCGAGGGGAAAAAAAAATATATTTTAAATTATTTTTTTATGTATGAAAATGCCTATGCCTAGATTTGAAAGTTAAAATAAAATAATGTGAGTTCACTTACATTAGGGCACCACCCAAGTCAAATCTGGTGGGAGGGAGGGGCTCTGTTCTGTTTACAGAGCCACAGAGCTGCACGTGACTAACACCTGAGCCAGCGCGCACAAAGTAAAAAGAGATTACCCACAAGCCCCCAAATGATCACCAACAAGTTTTATGAAAAATGTGAATAAATCCATGTTTAGTCTAAATAATCAGCATAAGCATAAATAATCAGCTCGCTTGTGCCCTTTCTTCATGTCAGAGCAACTGCCCCTCAAAATTCCTGTGCACGTCCCTGCTAAAGGCACCTGTTTTTTCCTCATTTTGCTAGCGTGCCGGTTTAATATTAGCGTTAATGTGTCATGTGACCGAGACAAGCATCTTGACATGCTTCTAGAGTGAGTCGAGTGAGTTGTAGACAGATGTAACAGAGAGAATTTAGTCATTTTTCAAAATAAAACATTGTTCAGACTCGAATAATAAATAAAACAGAAATAATGTAAGTTATTTATTCTTTAGCACGGTACCAAACGACCCACGGACCAGTACCCGTCCTCAGCCCAGCTGGGCTATTGTGATAACATATGATGAAAAACACATATTTGCGTAAATGGGGTTTATCAAAAGCAACTTAAAACAGCCAATCCAAAACCAAAATATTCCTTCAGGAGATATCAGTTTGACCTGTTTACTTCACAACGTACTTACTATCCATGGGTTTCAGATCTATAAAAAACAGCATTGATGCCTTAACAGTTAACAATTCAAATGCTCAAAAGTTCTCAAAATGATCAAGAAGCTGAAATCCATGAACAGACAAATTTGTCACCTATACTTGCATGTCTTTTTGTTTATTTTCCTTTTTTATGCAACCTGTTTTTGGTTTACTCAACTGTTTACACAATCCACATTTAGACCATCTCCTTCTGCCATGAGCTCCTGCGTGTTTAATATTCTACCTTTATTTCATTTCCTTTCCCAAAGCCTAATCTTATAATCTGCTCTTGCTGAGACTATATTCTATTCTCTCCGACTCAAACCAAGCTCAGACGTCGAGCGAATTATTAAGCAGCTTAGCGGTCGTTAGATTTCTATTCATCTACTCTTCTTCTCCTTCCTTTTCTCCCATGCTCAGTGAGAGGCAGCCATCTCCTGTTTGCTGACTCAACACGTCCACCCCTCCGGCAGGCTAATAACTGTTTTTAGAGTTGATATTGGACACTGTCAGAGGGAAGTCTTGTCACAGGAGGGGCTTTTGCTATCACGAAAGACGGGTAACTGTCCAAGTGTCAGTCACGGACCAAGCGACGGTCATCTTTTCATCCTTTTGTTTGCTCGGAGGCAGTGTTCTCATCTGTGAAGACGAAATTCAATCTCCGTCCTTTCACTCAATGTTTTTTCACATGAGCCAGCCCTCTTGCCCCGACCATTCTCTCCTCCGATTCCTCCTATTTTGCACACGTCCTCACCGCTCCGTCAGTCACATCAGCAGAGCTACTCACACAAAAGATCCCTCCATTTCTAACTGGCCCGCGGCGCGATTGTTACACCGAACATTGTGCGAATTTCTCTCACCTTGAAATGGGTAATCACCTCCCAGAGATTGGAGTGAACGCAAGCTCGTTTTTTCTTGGACTCCTTCCTCCAAGTCTCATTGAGGCCATCGTAAAAGAATAACACGGTTTATGTTTCCACTTCATGACTGGCAGGTGTGCCGCTTTTGCCTTGAAACCAATGCCTCGGCTTTGATCTGCGGAAGGAAAATACACAATTTGGAAGGTCAGCTTACAATGAAAATCTAATGTGATGTGGTAAGAAGGGTTTTGGGTTATAGGGTGTTTTTGGAGGATTCTAATTTCTTTTCCAAAACGAAGTGTGTGGAAAGCCTTAAATCATCATTGGTCGACTCCCAACACCTCTGGCAAGGGCAGCTGTAGCTGACTTCATCAAGCTATCGCACTCTGCCTGCCATGACATTTAAGAAACTAAATTATACACACAAGAAATGGAAAGTAGGGCAATAATGAAGGAAGTGTGTGCAGTTAACAAAGCAGGAGATGTGGCGGAACTTGATTTGTTCAGTGGTGGAAGATAAAGTAAAAATAGTCAAGGATTGTACTTAAGTGATTTTTTGGTATCTGTACTTTACTTAAGTACATTTTGAAGTGGATACTTTTCATTTTTACTTCACTACATTTGAGAGTAGGTTTCTATACTTTCTACTCCACCACATTTTTTAACAGGACCAAAATGTAAAAGTATTTTTCATTATTACTTCAGACCTTCAGAAAAGGCTGGGAGAACAAAAAAAAATAAAATAAAATAAATATTTCTGTTGAAGAAAATTCAGCATAGATCTGTATCAAAATCACTACATTTGAAGCTTCATAAGACTTCAAATCAGCACCAAATAGTTTTACTTTTTACTCTTTAAGTGCATTTGTAAACAGTTACTTTAATACTTTTACTTACCATACATTTTTTCATGTGTACTTTTACTTGAGTTTTTTCTCTTTATTTCAACACATTCATAATTTGCGCAAAAAACAAAAAAAATAAAAATATTTCTGTTGAAGAAAATTCAGCACAGCTCTGTATCAAAATCACTACATTTGTAGCTTTATAAGACCTCAAAATCAGCACGAAATACTTTTACTTTTGACTCTTTAAGTACGTTTTTAAACGGTTACTTTAATACTTTGACTTACATTTTTTCATATGATACTTTTACTTTTCCTTGAGTATTTTTTTTCTCTGGTATCTGTACTTAAGTAAAAAAAAAAGGGAGTACTTCTTCCACCCCTGGCTTTGTTGTTATTAAAGCCTCTCCTAGACTAAAGCATTTGCCAATTTGTGATTACGGGTTTTGCAATTCAGTGTGAAGTTGAAAGAAAAGGTTTATTTTCAAGAAAATTGGAAAACTGTTATCATTAGCCTGGTACGCCTGCAACATGCCAATTTGCAAAGTTTCACTGTGCTTTTCTACTTTTCTTTTTAACCTTCTCTTTTCAGTGTGTTACAGCAACCCTAACTTCTGCACCTATTCTCTCACAAGAGCAAACGTAAAGGTGCACTGTGGAACCTTTCTGGTGGAGGGTCCGTCACCTGCTTCTGTCTGTGGAGATGTCACCTGGAATGTTCCACAGGAGAGAGCAGGAGAAACCACATGGCTGGGTTACATGTCTGATCTGTGGAGAGGCGAGCCCACTCACAGTAAGAATGTTTTTAGGTCCATTAAATCCCACATTATGGAGTAAAGGCAAGACAGATATGTTTAATTTAATGTCATGTCCGGGGATTCCAGACAAAACATCTCCATGAAGACAAGCAGGTGGCAGACCCATCACCAGAAAAGTTACACAGTGCCTCTTTATTGTCCCCTTCACATCTATGCATGAATCTTTGGTATTTTGCCTCATTCCTGACACTTCTAACCTCTGGATACCATATTTCCAAACATTCAAACTATGTAAACCAGGCCTATCCAAACTGTCATACAGTGTTTACACAATGAGTTAGGGATGGGTGGTATTGAATGAAACCATCTTTAGACTATTACACTTTATATTTCTGGCATTCTATGTATAATCAGCTCTTTTGGCTTTCATTTTTTATCATTTTATTTATAGTTAATATACTGATCACATCCTAATTTTGCATATTCTATTTTTGCATATCCCTAGAACTACAGTTATATTATTATGACTTTTTCTCAACAATCAGTGAACAAAAAGTTACATAACCAGATGTGTTAGGCCTGTATCTAATTTGCCAAAGCTTGTATCTAAGTGTAATAACATCCATTATCCAATTCTACTTTACTGTAATTCAAAGCAATAAAAGTGCTATCTTTCATGAAGCAACTTGTTTCTTCACAAACTGTACAGCACCATCAAAACCACACGCCAAAGGGGACTGATCCGAAACCGAAACGCTCCACTGAAAACAGGGCTCAGTTCACCTCAGTGTTCCCAGCCCATCAGCATTTTCCAAGCAGGCAGCCACGGAACGACTCCCAGAAGATGCCATCCGGGCTTTGGGGCTTTTGGCACAGGTGGGAGATGCCTTCCCATGACTTCCACATTAGTGCCAGCTCAGGGGCAACACGTCACGGAGCACAAAGATGCATTGTGACCATGCGTGCCCACATGTCTGAGTTTCCTAGAATGGTCTAGAGAAAAACAGGGAATGTCATGGTTATTAAGTTCTAATTGGCCGCTCAAACTACAGCAGTGGTGGAGCGGAACAAAGTAAAAGTAGTAAAGTACTCTACTTAAGTATTTGTTTTAGGTATTTTTTCTGTGCTTTACTTAAAGGTGCATTATGTAACATTTCCAGTTATAACTTGGTAGTAAAACGTTCTATCTAAGCTTCATGGAGACCAAACCAGATCAAATTACAAGTCAGATCTGTCATTTGGTGCATTCCCACTCACTGTTTCTACCTGTTTTTTAGGTATTTTTGAGCTATATAATCACCTGTAATTTAATAAACACTGTTTAATGTCATACTGTGGAACATTCCAGGCAGAGAAATGACATAGAAACAACCAAAAACAAAAACAAAAAACAACCAAAAAGCTATAAAGAGCACCTTTAAGTAGATTTTAAATAGGATACAATTTACTTTTTATTTCATTACATTTAAGAGCAGGTATCTGTACTTTCTCCTGCACTATATTTTTGAATAGAACTGAAAAGTAAAAGTATTTTTTATTATTGTTTGAGACCTGCCAAAAAACCTCAAGGGTTATTTTAAACACGCTCATAGTTACAGCAAACTCCATATATGTAAAGAAAAATAGCTCGAATTACAAACATACATTCAATTGTTTCTGTTGCACAAAATTCAGCACAAATCTTTATCAAAATCATTACATTTACAGCTTTGTTTGATCTCAAAATCTACACAAAACGCTTTCCTCTTTAAGTGCATTTTTAAAAGCATACTTCAAAACTTTTACTTAACTTTTTAATGTAATAGTTTTATGTATTTTTATGTTGTTTTTTTCTGCTCCAGTATCTGTACTTTTACTTAAGTGACAACATTCAGTACTTCTTCCACCGCTGAACTGCAGCCACAGTATGACGTCATGGCAGTGAGCGTTCCAGCTGTGGCCAGGCATGCATGACTGTCGGGAACTGTTTTGTGGCAACACTGTGTGCGCTGGACTGTGAATAGCATGTTAATTTTCTACTTCTGCCATACACCTGTTTTAGATTTAGAACATGGATGGACTTGTTGTAAAAGTGTCATGTATTGGACACTTTGACACATTGCTAAAGGATTACAGCCAAACCAAAAAAAAAACAACACACACACAACCACACACGCACACACATAGACATGCCCAGACTGGTCCATTCAGGCATTCTTGACACAAGTGGACCATTGTACACACAACGGACAAAGAGTGTCAGTTCATATCCTCAACAAGATTAATGCACAGCTACCAGCTACCAGTACAGCAAGCAATAAAAGCATGACTAATGTTTAAGCTCGATCGGCATGTTCTTCACATGCCGATCGAGTTTAATCATTAGTTTCTGCATTTTCTGCCCTTTAGGTTATGATTTTTTTTTTTAAGCAGTACCATTTAACTTTTTAGAGGTAGTCTGCATGATTGGTTGGAAAAAGAAACTTAAAACCATACTTCAGAACATTCTCCAGGGAGATAAATATACTTTATGCCAGTTTGTGGTATATTATAGCCAAAGGAAAAAGGCAAGGCAAGTTTATTTGTATAGCACAATTCATACACAAAGTAATTCGAAGTGCTTTACAGAATAAGAAATACATCAAAATCACAATACAAACAAATCAAAACATAAATAATCATCATGAAATTTTAAAATAGAGATGAAAAATGAAAACCCTTCAGTCATATGCGCAGCTAAACAGAACCATGGAAAACATTTCTATAGTTGTTTTCCACTGCAATAAAACAACCTGGATAGAAAGATCTAAAATGAAAAAATAATAAATGCTTTCTTTTTACTTTTGGCTCAAGAAATACATAGTGCGGCTTTAAGTTAGTTGGGGGCATTCCCGCTTGGACCAAGTTCTGCTGTTGTGTCCTTAGGCAAGACACTTCAGTAGTAGCTGAGTGTGGAGTAATAATGCAGTGTAAAGGGTTTGGTGTCTTGGAAAGCTCTGTATAAATCTTAAAAGCTTAATTATTTATCCAATTATTGTTTGATTATGTTGGCTAATAAAAATCTTGCAACTTCCAGCAACAGCGAGTAACAGGAAAAACGTATGAGAAGTATCTGTGTCATCACTGGTTTGAAGTATGGGTACTATAAAATTATCTTTGCAAAGAGGCCTCTGCATCTACTTCTTTTTGCAATTAAGAGACTCCAAGGAAGATATATGGGACTAAAGCAAGTTTTAGAAGGCAATTTTTGTCAGTGTCCAAGAAGTAATGAACTGCTTGGCTGCATCTTTATTAGTACACACTGCATTATGAGATTTTATATATAATGCTAGAGTTGCAGTTTGGTTCAAAACAATTATGTCCCCAAAGAGCTCACCTTACCTGCATATTTGGCTTTTTTAAAATCAATTTTAGTTCAGCGTTGCAGATTCACATTTGGTGCTACTTGAGAGGAACATTTTCCCATTATATGCCACACTTTCCATCTTCTCAGGCCATTTACGAAATCTCTCTATTTGGACATGAGCCAACTGGAAGTTCAAGGATGACTACTTTTAAAGATAAGAGCTACTGTGCGTTTAAAGTACAGCACACAAGCACTGAGTATGGGGAAAATAAATGTAGAGACCACAGTGCTGCTAAGCTATTTATAAAGCAAAACTACAAAGTATTGGGATATTTATTTTAGTAAGATAAATATATAAGACTTAATTAATGACACTTGCCCAGCTATATTTACAGTGGAAATACTCACATTTGGTAAACCACATCTCCCTTTAGCCCATTCTGAGCAAAGATTGATGAGCTGAAAAACAAGCACAGGATAAGATGCATCCTAACAGTGGACAGTACATAGAATTGATCATCAGAATTAAAATTATTCATTTGCACCAATTTAGAAATATACAGTTATATTTAAGTGTCAGGTGATTCACAACCCTCCAACATGCCCATGTTACTTTATAATGTACCACTCATTTAGAATTTAGATGTTGCTTGTTTTTTGGCCTTTTATGTCTGAAATAAAATGTAATGTTGATAGGTTATAAAATAATTAACTTAGATTGAAAGGAGTTGCCGGATTATGTTGTGTAAATGGCGACTACTTTGTTAAAAGTCCTTTACACACAAATGAATTCTTGTGAACTTTAAGCCATGTTATAACGTTGTTACCTCATCAAAAACATACCTGGAGATGTGTTTTGCTTCATTCACACATGTTTGAGTAATCATTTATTATTAGTCTGTCTATATTTCCAAAGCTCAAAATGCTCGGTTCCATCTTGTGATGTCATGTAGTGGTAGTTTTCAAATGAACAGATTATACAACAGATCAGAAAATAGCGTACTATGGGCTCTTTAAAATCAGCAACAATTGATGTCGACCATACAAGTAAACTCAGCACTAGAAAAGATTTGATTTGCAGCTTCCAAAAACAGAGATGATTAACTTAAATGGCTTGAATCAATACTCACTTTCCTTCACCAAGGCATTTGTTTTGTGCTCCCTTATTTTTTTCTGAATAATTTTCCCAAAACATTTATATAGAAAGAATCGCACATGTGCTACTTAAAATTCTGTCCCAAGTGTAACCGCTGAGCAAAATGGTTGTGTCAATTTGCTCTCGGAATACAAGCTTATTCTAATTACTTTCACATTCTGTGGGTGTAGTGGAGTCATCATATTAGTTGTACAAGGTGAACAAGACTATTACACCTACCCCTGACACTTATTTTGCAGCACTGAGCAAAAAGGACAATAGCACCCAAAGGAACCTAGATGCTACACATGAGTTTCACCGAAATGGTGTAAGAACAAAAGGTGAGATGCTGATTGGCAGAGGGAAAGGGTGATAATAAACTGTAACCTGCAGCCTGGAAAACCAAATTAATGTGATATATTCGGTTCTGTTATGAATAAATAATGCAGTATTTGTGTAGCAAACAGCATCTGCACAATGATACCCATTATAAAAGAGTGCAACCACAAGAATCATGGGTAACTCTTCACTTTTAAAGGTCCTATAGAACACAAAATTGTCTCTTGTGAGCTTTAATCCATTTTGTAGTATTGTTACCTCATCAAAAACATACCTGGACTTTGTTTTGTTTCATTCACATGTTTTAATGAGTAATTATTTATTTATTAGTCTGACTACATCTCCAAAGCTCAAGATAACAGCTGCCTTAAAGTAATGAAACAAAACACAACTCCAGGTATGTTAGTGATAAGGAACTTTATATTTAAAAAAAAAGAAAGCAGAATATAGGTCCTTCAATAGCCTTAAAAGCATGAACAAACATATTAAATAGATTATCAAGAATACTTCAGGCCTAATCAATACCCTAACCCCTTAATCAAGTAGCTATTATGCTTGAGTCATTACTAATAAGCAATTTCATTATGTTCATTATGAATTAAGTCTTGCTGATTAAGGTGCATTTATTAAACAGTTGCAGACGCACTTTGTAATCTGAATTTTCTTCCTTGGGTAAACACCTTTAACAAAATATCAAAATATGAATACATGTATGTCAATGAAAAGGAAAAAGGAGTATAGGCCAAGGAAATGGGCTCAGTCTGTTCATAAATGAGCACTACTTCTAGTCTATTGAGAGATCCCTTTTTATCTGACCCAAAAACCTAATTGTGACCCCATGTGTGGAGCTAATTCTCTGCTGGATCAGAGAGTGCAAAGACTATTTCCACCATTCCTGTTTTTTTCCTACAAGAGCCTAATCCAAGAGGGTGTGTAACCAGAACAGATGAGGAAAATCAGGAGAAGAAACTGTTCTGAAATGTGCTAAGCAGACAGAGAAGCACACATTCAAAAACAATTTTCAAGTGTGCTGTCATAAGTCTATGATTTGTAGTTTGGGCTGGGTACATTTAAAATATTTTCAATATGGTACTTTAATAATCTGGTTTAACAATACTGGTACTGGTACTTGAAAAGTATTGGTAATAGTACCAATTCATAGAGAAAGTAAAGTGCTTTACAGAATAAGACAGACATTAAAATAACCACACAAACAAATAAATCATAAGTAATCACAAAATGTGTAGGAGTCAGTTATCTAGAATACAACTGAATAATGTGGTATTGGTAACTGGTCACATTTTTGCTTTTCAACCTTCAAGATGTTTTACATCAAGGAAACCATTCACACTCAATCACACACCAGTGTACGTAGAATGACAAAATGGGTTAAGTGTCTTGCCCAAGGACACAACAACAGCATTCATTTGTGGGAGCTGGAATCATGCTGCCAACTTGTGGGTCAGTGGATCTGACCTCTCAGCCATTGACGTTTATGTCGAGAGCGGGATTCAAACCACCAACCTTCGGATCTCAAACAAACACTCTACCAACTGAGCTGAATGAACATTTAATGTCCAAATTCAATTTATGTGCTGTATATTTTTTTGGCCCCGGTGAAGTATTTCTCTATCAGTAATACCTTTAAACGGTACCCGCGCAGGTGCTTCGTTGCTATATTTTTCTTCTAACTTCACATTTATGCGATTTCATACTATATCTTACAAATTGGTCAATTATAGCTTAGCAGGTACAAGGTCATTTGCATTCCTGCTTTAGAGCAAATACATGATGAGATTGACTTATAACTCTGTACGTGTTGCTGTAAAAATCATAATTTTAATAATCAAATGAAAATCCCAAAGTATTGACTCCTGGGCTGGGAAAACGTGAAGGCCACACATACACACCAGACAGATGATAATGGATTGCTTGCACTTTGTGTGTGTGGTGACCTCGGGAGCACAAAGAGGACATGAAGTTTCCTCACAAACAGAAGTCAGTAGCCTATCTGCAGACTGAAGCCATAAACTTCTATGGTGGTACATTCACATTTTAAATTACTCTATTCATTGTCTGTCCCCTTCATTGGTAGCCCAAGGATACTGGAGCCTATTCCATCTGCCCACACACCCACAATACAACAATGGCCAGTTCAGAAACAGAAACAGTCCCCCATTCATGTTCATCAACATGTTTTTGGACAAGGCCAACAACCCAGGGTCAGTAGTTTCACCCCATACCAGGATTTGAAGCAGTGTGCACATCTATGGTTTAAACCTGTATATAATATTTATATATATATATATATATATATATATATATATATATATATATATATATATATATATATATATATATATATATATATATATATATATATATATATATATATATATATATATATATATATATATATTAGAAATTGCACAGTGATGGAAAAGTCTAAAATGCAATGCTTTCGATAAACATGTGCGATGCTAAACCCCAGTGAGAAGAAGGACTCAAGGGTGACAGGGGTAAACACTCATTTTGATAGTTATTTCTTTTGGTTTATATGTGTTTATATGAGGGACAAGCTTACCAACCACAATCTGGCTCTAAAAGTGTAACCATGTATGATTGGGTACCACTTTATAATAATTACACCTTAAGGCCGGCACATAGTACAGGAGAATTTGCCCGATTTTGGATGCAATTTGCTTCTCTTTGGGGAGGCGTGGCCCGACTTTGTGTCTTCGTGTGCAATTTTGAAGCCACTGCGCTGTTCGTGTGTGATGTCAGTGTGACTCTCAGCTGCTCTGTAGATCATAACCACCAAACATCAGCAGCACTACGGTAACAGCCAATAAATTAGAGCACCAGGGGCAGAGGAGTGATGGACACAAAGGCACAAGATACAAACTCAAGAAATAGCAAAAATAATGAGAATTACTCACCTCTCGTAAAGTGGTAAATTTTAAAGCGCAGCATCTCATTCACATTATCATAGAAACTGTCCTCTGCAAATAATGACACCCAGTCCACAAAACCGCACAGTTTGAGGCATTCTTTGAAAGTAAAAAGGCAAGAGTTGTTCCTAATGTGTGTCTAGTGACTCTACTTACTGTGAACTTTATCATCAGCCTTCTCTGCATTAAAAATCATGTATCTGAAGAATTGCACCACATTTCACAAATAATAATAACACACTTTTGACTTGTACCTAAACTCGAAGTGCAGTTCTCTGATCTTTTGAACACTTAAGAGTCTCAAAGTGAGTGGTTTTGCTGTAGCCATGAAGCAGCTCACAACTTTATAGCCTGTGGTCCGCCATCATATCCCGCTGCAGTCTTTGCGATTGGAGATTTCAACTCTCGTAAGATTCACCTCGTGTCTGTGGTGTGTGCTTTTTGGTGCATGTTTAAAAATCGTTTAAGACTGAAAAATCCTGTAGTGTGTGTCGGCCTTTATTTTGCATTAATAAACGTGAATGAATGAATGAATCAAGAATAATCCCAGTTTAGTAACTTTAAATGTGCACTACATAACATTTTTGGTGGAGAGTCTGTCACCTGCTTGTTTCCATAGAGATGTCAATGCTTTGCCTAGAAGATTTCACTGTAACATTAAAAGTATGTCTTACATTTACTCAATTTGGTGTTTTGGGCTCACTACTCACATAGGGGTCCATGAAGGGTCAGGTCTGCAGAGGACTGGGTGGTGAACAGCTGCCCCCCATGACCCACCCGGATAAAGCGGAAGATGGATGGATGCACTTTTAATTAAGGGGTTAGCAGTTAAGATACTAAATAAATTGTTACTACGCTTAAGTCATTCTTAATTACTATTTGTTCATTATCTCTAGTCTAGCCTAGTTAAAGTATGCAATTTTTTTCCCTGTGGCCTGCATAGATGAATAAGCTTGAGATGTATTATTATTTATTTCCACTCACCTGTGTTTTACTGTGCACTGCACTCTTGGCTGTGATCAAGTCTGACAGCTGTCCTTTTCTTGCCTCGCCCTAAAGAGACACCCAGACACACAGGAGATAAACATTGATTAAGTGCTGCTCTTTGGACACGGCTCACACTAAGAAAACCCAATACTATTATGATGTAGTTCTGAGACATGAAGTCAAGGAGATGAAGACAGGGGCCAGACACAAAACAAAGTAATAATAAAAAACATTTAAAAAAAACAGATACATGCATTTACTCACTCAAATAAACATGTACCACTGAAAGTCACTCCATCCATAACAATTGACCTCATCCTTATAAAATAACTGGATGAGTCATTTAATTTCTTCTGTCTGTGAAGCCCAGACAGGGTTGTGTTCCAGTGTGGTGCACCGGTGCTGAAAGCAAATAGTCAGATTTACAAACGAATAAAAGAGTTTACAATTTGGCAACTGTTTGCTCATTTAATCTAGGCTTTGGCTTGGCTACAAAATAAAGTATGAAACAAAGAAGTAGCATGAATATTATTCAGTTTAGACATAACTAGGAGATATCACTCACACAGTTATAGATTAATATAACCCTTGACTGCTTTTATTTTATTTAATCATATTATAATCATTATTATTCTGTGTTTAATGTTGCACCATGAAGCCAAAGCAAATTGTGAATAGACAATGGATTGATTCTTAGACTGATTCTGATTCTGAAAAGCTTTTGCCCATGAGCACAGTTAAAATAAAAGTGCACCACTAGTATGTAACTTTTTGGGGGCATAGACTGTATAAAGAAGTGGACTAATGGAGTGTGATGGCACCCATAGTGTTAGACTCAAATGAAGCTCACAAGGCTAGCAGTTATAGGGGCACATTTGAAGCCAAGCTCTATATTAGAAATGTATGTATGGACAAAATAGCAAAATAAAAACATCAAAATTACGAGGATCACTGCAGCAGTTGCACAGAGAGGAGTGGCGTTTTTCAGTTTCAGTTTAAACCAAGTGGAACCAGAGTCGATCGAGCCGGATGCAAACCCATGCTCACTTCCTATTTGGAACACAATGACTAGAGAGTTAGCTGTGTCCATTACAGGGGTGGGAAAAGAAGGGTATCTGGCTATTGAACTCCAGTGAACAGATAAGATGGCAAACACACTCTATCACTGAGCCAATATAAGACAAAATGAAAAATATTATTAAATCAAACTGAATAAATTAAATCTAAATAATTTGTCAGAGTAGGTGTATATCAGAGTAATGTAACTTGTGCTCAACTGATCAAATAAATTGTAATTATGAAGGCCAGAATAGTGCCCTATAGACCATGAGCTCAGATTTCAGTTAGTGCTCTACAATGTCTTTTTTTGTCTGAGGCAAAAACAATCAAAGTTCTAATTAAGAATTGTGTATTGTATTTGCATTGAGGGCTTCTTTTTCACAAATTAGAAGTCAATGATGCACCTAATTCTTTTCAGTTGTGGTTATTGTGCAACTTGATAAACTGTTGTTTATTTGAATAATTCAGTTGCTGTGAAATTAATTGTAAATATCCATCCAGATTAAGCACACAAGAAGCAATTTGTGTGCTCACTTTTTGTTTTATCAGACACACATTGCGGTGATTTGCTGAAGCTACCTTGAATTTGTCAGCAGGACTTCTCTCCATGACTCACTCTCTGTGTTTATAGCTCATAATAAATCTCCACCGGTGCCAGTGTACTATTACAGCAACCCTCTTCATACTGGCAAAAACTTTGGCAAATAAGGCTCCATCATCCCAATCAAGTGGATGCTGTGGAAGCTTACTTGGAATAGGCTGTGTGATGCTTATTTATAGACTGTCACTCAAATCAGAGCAGCAGTGGTCAGTTGCCTGCCAAACAGGGTTTGTGTGTAGTCCAGCCCAATAGCCTCTTTAGATCTGTGAGTGCAGAACAGCTTGTTTCTGGCCATCCCTCTGCTACTCTTCAGACTTTTTATTCTGCTTCATTGTGCCTGAAAATGGGAGTGAACAGAAGGGGAAAGCAGGCATTACAATTAGTAACACCATATTGAAATAACTGTTCTATTTTTTTAGGCTGTAAGTGAGATCTTTATTTGTTTACTGAAGTATGACCCGCCTAGGGCACAGCATATAGAAATAAGAGAAAGATTAACAGTCCAAACTGTCCAAGCTCGGTTTATAGTCCCTACAAGCCTGGTCTTTTATCATTATTACCCCATATTTTTTTGTAATATGGGAAATTATTACGGAAGACAGATTTGAACCAATAAACAAGGGAATACAAGATGGCTCACTCCAACAGAAAACTGTCAATGGCTAATGCAAACAAATGAAAGAATCCCAGATGCACATATTAAGTTATTTAAATATTTAATATAAACATTTTTGTCACTTTATTTGAAAAATTAAGTCTTGTCATTTTCCTATTTCACAGCGCCACATGCAACAGCGTAGGTCTAAATACAGCAAAATGTTTTTTTGTTTGTTTTTTGTTTTGTTTTGTTTTTTAGATTAAAATGTCCATTTGCAATTAGCTTTTCGTTATTTGTTATTAGCACATATAAAACATCAGCATGCATGCAGAAAGATCCCTCTGCAACATTTTATATTGCATTCCATATAGTGCCTTGTTGCCTGAACTTTGCTTGTGAAATGATTGATCAATAATATTCACATTTATATTAGGGAGCGTCCAGGCGTCCCTATTTACCCGGGACAGTCCCTGTTTTGAACCCTGCATCCCCTATCTCAGGAGATTTATCCAAAACCATTGATTTGTCCCAGTTTATTACAAGAAATGTCCCAGGTGTCCGTATTTTTGACAAATTTGATACCTACTAACAATAAAGAGAGGCATTCATTGTCATTTGTTTAGGTAAAATACAGAAAAGCTGCTTAAAAATGACCAAAACGCAAAGAAAATGTGACTATACTGGCTCGCATATTAGTCGTGAATAAATCATGAATGGGTCGAGTGCGTAACAATTTTCCCTAATTATGCACAATTTTATTATTCCCAACCACCACAAATCGGGGGGTGTCCCAGTTTTTAATGTTGAAAATCTGGTCGCCATAATTTATATCATAGATAGCATGTTTAGCCCTATAGTTTAGTCTTTTGCCCCAGTCTCAAATTGTTTTGCTCTCCCCGACCTGTGCGTGTCTCTGCTACGCGCTCACGCTCTCCTCCAAACAGGAAGTAGCGACGGCGCTGCGCAGCCGACCAAAACACGGAAGTAAACTCAACAGTCCCTGCGTATCTATAGAATACTATGCTTTTGCTTATAAAGTTAATGCATGATATCGATCCGAGGCGATATTTCACGACAAACTTCAATGCTAGCAGGGATTTGCCGAAAAGCTAACTTATGCCACAAAGAGGGGCAGCATTAGCATAAAAACGTGCTAGAAAAACCAAAACAAAAGACAAAATCGCAGGTGAGTGGCTGCATTTGGCTGAGGAGCAAGTCCCTATACGATTGAATTGAGTGTGTATTTTGTGTGGGAATAAAACTTAGCTCTGTGGATCTGAAAAGGGCAAGTTTTCGTCTGCAATACAGCACTTTTTCTACCGTTTATGTATGTGTCAGCAGGGAGAGGAGAGTACACAAGCAAGCAGCCCAGGAGAGGAGGAAGGCTGCAAGGAGAGGAAAGGGAAATAAGGAAAGGAGACAAGAAACGTGTTTAGTAGGTGTACACAGGGGAGCCAGAAGGACCCTCTCTCCTCATCTTTCATGTTCACTCCTGCAGTGAGAACACTATAGAGGGCACGGAGAATGAAGACAGGGATATGAGCCAAACAAGAAAAGGTCAAGGCCTGGTGAAATATGGAGGGAGGAAGAAAGGAAAGAAAGAAAGGGGTGGTTGGCCATGCGAAGGGTACAAGCATAAGCCTACAAGCTCAGCATTTTGTATTTGGAAGTCAGCTAATAGTGCAGTGTGCAGTGTCCTTTCACAACACTGAGACTATAGTCATTCAAATTAAACTGGATTATCAGGATATGATTTTACCTCTGAAATGCTTTGAAGCCTCTGATTTCTGAGATGTCCAGAGCAAAAGAAGGTTGAATTCTGTCAGCTGTAGTTTTTAGAGTGAATATGTTTCATTGCTCATCCAAGTAGCTTCTTCAGTTGTGATACAGCTGTGGTAAGGAACTGCTTTAAATCTGATGGGAGATGTTACTTACTACACTGTAACTCACACACTGTAGTTGCAATGATGGAAAAAATACTCTGAAAATGTATTTAGTTACAGTATACTTGCATTTAAATGTATTTTGTAATGTATTCTGACACATGGTCCAATCGGAGTGCTGTATTCTGAACTATGTCAAACTGCATAATGTAATCGTGTGAAAACATGTCATATAACTACAGACAACTTTATTTTTGGTGTTCTGCATTGATTTCTGTCTAATTAGACACTAAGAAATCATGTGCATGTACTGCAAGAGCTGTGTTTTCTTTTTTTCTCTCTAATACCATGCAATTCAATGCTAAAATTACATTTAACTTAAAAATTAAAGTAGCTGTGTTCTGAATACCACTAAATAAAAAAAATAACTGTAATATAGATAATCAAAATTACGACCATATTCAGAATATATATTTTCGATACATGTATTAATTTACTTTCCAACACTGTCTAGTTGTTTACATTTTATTAGTTAAGTCCATTGAACAACCGTAAGGTGTGTCAGAAATTAGGCAAATACTTGGATGAGTGGCGAAAAGTAGCCACTCTAAAAACCTTGTCCATCTGACAGAAATCTACTTTCTTTTGTTACGATCCTTACCTGGATGGCTGAGGGATTACACAGACAAATTGTCCAAAATGCAGCACTCCTCACCTCAGAGGAGTTAGGCAGGTTAAGCCTAATATACTTCCACCAAGACATTTGAATTTTTAACTTATTATGTGAAATGCCCTGTATCCCATGATTATTACTGTTTTATCTTCTTGTAAAAGTAAAAAAAAAAAAAAAAACATTATTATAAATAACTTTCCCAGTATTGTCAAATTTAAGCACCCCAAAACATTTCTTCATAATATATTTAATATTATTTAATATATTATTTAGGACTTGCTTCTACACTGCACAGTTTTGCCTGGGCTTTTTGCCTTGTTAAGTTATGAAACTGTATTCTGTCCTGTTAGGATGCAGCTGTACCCCATTAAACCTCATCTGTCGGAGTAACATTAGCAGGGCTTAGTTCTTAACATCTTGGACTTTCCACAGGAAAATATGAGAACCATTTGCAGAAGGTCAAGACTATTTATAAACTGTCCTCTTGTCTGTGTCCTTTCCTCTTCTTTGATCCCCAGAATTGTTTTCAGCCACCATGGACAACCAAGGGGAACCCCAGCCAGGTGCCAATGGGCTTACCACCGAAGAACTACCGCAGATGGACGGATCGTGTGACGCGTGTGAGCCGGATGAGCCCCAGCCAGCCACACAAGTCTGCCACATATGCAGCTTTGCCTTCTGCCCCCTTCACGCCGACAAACACACCAACAGCACAAATCACCCACTAATGCCTTATTACCAGGCAGAGGCACCAGCTCATGGACTTGGCATGGGGAGAGGTTTTTCAAATGCCACTGATGAAGAGCGAGCTGTCGATGAGGGTATGGTAGCGGCGGTCGGGGAGGTAAATGGGGCAAGCGTGGGGGGAGCAGAAGGTGGCAGAGAAGAGGCAGCTGCAGAGCCAGCTGCAGAGCCAGGAAAGAAGGACACGGTGACGGTGGAGAGGCTGCGCTGTAAGGTGCACAGCCAGGAGGGGTCGCTGTACTGTAAAACCGATGAACAGATTGTGTGCGTGGTGTGTGCCGTGCAGGGCGAGCACAAAGAGCACGACATCATCACTCTGTATGAGGCCTACGTCTGGCAAAAGGTGAGAGATAGGCTCTGCTCATGTACTTTTAGTGATTAAAGGTGCACTGTGTAACTTTTCTGATAGAGGGTGCGCCATCTGCTTGTTTCCATGTCAATGTCATTGCATTGCCTTGAATGCTCCACAGTATGATATTAGACATGTATCTAGCATTTATACAATTACAGGTGTGTTTTGGTTAAAAATACATTGAAAAACATGCATTCTTACTGTAAATGGGGTTGCCTCTCCACAGATCTAACATGTAATTTTGCCTGGCAGTGTCATCTGCTTGTCTCCATGGATATAGACAAGTTTAATACCATACTGTGGAAAATTCAAGGCAAAGCAATACCATCATCATGGAAACAAGCAGAGGGCAGTCCTTCTATCAGAAAAGTTACACAGTGCACCTAAAAAAAACAAAATGTGGCATTCAGAGTGGGTTTGTAGCTGTACAGATCAACTACAATTTCTACCCTAATAATTTACAGTTAAAACAACTTTGACTATGCAAACTTGGGAAAAATAATTAATAAATCATTCATTACAGTGTGTTTTGCATTGGCATGGGTGTGTCACTGGAAAAAGCTCTCTCAATGAAAGCGCAAAAATTACTAGTATTAGAATTGGTAAAGTGCATCTTGATAAGAGAAGTGTCACTCCCAAAACTTCAACAAACTCTTCTTCTTTCTGCTGTTGTGCTTGTGAAATGGCCTAGTTTTTTCTTTTCATCAAAGAAAAATGTTCTTTCAGTAACAACAGATTTTTTGCTAGTCGATGTACCCTTTGTAAAGAGAATGTGAACCTCTCCACCCAGTATTCATATATTTTCTAAAGGCTGTTGTTGGCTGCTGTGGGCACAAGGCTACAGCTCCCTTGTATAAAATAGTTTATACAACATACAGATTAAAATGGCATTAAGTTTATTAGAGTTTAACCTGCAGCTCAGACATATGGGGAATATTCTCTTATAGCACATTGCAATAATTTGTTTTGCTATGTCATTGCTAGTCTTCATGTGTATTGACAAACTTCAGAGGTCACCAACGCATATAGCCACTGCCTGGGGCGACACTATTTGCTCAAATCCTGTTTTAGTGTCCGTTCTAATTACCAGAAATATAGGAGATTTGTTCTTTCATGCTGTGCACAAATAATGTATACTATGGTGGAAAATAGGGCATATGAAGTATTAGTTAAGATGTAATTAATTGTTTGTTGAATGTTAATTTGTTGAATGAATAGGTTGTAATAACACTTTTTTTCACCTTTAGAGCAGACACGGGTATGACCTCCTGGCCTACACACGGCAGATGGGTGAAAAGATTCAAGAGAAGTGGACTAACCCAGAGGTTTGTGCACCATTTTTACAAGCAGAGGTCAAAGGGCAAACAACTGCAAATGCTTTGTTCAACCTACCTCACCTTACCTTTCTCAATAGTTTCATTTTGCCGGTTGTAATGTGTTATGTATCAGTGAATAGTACATCAACCCCATATAAGTCCTGCTCTACAGTATTTGTTGCGTAATTGTAAGGTACAAAAATCATTTGTATAGCAGTCAGAGCTGCCTGTCATAATTTAAACAAACTCTGATCATTTCAGTTCATACCAAATCTGATTGTCTGGAAGTAAAACTGGTTTTACTATACAGTCTCACCGCTGTTATTTTAGTATCATGCAACAATGCAGTAGTCAGCCAGACTTTACCATTGTGCCTAATAGCTGTAGACTGACAAAAAACTTTTTAGATTTTATTTGTATCATTTAAACTTAAATTACTTTTTCTGAGAACTCCCAGAATATAAAAATGTGGTTTTGAGTCATTTAAATTGTACCCTTTCTCATTTGTAAACCACAGTTGTACTGCTGTGAGCGGTGTAGACACCAGCGGTGGGACACAGATGTCTTGAATAAGATACAGGCAGATTAGAGACAGATTAAGTTATAAAGTCAGGGTGTAATTAACATTATTTCAATCAATATTTTTCAGCCTTCAGTCTATTGAGCTTCTATCGAATTTATCTTGAAGCATGAAAATAATGACAGTACTTAACATTATTAGTACTTAGTGTTATTATTTCCCCAGGTCATGTCCCAGATTTTACTTAAATAATACATATTGCACTTGTTTCTGCTGTGTAGTTATAATCTATGATGCCTGTGGATTAGAAAACTGCCCAATGGGAGTTGACATCTGTGTAGCAAATTGCTTGTCATTTGTACCAAAATGAGTACGCCACACTGCCGAATCCTACACCTGTCAGCAACTGAGAAAGTACAGAAAACAGAACATTGACGTCTTGAATACAGGAGTATAAAGATTACTCAAACATGCATGAAACACTCTAAATACAATTTAGAGAGGTGAAATGAAGGGGAAAAATTATAACATAACAAAGCTCTGAAAGGTCGATTTTGTGTAGTAGGGCTGCTTTAGAGTATTTGTGTCTCATTTAGAACAAGTGTTGTTAAGACATTGCCATTGGTTGGTGTATTGTTAAACCATGAATGCTAATTTTGTAACTTTGATCTGGCGTTGATGTATAAAGGCAGAATTAAGCATCTGCCATTGGAGGAGAAACACAGTCAATTGATCAGAAAATCTGGTCATTGGATATATTCAGTCTGTTAACCATATTCTGTGGTCATATAATGCTAACATTTCCAGACCAACTGTGGCAAACCCTTATTTATTTGCAAAGTTAAATCCATGTGGTGACTTTTTGACCAAAGCAGAGCATTATGGGTTGGTAGTGGCACCAATCTGAATGAAGGTTGGTGGTCAAATGCAATCTTTCTGTCACTGAGCAAGACACTTCACTTGTGTAGCCTTCAGTGTCTGTTTCATGCTATAATGTGTGTTTGTGAGTGTGGCTATGTGTTTGATGATCCATATTATTTTCTCTCACAGAGCATACTGCTGTTTCAAGGTTGACTGAATTTTAAAGTTTTCCCAGTGAATAAAATATAGATGTCTGGCTTTTTTTAAATGACAGCTCACAGAAGATTAAACCAGAAGTTGCTCTAAATCTGTGATCATTATTTTTCACTTGCACAGCAGGCCTTCTTGGCTAACAGTACAAACAGTAGTGCAGGAAGGAGCAGGCGATAGTGCCAAGATGTGTCTCTGGGATGAATAGTAATGCAGACGGCTGCTTGTCATGCATTGTTAAATAATACGCTCCAGCCCACATTTACTGGTAATGGATATAAAATGAATGTCAAGTAGGACTAATTAGTATTAAATTGATTTTATGCATTTGGGCCATTCACACACACACACACACACACACACACACACACATACACTCCCCGTAGTGCTCGGAGATTCACGTGGAGGAAAACACTTTTGTTTAATTGCATCTTTGGAACACATTAAAAATAGGCTTCAATTCTTTTATTGATTTTCTATCCAGAGCTTCCATTTAATCTAGTTAATTTACCTAAATGGGAAGTATCTCCTGTCTGTCTGTCTATTAGTGCTGTCACAATACTAAAATTTGAAACTTGATTTTGATACTAAGGAATAAAGTCTATACTTGATACTGATTCTGATACCACCATCATAATAAAAACACTCTACACTTTATTTACAATAGAAGGACATTTTCACCGTTCTATCGTAGTACTCTCTTTTATATTCCCATGAGGCCTTAGTTATATCTGTGTAATCCTTCACTGGTCCAGGTAGGTTCCACAGTGGTCCATGGGCGTATACTAGTCTATAATTATTCTAATACAGCTCAGCATCATTCAGGAAAGGTTTCTCTTTGTCCTATGAATGTGACTTTTTTAGTACTGATACCTGTTCAAATGAGTACCTGGTTTTGATTATAGACCGTATATATGAGTGGACAAAGCTAACCCGTTAGCCGCAGCGTGCCAAATAGGAAGTGCGCCAGCAGGTTCTTCTGACTCCTTCTGACCCTGGCTCCAATTGACTCACACTGAGATCTTGTCGCTCCTCTCTGTGTAACTGTTGCAGTGAGCCTCGTCATTTTGGTCTTAAAGTGTTTGTATTAACCCGCTCTACGTGATTCAGAATTTTTTTTTTGCTATTATGTCCGTTAAAAAAATCCTATTCATAACACGGCTGGCTCCAGATTTGCTCCTGTAACCGTGGCATTGTGAGCCTCATCTGAGCGGCGCTGAACGCTATGGGTGACGTCACACTCGCTTAGTCCACTTTTTTTATAGATTCTATGATTTAGTATTAATATCTGATTTTTGATACTTTTGTCAACTGTACTATATCTATCTGTCATGGTTGGTGTAGCTGTGCCATGCCACAATGCATTGTAGGGCTAATCTCAAGAGTTAGTGAATCCCATCCCAACCATGTTATTTCTCCCTTTGTTTTCCTTCAACCCTGACTTCCATAAAACTAATAGAATAAAAAGGGCTGAAGCAACATTTCAGTATATTATCAAAGGACACATATTCCTTTAATAATCTTTGTTATAATGTTTCCTCATCATAAACATACCCAGAGTTGTGTTTTGTTTAATAAACACATGTTTATGCACACCCTGCATATTTATGCTGAGTTCTTTTCTTAAACAGAGAACACTCTATTCCACCTTGTAATGTGGTAATACTGGAAATGCTTCATTATGTTTTTAATGGCTAGAATCATCGAGATGTGGACACACTAATAATGCAGGATAGCTCAAACATGTATTAAGGAAACTAAACACAACTCGAGGTATGTTTTTGATAAGGTAACAACATTCTAACATGGTTAAACACTCACAAGAGACAATGTTGTATAATATATTTAAAAAGAAAAAACATATCTGTAAGTGACCAAGTTGGCCAGCGAAAAGCAAGATTGGCCACAAAGCAGGGAGGAGAGGAGCCTGCTTCCATCCATCTCTCAGACTGAGGTTGTTACTATGCGTGAACCCAGTGGGATGTAGCGGCTTTGCTCAATAACTGCAGAGCTGTGACCTGACCTTGGGGGCTTAATGCAGCAGGTTAATTTGCGGAGCATGTGAGAGGCAGCACTCTCAACTGCCCACCTCACTCCCCTGTGGAGTTTCTGTCCATTAACATATACTGAAATATCACAGCTGCCCCAAGGATTTAAGACATTTCCTGCTGTTTCACTATAAAGTAGTAAGTCTGAAAATCACTTACCTGCCCTCACCAGCACAGAGGGACTGTTTTCTAATTTTGAATGTGTCCTTTTTATACTTTCAAATGTTATTGCTTCCTATCATTCTTGGCAGGAGTCTATCAAATTCAAAGTGACTACACTGAGCCATGGTGATGTGTGTTGGAGGATGGAAAGAAGCAGGCTGTATAAGGAGATTTAACCCTTTGCTGGTGATTTTATTAAACTGAGCCTGCTTAATTATGCATTTAGCCTGAGGTGTGTGGATTTAATCTCTCAGATCATATCTGCCCTCTCCACTGGGATTGGAATATAATGCAAAAACTTAAGATGAGCAGGTGAGCATGAAGGAGTGCTGAGGTATGACATGAGTGCACACTGTACACACTTTGTCTCAAATGGAAAAAGTGAAATCACCATTTGCAGAGAAAAGAATCCATTTGTGGAAATACACCTTTACTGCAGCTGGGTCTGTTCCTGTCCATCATACCGTCAAGTGTATTTTATTTTATTTATTTATTTTGACGCAACATCACGGTTTTCTGTAGCCCTGTTGACTTGATCTAAACTAGCTGCAATGCACCTAGGAATGTACCAATCTGATACTGTGAATTTTCCTAAATATCAGCTTCCAAATATCGGTTCAGCCAATATTATGGTTGGGCATAACGTGATAATAAGACTATTTACTGGTTGTAGTCACGCAGAAAGTCTTATGTTTCAACTTTTAGTTGCACAAAGCTGTTCTTTAGTTTCTTGAGGGATAATTAACAGCTACATAATACAATTGGATGTGTTTCGTCTTTTTTATATTTGTCTCTAAATGCATCATTACTCTGACAATTGCTACAATTTGCTAAATTGTTACATTTCTTTGTGCCAAACCTATACATCAGTTTTAGTCCTGGTCATACCCAGGGCTTTACGCTAACTTTTTTTTTTCAGGAGCACACGTGCCCCTAAGTTAAAAATTTTAGGAGCACAGAAAAAAAAAGGGGGCACAAATAGGTTTTTGTTTTGAACATGTATTACAGTGCAGAACTTGCACAAACCAACTTATTTGAATGAATTTTATACAAAAAAACAAAAGTGTTATGACTGTACTTTTCCAGCATGATCTCAATGTTTTGTTTTTTTTTTGGTTTTTTTTGTTTTTTTTATAAATCTATCTCCATTTTATCTGACTAATATTCATTTAGACTTAAAATAAGACAAGTAAACTGTACTGCACTTAAACACTCTGTGTGCCTTTTTGGACCCTCACCCACAGGTTGAGAATCTCTTCTTCAAGATAATCTCCACTGGCACGTTCCACAAAACTGAAGTGAAAAAAGTGTGTAGGATTTTTAAACCTGTATTTTTACATTTCTAACTGGAGTTACATTCTCTTGTTTTAAAATGGTATTTAGCCTCTGCACATTTACTAAACCAAATGCACATTGTCACAAACAGATTTATTTGGCATTTTATTAGGCAAACTTCAGCCCACATGTCACCTGCTCTGTGCCGTAGCTCTGCTCTGTGCGGACACTGACAGAAAATTAGTTTCGTCCTGCTCTTCTAATCAGCGCTCATTGAGAAGGAGCCTCAGTGCGCAATGAGCAGGAAAGTGAGAGCGTGAAAAGGCAAAGAGCGGCGCACTGACGTATAGACAGGTAGGATGTTTAACCTGCCCTATGACGCACGCTGGTACACAAGGGTGCGCGCTGTGGACGAGCCGCGCGCTGGCGGTGCATGTGGTGCCAGACTGCACAGTGTCTGCGGGCTCCAGCGCACAGGTCACTATGCCGACCGCAACGGCCGTAATGAAACATGATCGCACTCAGTATTCAGACATCGAGTCCGTGACAAGACCGAGTCTGAATGCGCTCGAGTCCGAGACGAGACCAAGACAAAACCATCACTTTATCAGAGAGGGAAGTCCAGCGGCACGGGGGTGTCTACTGAGCGGTGGGACAGGGGTGGGTCCTGCTGCGGTGCGCGCTCCTCGTTTAAGGTGGGCGTGGGTGTGTTTTGAAGAGTTTGTTCGTATGAGTGATATCGCGGCGGTCGGAGGTGTCGTGCCCGGGCACGGTTCGGTTGCGCTCGCGCTGGGCGTGCATGCCGTGCTTTAGGGGCGATCCAGGCTTGGGTGCGGTTCTGAAGTCCTAGTGTGAGTGCGCCCCTAATGTTTGACTCGTCACGTTACGTCTGTGCGCAGCTTTCCTCGTTGTGGCTGCAGAAGCACTCGCACTGGTGCGACCGTTTTGTTGTCCTCGTTCGCACGACAAAATATTTGTTGGCAAATTGGCAAATGCAAGTGAAATGGGCGCACTGTAGAGCCCTGGTCATACCACATTTATCCACAGAGGACTGAAGTGTTTAATTTCCAGTCCATGAAGGGGTGCACAGCAGTGACCCTCCTCCTGCATGTTGTCCGAATTGTGATTCACCGACCACTGTCTCACAATGTGGAACCTACCCAAAAATTACACCACATATACTGCCATAATCTCCATTCAGGTTTGATTTAGCGTATAAAAAACAGATATATTTTAATGAAGCTTTTGATTTGTATAGAAATTGTGACAGGACTTTTGAGAATACACTTTTTATTCTTCAAACTTGTTGCATCTCTCTAGAACCCTAATGTCTGCACCCTTGTCAGCACCACCTCTCCCTCACATTATAGCCTACATTACTGATTTACTTCCTCACTCCAGGCCAGCAGGTATAGTCCGCATATTTACCCTGGCCTCATCTTTTATTTACCCACACTTGCAGCCACATAGTGTGTAGCCCAAGAAGACACAAGCACAAACGGTCTATGAAGTGGCACTGAAAGCACAGCGCATAACATCATCTCTCTGGGCTTTGTGACTGTGTACCCAGCACTAGCTACCATCCGTTCTCCCTGCCTCATAAAACCTACACGAGCAGGCGACACATTAGGACTGTTTTAGGCTGAAGAGACACAGGAGGCATGAAAGGACTCGACTCTGGTGCGAATCTGTTTATTTATCTGTTTGTTTGTTTTTTTTACTTCTTCCTCCTTTTCCTTCTGCTCCTCAGCTCCACATTGCTCATGAAGCCTGTCGTTCCCGTTCTATCTCTTCTCACAGCATTTTAATTGAATTACGCACTCAGTCCCCCAGAAAGTAGCTTGGCTGACATTTCTTGGGTTCAAAACCAATAAAAAGTTGAACATTTGAAATTGGTACCAAAAAGCTGCTGTCTAATTTTCCAGTGCATTTTACTTTGGCTTCGCGATTGCTAGACTCTTAAAGATGCTTTTTGGAGTTTGAGGGTAATCTGCAGGATGTATTTGGTATCTAGTATGAACAGGAGTGTGAGGATGTTGGACAGGGGCCATAGTGCCACGGGCAAGGACAGTTCAAATCCATTTAATCCCAATCTTTATTGAAATGCCTTTTTGGCTATTTTTTAGAAGAGAAACACACAGGGCACATGCTTAGCCTTGATATAATTGATACTTGCACATTTTAGAAAGAAAATATAAAAAAAGGAAACAGCTGAAAAGCATGCATTAATAGAGTTGGTGATAACAATATATGTATGCTAGGTTCGATAAGATACAATGTAAATGTCATTTACCTGCAACCCTAAAAAGAGGAATAGAATACAATTTTAGTTTTTGTTTTTTTTTTGTTTTTGTTTTTTTTGTGAATTGGAGTTATATTTAGGATCCTGGACAGCAAGTATTGGCAAAGCATTATTAAAAAAGCATAATTTTAACAGTGTCCCACTTCCCCAAAATCCCATCCGCCTGCCCTACCCCACACAGGCCTTTGAGGTAAATGTATCTTTTGTGTTCCTGCAATGATGAATTTCAATAACAACTGATAATATATATTTTTAATACTGTATTTCCTTTTCTTTTCTTTTTTTTTTAAGTGTATTCATAAACGATTTTTGAAACAACTAATTTCCAACATGCAGTTTCATGCAGGCCTAATTGAGGCTGCTTTTAACATCACTGAACATCAGTAGGCCGATCCAAATCAACAGAATATGATTTGTAATTGGTGCCAAAACTACCGCTGAAGACACCTGATGGCTGAAATCGACCCGTGTCTGGGTCTAAGCGCTACCACTGTTCCCCGTACCTGGACTGGGGATCCATTCCTTGGTCTTGTGCCTCTGAGCGTGTTGGTCAGATCGGTCCAGAGGCTCCGTCCTCCATGTGCTGGTTCCAGACGGGGACTAGCAAGACCAGTGCACAGTGAACTGGGTCTGAGTGGGTCTGTGCCATCCTCTGCCCACTGGTTCTGTGTGGGTAAAGCGAGAATGCGCATTGGAATATAGATCCGGGCGGGTTGCTCCAGTCCTCCGTGCTCGAGGACTGTAGAGGACTTGAACCGTGTTCTGAGCGTCTGTCCTCTGCGTGCTGGTTCGCCCCGAGGAAAGTGCTCCTCAGGCCGAGGCACCGAACCACTCTCCGTTGCAGCTCATCTGAGCCCAGCGTGAGCCAGAGCTGCTCCCACTGGTCACATGATGTTGTGGCAGAGGTGCAGTCTCGGAACCCAACCAGGTGAAACTGAAACAAAATAATTAGGATCATATTTTCTTCTCTTTTTTTGCATTTTACAGCTAAAACATGCACACACAATTACCGATATCAATACTGCTACATTTTTTTGGGGGGGAGCGTGTGTGTCGTGCCTTCCCTGTGGCTCTTTGGCGCTCCCCAGGGGACGCTCGCCTCACCAGTTGAAAACCTCTGTTCTAATGAATAGACCGTGAATGCCTTCCTCGTCTGTTGCTCTGGCTATTATTAAACTTAAACAGTGTAGCTGCAAAAAAGTCATTTATTAATGCTGCAGGATTTGTGAAAGGCTAATTTGGCATTTATACTCTCTCAAACAGTGCTGTTGTTTACAAAAACCCTTTGCATTAATGCAGATTAGATTAAAAGCAATAGCCTCTTTGATACTTGTTTATAGCCTTGTTCTATTTTGGGGCACAGTGGTTATTTGGGTGTGAATGTTTAATGTGTTTTTACTGATGTCTCATTCCCAGGAGTCTTCATCTGCATTTGTTTCATTGGCAGTAAAGAGCTCATATTACTTATCCGTCACAAAGTTACCTACAATGTGATGTTAATTCTGTTTGAATGTCCGACCGCCCTGTAATCAAGTGGAGTGTTAGGACAGCGGCTATTTTTAGGCACCCACTGGTCACTGTTATTTGCCACAAACAAAGCATCCAGCGGTGGCCATTCAGAATGCATTCAGAGGGCCACTGCAGTTGTATATGTAAAGTCATGAAAGGTTTAGCTAGAATAGAACAATGACTCATGTGATATCTTTGTCCTCTGAACTTTGGTATATTTTTTGTTCTCCTTGCATTACCGTGAGTCTTGAGCTGCACAATAGGAAAAGAAAACTTCCGCACAACAAAGCTAGTCACACTTCCACTGAGTCACACAGAAAATATGGTCTCCGCAGCTCTGTGTGTGTTCAGATAAACAACAAAAATCACCATTGTGAAAGTTTTTATCCACAAGACCAAAATAGTAATTTAAAAATATATATTTCAAGTTAAAATACTGTCTGTCCTTCAGTGTTCAGACTCATTTAAACTATTGGATATTCAAAACTGCATATTACCATATTTACAACAGTTTTTAACATGAATAGTTATAGTTAGTTAATCTTAATCATACATTCATCCTATTGCACTCTATCTAGATTATTATTTTTGAACAGTTCTAAAATGTTAGTGTATTGCCACAAAATATGTCTGTTTATATTTCTCATTTGCATGTATGTTTTTTTTTTTTCTGTGGATATTTTCATCCTTACCGATTCTAATACGAATGTCTGCTAATGCCTACAGCACACTTAATGATTATTTTAAATCCCTAGAAACATCTCAACTGAACTTGAAACATAATTGATGAATTACTGTTAACTCCTGTGTGAGATACAAGACCATGCCCCTATTGTCCTGTGATGTCCTAGTACTACAGTCTGGTCTAAAGTGCCCTTGTCGCTGAGCTGGCTGTCTCTCCTGAGGCCTCATTCTGTAGCCCCGGCTCACAGCAATGCAAATGAAGATTAGCACGCATCACTGCTCTCTCCCTGCAGCAGGAGAAGGCCTGTCACAGCATTGTCCTGGGCCAGAGGGCTCCTATACTGCATGGACCTCTCACTAAATAATCTATAGGATCATGGCTGACAACTGCTGCCAAGTAAGGAGAGGCACACTGAGGGTATGCTAGGACATTAAAGTCACATATGTAGTTATATTGTTACATATATATAGTTATATATACTTAGTAGGGGTCGGTAGAGAATCCAAAATGTGTTCTCTCAAACTGCCCTAGTATTACTCAAGTAGAAGTATAAAATAGTCACCCAAGTTATTATTCAAGAGAGTAAAAAGTGTTTCTGTGTGAGTATTGAGTAACAGGTGCAATGCCTCTCTCACAGTAGTTGCAGTGTGACACTCACATGAGGAGCTGAGAGCTGTGCTGTTACAGTCACCACCTTTTCGACACCACGCTCGAGATCACGTGTTCACACGATAACTGTTTGTTTATTAAGGGAAAAGGCTGCAGTCAACTCCAGCGTTCGGCAAAAATAGACTCACAACGGACTTAATCCATAGTGCCCCGTCATCACTCCACTCATAACTCTGAACTATACAGAATACCTGCAGCCACTAGAGCTGCATCGTGTGCAGTCTGAGCCTGTGGCTAGAAGGGCAAATGCTTAAATCAAAACACTTACTCAAGAGTATTCTCTTGAATAGCAGTATATACAAGCTAAATATTACTATTACAAGTAAAGTATGAACTAAAATCTACTCTGAAAAGTACAATTTTTTTCACCAGTTCATCAGTAAATGTAACCGACTACCCACCTCTGGTGGTAAGACATTTTTGTTTAGTGTAGTTTGGCTACAAGATTGTGGGTGTAAACGCTGCAGTCTCCTGATTAAAGAGTAGAGAATAAAATTCATGAAAATGAAGAAAAGACATGAAATAGCTTCTTTTTTTTTCAAATAGTGTGGGCATTGTTATATAAACTGTGAACGTGGTGAAAGCTGCTTGTAGTCTGGATCTTTGAAGGTTTGTGCGAGTCTCGCTAAAACATTACATTGGTCATTTTCACTGAAATGATTTGTGGAACAGTTTGTTTCAAATGATCTACAATGGTTTTCAATGATAAAACCGCTTGGTGAAATAAATGTTCTACAATGGCTTTCAATGACAAATGCTTTCTGTAAACTAACAGCAATTAAGTCAGTTTTTCCAATGTGATAAACATGGGGGAAGCAACATTTATTTATTGATCTATCACATTATATCAACATATACACACTATGTTCCAGAAGAGCACAAACCCAGGCAATGTTCTCTCTCTTCAAATTTGAAACCTGTTGTTTTACATGATCCGGTTTCTATTTTTACATTGTTTTTGTGTTGTTCTGAGCATACAAACATGGCAGGCATGACGCTCTTAATCTATCAAGCCTTTGAAAATGTACAACTCTGCATAAAAGAGAAAATTGTGTTTTTATGATTCTCACACAATAGTAGACTAGACTATACATGTATTGTTATCTAAAGCAGGTGTAGTCCGCTGCTCTCTAGTCGTTACAAATCCATTCAGACATTTTAATTTACTTTAGCAACAAGAGGACCATCTCAGCATCCCAACGGTATGTTAACTAACCATTACTGTCTTATTTCAATTGAATGATGTGCATGCTGTCTGCACTCATACAATGAAAGTGAATTAAAAAGTATGTCACTTCCCTGGCTTCATTTAATGGGCAATTTGGAGAATCTGATTGCTTGAAAAGAAATGGAAATGGAAGTGAAGGGGCCCTGGGCTAGAGATCTACAATTGTCTGCTCCACCGGATGAAAACAGGAAACTAACTTAACAAGAGCAAATTGATGGCAAAGAAAATGAGGGAAGCAATTTATGATGTATGTGTTGTTTCAAATATATGTTTCAGAATTTTTGTGGTATTTTTATTTCAACATTTACAACATCATACCTGAAAGAAGAAAGTCATACAATGAAACACTGGCTGATGTGTGCAATTAAACACAAAATATAGTCACATTTACAAAGTGTGAACTCTGCTCCAAATTACATTATCTGATATCTGTGCCATTACTGAAAAATTTGCTGGATCGGATATCGGCTTCTAAATATCGGTTCAGTTGATATTCATAAATCAGTGCAATAATACTATTTACTGATTGTGATAAATAACAGCTACATAAAACATTTGGATGGGTTTTGTCTTATTTTACTTTTGTATATAAAAAAATGCTGTTTTCAGTCTCTGCAATGGTATTGGTTGATATCGAGGATCGGCAGACGCTTAAAGTTAAAGTATCGGAATCTGTATCAGAACTAAAAAAGCTGGAACCGTGCATCCTTAGATTTTACTGACAGAGGATTGGCAATAGATTAAAAAGATAAAAGCTGATCATTGACGACTGGACGTACCTGAATCTTGATCTTGATTCAAATTGTTCAGCTCTATTTTCAACAGTTTCACATTGTTATTTGATTGAGACACAAATACGACTGAGCGAAGTAAATGTTGCAGCAAAACTTGAATTTCCCTCGGGATCTATGAAGTATCTCTCTATTCTCTTCTATTATTATTATTTACATTTTTCCAGTATACAGTCAAAACATCTGTACTGCATCTCTGGATATGGTGCAGACTGTTCTATTTATTTTCTCTAGATGTCTTAGCAGAGTCTTGGGGGAAGAGGGAATGGATTAAAAGACCTGTACATTTGGAGGAGCGATGCAGTGAAAGCAGAGCAGATGGTGTGAGGTTCCTCTGAGGTGTGTGTCTGCAGATGGGGTGGAAGCTGCCTGGTGCAGTTAGAATGATGGTGTGAACCGTAAACAAAAGTAGTGCCTGAAGTCCTATTAGGTCAGTGGATTAGTTCTCTTATTTTCTATGAGTGCAGGTACTGTACAAATAATTCAAAAACAAACTTATTCGGAATAATTGAAAATTCTGTCAACATCTAATATCTCCCTGAAATGAATTCCCCTGTAAAAATATAGATGTTTACACTACACTGCCTAACTTTTCTAGTGAAGGGTTTGCCATCTGCTTGTCTCCATGGATATGTTATTCCTTTGCCTGTAATGTTTCACCATATGGTTTTATCTTGCATTTATTCAGTTACACATTTGCAAAAATATACATTCAAAAACATCCGTTCTTACTATGAGTGAGTTTGCCTGGACATGTTCTGCAGATCGAGGAGTCGATATAAAAGGGGGTGTTGCAGAACCTCTGAAAACAGTTGCCTATCTCTATGTATCTGACCCTGCCCCCTGAATCTGAAAGTACAAAAAGTAATAGGAAGCAATGGATTTATATAAAGACAGATTATACTTAAATCAGCCTTTTTATGTATAAATGCCAAAACTTTAGCTCACTTACTCACTAACTTAAACCAAATAAAACTAATACAATATTTGGTCAAAACAAAGTGATTAATGAACCAAAATTAAAACCCTGCAGCCCCAACAGATACAGTACTACATCTAATCCTGTGTCTGTTTGTAGATGACCACAGAGGAGCTGGAGGACTTTGTGAACCGTGAGTTTGACGAGCTGCGGCGGTTGGTGCGTTTGGAAGAGAGGAGGACTCTGCACCTGGTGGACCTGAAAGAGGCCTTCCTCACAGCCACAGCAGCCGAGAAGATGGCGGAGATTCATTTGCAAACAGAGCGACTGCAGGAGGAAATGGACAGTATCACGGCACAGCTGTATCTCCTGGAGCAGGCTGACAAAGACTCCCTGGGCCCTGCTCTCATGAGACAGGCCGCTATGGCAGAGGCCCGCCCCGTCCTCAGACTACAGGTAAGAGCAGCTCTCATACATTTGAAACAGCCACTCCTGTTTTGTTTGAACTGAATAATGGGCAAAGAAAGTGAATTATAAAATGTGTTACTTCCAGGGCTTGGTTTAATGGTCAATTAGGAGAAACTAATCACATGAGAACTAATGGAAAAAATACACAATAACATTTGACAGTCCCTGGGGTAGACATTCATGACTCTGCTTCACCAGAAGAAGAGGCTCAGTGATCTAATTTGATGGCAGGGATAAGAAAGAAATACCTGCATTAACTTGAACATTGAGCGTAAAAGATTAGATTGTAAAGAATAACATCCATCCATTTTCTCCTGCTTAATCCGGCTGGGTCGCGGGGGCAGCTGCCCAAACCTCATAGCACCTGACCCCCCTATGAACCCCTCTGCAGGTGGTGAGCCCACAGGAGGGTGGACGTCATAGTCCTCAATGTTAGTTCATAGGGGTGCTGCAAACTTCTTGCTCCGTGCCGCCTGTAAAGAATAACAATGACAGTTTATCATAAAAATTGTATTTATTTGGATTTCACTCCATATCTTCTAGACTCTAATCCACCTGTTCAGGATAACTTTTTCTCTGTGAATACATTTTTTATTATGTGTTGTACAGTGTCCTTCACTGTCAATATACAGGCACCATTTTGTATTTGTGCTCTGAGTGCTATGAAGCTCTATGGTTTTGCTTCTCATCATTTCACATGCCGCTGGTGTACAGGTATATGCCTTTCTAATCCATGTGTTTGAAAACCCAAAATATGATTTAAAATGGTCCTCACAAGTCTGGGGTCTCCTGCCATTTCATAAAATGCTAATAAAATCCAGAGTGTGGCAGCCTTTGACAGCGTGTTGCAATATCATGTGAATAACATTTTGATTTTCTTACCTCAAATTTTAAAGCCTCTTTTCCAACCGAGACTTTCTTCTTTTATGTGAAGAAACCACATAAACAACCCAGAGACCAAATAGTTTTCACATTTTGAAGTGTTTTGAAGAGTTTTCCACATTATTTGAAATGCAAAAGACTGTAAATACATACATAAAAAGGAAAATCTAAACTTATTTTCAAGATGAATTTTAAGATATGTGTAAACCTGATTTATAAAGTCAAATGAAAATGGAATGAAAAGTTTGTTTTAAACAATAAAAATAGTAGAAGATCTTCATGTTGAAAGATAAATCGCATTGAAACAGAATTTGCAAATAGGGTTTTTCCCTCGGAATCCCTTTGGCAAGGGCTTCAACTGCAAAGGGACAATTTTACAATGACAGATCGATTACTACAGCACTAAACTTACCTAAATACTAAAATGATGCTATTTATGTTGGTCTGTTTAACCGAGGACTATATTCCTTTTTTTCCTTTCAGATGTTTTTCCTTTAATCTAATTCCTCTAATCTAATAATGTAATCGTCACATTTATAAATGTCACGTGAAAAAGCCAGGCGATGCAAAAGGCTGACACTCTAAATTATACCGTCACATTAAGTCATTAACTCTGTTAACTGCTCAGCAAAGAAAAAAATAAATAAAAATAAACTTCACTATCAGGGTCAATTGCTAATTAATCCAAACATTAAGCTACGAGCCAGGGTCCGCAATTGAAAAAGCAAGGGCTATTGCTTTCATCAATAAACAATTAAATGGTACAATTGGCCAGCTGGAACGAAGCTAATCGCTGTGTGCAGTGTTGTGCCAGCTCGCTATAGTTACTTTGATAACCATTGCATTATCAAAGAGAACTACAAATTGTGTGGACTTCAATGGAAAAATGCATCCGTACCCCCTCCCCCATTAGGACATCTCCCTATGTACAGCCTAATAATGGTTATGAAAAACACGTGCTGTATTTACTGGGCTTTTGTCTGCTGTAGCAAGGTGCCATTATCTGTTCCTGTCAGTGAATACAGGCAGTTACATGCAAATACATCCTCCGAGTGTGTCAGGCCGTCATGATGTTCTACACAATGTGCACACTGCAGCCTCAGCCTGGTCCATTTTCTTACATAATAATTGCAATTAATTAAGTTAATTGCAATATTCAGTGATGTAATTGTATGTAATTCCACATTGTCAATCCAAAACATGCATCATAGGTAATATACTCCAGCTAGTCCTGACCAAGCCCAGATCAAGATCTGGGTCCCTGATCTAATGCCAGAACTGTCTATAGATACCATGGGGACCCTAGCCAGGAGGTGGTCCAGGGCCCCTCATATACCTGGGTAACATTCTTGAAGTGATATAAAAATCTGATCATTTGGGCCTCAGGCAATTGCCTGGTTTGCCTACCCCCATTGTGGGGGCACCCACTACCTCTGTCTCTGTGGCACTGAAGGGTTGGTTGAATATGTAGGCCAAATCCCTATGGGGCCATTTAACTGTACATTACCTTAAGTTACCTTACCAAGTTATATTTTAATTGTTTTAAATCAGCTAAAAGTCTACCATAAAATATGAATGTGGGCATGAAGAGTATCTACAAAGTGACCCAAAGGTTTGCAGTTTGATTCCAACTGATGGGATGTCCTTAGATGTGGTCCAATATGTGTATTCTGTGAGAATGTGTGTGAACGGGTGAGTGTTTCCCTGCTGTGAAGCTCTCTGAGTCAGAGGAGGTGTGAAAGCTTTATATAAATTGAGACATATTGATTATATCAGAGACGAAGCCTACATCTGCCAGAATGAAACGTACCAATCAAGTCTAATCTGGAGCCTGATGCTTGTCAAACCAGTGCATGTTGTACATTGCTTTCAGTACATTCCCTGTAGCCTCTAATACTGAGTTATGGCCACACTTTAACGTGAATTATTGAACCAGATTAATTTGACTGAATTGCTCTACACCTCCAGCTTTTCTTTAAGAGAACCACAGTTAAAACCCATGTAACTCTGATGCTTTTAGTTTCACTTATTTCTCAGTACAAAAGTTCAGCACAAGTCTCTCTGAAGACCCCTATGCACAGATGTATTTTATAACTGACAAATAAATCCTCTGTGACCCAGGTTCCATTAAGGTCTTAACTGAAAGTCGATGGTGACTCAGACTTTTTTCTTCCCACGTTTTACTTATAGCAGGTGTAACCAACACTGTAGCTGACAGTGTTATTTGTCGAAGTGTTGTTAGGGGAGAAGCCTGTCCTAGGTATAAAGAACGAACTTGTAGAGCAGTACGCCTTTTCTATTAACCACAATCCCAGAGGCACCCACTAAACTTCTCTGTCCATCTCAACTCAACATTTCTGGGGGCAATTTTGTCTAAGAGCCCCTAGCACCTTGTAGATCTGAACTGACTGGGATTAATTCTTCCCCCGTGCGCTCTCTGTCTCGGCAGATGGCACATTGAACTGCACTCACTCCCTCACCACTTTACCACTGAACTGTAGTGAGTGCTCAGTCTTGATGAATAGCTTTGTTTTAAATGTCAGAATGACTAATATCTTATAATGGTCAAAGATTATGTATCAGACACGCGCAAAGGACAGTCAGACCTCTAAAGAGCATGGGCTTGTTAAAAGTTCTAACTGACTCACTACTGATATTTAACTATTAGTGCTAGCAGGCACAATTGGAAACCTATAGTGTTATTTTGGGTGTACTTTTTTAAAATTACCTTTTTGAGGTTGTATTTTACTTTTAAATGGGATAGACAGCAAAGCAGGTTTTACTACCCCAGCACAGTTTGTCCGCTCTCACCCCCCAGTGGTACAAGCAATGCAAAAAGGCTCTTTGTTTTTGTGTTTGTGATCGATAATGTTTTACAATTTGATTTCATCACAATATGTTTCTTAAAAAGTAAACAGTAAGCCAACTGTGGAAATGCAAACTCCGCCTCTGCAGCCTGCTGTTTGTTAGCAGAAACATCTGGCTGTACTCAGTCTTTTGTGATGCCACCAACTACTGGAAATTGTAGAGGCCATTGAAGGCAGCACACACTTGGATTTAGGCCAGAAAGATTGCACTAAAATTGCAAAAATGGAAGGAAGTGTAGATGATGATATCAAACACCATATAAACATGGATTTAGTGTTTAGTTCAACTTTAATGTACATCTAATTCCATTACTCTACTGCTTTTCACGCTCTAAAAATCATGTCCACTGTGACTTTTGCTGTAAATACATTGTACTTGTCATTGTATAATTTACTGGACCAAACAGAGCCTCTTCCTTAAGTGTTGTGTTACGTCTTACTCCTGGGCTTTGATCCTTGTGCTGGTGTCTGTATGTAGTGTATAGAAGTGGCCCAGCTGTTCTCCTTGTGCAGCCGCAAATTGAGTTCCCACTCAAAGCATGACATGGGGCGCCTTAAGAAACAATTGATTTAGGCCTGTTGGTTGTACTCGATGTGCAGAGAACTCACTCAAAGTGGTCACTCTTCACTGCGGTGTCTTTGTCCAATTCTTTTTGTCCCGACACCCTCAGAAGATCTTTATTGTTTATTGACCAGCCTTCTCCTGGTCTAATCTAAATTTTCACTTGTACATGTTTCTTTCTTTGGATCCAGTTGCTTCTGAGTCAATAAATATTATATGTACAAAGTGCAGATTATTTAAACTTAATGGTTACATACTCTTCTCATTAGGGATTCAATTAGTGGAATGTATCAAGGACAAAACATAAAACTTTTTTTATTACACCGCAGTGCACTGAGTTTTAAAATATACTAGAATACCACAATCATAAACTAATAGCATCGTTTATATAGTTCGGACTGATTATTATTCCTGCGGTGCTCTTGTAGTAATTGCAATAATATCAAAGTTCTGCAGTTCAGCATCTTTATCCACATAAGTTGTTTTAGTTTCGAAACAGGGGCAGCTATTAAAGTCTAATCGAAATGATGTATACTACTGAGACCTGTTAGTGTTAGCTCCCTTCCTGCAGTACAATTGAATTGCAGTATGCATTAAAGGTCCCATAGTACAAAAAACTGAGTGTGTTTCATTCACATTCATGTGAAATAGATGTAGTCTGTCTACATCTCCAAAGCTCAAAATGCTCTGTTCCATCTTGTGTTGTCACATAGAGGTAGTTTTTAGTTAACAGCTACATTTTACATCATAAGGTGGAACAGAGTGTTTTCTGTTTGAGAGAACAACTCAAAAGAGTGATGCCTGCACAGCGTCACCATCGGACCAGAGAGAATCAGTTCCAATCCCTCCCAAAACTGTTGCTGTGTCCCTTGGTAAGACACCCATCTGTCAGAGCAATGTGGCGAGACTGAAAGGGCATCTGGTGTAAAAGGAACTCAGCGTAGTCTCCATGCAACTAGTTCACTCTGGAAACCTCTGACAAAAAAGGCAAGCAGAAAATAGCACTACATTAATTTAACAACATTTAGAATGCACAATACCTAAAATAGTCAGTTATAGTTTAGTTTGTTGCAAAAAAAAAATCATAACTCAATCATAACTTAATAATAATGACACAAGTGAGAGCATGTACAAGAGTGGAAAATACAGCATATGTTATTTGAGGTGTAAATACATGAATACAAATAGGAAGAATTGCTGTAGTTTTGGTGTTTGTTTTCACTGCTTATCGAAGTGGTAGACACGCTAAAACCATCGAATCTCACCAGTCTCCAAATCGTTCAAAATCTGTATTTGTGGTGATTTGCGGCTAATTAAATTCTGAGATCTACAACACTGGTGCTTAGGAGCGCTCGGCTTTGTGCTGTCTCCAGTATGTCACTTCTTATAACATTAAAATCCCTGTCTAAGCTTCTACAGGCAAGTCCACAGCCTCGGCACAATCACTGGTGAAAGAATATAATGAATGTCTTTGTGAGCACTGTAGAGCTTAACCCTTTGAGAAAAATATCGACTTGTGATTCTCCAATTAGATTTGTGAGTTCTGAATTCTGTTCAAAGGTTACATTTTAAAGGTGCTTTATGTAACTTTTTTCTGGTGCAGTGTCTTCCAGCTGTTTCTCTCCATGGAGATGTTATTGTTCTGCAGATAGTGTTTCACAGTATGGCCTTTGACTTATCTCTCTATGGAGACAAGCAGATGGTACACAAGACCAAGTTACAGGTCAGATCTATGGATTGGTGATCCCACTCACAGTTACAAATTCATGTTTTATAAGGAATTTTGAACATTGCTCTCTACAAATCTTCAAATGAATACACATACGTAACAAATAAGTTTAGCGTCATGTGTACAACATTGCAGGTACAGCAAGAAACATCTCCATGGACTCCAGGAGGTGATGGACCTCAACTAGAAAAGTTACATAGTGCGCCTTTAAACATGTCCAGAAGAAATGTTTGTATAGATCTAAACTAGGGGGTTAGTTTTTAGGTAGAAAAGGAGGATATTTGTTGTTTATGGAAGAATGTTGTACTTCAGAAATCGCACCCTGTACTAATTACATCCATTCAACTTGTGATTTCAAATTGATTGTGATTAATCATGCAGCCCTTCACACTGAGACATATTTTCTTTGATGAAAAATGCTGTAATTTCCAATAATTCCACCACAACTTTTACACCAAAGTTTTCTCAATCAGTGTTAAATAGCATAAACTTTCTAACAAACTCTTTGCCGAAATACTAATTCCATTCATGGTCCAAAAATAAAGTCCATTATTTTGTTCATAAAACTCTTTAAATGGTCCATATTATTACTATTTTTTGATCTATGTTATAATGTTGTTTCCTCATCAAAAACAGCCATTCTTCTTGCAAACAGAAAACACTCTGACATCACCAACTTGTGATGTCATGTGGTAGTACAGAAAATGCATCATTATGTTTTTAAACTCTGTACACCTTCACTAGAGTCATTCAGATTACTCAAACATGTGTGAATGAAACAAAACACAACTCCAGGTATGTTTTCGATGAGGTAACAACATTCTGACATGGCTAATGCTCACAAGAGTTAATTTTGTGTATTGTAGGACCTTTTCAACTCCCCATAACAATGCACAGCTCCCCACATGTGACTAATGTTCACAGTTCTGTGCTTGGGCCCTGACTGCTGCATTTAAAGCTCATGAATATGCATGAGCACAACCGCTGGATGAAAGTGTGAAATAATTGGTCTGATTTGGAGCCCCACCAGCTGTAGACTGGGGCTGATATAAATTATGTTGTTTACCTTTTATTTGTCATCCTCAGCACCTGTTTGCCCATTCTAAATATGCTTTTTCTATGTTCTCTCTGGTTGTTTGCAGAATGACGCAGAAGTCAGGCCAAGGTAAGACAAATGTTCTTATTTTTTATTGAAAAGGATGCTTTAATTGTGCTATAAAAGTTGTTTAAAGATGTGCTTGGAGGCTGAGTAACAATTCTGCATATTCCAAGTTAGAATTTAGCGTGATGATTATCAGAATATTACAAAACTATAACCACATAAAAACTACAGAAATCATGTTTTATCACAATAAAAGATACAAAGATAGCTATTTCTATGCAACTAGCTCAATTAAATCAAACTATTTTCTTTCTGTTTTTGTTGTGTGGCATAAAAATCTTGCAAAATGAAGTTTATTATTAAAGTTAAAGATGAAGTATATGTAACTTTTTTGGTGGAGGGTCTAACACCTGCTTGTCTCCTGGTAGATGCTATCACTTAGCCTGAAATGTTACTCAGTCTGTCATTACACTTTCAATTACTGGTGTTTTCCAATAAATAAAAAAAAGTTCTAAAGCATAAATTCTTTATGTTTATGTTCAGACTGCAGGACTTAATGCTCAATGCTTTTGTGAAATCCAATTTTCTTGCAAGGTCATTCACATTTCCAATTAAATGCGACTTGTATGTGATCTCCAGTGTGAACTGTAAACTTTAAACGCCCCCAAAAGTGTCCCGCATGCGCACTGCAGGACATGATGATGTCACACACAGTGAGCATGCTCAGTGTAGTAGTCTAAGTAGCCTAAAATGGAGACTAGGGGAGACACTAGGGGAGGAAACACATCTTCGATGGCCCTTTTCTGTGAGCAAACGCATCGGCGTTGGGCTGTATTGGCTCACAACTGGTGCTTGTTACAGAACAATAGCCGACCTGTTGCTTGTTGATGACGTGTAGGTTGGACGTAAGTCGGATGAATGTGACTTGGCCGTTCAGACTGAAGTCGCATAGAAAAAGTTCGGATATGTATCGTTTTAGGAACACATATCCAAGTGGCCTGGGTCACATTTGAAAAAGTCGGATCTGTATCGTTAAGACTATCATTAAAATATCAGATACAGGTCGCATAGGGGCGAAAAAATCGGATTTGGGTCACTTCAGGCTGCAGTCTGAATGTAGCCATTTTGAGTGGGCTTGCCTCTCCACAGATCTAACCATTAAACCCAACCAGCTATAGTGTTACCTGCTTGTCTCCATGGAGATAGTGGACTTAAATGCCATATTGTGGGGCAGTCTATGCAAATAAATGGAGGCGAGCAGGAATCAGACCCTCTACCAGAAAAGTTACATAGTGCACCATTAGAAAAACAAGTCTGAAGAAAATACCCTAGTCTCAGTAGAGATAGACCGATACAGCTTTTTTCATGGCCAGCGCTGATACCGATTGTTTAGCATCCAGAGGAACCAATGGCTGATAATCTCTGCTGATATTTTTTGGGCTGATATATGGTTCGAATTTGATTATTTCGCCCAAATTCTGTAATGTAAATGTTCTACACCCACAGCCCTATTTGCCCTATTTTAGAAGAGATATAATCACGTTTTGTGCAAATTACCTTTTCACATTTAAGGGTTCAAATAAGGCTTAAAACTGAAAATCACTAGAGATTTAAGGTCAATAGCAATACACTTAAAAGAGAAAATATCAACCGTATACATCGGCCCACAGATATATAGGTCTATCTCTAATTCTAAATAGGTCTTGTGTCCTGACATGCCCACCAGATCTGCCCCATATAAGCCCTCTTGAGTCAGATTTTGCCCTATATATGAACTGGCTAAACTAGATCAGTGAGTATTCTATAAACATCCCCCTCATCCTCTCCCTGGGTTCCACTTTTGGCCAGTTAAATCTCCTAACACTACAGAGTCACCTGCCTTTTGTGCCTCTAAACGAACGCAATTCTATTCCAGTCACGTCTGTGCCCAAGCCAGGCAATTAGTAGCTCTCATCTGTGCGCCCTCTACAATCAAAGGAGGTGACTATGTGGGTTAATGTAAGGAAGCCCATAGAAACATACTTGCAGGCTTTGTATGTGTTCTTACCGCAATGTTTTATGCTCTGTAATGTATCTCCTATGAGCCATTTTATCATAACAGAGGTCAGCCTACTTTGATAGCTCCAATGTAAATTCACTGCTATCTCCTATCGACTGTGAGATATGAGAAACTGGAAGAGATACTGGTATTATTTTTCATCTGCTACACGTGTGGATTCTGTCGATTCATTTTGTTCACAGCTGCACAGTCACTGAAATAGGTTTTGGGTGCATTTTCATTTTATTATTTCTAAAGAGACTGACAGGAAATTTTCACCAGATATTGGTAAAAACCTTAGTAGTCCAACCTGGCCAAGAACTCAAGCCACAGGTGTCCAAATATGAGGTAATATGTAATGTGAAATTGGACATATGCATGGTTTCAATGTGATTTCTGGTCCATTTTTCCCCACATAAAATATTTTTTTGGACCATTTTTCTATTGAATTTAGAGACATTGCTTCAGCCAATGTAGTTTTATTGTTTTTCCTCTGAAATGAATAACAGAATTTCCTTGAAAAGAAATTGAACACCCCCATGCGATTTTGTTTTGCATGCTCCAAACCTGCTCCAAACTTCATGATAAGGATGATGTTATTGGGGTACTATGCAGTGCCTTCAACCTCCAAATACTTTTTAATGGTTTCATTTGACAAAAAATTGTTTTAAAATGATTTTATTTTGTAGTTTGGCTGCAGAGCCTATGGCATATACAGATATCTGTTATTATTTGTTGAGGTCAATAACTGATGTTGATATATATAACTCATAATCAGTTGAGGTTTAGACTTTAAATAATGGATGAGAAATGTAAAATATTCCACTTTCAAATTCCATATCGGCAATAAAAATGTTGTTAGGACACTGGATTACACAAAGAGCACCCATGGAGAAAAAGGGATGACATACAAAGAGAACAATTCTGTCACCTTCACTTACTTAGACGTAATAATAATTTCAAAATAATTATCGTAGCCAAAATAGCAAGAGATTAGTGTCAAATAAGGCTTAAAACCTACATAAAATCTGACTTAGTTCAAATGTACACATATGATTAGATTATAGATAGACGTATGGCACAGTGAAATTCTACTATACAACCTTTTATCATAATGGGGGTCAAGCCTTTTTTGATAGCTGTGAATTTGCATTGGAGCTATCTGTTATGAGAAAGTAGATCAGATGCCAGTATTATTTTTCATCCATTATTGCTGTTACGTTCGTGGCCTCTCCTCATCTTTATCATTCAGACAGACAATTTGGAATGAATGGTCCTTTTCCAGCCCCACACTTATTGATCTGTTGACACATAAACGCCTCCTTCACCTGGAGCTAGCACACTCCTCACCAAACCACCCGCTGTCTTCCACTGCCTTTAGCTGTCTCTGCTGCCTTTTCATCTCCAAGTGCCCTCTTCCCTTTTACACTTCTCGGGGAATAGATTTTGTTTTTCTCTAATTCAAAACGAAGTCTTAATATTAAAATGGCTTTGGTCATCTCTGAATACACTGTTTCATAGACAGTGATATTTTCTATTACCCAAAGTCCCCTTCAGGTGCATCCAATTGAATTTGCAATTTGACTCACTCTCGCTGTGAAAAATACAGTTTCTTTTGACATATAAAAAACGATAAACTGTAAGTCCTGACCAAGGCGAGCTGAGATGTAATATGTTATTGATCGGTTAGCTTGTATTTTGACCCCATCTGCCTGTGGAACAGATGGCAACATGCCGGGATGCTAGGGTGATGTGGAGCTAAGACTTTGCCCTTCTTGAAGGTTAACCCCATAAACACAAACTCATATAATACTCTTCAGGCTCAGTGTGGAGCCTTATATTAACAGCAGAAATGCTGTTAACAGGACATAGAAAAGAAGTGTCATTGTTAAACCTGTAATGTTTACGATTGGAAAATATATTGAATCACAAATTAACTTATCAAACATGTATTTATATGTTATTATTTGGGGTCGGCACACTGAACTTTGCCCTGTTGGACCTTCCTGTCACAACTACAGTCATTAAAGTGCATATGACAGATTATGATTCTCTTATTTTGACTTAATTTAGTGGGATTATAACTATATCTAAATTCGATTTTTACACAAATCAAGGAAAAAGTTGAAATTTCTGTGGAAAATTACAGGCTATAGACAGTTCAAACAAACTGATGGCATCATATTAGGGAGACTTCTATCCAAACGTTCAGCACATTTTTCGTGTAAGAATGTTTTTGTTTGTTTGTTCTGATACTTTAAACATTAGAGCAGCTTTGCGAGGTAACAATTATATTATTCCCTAGTGTGCTGTCACAATTTCCAACCAGCAATTAACATTTTAAACCTGGCCAAAAACATGTATTCAGGTCATAATTTCTAACTCCTTGTAGAATATCTGTTAACTTCTAACCCCTGACTCTTTTGAACATATTTGAAAGAAATTGGCAAGTGGCTTTTTCTTCCCTGTTGGGTTTCCTGTGACATAACTTTTGTAGCTAGGCTTGCATATTGCTGCTAGAAATCCATATGTATATTTGTAAGGCCAGGGACTGGATGTAGCAAGTATATGGCAACAATAACACCGTAACCCCTCACTCATTCTACTCTATATTTATTTACTGTCTTCTACAACATTGGGGACTGCTTTATTTTGAAGTGAAAAGGCTGATAAGGTGAAGAAAGCCTGAGCCCTTAGAACAAGATTTCAGGCAAAAGTAGCTCAGTTGGTGGAGTGTTTGTCCACTGATCCGAAGGTTGGCAGCTCAAATCCCACACTCGACATAAACATCATCGGTTGAGCGGCCAGATCCACTGACCTATAGTGCAATTCCAGCTCCCACGGATGAATGCTTTTGTTGTGTCCTTGGGCAAGACATTTAACCCACCTTTCCCCTAGTGTCTGTGTACACTGGTGTTGTGAATGCACTTGTGAATGGGTGAGTGGTTCCTTGATGTAAAGCTCTTCAAGTGCCTTAAAGGTGGAAAAGTGCTATATATGCGCTAAAATGTGAACAAGATTTCCCCCAGATCAGGCCACAGTGCGAGTGGATATAGTGCGTTTGGTGCAGTGGGATCCAGACAGCCAATTGATTATGGAGCAGAAAGCCCTTATCCTTCGTCTGAGCCCCCCAATTGCGGGCATAGACGAAGCGCTCCCTCAGGACCCCATCCAGCCCCCAAGCATCTTTTTGGTCCTTCTCATCAATGCCGATCCATGCCTCTTCGTGCGATTCTCAACATAGGTACTCTATGACTGCCAAGGCCGATTGCTTCCTCTCAGAATACAAATCTCCTTTTACTCAGTCCCGCCGCCTCTAATGTGATGCATAACAGATTTGACTTTGGCTTTCTGGATTTTAACCCTCTCTATGCATCGTGCACCTGCGTGTTGATACAGATCTTTTTACAGATGGAAAGCGGGAGACATTTACCAATATGATTTATGTATGCCGTTTTCTTTGCTTTGCAAAATGTATCACTGTGTCATTTTTAAGGAAAGAATAACAAACATCTGAGATAAAACATATTTGTCACTAGACTGTATTGGAAAGCTACTAAATTTTACCAGTGTCATGATTATGTTTATTTTAGTTTGAATACTTTAGCATTTTATAGCAAATTATAATGCAGGACAGCTCACTTACCTTTAACAATGTGTGAGATAGCAGTGGAATCAGTGACAATGTACCTTCTCAAACTTCAAAAGTTTTAGGTACCTTGTTTGGATAACCCCATCTTTGGAACAGCAATCAGAAAATTGGCTTTAAATTGAAAATATAAAATGTGTTTGTTAATCCGCAAATTGACAGCTTGAAAAGCAGTTTTGCCCATCAGTTTTAAATCTTTGACATACAGACGATCACAAGGACCTAATAAATGACTTTGCTGAAATGTCTTTAGCCAATCTGGGTCTTGGCTCTGAGCTCAGAGTTAGTCATAACCTCTTCATCATCACGGTGACACTTAAGAAGAAGCATCTAAATCAAAGAAAGGCTTTTGTAAGTTGTGGCAAGTTTGTTTAAGATGAGCAATGGGGCCACATTTGAAGGATAAATCATGCATTGTGTTGGCACCAAAAATAGAGTAGATCATATGCACCCATCATTCACTCCGCCTGTTGTGCCTCTTCTCCTCTCCCTCTATCATGTATGCACAGCGGAAAACACACAAAATTGGAAAGCAAGTAGAGATGATTTTTCTTTTCCTAGCACATTTGCTGGTTTGTTTTGTGTCACAGAACTATTCACCAGGGATCATTATTTCCTAAAAGCTTTGATATGAGAATAGGTGCTTAGTATTGCTGCCTGCCAAGTGAACCATTACTCCATTACATGGCTGGTACTTAAACAACAAAAAATGGTGTCATCTCTGACTCTTAACCCACTTAGGATGGTTGATTAAATGAGCTTGAAAACAATGTACTGGCATTTTGGCATTGGAAGATCTGACCTGTAGCTGACCTCAGTTGTGTTTGTCTCCACTGAGACATTTCAATCAGAGAGACTAAGACAGACACAAAGAAAAAAGCATTAGTGGCTTTAGTGGATGAGTTCTCTTTGGCACAGCAGGAGACATTGTGATGTAGGGCGTGGCCGATTAGATGAATTTACACTAACCCCATATCAGTTTAGTGTTATACTGTGGAACATTCCAGGCAAAGCAATAGCATCATCTTGAAGACAAGCAGGTGGCAGACCATCCTCAAGAAAAGTTACATATTGCACTCTAAGCAGCAACTACAACTATCTGCTTCTTCTGAAATTCCACACTTTATTGTGATTGGTTAAATTTACTTGTCACTCATTTGGAGAATGATGAAGAAAATTTGAGGAGAGGGAAAGTTACCCCATACAGTGTCTATGTGTGCTTATGGAACAGCATTAAATGACTAGCCTGAGCTTGAATTTAACTTAAATTGTTCGCCTGCTATAGTGGATGGTAGAGCACATTTTGTGCCCGTTTAGGAATCCCACAAACCATATTAGTCCAGACAAAGAAAAGGCCAGCAGTGATTGAATTCCTGTCTAGTTTTCTTTGTAACTCATTCTATCCTTATCACCATCAGTTCATTCCTTAATCACTTCCTGACATCTAACTAAAAATGTACAGCCTTGCATATATAACTTTCTATGGCCATTAAACAGAACAAAATCAGAAATAAAAATCTATTTTCAAGTGCTGGCCTTTGCTGGGAGATGGACCAACTGAAGTGAGTGGAGGTGTCAGGGGGACAGGGCCAGAGGACAAGACAGACCACAGAAGTGAATTTCCTCTAATGAAAAACTCACTGTCTCCTACCACCAGAAGACTGCAGGCCCATGCTCCTCTGTGCACGCTCACATGTGTATTCCGATGTGGCCTCGCTAAATAATTCAAAATATTTCAACCTATTGCGTCTTCATCTGTTTCCCTGTGTGTATTTGTACAAACCTGCTGACTCTTTGGTCTTTGCGTTGTCTTCTGTGACTGTCCCTCGGCTGCCGCCATCCCAGAGCTAGAATTGAGTTCCCAAATGAATGCACCGCACACCCGCAAACCCCACTGACAAATAGAGAGACATGCATTTAGATGATAAGAGACTGGGACCATGCATAATTCATCCCACATGAACAATGTTGCTTCCTTTTTTAAGATTAATTTGTGTGTGTGCTCTTCTGCAAGTCAGTCCTTTGACTAATGGCAGTTATTTGTTTCTAATGCATGTTCTCTGGCATCCAAATGAGGGGATTTGTCCATAAAATAGAGTCTGACCTTTATTTAGCATTAATTATATTTTCAAATGTCTCTGAAAGGTGAAAGTAGGAAATGTAAGCTGCATGTGTCATCATAGCTCCCAGCTGGCATGTGTATTGTGATGAAGTAAAAAATAATGCTTTAATCGTATTGTTTTTAAACATCACATCTATGATACTATCAAATTATCGACATGATTAGTATAGATTCTTCTATAGATTATTCTTCTTCCATTGTAGAGTTGATATGAACAGATTTTTCTTGTTTCTTTCCGCTCATGACCTTATGATAGCTAACTAGCAATGTGTGTCCAAGTTCAAACGTCTTTGGACAGTTGAAGGACACAACGGAAAGCAGGCTATTTCGTATGTTTTGTCACAAATAATTTAATCATATGTATAATGAATGTATAATCTCTAGTCCAACTCAAACTTCAGTTACTTTTAATATACATTGCATTAAATTACTCTCTTACGTTTAAAAAGGACAATGCAGATATACCCATTCTTTTATTTTGCATTAGAAATACCTCATGTAAATGGGAAATAAAGGCATCGTGGCATATCACACTTAAACCAGGAAATGTGAGCTGAGGGATGAGCACCCAAACAGGCACAGTGTATTTTGAGCCTAGACAAGACAGGTATGGATGTATTTTCCAAAGCCTTTTCTACTGACATGGGATTTCACCACTCCTGGGGATTTCATTTGTATGAATCTGATGCATTGGGAGATTCATTGGATGGTGTAGTTTACTATAGGCTCAGATAACACTCTATATGGCCTCGGCTGGTGCTTTAATATCGATTTGGATGGATATAAGAGACAGGAGACTGTGTTGACGTCGGCCAGAGGAAGAGTCAGGCGTTAAGTGTCTGCTATGTATCCGGCTCTATACAGGCATAGGGTTACTGCTGTTGCATTGATGCCCTCAGCCCTGAGCAGCGTATGAATAATGGATTGTTAATCCATGTGTGTAAAATACGTCTCTCCACACTACAGTATACAGCACAGTACAGGCCTCTCCAAGCATTTCCCTTGCTGCTTTCTTCTGTGGACTAAGATGTTTGTATGTGCTGGGCTGGCTTTTCCATTGTACTGCTGGCCTATGCAAAAGCTCTTTTTAAACCAGAGATCAGTGTCAGAGGAGATGCTCTTTCCAAGAATGGACTGTCACTCAGTGTGGCTGATGTTGAAAAGCTAGTAAGAAAGAGGGATTTAACAATTTAACACGGAGCACGGGGAGGAGGGCTTTTAAAGATTCATATTTGTTGAACTTTGCCTTCAAGATTGAAATAGGCAGTTGAAACAGCAATAATCTGAGCGTATACTCAAGGGTGTGAAAATCCATATCAATCTTTTACACATGACCCAGACCTAATTTGCACATTACAAGCACTTTTAGCTCAGCTGGTGGCACTTCCAGCAAACAACTTCAGAAAAAGCTACCGGTAGCTAAAATTAAACTGGAAACTTCTATTTTTGGACCTCTAGTCCCATCCCAGAGGTTTGATAGTCATTTCATCTTGCCTTTTTACTCTTTTTTATTATTTAAAGATAGCACATTGAGACAATCCATCTCTTTTTTAAGGGGTTCCTAAATGCCATGCATTGTCTCGCCTTGATGCCATTTCCTCCTGTTCTGACGACTTTCCAAATTCACATCATGTTACCACTGCACAGGAAAAAGTGAGATGTTCCAATGACAAAAATAGCCAGGGACAAAATACCTAAGGGTGAACCCAACCGAGAACATTGTTTGTCATATGAAGTGTGTTAATATTTATCTGGAACAGAGGTGCCCAAAGAGTGACCGACCATTAGGGGGGCACTGAAATTAGTAAGGGTTTATATTGATTTAATTTTGTGCTGAAATAAATCTTCGGCGATGAAAGAAAGCCCATTTCTAAAACATTATGATAGAAATATAAATCAACTCACATTAAGGAATGAAATTTAGTTTAAAATTTCAGTAGCATATCAACACTGTATCAGACAGAACAGCGTGAAAAATTAGAGAAAAATCTGCAAATCATTAAAAAAACCTCCACATACAGGGAAGGAGTCTAACATCACCCAGAGATGTATTTCATGTGTATTTATTATCTTCTATCAGCTGTACAAATAACCTTCTAGATAACCTTGCGCTATCTTCCACATTGCACATTTACAGCATTTCTCTGTGTATTCTGTCATTCAGAAAACTGCACTTACTGTATAGCATTCGTTTATTGTGACAGTAAACTGTGGTGGAACATGTCACATTTATGGGGCTTCGTAAAATGCGTTTATGTGTTATGATGATCAAGTTTACCATGAATACCAAACAGGATCTTTCACATGGACAACCTTTTTATCCCCTTTCTTATTATTTTTTTTCTGCAATTTATTTCAGTATTTCTATCAGCCACATCAAGTAATCATCCTGGCAGTGATCTCTGTGGATTGGGCGAAGAAATTGGAATAACATGGATTCAGATGTGTTAATTACAAGCTTCCGTCAGTGTAAAAAGTATGTTCGCAGTATCAACGTGGGATTTGTACGTGTGAGCATGAGATTATTCCAGGAGTGTAACAGCACCTCAATGTGCTAAGCTAGAAAATCAGTGGAGATGCTAGTAATATTTAATGGGAGATGAAAATACGCCTTTACGAAAACTTTTTAAGCCCACATTTACTAAATCCACTGAAGTTAGGTATCCATGGTTAAAGGGGCCTATATTCTCCTATTTTCAGATTTCTATGATTATGTTTCCTCATTAAAAACATATCTGGAGTTTTGTTTTGTTTCATTCACACGTTTAACACACAAACCCTGCATGAATACACTGGGTTCTTCTTTCAAAATGAAAACACTTTTTTCGACCTTGTGATGTCATGTGGTAATACAGGAAGTGCTCCACTGTGTTTTTAAACTTCATACACCTTCACTATTATCATTTGGATAATATCATCCCTGGAATTGCCCGTCTCTGCTGAAAATAAAGGTAAAAGGTACTTGTTAACTTTAAAACTACTGGTTCATGACATCAAGGTATAACAGTGAATTTGGAGCTTTGGAAATGTAGGCAGACTAATAATAAAGGGTGACTCCAAAATGTCTGAATGAAACAAAACACAACTCCAGGTATGTTTTTGTTGAGGTAACAGCCTTATAACAAGGCTTAAAGCTCTCAAGAGTCAATTTTGTGCAATATTGGACATTTAGATGGTGAATAGAAATATTAAACTCAAAAGTTTTTGAGCAGCCATACAAGACAGGAATACTTTCCAAATACTGTTAAATATATATATATATATATATATATATTTGAAAATTGCTTCAGTGACATCAACCTCACAAATTATCTAGACTATTTCCATATTTCAGTGCATGACAGACTAGGACTAATGTGACAGCGTCAGCCCAAAAGAGATCACAGAAATCTGTCCAGTCTACCTGACATTTGTTATTTTTATCACTATTTTGAAACCGTGTTTGTTAAGACTAAATATTCCTTCTCCACATTTAAAATTCACATCACAGATGCATGCCTTTCTGCTTGGTTCGTCCAAAATCACCACCACCTGTCTTATCTTTTTGGGCTCAGACGCAGAAATAACATGACATTTGAATGCGATAATTACAAGCTTCCATGTTCTTAGCTTGGAATCCTGAAGGTGTGTGTGCAATTTTTCCAGAAAGGTAACAAGTAGGGGTATACAAAAATATTGATTCAGTGATATATCATGATAAAAAATAAATAAAAAACACAAATGATTCTAGTGAACCTGTAGGGAGATTAAAAATACAGGGGAGCACTTCCTGTATCACTGCATGACATCAAAGTGGAACAGTGTTTTCAGTTTGAGGTAAGAACTCAGCCTAAATATGCAAGGGTTGTGTGTTAAACTCGGGTAAATTAAACAAAACACAACTCCAGGTATGTTTGTGATGAGGAAACAAATTCTAACAGAGCAGAAAATAGTGTCTCATGGGCTCTTCAATGTGAGCGCTAACAGGGAAAGACTGGAGCCTGCTTGGAAGGTGCTAGTATCCTGTCATTGCCCTGGAATATCAAAGCACATCTGTCGGGATTCGGCTCTGCTGCTGTAGCACTGATGAAATGACCTTCCACATCCGGTCGGGAAATAAATCACCCTGGAATATTTTATGGCCGCTCACTCAGTTGCCACGGGCTGTCTCTAGCTGTAAAGCACCCTCCATGCGTAGAGGCACATTCAGGATGTATCCGGTATAAAGGCTCCAATGCAATATCAATATTAATAGATGAAATGGTAATAGTAAAAGTGTCATCCTCACTTGATGGGTGGCGGTGTCAGTGTGGCGTGAAAGGTGTGAGTATTTGCATTGGAGCTGGGCGCTTTGAACTATGCCAATGACGAGACATATGATACAATTATATCTTGAAACCTTCTGAAACTGTTAAAATCCTGTACTTCTTTGCACTTACGAATATTAAAAATGGCGTATGATTCACAGTATCTCACACCCCAAGACAAAACACAGTGTTTGGATAAATGGCTGCAAGTCAAAACCGCAATAATTAATAAATTAATCTTGTTATGCATAAATCCTGCTAACCTTGTAGTTTAGAACTGCACAAACGTGTTCTGAAATGTTATTTTTATATTACAATGACATTTGTAGCTGTTAGTTCAAATTTCAATATTTGTGGGCGTGTTTAAAATGTGAACTTTGAAATAGAATCTTAAAGTTAAAACAAATTGCAAATCTAATCACAGTGCTTGTCAGAAACAGCAGAACTCGATATATTTCCCCAAATCATCAGTCATATTTGGGTGTGTTTTAAATGCCAGTGATTCACATCTGGCTCCTACTATCTTGCTTTTGCAGAAATGTCAGTTTGTGGGTGTGGGCTGGGTGCACAGTGTTTGTTGTCACTTTGATTAAGATGTTTGGAGAATTTGTTTGCCTCTTGCAGTCTGCTCCGCTCTTCGTGACTCGATGGGAACATTTAACAGCGACTATGTAATTATCTGAAAATGTCAACGCAGCTAACACATGTTCTGTGAATCTGAACAGTCGTGTAGCCTTTGTTAGACATGTAGCACGCTATAGGCAGAGTCTGGCCATTGTGCTCCTGTCCTTTGTGTGGACAAGTGAACAATTACTGGACAAGGCAATTACAGCTCTGACTACTTGTGTCATGTTTGCTGTCTGAAACGTCAAGCTGTTTCTAATATTTACAGTTCCCAGACAAAAGCAGACTTCCTTTCACTTTTAAACACTTTTATCAAGAAAGAAAGGGTACGATTCTCCATCAGGCGAGGCACTTTTATGGGTGACAGTAGCTGAGTTGGTAGATTGGTCATCCTCTGATCTGAAGGTCAAAGGTAGGACTCTCGCTCTTGACATAAAACGTTGTTGGTAGCATGGTCAGATCCACTTAACGCACAGGTTGGCTGTACCGTTCTAGCTCTCACAGATGAATATTGTTGTTGTGTCCTTGGGCAACTTAGAGACTTAACCCACCTTACCCCAGATGACTGCAAACACTGGTGTATGAATAGTGAGGGATGTCTTAATGTAATATGCATCAGGTGACTTGATGTTTGAACTGACCTAAACAACAAGGCCATAGCACGCATGGCACTGTCCATAGAACAAGACTCTATTCATATACTCAAAGAACTACTCGCCCCTCTGCCCTCAGTTAGCAGGTACAGGGTGCTGAAGTGCAGGAGTGCCCGCTTTGGAAGAAGCTTGATCCCTTCAGTCATTGCTTATCTTAACAAGAGACCCCGCTGAGTGCATTTGATTGTTTTTTGTCTAGTTTAGTGTTTATTGTGTTGTTTTTGTATGTCTGTCTAAACTAGTACAGTGTTGTGGAAAATAATTTCTCCTTGGGGACAATAAAATCTAAAGTCTAAAAGTCTAAAGTCTAAAAGTTCTACATAAATGTGACCATTTGCCATGTTATTTTTAAGAGATCCTCTTTCTTAAAGGTTACTGTCATTTTGTCCCCTGTATAAGGGCCATTCTTGGCTAATGTTGAACTGTTACAGGCAGTGTTAGTTGAGCACCTTTGGGGTAATGTAACACCTCGCTCGCTCTCACCAAATACTGCTCTTATGGCGCTGCGTTACACATTCTTGCTTTTTGTGATATTAATTCACAGCTCCTTCATAGAATCTGTTGAGAATGATTACCCTCAGTTTAATACAGGAAGGGTAGCAGCTGTTGGCTAAATGGTAAATGACCACATTTTTCTATAACGCTTTTCCACCTTCAAGGCACTCTGGCTTCAAATGCTTTACATTAAGGAACCACTCACCCATTCACACACACATTCATACACCAATGTACACAGACACTGAGGACAAGAGAGGTTAAGTGTCTTGCCCAAGGACACAATGACAGCAATCATCTGTGGAAGATGGAATCGCACTGCCAACCTGTGGGCCAGTGGATCTTGACCACCCTATCCATCATGGGATTAATTATCTGATAGGCTTTTGGTTGAGACACTGATGCACTAGAAGGATTTTAATATAATTATTTGTATTACATGTTCTGTCCTTCACACTTCACCCACCTTCTTTGTGTGAACATATTAGCGTGATTTGTAGCAGAAAACCATCTTTGCCTCCACCAGTCCACCAGCATCCCCACTACTGTAGCATACACCAGTATCCTACATATTTCTTGTCTCCTATCCTCGGCGAAAACGTTCTCCTTCATCTCTTATCAAGCACATAACACTTCTGCCAGCACATTGAGTACCATAGTATCTGACAATGTGTGGAAGCATTCATAATTCATTTTTAAAAGCCCCCAACAACTAGACTCTAATTAGCACCTTGACGAGGAAGGCATTTTATTCACATCACTGCGTCCTCACCTATGTGCCCCCGTTAGCGTAGCATGCTCACTTTTATGTGCACATCCTGGTGTTAGCCGCGAGCTGGAATTACAGGTTTGATTTCGGCTCACGGGAGATGCAGTAGAGCGATAGTGGCAGCTTGATCCGTGGGGCAATGAATCAGTGCCTTATCAAACCTACGGCCCGAGGTATGAAGTGTCAACATACAACACCGTACACCAGAGGAATACGCTATGGCAGTGGACATGCACAGCCAGGCACAGAGGCCATGTGTAAGTCACAACATGGAAGCAGAGGGCAGAAAAACTCAATGTACAGAACTAAGCTGCTCTCAAACTCTCCTACTTGTCTGTGTCTCTCTACAATATAAATATCAGTATCTGGATTAGACCGGGTTTTATGTGGTTGTAAACTTTGACCAGAGTCATACAGAGGCTAGTTACCCCAACTGCCTAACTATCCTTTCAACGTTTGGGGAGGTGTGGCCTGTGTTGTGCTACATTTTAATTTATCATAATTGCTGTAATGACTTTGGTTCCTTGCATGCTAAGACAGCCCACAGCACATTTCCTATTCATTTACACATTTGTTTTGACACTTTTGTGGTCTTTTGTCTGCTGCCTGGGCATAAAATCGATTTAAAACAAAAATCGAGTTGGCAAGTCAAATTGATTTGTTTTTTTGGAAAATCGATATTTAAGATTTTTTTTAATACAGCGCGTACATTTTGCATTCGCCAAGACTTCCTATAGGCTTTCCGTAGTGCACTTCCTGCAGTGCATCTTTCTCACTTTCCCCCGAGAACGGCACATGCACAAACATATCTCTGTCACAGAAAGAACGCTCATATTTTCCACTGAATTGTGTCCTTTAGTCTGACAGAAGCTGACTGCATTAGCGCACAAAGAAAGAGCTGCTTTTTCCCCAGCATTTACAGTTTATGCAAATTAGCCATGAGGTTTTAAGTTTGTTTCTGTAAGACGTAAACATATGTGCGTAAAGCTGCATTAAACACATTCTAATCTCACACTGATGTGGCTCTATAGTGGTTATGGTTTATTTGTTGTAAAGCTGAGTTTATTTATGCAGATTAGTAATATTAATAATAATGATGACAATTTTAATATAAAAACGTTAATGATTAATCAATAATCAATCGTTAATTCTCCCAGTGATCGATTAAGAAAATTTCATCAAATGCCCATCCCTACTGTGTGCTATATGAAATGCTTCCAATTGATTCGGTGGAGAAGAGAGGTTTTCACATGGTGAAAATTTTGGCTGCTCACTATACGGCCAAATCGAGTCAAATCGTGAAAAGTTCTTTATAAAAAAATCTTTTTGGGGGGAGAAAATCGCCCAGCTGTACTGTAAATCTTTCTTGAAAATGGAAAGTGTGTGGCCTGGCGTGGCTGTCACATAGGCCTGTATTGATAATTACTATATCGACTTATCGTGAGAAACGGAACAATAATTTTGGGAGGTCAGTATTCATCATAGGTACTTTTTCTTTGCATTCTGTTGTTTTTTACTGCAGCTCATATTTTTAATAGTATTGTACTTTTAGAAAAGCTTTTGTATTGCTTTATGGTTTGGTTTCAGTATTATTGTTTATTGTCTATATTTACTTCAGCAATATATCACTTTTCAAACTTTGGTATCGTGATAGTCCAAGTCCTGTACAGATGTTACATTAATAGATAAATAACTGTTGCAAAATTTTCTTTTGTCTGTCTTAAAATTGTGGAAGATTATAACATCCTTTTGTGTGCTTTGTACATCTCCTGTCGACACAAACAATCATTATTGTGCTCCTCACATGGCGACACCAAGCAACAGTGACTGGAGACCATGTTCGGCAGTGATGGTGAACACAGTATTTAAGCATTCCACCAGTTTGCAGATTGTTTTTGCTAACCATAGAAAACTCTATTCACTGCATGTCAACCAGAAATTTGCATGAGTTATGTGTTCTGCTTTCTGTCCCACATGCATAACATTGAATCAAGAAATCCAGTTTGCAGGTCTAATCACATTCACAGCACTGTCCAACTAATCTCCACTTTCTCCCCAAGTTCTCCCCGGGACAATTTTGATGCCCCCATTGCCATTCTCCTGATGAAAGCAGAAAGGCTGGCATGTTTATTTCGCTATTACCTCAACCACTCCTGTCACCACCAAGATTTATATATTGGCCAGAGACGAATGAGTAGGAGCAGCTCGGGAATTAACTAGCGCAGGGATGCTAATGGCAGATTTAGCATGCACTTTACCAAATCACCTTAATCCACCACAGTTGTGCACTGATGGGAACAAAAACGCAATTACATTTCTGACAGCGGTTCAGACCTGGGGGGGTTTTAGATGACATTCTCTCTAGGTTTTCCAAAAGCATTAGATTCCTGTTACATAAGCTCATTTGCAAGTTATATTTAAATTGCTGTTCATTTCTGCGTTTTAGCTTGAATAAGTAAAATGGAAACGAAATGATCTTATTGAAAGATTCCTTACGGACAGATGTCACCTTCAGGAAATGGCTAACTTTATGGCGGATACTTTACTGGATGCATTAGTGGGCATCAAAGTTTATTAGCCAGCTAGCACCGGGGGAACCATAGCTACAAGGCAGTATTTCACAGTTTGGCAGAGCTATGGTAACCATCCACTTCAGGCTATGTCTAAATAGGATTTTTTTCCCCCTAAGCTTCAAATAAGTCTTGTCACCTATATAATTGCTTTTATGGATTTGCTAAAATGTGCATGAATGGTTTGCTGGAGATTTTTCCTTTTACAAGAATTTCAGGATGTAAACGTCAATAGAGGCAGGCCCCTTAAGATTACACTGCATTTGGATCTAAAGACGGTGGTGTGAACTGAGGGTGCAAAAACAGACAATGTGGTGTCGTTGTATCAGCAGTCATTTGTCCTGATTTAGAATTTTGGCATCAGCATATTTCAGAATTGTTTTTAGATAAAAGTAATACGATTATGAGCATTTTACAAGATTTGCATTTTACAGTCAAGAAGTTGGATTCTGTTCAGGGGGTACATTGTGAATTTCAAGTTTGCAGAGGACATTCTATATCAATAATTCCCAGTCTACAGAACAGGGGTACAACCAGTATCAGTAACTCTCCAGCTCCTTCCATGTAGCTCGCCATTACTGAATTTCATATTGTGCTGAATAACTAAAATGTGTTTAATTAAATGCCCATTTTGTAAATCTATAATTTTGATGACGAACTTTTGCACACTGATAAATGTATTTATAGGTATCTAACTGTACCCCATTTAAGTTTTAGAGTGACTTATATATTTCTTGCAACTGCTAAAATTAGGAGCTCTCTGGCATTTTTGTAGGTCACTAGGGGGAAAAGGTTAGAGACTCCTACTGTAGAATTATTGCACCAACTCAAATTGCAATTTCAATTTGATTGCAATATATTGTCCCAAAGAAAAATCCCAAAAGGTCTTAGATTTGCTTTATTACAACAAAATCTTCACATTATAGAAATGTGAAATTATATATTTAACTATATAGTGATGTATCTGAAGCAATAGCACACCAGTCTTTCTTAATATTGTACATCCCTAATAGAAACTTGTGAAATTGGATTATGATGGCTCAGGATTCTGTTCTTGCTTCCAGGTCTCCCATGCCGCTAGTGCCGCAGGTTTACTCCTAAACCTAGAAGTCCTAAAAGATATGTTGGTGTGCTTACTGCACAGGGAGGGAGATGTTTGCGCCAGGCCTGAGGGGAGCCCTTTATTCCTGTGTGTTTAACATTCTGCAGAGGGAGGAGGCAGGACATGGCGGAGGCGTGGGAGACTTTTATCAGGCCCGAAGAGCGTTGTGACAGTCTGGAGCCCAGCTTTTGTAACGTGTCTGTCTGGGTGTCCTTCACACTCACGACTTGGATGACAGTGATGTTGGGAGGGGGAGCCTTCATATGACAGAAGCCTATGCCTAATAGCCCTTCTGTTCCCTGGCTGTGTCTGCTTTATCCTGCCTTACATTTTTCATTTCAGTTTCGATCATCTTTCTCTGGTGCATCATTGGTTGCATGCATGGTCTCCATTCCTTGCAAATAGTAATTTCAGCAGTATATCTCAACACAGAGTGAGCAGTTTAATCGTTAAGGACAACGCTTGCTGTAGTTGTGTCCTCTGGAAAGGCACTCCACCCTCAGTGCCTGTGAGTGGTTCAGTTTTGTTTCACAATTCTATATTACAGTACATAGATTTTCTTTTCATTCTGTTATTTTGACTGTGTGTTTATGGTTGAATGGAGGAGCAAGAGGCGTAAATGACATCGGTGCTTCTGTGACTGTGGAGGTCATTGTCAAATCAAACTTGATTTCAGCATTAAAGAATAAACCCGATACTCAATACTGATTCTCATACCATGATTATAATAAAAACAGTATTTCCCTAATAATAGAATGTGATTTCTTTACTCTGTGGTGTTATTTCTATGTAATCCCTCAGTGGTCTACTTACTTGTCTACTTGTTCTGATACATCTTAAGATCATTCTAAAGCTATTCAGGAAAGGAATGTGAATGTGACTTTTTAATATCAATACCTGCTCAAATGAGTATCTAGTTTTGATACTAGTTTTAGTATCGATTGATTTTTTGACAAGCCAATTACCTAATGAGTTCCACAAGAAGTCACTAAGCTTTTAATTACCTCATGTTTCCAAAGAAAATGGAGAATGTTGAAGCGTGGGAGGACACCTGGGCGGTTGACTGATTAAGGTGGCGCCAGCGTTCTTCAGCTACAGAGGGGCAGTTTGAAAGAGACAGCGGGGGTCTGCTGCCAGCCTGCCAAGTGTGTGGGCACGGCTCCGATCAGTCAGACTGCACAATGGCGCTCCGGCCGTGGGAGTGAGCCAGGCAGCAGGTCGTACGACTGCACATCAAACTCCACGGTCTCCCTCCAGTGAGCTCAAATCGATAGAGCCCACAGGGACGACAAAGGGCATGGGAGGACAGAGGGGGGAGAGTTTACTGCATGCAATGTCGTCTAAAAGTCAGGATAAAGCAGTAACCCAAGCAATACTTTTCTAGCAGTGTTATAGATAAGCTCATATTGTGGTGGTTTAACTCAAAATCCCATCATATAACTTTATTTGCCCATGCCAAGCCAAGAGTAGCTTTAAAACTCACCTACCAACAGGAGATAGCTTCAGTTGCCTTTTAAAAACTGAATCCAATCTTTAATCTAAGAAAATAATGATATGATTTGTTTTTATTTCATTGTCATTGAATAAAAGAAAGAAACAATGAAATTACAATTAGCAACTTTCTCTGATGTACACAGACCCAAACAAGAAAACACAGTGAAGCCAAGACACGCTAAATCACAATATTTCTTGCTGATAATTATTTAGCACACTGATATGCATTTTTTTGTCTTGCAGTGTATATTTTCATCGACCTGCACTGCCTTCCTGAGGGTAACAGGTTGAAACAGCGGGTGGGCAGAGTGCGTCTGGTCTGAGACTATTGCCTTTGCTCTGCTCAGAGGCAATAGTCTCAGACCACTCGCACCCTGCCCACCTGCTGTTTCAACCTTTTTGGCATATCACCCTCCTGTTCAGAGGCAACATAACTCGCAGATGCAAATTTTCTCTACCTTTTCATAGCAGCACACATTGTCCTTGTGTTTACGGCATTCGCTCATACTGCCTAATGTGGTGTTGGTGAATATTGCATGAGAGTTTGCTTTAGTAAGTTGCATCCGAATGTGCCCGATGCTAAAAATAGAGAATGATCATCGGGAACACAGGGAAATAGCTGAAAGGACAGTTGAGGTCAATGAGAAAGAGGAGCTGGTATTAAACTGTGCCAGTCCCAGAAGTTGTGAAGCCAAAGTGAAATGGGGACAGCAGAGGTCCTCACTATTCACCACCTGTTTAAGCGACGCTGTGTGAGGACACATAATAAACTTTTATCTCCCCGGACTGTTTTTTGCCTCCCACTCACACTCTTCTGGAGCTTAAGATTCGAACTTCAAAGTAGTGACAGATATTGAAATTTCAATTTAAGCCTTCAGAATACTTCACAATGAAAGTTCTCTTTGAGGAATAAATGGACTATTGCTTTGGTTGAAAACTTGAATCATTTTTTTTAACTGCATAGTATTCCAAGATGTGGAGCCCCAGCATACGTTCAGTATAGTCTGCATTTCAATAGATGGGCATCGATTTTTCAGAAAATCTATGCTACCTGGAAAACTATAACAGAAAAATTTACCTTTAAATTAGGAAAAAATATACCTCTCTGAAAATAATCTAATCAAAATAAAGAAAACTTAAAAATCAAGCTATAAATGAACCTGTGAATATCCCTAAAACATTGGGGGAAAAATGTAAATACAAAAAATATCCTGACAAGCAAGTACAAGAGGATCAAATCTGAGTATGTGGGTATCTCTTGCTAAATCCTTTCTTTCCACAACAAGAAACATTGTTGTTACATGAATAAAACATAACTGCCCTGGAGTGGTCAGATCTAAGAATGGCAAATATGTAAAGTTTGGTGTGAGAGTCAGGGCAGAAGAGACAGCACTGGAGAGGTTAAACACTGAAGACTTGTGTTGTGTCCTTTTCTTTATACAGTGGGGGCAATTTAAAATGATTTCTGAGGGATCTTTCTAACACCACTCATTGCCATTTAATTTGCAACAAGGAGTTTAATAGCTTCATGAAAAATTTAAGGAGCTCTCCTCTCTCAATCACACAGCTACGTCTTTTTATGAAAACAAGATTTATTTGGCTCATATAATGCGACTACACACGTGCACTCTTTGCTTCCTACCTGGCTTCATACCCAGGCCAGTGTCAGATTTATAACGCGTCAAATGAGAGTTTTATGTTGCCTGCTTTTTTTTGGGTGTGCTCCAGTTCTCCGCAATTAATTCCCCAATTGCTTCTGTGGTCGGAGAAATCGCTAAATGAACCAAGTCGTATCTCAACCTTCATAATGGCCCGTGATGGATGATGAGTTCTTTTGTGGAGATGAAGGTAAAATGTGTTCATGCAGACAAACTTCTATGGGCGTCCACCTGATACAGAGCACAGCGACCCGTGTGATTGTTCTGATTGGCTGAGCATCAACAAGCCGCTTTATTCCTGCTCCAGTGGCCTTTTCGCATCACTGTCCATGGATCGTATCTGGTGGGAGAAGGTTTCGGGATAATACATGCATCAAGTGGTGGCCTGAATGCTTTTATTGTTGGCTGGAGAGACAGAGCTTTATTTCTTACTTTCTTAATAGGTTATGCTAATGTTTCTTTGGGGACTGAGGGTAAGATATTTTTTCTCTTTTTTAGCCTCAGAATAAGACACCAAACCTAGAGTCAAACAGGAAAACTCTTCAGCCCTATTGCAGATGCTTTGATTCACCTGCAAGTCACTGAACTACCTTATCTCCCCCTTACTAAGTTCATTTAGGATATTGCTATTAATAATGCACGTACAGGGCTCTACCAGGCCCACTTACAGGTCAAGTTAAAGCCCTGATGAGATCTGTGAAGCAAATTTGCATTAAGAATGTATGTTTTTAGATATTTTATGAGCAATAAAGACACCTGCATTGAAATAAGTGCATTAGTCATAATTTTAATGCCCTATTGTGGAACACTCCAGGCAAAGTTATAAAATCTATGGAGACAAGCCAGTGGTGGACTCTGCACAAGAAACATCATATACGTCTCAGTGGTGACAGAACCCTATACTAATCACTGTTAGGAGATGTGGAGGGGCCTGTCCTCACTCAAAAAATTTTATAATTTGCAGCAAAACTAAATTTCCAAAGCACGTCAATGTTCTTGATCTGGGCTGATTAGAGTACCCAGAGTAAACCCACATTAACATGGAAAGGCCTTGCAACCTGTGAATACTCTTGAATATTGTCTGAATGCACTTATTGTGGACTTGCAAAGACAAGGACTCACTGTTGAAAATAACGTCATACATGAACATGAGTTGGAATGGGGTCTTCTGGAGGCGATTCATCTGGCGCTTGATAAGATGTAGTTTTCGTCTGCTTCTTACCCGCCTCGCTCTGATGAATAAGCGCCCACACGGGGTCATAACAACCCAGCCCCCTCCCAGCCCCTTCACTGTCCCTGTACTGTGATGCATTGCTTGTAGGAGCTCCCTGTCTCTTCACTTCCTTCACCGACTGATTAAGTCCCTGGAGCAGCATGGAGCCACCACAGGGTGTTGCATTGTTTTTCAGTCTCACTGAGCATTATGAATAGAGCAGTGACTCTGAGAGATCCAGACTGTCTCCCTTTGGTGCAATTATTCCATAATTTTTGAATGTGTGTTGTATTTTTATCTTTCTTTCTTGAGTCAGTTTTTTTTTCCACAAAAGTCAAGAAAAGAACAGCATCACAACAGCAAAATAAGATAAACTCCCTAAACATCCCTAATTACATATCATAATTGTATAATTAAGGCAGGGTACATTTATTTGTATAACACATTTAGTACACAAAGTATTTCTGTGTTTTACAGATTAAGAAAGACATTATGGCCATACCGGCTCGTCAAAGCCTGAACCCGTCAGATCTCAGAAGCTAAGCAGGGCCGGGCCTGGTTAGTACTTGGATGGGAGACCACTGGGAATTCCAGGTGCCACAGTGGGGCGCCAGTTGCAAAAACTGCCGTTGTGTCCTTAGGCAAGGCACATCACCCACATTGCCTAGTATGAAAGTGGTGTGTGCGTGAGTGTTGGTGGTGGTCGGAGGGGCCGATGGCGCAGATTGGCAGCCTCGCTTCCGTCAGTCTGCCCCAGGGCAGCTGTAGCTACAATAGTAGTTTACCACCACCGGGTATGGAGTGAATGAATAATGCTCTGTAAAGTGTCTTTGAGTGTCCAGAAAAGCGCTATATAAAACTGATGCATTATTATTTATTATTATTATAAGCACAATACAAGCAAATAAAAAGGCAATACAATTCATTTAAAATTTAAAATTAATTAATTTTATTATTATTTATTAATTAAAAGAGAAAGTTGCAGAATAAACACTTTTATAAAATTCCTTCAGTCATATATTATGTACAGCTAAACAGATCTGTCTTAAACCTGGATTTGAACATTGTCAGAGTAGAGGCCTGTCTCATATCTTCAGAAAGTCTGTTCCAGTTTTTAGCTGAAATAACTGAAATGTCCATCTTTAGTCTTAACTCTGTGAACCAGCAGAAAGGCCTGTCTCTGAGGTCCTCAGAGGACGAGATGGTTCACTAACATGTCAGGGATGTCCTTTTGTGCTGTGGGCAATGACTTCAGTTTGAGTTTAGGTGGAGAAAGTTGTTGCATCCACACACTGATCTGTTGGACGTAGTGACAGAGTGAATCCAGAGGTAAATATTCATCTGCTGTTAGTGAAACATAGATCCAAGTGTTGTCTGCATAATTAAGGTAGGACACATAATTACTGTGTATTAAATGGTCTAACAGCAGGATGTAGCGAGTGAACAGGATGGGACCTAGGATTGACCCTTGGAGCACCCCACAGCCATGTGATCTGAAACAGTTATCAGTTAGCTGTAATAATCCTCTAAACTAATTTGATTTGCTAATGTGATTTGTTCTCTGATGCTATTCGTATTTACAATGATATATTATGCATTATACTTTCAAAATTGTCTTTCAAAATCGCCTTCCACTGTTTTCTACCATGAGTGTAACTGACAGTCCAAAATGAGACACAGCAACCCCAGCCTCAAACTCCCCTTGACAACCCAAAGTAACAAATAGCTCAAAGTTGGGGAGGCTGTTATTTTTCAGTGCGTAGTGAGCCCCAGTCTCTTTCTATCAGTGGCCTGGACAGCTGTATATCAAGTGAATGAATCATAAAAGGGCAAATGTGCGGCGGCTTCAGCTCAGCAGGTATCGCGGCACAGATCCAGGCAGGATAGAAATGGAGTGGATACATCACTCCACTGCCCGGGGAAGGTCTACATTACTCTCATCTCATGGTGGTTTTCTACTTATCCTCAAGCCTTGGTTCTCAATGTGAATACTCCAGATATGTTTTCATTTTGTTTTATCAAGGCCTGTGATTATAAATACTATATCTACTTATCATTTGATATATGTTAGACCCCCAATATTTTTGAGGGGTCAGTATTTATCAGGGTTACTTTTTCGTTGTACTATTCGGAAACTTTTTGTTATTTTTCCTTTTCCTGCCGTCTGTGTTTTTTTAACCATATCATAAATTTTGGATAGTTTTTTCGGGGATAATTCCACTTTATGGTTATTGTGTCAGTGACATAAATTATTTTCAGTATTATCATTTATCTTCTATATTTTCTTCTGTAATAAATTGTACTTCAGAATTTGTTATTGGGACAGACCCAGTTGTATCACTTATCAAAATACTATATCAACTTGTCGTTCAATATATGACAAATGGAACAATACCTTTTGGGAGTCATTATTTGTCATGGGGATTTATTATTTGCACGAAATTTTTGGTTATTTTTCTGTACTATGATGAGATGAGCTTTGAGCTGTAGATGGTTGAATTATGAACTTCTATGACTCATAGATATAAACTATGCAAGTGTTGCTATTTACTTAGTTTGTGTTTTCTAAGAATATTGTACATTTACAATACTTTGGGGGGGATAATTCTGCTGAATTATTTGGTTATGGTTTATCATCTACAGTATATTGACTTCAGCTAGGCCTGTCACTAGTAATTAGGGATAATGGATAATTATTATATCTACTTACTGTTCAAAATATGAAAGCTGGAGTTACATTTTTTTGCTCAGTATTTGTCACATGCACATTTTCTTTGCAATAAGAGGGAGATTTTTTGTCATTTTTGTTGTAATGTGATCAGATTTGAGCTTTGGAGGGGTGAATAAATTACTTCTGTGAATAATTATTGCTTCATTATGCTATTTATTTGTTGCCTTTGAATTATACCGTTTATTTACAAGTGTGTTTACTCGGATTATCCTGCTTTATTCTGTCAGTGCCATAAAGCAGTTTCAATATTATTGTTTATCAAGGCAATATATTATGCTTCAAAATTTGACAGTTCTAGTATTTGTATGTAGCGCATACTATAGCCTGTCTGCTCAAATTAAAATGATCTAACTGCATGAAGACGTTAATGAATTCGAGGCAGTGAGTCATTCTCTCCCTCCACCACCTGTCCAGCTGAAAGCACCTGTGCCCACACACCAGCCTGCCACACAGGAATTCTAATGTCCTCCTTTCTCACTATCTGATGTACCTGCTGTTACACAAGGACACATAGGCCATATAATAGGGCAGCGGGTTGAACAACTTCATATACTAGATATTTAAGGAAATTCTAGTGCAAGCATAAACATTTACACTATACTATGTTTAGTACTTTAATACTCATCAGAGTAGTCAAGAAGAGAATGATTCAGCACAGTCAAATAATTATTTTTTGTAACATGGTTAAGTTAATTAAGCTTTTTAAATCGAAGTGAGATACATAAAGTAATATGTGTTGTCAGATTTGTTGATTCAAAGATCTAAAAGCTGTTTAGTTTACCACAGGCCTTTACCTAAGCCCAACCCAAGATACGAAAGACCATTTTTTCCCATGTCTTGCCCCAGATATATCGTATAAGTAGATCTTGAGGTCAAAATAAGTTTGCTGTGTACTGTATGCGTACAATTAAGCATATATTGTCCAATAATCAGGAAGTGCATTTTAGCATGCTAGTTATGCTAGCTACTTTATGAAACTCATTGCAAAGTTATGATTTTTTAAAATATTTTTAATAAACATGTACAGTGCCTTTAAGTACATCCCTCATAAATAAAACTGTTATTTAAAAAGGACTATAAATAACCAGTTTGACTGTAGACACCAAGAGACAAAAGACATAAGATAATACTTAAGAGGCAGCTCACTGACCCATTCTGCATCACAAAGTTCTTCCTTGGTCTTATAACCTGAAATTTTCTATGCAGAGATAATTATATAAACTATGCTGTAATCAAAAAGGCAGGAAGAGTAAGCAAAGTGGCTTTGAAAGTAAATGTTGAAAAAAATAAATATATTCAAAAGCTTAAAATAACAACCTGGAATAGAATAAAGGGGCAAAGTGCTTAAATCTGAGTGCTGCTTTAGAAGATGGCTTTGTATAATTATGTGGTTTGATTATTATGGAAAACTGTTACAAGACTGAGCCAGTGTTGTCGTGGAGATTTACAAAATGGTAGTGCTTCTTGTTGCTGTGATTGCATCCCTTATCATCAGTGCTAATCAAGTCCTTTGATTACTTCACATCCGTCATAATCTGTGCAGTTAGCGGATGTGTTTCATAAATGATGGGCTTTAATTTGACTTTATTGTTGTTTAATTGTTGTATTTTTTCAGCTGAATGAAGAAACTATTTGTTTCTAAAAATGCTTGGTTTTCAGTATAAAATTTAAATCATATTTAGTTTACAGTTTTGTTATTTAAAGGTGTGTAACGCTTTTCTCCATGGAGATGTTATTGCTTTGTCTGGAATGTTTCACAGTATGGTATTAAACCTTTCTATCATCATGGGGATCAAACCAGACCAAGTTACAGGTCAGATCTGTGGAGAGGCAACCCGGTTCACAGTATATTGATTACAATATAAAGCCTTTACCATCTAACGTTACGCTGTTGCTGCATAGTCCCATATTATCTATAGCCTTGTCTGGAGACCTTAGCCTGTGTTGTCACCCTTATTCTCTCATGTCCACCTCTGTGCCCTATGATTTTCCCTAGTTCCTCCTCATTAAAGACGTCTGTATCTCACATTGTCACTGGCAGGATCTTGGCTTTGCTGAGACCCTGGAGTGTGTATAATGACAGGTGATGGCAGGTGCTATTTCAGGCACACTCATCCCTGGCTGTGTCATCAGATGAGAGGGGAGGTCATAAATCTGAGACCCAGGGGAGAGCTCGTGCTAGCAGACAGGAGAGACCATGTCCAGCCCTCCAGGACAGTGGAGATTTAGAGTGGGTGTAGCCCACAACAATTTTTACTTTTTATGACAACTTGTGCATTAGTATATGACATTTAACAAGATACAAATGATTCAAACTCTGTTGTGATATCATAGGGAAGACCCCAAATACTGATTTTCATACTAAAAATCCTTTTTATTTCAACAGTTGAAGGTTGTTGTCAACGATGTTTATTGCACTAAATAGCTTAGAATGTGTTTTGTTTGGTTTTTTCATTGTCACTGAACAAAATTCACATACTAGGACCTTGCTTCAGTGTTATGGTGCAACATTAAACAAAGAATAATAATATAAACTGTTACAAGACTGAGCCAGTGTTGTGTCTGGGATTTTCAGCCAGCCCTTATTCTCATTTGCACTCTTTGCTTAATCAAGAAGAACCTGGTTCCTATCAGCAGCCTCCAGGTTGTTCTCTGCTCCTCTCATTCACAGCACCCTATATTTTCTAACACAAGCACACGAACCTGTCCATGGAAGACCCGAGCCACTGCAGTTTGATAATTCATATAGTATTTATGTTTTATCAGGTTCACGCTCTAACAGCAGGTGGAGTGAAATGAGTCAAAAAGCCGAAAAATCTTGTCTCTGGAATGTGGTGTGTCAACTTCAGTTTAGTAGCTTTGTAATAATTAATGATGAACTCTTTTCTGGACATTCGTACATAATATTATTGATGCTATGCAAAAATAAAAATAAGGCCAAATAAGGTCAAATCGACTATGAATAGACTATGAATGACTTTTATTTGGCCTGGAAGAAAGCCTCATCATGCTTGTTTCCATTGAAATGTTGTTCCTTTAGGTATAATCTTCATTATCAATTCTTCTCCATGGAGAATGTTCCAGAGTATGGTTTTAACGTTTTAACTATTCCCATGGAATCGTGCAGGTGACATATTACCTCCATAAAGTTGTACCTGTACCTTTGGATCAGTAGTAAACTGTAATGTCTCTCCATGCTCCACACTATTTTGTCATACTCCTCTGTCATATGAAGCTTAACTAAAACAAACTGATCATAGTCTTAATGATCTTTTGATATGTTATTTTGTTTTCAGGCCTCTGCTAAGTCTCTTGTGACATCCAAACTTTTAATAACCTCTCAATAGTTTATGGAAATGCACTCATTTGCATTTTCAATTATACTTCTGAACTTGCTTTACAGCTATGGAAATCCAGCTCAAGCCCTCTCTCGCCTCGCCATAACACCCTTCCCCTCCTCTGTCTTCCCCCATGCTCTAGTCAATCTATTTTTCCATATCACAGTCATCTCCCGTCACAAGCTGTTTGTAGTGTTAAATCATCCCACAGAATCGACAAGTTTTACTTCATTAAGTAGTGCAGAGGAGAACGACACAGCATCACTGGAGAGTTAGGGCTAAGAGGCTGTCCTCGTGGGCTCTATCAATAACCATTAAGAATCCTCTCTCATTAGAGCGAATCTCCGGGGCCCCCCAGGCTTGAGAAATGGCCCGTGCCGTCTTATGTGATGGAGTGTGCTTAGATGGCATCACCGCTGTTTGGAAATACGAACGGCAATAGTTATTTCCCCCTGTCTGTGATTTGCAGCCAGTGTACACACATCCTTATTCTCATTTGCACTCTTTGCTTAATCAAGAAGAACCTGGTTCCTATCAGCAGCCTTCAGGTGGCTCTCTGCTCCTCTCATTCACAGCACCCTATATTTTCTAACACAAGCACACAAACCTGTCCATGGAAGACCTGAGCCACTGCAGCTTTATAATTCATATAGTATTTATATTTTATTAGGTTCATGCTCTAACAGCAGGTGGAGTGAAATGAGTCAAAAAGCCGAAAAATCTTGTCTCTGGAATGTGCTGTGTCAACTTCAGTTTAATAGCTTTGTAATAATTAATGATGAACTCTTTTCTGGACATTCCTACATAATATTATTGATGCTATGCAGTTGATTTCATCAATACTCCCTGGGCGTGTGAAGGTAGGCACTGCTCTGTCTGTAGTTCTGTTACTCAAGTTACACTTTAATCTGAGATTTTTTTTTTAACTCAGTTTGACCAGAAAGCACTGCCTTGGTTGGAACTACAACAGATGAGCTGATTTGTGCTGTGAAAAATGTCTCTCACATATAATCTTACAGTCACAAACTAGGTAGCATTAGCCAGCAGTTTTTCAGTGAGTCACTTTCACCTTCTTTGTTGAAAATCAAAGTCCTAAATAGGACCAGGAATGTCAGGCTCCTGACAATGTGTTGTTTAAATACAGTTTTTCTTGAGTTTATAGACATTAACATTTTTTGTGGTAACTGCTGAAGATTCCACCAACAGAGATGCGTGTAGACATCCCCAGCATGATTTCACTGCAAAGCATCAATAGGCCAATCATGCTCACGGTTTGGTACATGTACACACATTTTTGTCCTCTATAGTATATTCCCATAAGTCTATTGTTTGTTTAGACCTGGAATAGTCCTGTTTTAGATGTGGCAGGACCCAGAAGAGCAAATATGCCACTGCTACAGCTTGTAATTAAAACAAAAGGGTAGAAGAAGAATTTCTGGTTTTAAATTATTTTTTTTATGTCAGTCTGGTCCTGGTCAAAATGTCAAAATCTCGAGGGTATAGACATAACTACTTGACTGTTGGGGGGAAAAAACAATAGTGAACTTGGTCAACAGAAAAAAAAAAATCATTATTGCAACATGCAGCACTAAATAAGCCCTTTGTGCCGGCCCCAAACCATTTAAATGGAACATATACATTCACATCACTTCATTCTTAGAAGCAGCCAAGTTCAACCTTTCAACATTAAGAAATCCCACTGTGAGGTCTTAAACTCAGTCCATTGCTCCACAACTTTCTTTTTCTATTTCTTGAAATGATGACGATGGAGCTGTGTGAATGCTGCAGCATTTTCAGCCAAGCACAAGAAATTCAAAGCAAATCAGAGCAGAAGACTTGTGTGTGTTCCATAGAGAGAAGCCAAAACGGGGACCAACTGACAGAGACAGAAGTCATAGAGCTTCTACATCACGCTTGGCCCCTCCGCCGTCTCCTCTGGGGCATTCAGCACTTTTTGGCCAAGACCAATGGCTTCTAGGACTATTGCGGTAAAACTTTTTATCCCAGGACAGAGGGGACATTAGTAAGATGAGCCTTGTCCTTTCCTATCACTGGTATCCAAGTCCATATCTCCTCCTACACTAGTTTAAAAGCACTAATGCCCCATCTTTCCATTGTGTTTCTGGTGTCCATCCATTAATCTGCTCAGCTACAAACAGAAGGAACACTAGCACAGGCCGTCTGGGAAACTGGCCATCAGTTCAGTTCAGTTTTTTGTTTTTTTTTCGAAGCAAGTGTTTCTCCTGCTAAACAAGGCAAGGCTCTATCATAATTTGCCATAATCTTTGTTTGGAAATGCCTCTCTTGCCAACCCACGATGCTAGTACTCCATCTGCTTGTGCGCATAGGAGGGAAGCAGTTTAAAAGTTTAAAAGCTCAGTTGGTAGAGCGTTTGTCCACTGATCTGAAGGTTGGCGGCCCAAATCGCGCTCTTGACATAAACATCATCGGTTGGTGGTGTGATTCCAGCTGCCACAGATGAATGCTATCACTGTGTCCTTGGGCAAGATACTTAACCCACCTTACCCCTAGTGTCTGGTCTGGTGTATGAATGTGGGTGTCCTTGATGTAAAGTGCTCTGAGTGCCTTGAAGGTGGAAAGAACTGTTTAAAACTGTGACCATTTACCAAAAATACCATCTGCTCTGGCATCAAAGTTGGTTAAATGTGCAGTTTATAGCAGCAGCTCCACATTAGAACAGTTAAACACTCACAGAAACCATTCACACAGCTCAAAAAAGGGCCTATGAATATGTGTGGCAAGTTGCAGATCATAAAGATAAATGAAGTTGAGGTTTGTCAGTGGTATTTTTGGAAAGGGCAGGCTACATTTACGCTGTAATTGTGAAAAATAGCCTGAGAAGACGAAGTAGTTGGTCAGTGTGTAATAATGATGCAGCATTCATATGGCACGTAGTTAGGAATCAGGTTTCGGAAATGTGAAGCACTTTCAAACACATTTTGTTCATTTTGTTCAAAGTTGTTGACACGGGCCTCTTTACATCGCTAGACTTTCTGTTGTTGTATTGTCGTAATAGTGTTTGAATTAGCGGTGCAAGAAAGTAGCGGAGTCAACACAGTGTCATTTATGTCAGGTTATCAAACTGAGTATTATGAAACAGGACTGCGCTTCTGAAGCAGCTGCCTCTCCACTCAGCACTTAAACACTGACACGTTTACTGGAGGCTGCCGTGATGCTGCAGGACACAGAGGACACTTCCCTTCCTCAAACTGCCCTGAGACAGATCTGCTGACTCTACCTGATCAGTCTTCCTGTTAAACTGCACTGAGACCTTTGACTGAGACACACTGAGAAGCGCAGTGGAAATGTTGCTGCAGCAAAACTTGAATTTCCCTTGGGATCAGTAAAGTATCTCTCTATTTATGCAGACCACCTAGGTGATATCTCCTTAAGCCAGAAATTGAATTGGCAACTTTCTGGTTTGTGGGGAAACTAATCCGAAAACTTCCCATGACATACAATTGCGTAGATGGTAGTTTTTTACATACTTATAGTTTTGTTTTCTTCTGTTTTGCTGGTTTCCGTTGATACACACTGGTCTTGTGTAAGTGTCAGTTGTCCATATATCATTGTCCCAACAGTCCCAGGGCCAAACATGTATCTTCTCCACGGGGCCCCGCAGTGAGAGAACCAAAAGGGGAGGGGGCAGTGATCGTCCATCATCAATAATACATCCACTGCATTAAAACCCATGAATAAGTAATGGGTGGGAAAAAGCCATAGCCTCCAAGAATGAGACTGCTGTTCGCACGCAGACATGACGCAGTGATCTTTTACTCCAGGCCAGCTACGACATAGAAGGATTGAGAAGAACAAAGAACTGTATGAATGTATAAACCACTCCCTGACACTTTTGGTATGAAGATTTTCTGTCTGTGCTTAGCCTTCATCCCGTTTTATCCCAAAGTAATGGCTTTTTCCGGCAGGCAGAATAAATAAGTTATTACATCCGTGTGTCCAAAGGCTTTAAAAAGAGCGTCTGAATATAAATAGTTAATTTGCCTCCCGTGGTGCTGGCTTCACTTTGTGTCATGTCAATATGTTTGTAATTACATTTTTATACATATAAGTTTGACGACGAGCGGACGGATTGTTCTGGTTGAGTGCATGATGAAATTGGCTCGCTCCCCGATAACAAATGTGTCAGGTTGTGAAGGAAGGTATGAATTCACAATGTTGTAGTTTTAGACAACAATGAGATTCAAATAGACACGCTAATTCGCCCCGTGTGGAAGTGATTGATGGCAATGCTTCAAAGGCGTCGCACATACTGGTTTGTGGTTGTTACCATGTCAGCGTTGCGAGCTTCCCGGCCTCCACATTTTGCCAGTGTATTCATGCTACAGCTTTAGCCCTGTCACAATAACAAATTTTGAAGTTTGATGTATCATTACAGAGAAATATTGCGATAATATTAAAACCACTGATAGGATAGTAGGAGGATAATCTCAGTAATCCTATTTTTGAACAAAAAAACATCCATTAACCAAATAGCAAAATGAGCCAATAGCAATAGACGTTATTTATTCTACTCTCTACAGCTCAAATCTCACCTTATTACAGAAAAATGGCAAAAATCTGTCCACAATTGCAAAGAAATTGTACACACAATAAATACTGAGCCCAGAAATATTGTCCCAGCTTTCATATATTGAACTCGATACTCTATCTTGCCATTTTATTATATAAAGCCTTGAGACCAAAAAGTAAATTCAGACAGTTCAGAAAATATTTAGTTTTTATACTATTTTGTAGGTAAAAAAAAAAAAAAAAAAGACAGTGGAGCTGTTTTGACAGAAAAGGCTGCTGTTTTATTTTTCCATTCCAAGACATTTTGCAGCAACTGGTATTTCCAACTCGGTTTTAATACTAAAGAAAAAGGCTTGATACATATGAGTAAATATTAGTATCTAGGTATTGATTTTGACAGAGCAATATAGATAACATGTTATAATATATTGTACTTCACTAGATTGTGTTTGTCCTTAGCTAAATACTGGATAACTGCAATATTCAAACTACTTTGTAAGTGGAGGTGTATGAGAATCTTTGGAGGATCATTTAGCAGCAGGCTCGTGTCCAGCTGGTCGGTGGGCAGTTGTCAATGGACAGGTGAGTGATGAGCTCTAATACGGGTCTGCCTGCAAGCTTGCCTGAGAGGAAATCAATTTCTCTGCCCAGCAACACAGTCTTGAAGCTGGAGAAGCAGGTGAATGTTGGGAAAGGTAAAGGAGCTCACGTGCTGGCCATGTGAGTCCAAACCAGTGGAGTGTGAATGAACTTTGTCAATTTTGCAACGGTGTTGTATAGGTAGAAGACTGAGAAGACTGTGAAGTTTAGCTTTAGAGTAAAAAATGTGGAAGAAGATTGCCCATGACCTAGTTTGAAGGTTAGTACTCCAGATAGCAAACAACCGCTGCTCAAAAAGAAGAACTGTTGAGATGTTTTCTTGTGTGGGAGTGATCAAACTGACGAACTGTTGTCTTATTTGCTTGTGTTAGCTTTGTGTTCCAGGGTTGAAATCATCCAAATTATTCTCATGGAGGCGTTTGAAGTTTAAAAGCACAGTGGAGCACTTCCTGTATTAGCACTTCATCACAAAATGGAGTGTTTTTTTTGTTTGAGAGACGAAATCAGCGCAAATATGCAGGATTTGCGCGTTAAACTTGTGTGAATGAAACAAAACACAACTCCGGGTTTGTTTGTAATGAGGAAATATGGACCCTTTAATTAAATACTAATTAAACAGCTTTTAAAATGGTCGTAGTTCCTATTTTTACTCCGTACTATTATACTGTGACAAATCAAAGAACCTTAACATCCCTAAAGTAGACTTACATAAGCTAGGGACAGTGACTATGATTGCAGTAAACCAGTGATCAGATTTCACAGAAAGATACCAAATCAGCAAGAGACCCTGCTGTTTGTACAAACTCCCGTATTGTGATGGGGAGAGGGGGTAGGAATGATTACGTTAGGGAGGAAGGTGAGTGGGAACAGGTGGAGAAAATAAGAAGTGCAGGCCGAGGGGAGGAGACTGAGAAGACAGGTAATGAATGGACCAAAACGGATTATAGGGATGGATCAGTGCGCCGCTGTTTAGAGAATGTAAAATGTACACAGAATCTTTGCCAGGAATTTAGCCTTGCATTATTAATAACTTGGATGGAATAAATATATCGCAGTGTATGTGAGTAAATATTGTACAATATTATCTTTTCTTTTTTGGCAGGCTCTAAACTTGGCGCAGAATGCTTTAGGGGTGCGGGAAGAGTGCATTTTTAAAACCTTGCTTTTTGCTGGTGTGAATTAATTTAAGCGCTGAACGTAAAAGACTAGGTCAGCCATATATAGCAAAGCTTTTCTCATTAAGTTATACAGGTGGCTTTTCGTGCCAAGGCCCCAAGGAGCTGTAAGAGGAGGGAGAACACCACAATGTCTGCCAAAATTATGTTAAAGCCAGTAGATTCTTATTAGCATTATAGAAGCCTGAAGAAGGTGTGGTATTCATGGGCGGAAATCCAAGCTTCACAACATGAATTATTTGTGACATATAAGAATAGCTTCCCCCTAAACAATAGCTTAGCATTATATTGTTACAAGAAATGCATCGATCCAGCTTTTTCAGTTCTGATACCGATTCTGATATGATAATTATTTGGTACTATGAATATTGATATTAACCAAACAGCATTTATTTCCTTAAAACATAACTAAAATAAGACACAAATGATCCAAATGTTGCTCTTATTTATATCTCAATTAAGAACTGAACAGCTTTGTATAATAATAACATCATAATAATAGATCTTTATTTATAAAGCACTTTTAAAAACGAGGTTTACAAAGTGCTGTACAAGCAGCAATAAACAATACAAAACACATGAAAATAGCACATAAAACAAAGAAAAGAGCCAATGATACAACAAATCAGATTAATTTTAATAAATAAATAAATAAGTAGGGAATAAAAAGAACTAAAACCAGTTAAAGGAAGGCCGACTGCTAAAAATGGGTTTTAAGAAGTGATTTAAAAGATGATACTGATGGTGCAGCCTCATCTCCTCAGGCAGGTCGTTCCAGAGTCGAGGCGTCTGGACTGAAAAGGCTTGGCCTCCCTTTGGCCGGAGCCTGGACTTCAGAACAGCTGACATAAATATGAATAAAAATTCAAACAGTAGGAGACTTTCTGGGGCAACTATCTAACCAGAATATCGAATGAAGCGATATTTGGAAGCCAATATCCTATCCAACCTTTTTTTTTTCAGTATCGCCGTCAGTATTCAATATCTGTATCAAATCAGTGCATCTTTAATTGTTACTACCAGAGAGAGGACCAGACACTTTTAAAATCGAGGAAACACTTGGTACATAGCAGGTGGCTAAAATAATTGAATATCTGGTTCAAATTAAGGGGGTAATAACATTGTTAAATAATGATTATTATTTCCAAATAAAGGCCCCATGTCAGAAGCTTTAAAGAGAATAAATTAATTTCTTATATCATAGCTCGGTTAACAATCCAACAAAACATATCAGCGCTTTTATGGGCTCATAATGTGATAACAAACCTGAATTCATTTAGCAAGGTTAAAAGTATCAAATATTTGTGCGTTAGAGGTCCCAAATTATGCTATTTTCTGATCTATGCTATAATGTTTCATCATCACAAACACATCCACACATATTTAGCACACACAAATCCTGCATATTTAGGCTGAGTTATTCTGTCAAACATAAAACGCTGTTACACCTTGTGATGTCAAGTGGTAATACAGGAAGTGCTCCACTGTTTTAACCATATAACGCCAAACGTATCATATTTGATACATGAGTTTTTCAGCCCTCCACATGAGCAGTGTGACATTTTTTTCCCTGAAAAACCTGATGTATACAATCAGATACATGCAGTGCACAAATAATCCAACAGTGGGTGTGATTCACTGATTAGAGGGTGCTCCAGTGACAATACAAGATTGCCATAAATAATAATATATGGAAAATGATATTTGAATTTTTTTGTTTGTTTTTTTAGAGGTACCAATAAATGCTCAAAGTTCAAAGAATTGGAATTTTCTGCCTATTATTTAATGGTGTGGGCTTTACAGGGTTAAACTCCTTCACTAGAATAATTTGAATCATTTCAGCCTTAGAATAGCCAATCATTACTAAACAAAAGGTAAAAGGTAGATGTTAACTTGAAGACTACCACTACATGACATGAGAGACCAGTAATAAAGAGTAAATCAACCGTGTGTGAATGAAACAAAGCACAACTCGAGGTATGTTTTTGATGAGGTAATAACAAGAGTAATTTCTGCATAATATAGGACGTTTAACAAAATAAGGGTACGTCTGGCTGTGTTTATCCCAGTGTATCTTTATATCAAGTACTCTACATAATGGTAAGGGTATGGTGCATTTTTTTCACGTCTTTGCACACTTAAAACATACAAGCAGTTGTTTTCTAAGGAGATTCACTTTCACATTTAATTTGAACTCCAATCTTGTTTCACTAAATTGTGTTTGCATTTGCATAATTGCCTATTATAACTGATTAGTTTTCTCAATACACCAATTACCTCGTCATTTCTTCTGTAGAGCGGATCTTAAACCACTCTTCTCATGTATGTAATAAATAACTAATTATCCAGGCTCGCTTTGACACTGGGTTTAGAAGAAGCTTATAACAGAAAAAAAGATTGTGACTGTTGAACAAATAGTCCCTCTAAAATTGTTCTTAAGGGAGACACATTATCTAATTTCGACTTTAATGAGCTTTTAACCTTGTTGTAATGGTGTTCCCTCATCAGCTTTTTTTCTAATAATGAATTTTGGCATTGTCTAATCCTGAAATGTCCTTTATTTGAGGCTTGAGTGTCCAACAATTGTCAGTTTTTATCTACACCCTACCCCACCCAGTCTGTATCTACTTGTGATTTTTCAAAAAAATTTAATTACAAAATGCCATGTAGCCATTTTTTCAGAAATAATAGTACTGTGAAGAGGAAATCAGGAGATCCATCCGTTATATAAAACCATTTTAGATCAGTATACTGGTTTACATTGTTCAAAATGGATCATGTATGTCTATGTAACACAAAACAGAAAAGCATATGTTCTGTTTAAAAGGCCCATATTATGCTATTTTCTGATCTATTTTATAATGTTTCCTCATGAAAAAACATACTTGGAGGTTTGTTTTGTTAGCGTTACACCTGCCTAAATAGGCTTCTCTCAAACAGAAAACACTCTGTTCCACCTTGTGATGTCATGTGGTAATACAGGAAGTGCTCCACTGCCATTTTAAACTCCATACACCTTCACTAGACCTGGAACAGAGCATTTTAAGCTTTGGAAATGAAGATTGATTAATAATAATGGATTACTCAAACATGTGTGAATGAAAGCGCACAAGATTAAACTTTGCATGATATGGGACCTTTAATAATAACATGATTACTAAAGTAGCTCAGTTTGTAGAATGTTTCACTGTGTCTACTGATTTCGAAAGTTAATGTTCAAACCCTGCTCTCGACATAGACATCATTGGCATCAGGGTGACAGTGTGGTTCAAGCTCCCACAGATGAATCCTGTTGTTGTGTTACTGGGCAAGACACTTAACCCATGCCCCCCTCAGTGTCTGCATACGCTGGTGTATAAATGCGTGTGAATGGGTGAGCGTTTCATTCATGTAAAGTGCTTTGAGTGCCTTGAAGGTGGAAAATCGCTGCATAAAAAGGTGACCACTAAAAGTATCAGTAGTACCACAGCTTCCTGCCCTCACCTATTATAACGACATTGTAACGTTTATCCATTTCGATGTCCATTTAGGTCTGTGTACTTTGGCTCGCATTGGTGCCTCTTTACCAGTGCATTGATGCAGCTGAGCAGGAGCTGAGAGTGAATGAAATCTGCCTCCTCTGACAGATGGCCATAAACTCTCCACAATAAATCACCAGCATCTCACTTCAAGGTCAAAGGAAATGGAAGCTCTGATGGAAACGTTTAAGTTTCCAAATTAAATGCCATAACTGTAAAGAGGCTGCAAACTGATTCAATTTAACTGCAGCCTCTTAGTATAACATGCTGGCATTGCACTTTCAAATGTATAAATCTTGACTGTCCTCTACTGTGATTAATTTTCCTTTTACAAGCTAACACTTTTTTTTTTTTTCATTTTTGTTTTGGAGTGAGATGGATCTTTGCAACACTTCTTTAGATGATGTTCAAGTTTGCACATCTTTCTCCCATTTGTAGGGCTTAAAGGTGCATTGTCTGAAATCCACAGTATGACATTAAACCTTTATATCTACAGGTCAGATCTGTGGAGAGGCAAGCCCGCTCACTGCCAGAATGCTTGTTTTTCTAGGTGATTTTGAGCTATAAAACGACTTGTAATTTAACAAATGTAAGGTAAAGTTGTCATATTTTGGAACATTTTAAGCAGTACAATGACATATCCATAGGTGATGACCACCAGCCGAAAAGTTACACAATGCACCTTTAACGTTGAGTATTGTACGCATCTCTGTTTCAGTGTGTTAATCACAATGAGTACTTACCTCATTTATAAATCATACAACAAGGTCAGGTATAGGACTTTACACATTATGTCTGAGATTTATAAAAAGACAGCTTGAAGTGGAAAAGTGCAGCTCGGTCCACAAACCCTAAAACTTGCTGGCGGGGGATTTTAGAGGCAATCTGCTCAGAAGGACAAGATTCTCACTTGTTGTCTGTACACATACTCAGAATCCCACATAACATTGCGGAAATGGGACCATAAATGGGTCCGTAGTGTCACTTTGCTACTAATCCATTGATTTCAGAGTGGCTGTAGTTAAAAGCGCTGATTAATATCCAATCAGAGGGAGCATGATCAGAAATAAATCAGATGATTTTGCTGTTTACATTTCATTTGAATAGCTCCAGAAATCTGTACTAATCAGATTGTGAGTGCACATGTAACCACAGCTAGTGTTAATAGCTATGCTCATTAGCTGCTTTAAAGGTACAATATTGCACAAAATGTACTTTTGTGAGTTTTTAGACGTATTATAATGTTACCTCCTCAAAAACATACCAGAAGTTGTGTTTTGTTCACACTTGTTTGAGTAACCCTTTATTATAAGTCTGTCTGCATCTCCAAAGCTCAATATGCTCTGTTCCACCTTGTGATGTCACGTAGAAGTAGTGTTCTTGTTAACAGCTTTTACCTTTTGATTCTAGTGAAGGTGTATGGAGTTTAAAAACACAGTGGTGCACTTCCTGTATTACCACATGACATCACAAGGTGTATTTTCAGTTTGAGAGAAGAGCACAGCCTGAACATGCAGGGTTTGAACATGTGTGAATGAAACAAAACACAACTCCAGGTATGTTTGTGACAAGGAAACATTATAACATAGGTCAGAAAATAGCGTCTCTAGGCCCTTTAACATACTTCACTTTGTAATGTTACCAGTAGAGGTTGATAGTCACCCAATCTAAGCAGTGTCTCAAATGTGAAAGAACTTTTTTCATGCTTATACATCCATTTCAGTTCTGAAATGTGACCACTAATGCATAAGTCTGCATTCAAAGTTATATTGAAAGACATTGGGGTTAGACTTGCAGCCCTCCATCACCCCTGTGACTTTGTCCAATTAGACCCTATGATGAGTGTAGAGCGCTCTACTTGTGAAATTGAATCTATCAGGCGAGCTTCTGATTGCTACAGGTCTCTGCAATTTCGCTCCCACTCTGTCTCTGTCACTGCGGAGCGGGCTAATGCGTGTGCCACAGAATGGATGATTTCTACTTAAGGCAGCCTTTGATTGATGCTGATTACATCTTAGCTTTATTATACTCCCATATAACGAGTATGCATGTGTGGGCTGGGAGGTGCACGCAGAGGTTTTCGCAAAGAAGAAAATCTATCATTCAGAAATACTCAGTGGTGCTTTATCAGTAGCTATTTTGCCGTAAATCTGTCACAGTTTCTTCTACTCTTGGAATCCCACCAAATCGTAGCGTAGCGTTTTTGAGAGTGAATTCAGGCTTGTATTGTTTCATTGGATTGTGGTTAGCGGCTGATTAGAAGTGAAGGCTCCACTGGCATCAGAATGCAGCAGAATGCCATTAATGATGATGTCATTAAAGGAGCGCCAATCAAACACTGGCAGGAGTCCGAGGTGATACACAGCCACGCCCACACTGTTCATTAACATCCTGAAGTACTCACGAGATATACGCCGTCCCACAATGCATTATGGCTAATCACGTCATGCGCTTGTAGTCTAGAGTTTGGTATTCAGTTATACTAGTCTGTCCTTTTTAAAAAAATATTTTGTTCATACATTTGTAAAAGCTGTTTTTTTTGTGTTTGTTTTACTTCAACATACTGATCTCTGCCCGGCAAATAGATATCCAGAATGTTTTACCCTGAACTCCCTCAGCAGAAGGTCATTTGAAGTAGATACTCCTATGCCAATGCATATGTGTTTCATACTTTTCCAGTGAAAAACACTCAAGTTCATTATATTGATTAATGCATAATGTATTTATCAGCATTGTAAAACATATAAATGAAGTGTCTGAATGAGTTGATGGAAAGTTGGGAAGGTTTTGTCAAAAGAATGATCTTACAGATTCAGGTTATGATGAAATGATTAACCCTCCTGTGGGCTCACCACCTGCAGAGGGGTTCATAGGGGGGGTCAGGTGCTATGAGTATTGGGCAGCAAGCTGCCCCCGCGACCCAGCCGGATTGAGCGGGAGAAGATGGATGGATGGATGGATGAAATGATTAAAATGCAATCTCTGTGAGCTCCTCCTTTGATAAGACTGACTCTCCTCTTTTGTGTTTCTGTTCATTTCAGGCTGCCCGAGCCCAGAGCCAACCCAGTGGACCCACGCGATCTGGACGACAATGATTCTGGAAGGTCCATGGAGCATGCCCCGTGATTTCCATTCTGATGTAGACTTTACATACACTACTTTCTCTCTTCCTGATCCTGTATTTTTCAAATTTTTGCCTTACTTTTACCCAGTGATAAATCCAAATGACCGTAGAGGTCATTCCTGCTCACAAACTTTGGTCATTTCAAAGTTTCTGTAATTTTAGCACACTGGTAATGTGCAATCTATTCCTCCCTGGGCTCTACTTCCACAGCCAGGCTTATTGGTGGCAGCTCACTCACTTTCAGACAAGAATTGGGGGAAGGCAACGGATCGGAGCATCTGGTGAAACCAACCGTTGTCAGATATGATGGAAAATTCAGTGCATTTCTCCCTTCATTTATTCACAGTAGTTTTTTTTTTTTTGTCAGATATGCCTTAAGATTTTATCGCAAATGTGTACATGGGTGTGATGGTTGTGGCTTTTCGGTTGGAAAAGATGTGTAACCAATTACAAAAATGTTATTCTCTCCTATTTTTTAGTTTTTCTGTTGGATGCCTTTCCAGATGCAATCTAGCACATACTGGGGCAAGAGTCTCCAGTACAGATGAAGTGTCTTATGCAGAGACCGTATGCAATTGTTAGTTTATATAACATTAGGTCCTATAATGATATATGGTATAGTAAGTCTTAGCATTTGTGCTGCAGATCTGGGGTCTCATTTATAAATTTCTACATGGAATTCTTACTAAAAATGTACATACAGACAAAACACAAACCTCCACAAACTTCCTCACACTAGCTCACGCCTCTTTTCCTTGTGTGCATATCTCCTTTTGCCTCATTTGTGAAAACCTACATGCATAAAATCCAGTTTATGGACTGGACTGCTGATTTTCATGTCAAATTGTTTTTTTATAGACCACAAACTTTTGAACACATTAAGACATTTTGTACATACACAGACTTTATGAGTGAGACCCCTGGACTGTCTTCAGATGTTCAGACGCTTGTGGTCCAGCCATTAATTCCTAAAAGAAATGTTCCCACATATTTTTATGCTCAATTTTGACAGTTAAATAATATATAAAAAATTTATGGCAATTACATTTTAAATCTTTTATTTCACATTTTGCGGAGTGCTGTAATGTCTATTTTAAATCTTTTTTGTTGTGAAAGCTTAATATTTTATTGTAAATAGGCTATATTTGTGATTTATTCATTCATTTCCAGCTTTAAATCATGCTGTTTTCTAACCCACCTTGTTTTTATGCCTGTCGATTTGTGTGTACTTCCTCTTTTATGCCACTGCTGTCAGATCCATTATGAGGAGCGGGGGACGTTTTGACACATATCGATCAGAAGAATGTTGCTGAGTCTTTGTTAGCTGGAAATCGAAGTGCAATTTGACTGTGCAAAATAGAGCTTGCGTCGTATCAGCTGAATGTAATGTAAAGGTCCATTACTTTTGCACCCTGGGCCTGGGGTATGACGGATTACCATAGAGCTCCTCCTGCCTTGACCCACTCAGCTCTTCAGACTGTCCCGCACACGTCCTGTCTGTATCAGCAGTTGTTTTAATGTGATTGATTCTGTTGCCTTAAATTGAATGCCGTTGGACCCATAAAATGTAGCATGAGAACTTGGCTACACTGCAAAATGAAGCACTACACAAGGGAATGTAATCAAATCCTTCAATATCTATGTTTTTTAGCTATATTAATCTTGGGTGTGACTTCCTGATTTGGTATCTTTTTGTTGTCTTGTATCACTTAATAAACTCGTGATTTAAAGGATTGTTTTAATTTTTCATAGCTCATACAAGTTAAGAATTTCTAAGTGTTGAGGGTTTTTTTTTTCCTCAAGCTCCTTGGTGGCAGGGCTCCAGGGGTGGATGAGATCTGTCCTGAGTATCTGAAGTCTCTGGATGTTGTGGGGCTGTCTTGGCTGACACGTCTCTGCAGCATCTCAGAGCCCTGGTCTGCCAGTACCTCTGGACTGGCAGACCAGAGTGGTGGTCCCTCTGTTGAAGAAGGGGGGCTGGAGGGTGTGTTCCAACTACAGGGGAATCACACTCCTCAGCCTCCCCGGTAAAGTGTATGCCAGAGTACTAGAGAGGAGAGTCTGGCGGATAGTCGAACCTCGGATCCAGGAGGAGCAGTGTGGTTTTTGACCTGGTCACGGAAGATTGGACCAGCGCTCTCCATTGGGTGCTTGAGGGTTCATGGGTCAGCATTCCTGCCCTCACCTATGGTTATGAGCTTTGGGTAAGGACTAAAAGGACGAGATCACGGATACAAGTGGTAAAAATGAGTTTCCTCCGCAGGGTGGTTGGGCGCTCCCTTAGAGATAGGGTAAGGAGCTTGGCCTCATTGGAGGGGCTTGGAGTAGAGCCACTGCTCCTCTTCGTCGAGAGAAGCAGCTGAGGTGGCTCGGGCATCTGTTCCGGATGCCTCCTTGGACGCCTTTCTCAGGAGGTGTTCCGGGCATGTCCCACTGGAAGGAAACCCTGGGGAAGACCCAGGACACGCTGGAGGGACTATGTCTCTCAGCCTGGAAACACCTTTGGGTTCCCCCAGAGGAGCTGTAGGAAGTGTCCGGGGTGAAGGAAGTTTGGTTAAGGTTTTTTTTTTTTTTTTGTCTGTTTTTATTAATATTAAAATGTGTGTTTTAACATTCAAGACTAAGTTCATCCGTGTAATTCTGACCCCACTTCCATTCCCATTCAGTTCTAATGCTATCACTTTCCTTAAAGGTGCACTGTGTAACTTTTCTGGAAGAGGACCTGCTGCTATTGCTATGTTCTGAATGTTCCCTAGTAGGGCATTAAACTTGTCTGTATTAATGGAGACAAGCACATTGCGCATTTAGGCAAAGTTACAGGTTAGATCTGGGGAGAGGCAACCCAGACACAAGAAGAATACATGATTTTCAGTTCTTTTTGAGCACACTCTTAACTGTATAAATGAAACTATACTGTGGAACATTCAAGGCAAAGCATGACACTGGCATGCAAACAAGCAGATGGCAGACACTCTACCAAAAAAGTTACACAGGGCACCTTTAAAATTTACTTATATAATTCCCTAATAGTGTGAAAAACATATTGGTCGAATTTTAGTGCCACATAATAAAATCCAAAGAAAATGAGTATAGACTTTTTCTAGTTCTGGTTCCCCTTGATTTGCTTCATTAAACCTCCCTAATAAGAAATGGAAATCTGATCCAATGCCAAACTTTAATGTTAAGTTATATTTTACCCTTTAGGACCAATTTGTTATAGACAATTTGCTCAAATTTAACACAAATTTTACTCCAAATTTAATCTCAACCCAGCCCCAATGTTACAGCAGCGGGGGCTTTGTTAACTAAGACACTAATGGATCCTGACAGTCCCATTCTTCTGCAGGTGTTTCACAGGCACCGCTCCCGTCTCGCTCAAAACAAATCTTACTTTTAGGAATTTGATCGTCATCATTTTTTCTCAATCTTCATTATTGTCATTTTCTTTTCCTCACCACAAGACACTTTTTTTCTCCTTTACAAAATTCTGCTGGACGGGTTTTCCATCTGCTTGTTTCCATGGTGATCGTATTGCTTTGCCTGGGATGTTCCACAGTATGCCATTTATCAAATATATCTTATATTTATTCAGTTACAATTGTTTTTATTATCGTATTTTTCGGACTGTACGTATTGTTCAGGGTTTTTTTTCAGGGTTTATACTCAGGTGCGACTTATATTTTACATTTTTCACACTGACAGCCCATAAACCACATATATAAATCATATATATATAAATCATATATATGAATCAAAAATGAAAAAAAAAACAAATCGTTATCCATTTTTTCATTTTGGTTTTAGAGACAAATGATAAAGAAAAGAGTTTATTTTTTCCTTTTCTTATTTTTGGTTCTATATTGAAAAACGAACAACCAAATGATACATGGATTGTTCTCTATTGAGATGTTTTTATTACTATGATACTATACTTCTATAATTTGCCTTTGAAGATGAAATGTCGGTTCTTGGTCTCTGATTTTATAAAATAAATTTCAATGTTTTTTTCGTCTTCATTATGCATTTTTGGCTGGTGAAAAATACAAAAAAAACTGCTGCAAAAACATGAACTCTTTCTGTCAGCAGGTCCACTTCTCCACAGATCTGACCAGTCACTTGGCCTGGTTGTCTCCTTGCTTGTCTCCTTGGAGATAGAACTAAATTAAAGATGCATTGGTTAATTTTTTCCGTCGAATGCTTTTCTCCGTGAAATTATTATTGCTTTGTCTGGAATGTTTCACAGTATGGCATTAAACTTTTCTATCTTCATGAAGACCAAACCAGACCAAGTTTTACACGTCAGATCTGTGGAGAGGCGATGCCACTCAGTCAGAATGCTTGTTTTTCTAGATGTTTTTGATCTCTAAAACCACCTGTAACTGAATAAACACAAGGTAGGGCTGTTTAATGTCATACTGTGGAACATTCCAGGCAGAGCAATGACATATCCATTGTAACAAGCAGCTGACGGACCCTCCACCAGAAAAGTTACACAATGCACCTTTAAATTCAGTGCCTTTCCATGTTTTCTACGACAAAACAACATGGGGTCAAGCTGGTGGCGGACCCTCTACCAGAAAAGTTACGCAGTGCACCTTAGAATTTGTAAATGACTTTGTGCATTGAGGTATTGACCTAAAAAACCCACTTAGCTCGCGGTCAGTACTGTGCGGTTGTTAGTAACACAATTACGCCCCACATATCTGGTGAGTTGGCAGAAATAATGAGCCTTAATGATTTGCCGCTCGGGGCACTGATCTTGAGAATTTGCCAGCTCTGAAACTCTCAAATGTGTTGTTTTCAGGTGGGTAGCTGGGGAGACATTGATTTTCTGCTAGTCCAAGAAGCATAGCCACATTTGAACCTCTGAGCGCCGCTTACTAGTTTCTTAAGTGAATGTGGGGACAGAAAAAGAGTAGATTTTCTCATATATACTTAGACTCTACCTAGAATTCACACACTTTTAACTGTGGGAATAAACTAATGTAAGAACCAGCTAAAATGTACCAAACTGAACAGATCTTTCACCAGACCAAGCTGCAGGTTAACAGGTCAGATCTGTGGAGAAGCAACCTGGTCACAATAGGGACTTTTTTCGATTTTTTGCTAGTCCAAGAAGCATAGCCGCATCTGAACCTCTGCGGCGCCACGTACTAGTTTCTTAAGTGACTTTGTGGTTAAAAAGAGTCGATTTTTTTCTTGTATATACTTATACTTTGCCTACAGTGGGAATAAACTCAAACCGAACAGATCCTTCGCTCAGCAGATCTGTGAAAATGCACTCGAGCTGCATTAGCAAGAACTCATCTGTAGATTCTTTTCTTGGTGCTAAATGTGCTGGAAACTCAAACTCAGCCTTATATTTGTTGTTTTTTTCCCACTGTCCCAGCATGACGCCTCGGCACACCTGTGTTTGTTGCTACTGGCAACTGCACTATTGGGCTTAGATGCTTGGAAATACAAATAGAGATGACTAATAGCATAATGAGCCTAATACTGTTATTTCTTCTTCTGTATAAAAGACTTATTGAGCGATTTCATTTCAAGTGTCGACTGTAGGGACATAGCTGCCGCTCCCTTAGTCCACTTCTTTACACAGTCTATGATTCCAAGCATCCTAATTATTCATTGCCTTCAGAGCACAGTAGTAAAAATGACAACAAATAGCATGCTAACAGTGCATTTCCTGAATATTGGGCACACGTTATAATTAGATGCACATAGTTGGTATATTTTGACCTCAAGAGCTCCTTATACAATATATCTGTACTGCAGAAAGACAAATTTAGCTGAAATACCAAAAAAGTCAGGTACAGGACCTTTAAGAACCGCATTGACAAGAAAGCCTTTAAGCTGAGTTTAAAAAAATAAAATAAAATAAAGATTCAGGGGTACAAAGCAACAGCTCAGTCGTTAGTTTTCCACTTTTAAGCAGAGTTTCAAAAGATTATCTAACTAGACACAAACCCACATCCAACCTGCCCAAAGTTAAAATAATAAATCTGAATTTTTTTGTGTAATTACCACAGGCCTGTTGTCTACCAGAGGAAACGGAGAGGAGAAGACTGTCTGCTTTCATTTATCCTTGGTGCTTCCTTCTCTCCACACCCAATTACACAGGTCTACTCTTCCAGGATCACCGGCACAACACATAATAAACATGGAGCAGTCGCCACAAGACCAGAGGCTTCCGACCGACTACCGGGACCATTTGTGTATCTGTACTGACGTGAATTAATTGCTTCATGGCTGGTGAGATTGAATTAGCTGCGTGCCGTGCTTGCTAGCGGTGATGCTCCTTTGATTGCTCTGTCTTTACGGGCTGTCGTTTAGGGGAGAAACTGTAGGAAGAGTGTTTCCGTGGAAATAGAAAGAGGAAGCCGCCCACCAGCTCCACGCGACATGCTTTAATGACTGCGTTTATTAGCATAAGACCGCTGTGAGGGAAGTATAGAGGATGGCTTTAAATGTCAGGAGATAATGCTGTTTGTGCTTTGTTTTGTTTATAGGTTCTAGTTCTTAAATCTGCACTATGTAACTGCGTGTCTCAGTGGAGAAATTATTTTGTGAGGAATATTTCACATGATGGCACTAAACTTCTATCTTTATGAAGACAAACAGGTTACTTCAACAGGCTAAGGTACAGGTCACATCTGGGAAGAGGCAACCCTGGTCACAATAGATTTTATTGTCCTCAAGGGGAAAACACAGAGCTTGTTTGACATATACACAGACAGACAACAACAACACAACAACACAGACACATTACAGCGCACTCACAGGGGCCTGTTGTTCAGGAATTAGCAGGGGACATGTTTTAAAAGCACTAAATGCAATAAAGATTCATGTTTATCACCGTGTTGTGGAACATTTCAGGCAAAGGTGTTGTATCCTCCACCTGAAAAGTGACACAGTCACACAGTTCACTTTTAAAGGTTCTATATTCTGCTAAATTGACTCTTATGAGCTTTAAGTCCTGCTATAATGTTATTACCATATCAAAAATATACCTGGAGTTGTGCTTCGTTTTGTTCACACATGTTTGAGTAACTTTATTATTAGTCTGTCCACATCTCTAAAGCACAAAATGCTCTGTTCCACATTGTGATGTCATGAAATGTTAGTTTTTAAGTTAACAGCTACATTTCGATTGATAAATTGGCAATTCCAAGTCTGAAATGATCCAAATGAAGAATCATTTGTGAAAGTGTATTGAGGTTAAAAACGCAATGGAGCACTTCCTGTATTACCACATGACCTGTATTACCACGTGACATCACAAGGTGAAATGCAGTGTTTTTAGTGTCAGTGTCAGTGTCAGTTTTTTTTTTTTTTGTGAGAGATGTGTGAATGAAACAAAACACAATGCCAAGTATGGTACTTTATGTATTCTGCAGAAACTTTTCACTGGAGTTTGTAGTTTTTGTTTAATTTGTGGCTTGGTTGTTTATTGTCTTATCTCACATCAAGAAGAGTTATATTTCCAGACTGAAAAGAGGATTCACAAATCAAACACAATAATTACAGCACATGGGAGAAGAAATATAAGATCCTGCTTGGCTCACAGAAATAAACTAGTATAATCTAGGAACTTGTCATTAGTCTAGCACGACATTTTGACATTATGATTTGCTCCTTAGAATGGAAAAGTAAATAATTCTTGTATTGTGCACAGTGTATTTCCCTTGGACTCTGTGTGTGGTTTGTCAAGAGCTGACAGTGTGGCAGTGTGTTAGTGAGAGTGTGGAGTACAGTGCAGTCTTACCTTCTGAGAGCGCAGAGCAGTGACAGTTCAAAGAGCTGCTAATGGGGAATTAATGACCAATCATTAGCACGTTTCCTCTCTCACTGCAAAACACACACAATGCCCAGGGGAGTGTTATTCTTGATTTCTTTGCATTAGATCCTCTGTTTATTGGACCATATTACGCTATCAATCAGACACAAGAACTGCACTATGAAAGCCTCTCTGGGGAAAAAGTCTTGTTTTTGTGCTTACAGTGGAGAAATAATCTGTCAAATGATGAGGCCTTACTTGAAATAAACTGTTTGGGTCTTTTTGGCTATTTTGAGTGAAATGCCACACTTGTAAGTATGATGAGATATTAGGACAGTTTCCATAGCAATTAACAACTGGTTAACTGACCTCAAAATGGTAATGAATAAGTATCACCAGTTAGTTTTGGTTTGTGTGAGAAAACAGCACATCCTGGAATGTCTCAAACAGCAACTCATAACTTTTTAAATTTTGTTTTAATTTTTGTGTTAGTAATGTTTACTGTAACTGTAATTAACCTTTTTCCACTGTTTTATTTGGTTTAGTTTCTAGATCATTCGTTTGATCTCATTGCCGCACCTTATTTAACACAAGGTGACGCCCCCGTGCACAGGGGGTTCTTCCTCCTGATTGAATCTCGCGCTCTTCCTCTTCCTCACATTGGATCTGTCTGATGCAGATTGTGGTTGGCCCCGCTCTGACTGGCAAGAGGCATCTGTCAGCGGTGGCAGGTACAGACACCTGTCAGGAGCCGGGCCTTTTGAACAATGACTCTGTGGGGAAGACAGAGCCCGGGGAATCTATCTCTGCTCCGGACAGCCCCCATTATTCATAGCTCCTGCACTCAATGCACCGAACACACTCCTCTGAGTTCTGGTGCTTATGCTACAGTTCTGTCCCCGCTCTCTGCCTGAACCAGAGACAGATGCAGGTTCAAGGTTTTTGTTTTCTGTATTTTTACTTCGATACCGTGCATATTAATCAAAAAGTAAATATGCCAGAGTTAGGCCAAGTGTTATTTTTGTATCTGTCGTCCCTGGATAGTTGTTCAGAGTCAAACCTCCTTGTCAAACCTTGGTGTTGGCAGATCTCAGAAGCTAAGCAGGAATACGAGGTGCCACTATTGTGCCCTTGTGTGTTATTGTGTCCTTAAGCAAGTCACAACACCCACACTGCCTAGTATAAAAGTGTTGTGTGTGTTGATGGAGGTCCCAGTGCTGCGGTGGCTACAGTAGTCCAACCATCACAGAGTACAGAGCCAATGAATAATGCACAGAACTGTAAAGTGACTTTGACTGTCTAGATTTTACATATCTTCACAACAATCTTCACAGTATCACTGATATTTTGATATATTGCCCATCTAAATATGTACTGTATAAAAACCCAAACTCTATATACGGTACATTGATGTAGACGTGCAGTAATTTCTACAAAACAAAGTAAACAGACCCAATAATCATATGAGGGTGGGGGGGACAGTTCACCTCTCAACAGAGCTTTAGCCCAACAGACCAGTTACTGATGTACTAACTATGCAGCTTTTATTCATGTTTAAAACTTAAAGATAACAGCCAAAATGTTCTTCTGCGTAACTCTCCTCATGGTTTCTCCCTTCCTCCTCTGCAGATAATTCCTTGAACATCCTTGACAATGGCAGATCTCACCTCTAGTCGCTGAGGCTTCTGGGAGCTGTAACACACTGCTCTCCTCCTGTCACCGCTGCCATGAATCATCCCCAACAAGGATGAATGTGGAGCAGAGAGAGGTGGGAGTCCAAATATTCTAACACTCCTCAAATCCTGTGCCCAGAAGGACAATGGAGCAAAAATAATGCCCACTAACAAAAGGAAATAGACAGTCACTTATGACACCGCCTGAGTGACAAGCAGACTTCTGTTTGTGTATAGACATGTCTGACGTCCGCCCACGCTAACAAGTCTCCAAAACCTCATTTGATCCCACTCAGTTTTTTTCATCCCTCAATGCTGCGATATGTGTTTGCGTACTTGTTTGACAATGCCCTGACAAAGCATGCTATTTGCAGCAGGAGCTAAAATGTTCAAAATGTTTCTCTCGAAAAGATTTCAGTATAGAAGCATAACGTGTGATTTTTTTTCCTCATAGAACCTCACCTGACATGACTCAAGGGGAAAAAAGTTCAAATCTTCTGAACATTATGAGACAGTGTAATCGTTCATTCATTCAGAAGTGTAGAGAAGGGTTCATCAGTGGTCATCTGGATTTATTTTTTGCGATTAAGACATTTCAGCTCCTATCCAGACACCATTTTCAAATGATGGAACTGCCTTGAGCCACTGGGAATCGGTCTGGGCAACCTAAAGGAGGAATTTTAGCGTGAACCTGCCCTCCCTTTGTTCATCACCATTATAAATCTCTATTGTGTGTTTTTGGCTGCCTCACCTTCAGTCTTCAGAGTACCCAGAGTAGGATCAATTCCCAGTGGTTCAAACCAGCTCCGTCAATTGAAAATGGCATCTGGATGAGAGTCAAAACGTCTTAATCACTAAAACAGCTCCAATTACCACAGATGAATCCTTCTCTTCATTCTGAACATTAAGTTTTATGCCATTTCTGGAACATTTAATCCAAAGCAATAAAGGCTAAATAACCTCCATGGTTAAAAACAGGCCTTTTAGGTTTGAATCAGGGACATGCAAGCCTATTCACAGTAACAGCACAGGTCTTTAGTTTAATTAAAATATGGGATGAAAATATATGCTTTTTTTTTTTTTTTTCTGTGGAAATGTTATTGCTCTGCCTGGAATATTCCACAGTGTAACATTAACAGCTCTACCTTAAATTACAGGTGGTTTTATAGCTCAAAATACCTAGAAAAACAGATGCTCTGACTGTGAGCGGGTTTGCCTCTGCACAGATTTGACCTGTAACTTGGTCTGGCTTTGGTCTCCATGAAGATAGAAGGGTTTAATGCCATACTGCAAAACATTCCAGACAACGCTGTTACTTTTTAATGGAGAAAAGCATTTGACGGACCCTCCACTAGCAAAGTTATACAACGCACCTTTAATTTTGGGCGAAAAAATTCCACCACTACACTTTGAAATAGAAATAAAATGGAGAAAAAAAATGAATCAATGAAGCCTTATATTAAGATTTTTAGAGTGCCATGTTACTGTTTACTTCTCCATTTGCGTGCTTGTTGTAGAAGGCTGCCTGTTGGTCTCTTTGTCAGCTCCGTTATGTAACCGTCTCTTTGTTGGACGAGATAAATGACATTACGAGTTTTATTAAGGACAAACTCTTCCATCACGCAGCAAACTCCTCCATTAAAACATTAGCAATAGTTCAGAGCCATATGAGTGTACACAGTGTAACCTTTGGATCACACAGGGTTTATTTGACACTTTTTAAATGAACATGAGGAGATCAAATGGCAGCGCTTTACATAGTTGAAAATACAGTGAAAGTCTTAAGCACACGCTGCCGTACAAATAGACTCAGCTCTGTTGGTAGCTTTATCAGACTTTGCACATCTAAGACTATTGTAAGTATGTAGAACTAAGCTCACAGTGGGAAGGTTATCCGGAAGACTCATTTACAACTTTACAACGCACATAAAGCTGTAGTACGAGTAGATTTATACTGCACATTTTAACTTTAAACTTCCCATATTAATCTGTTTTACGATCTGTTATAACATTGTTTCCTCGTCACAAACAGACCCGGAGCTGTGTTTTGTTTCATTCATACGTTTAACACACAAACCCTGCATATTTAAGTGATGTCATGCGGCGATACAGAAAGTGCTGCACTGTGTTTTAAAACTCCATACACCACCACCAATCTTTAGGAAGCTGTTAACTTGAAAAGTACCGCTACATTACATGACATCACAAGGTAGAGCGTTTTTTGAGCTTTCGAGATGTAGACAAGGGTAAGGGAAACATATGTGAATGAAATAAAACTCCAGATATGTTTTTGATGAGGTAACAACATTATAACATGGCTTAAAGCTTAAAGAGTCAGTTTAGTGTAATATAGGACCTTTAAATAGACCCAATAGGAAATGTTTATCTTATGCATTTGACAAAGGCTCAGGAACAGAGATCACAGTCTGCCTGAGGACAGATCTTGAGCTAGGTCAGAATTATGGTCAAAAAAAAGTGACTGGGAGGATTTTATATATATATATATATATATATATATATATATATATATATATATATATATATATATATATATATATATATATATATATATATATATATATATATATATATATATATATATATATATATATATATATATGTGACTGCAGTACATTGTGTTACTCTATGAATATTGTGTGTATCCGTGCAGACAGTGTGTTCTCTTCACAGCTGTTTACAGTCAGAAAAACAGATCCAACATTCAGAATCTACACCCACTCCCTCATTTGGTAGCACTATAAGAAGTTCATTATTTTCAGCCTTTATAAAGCATGAAAAGATACTTAATTGGGAATGAATAAATAATCTATTAAAGGTTGACTCTTTAAGCCGTGTTAGAATGTTGTTCATCATCAAAAACATACCTGGAGTTGTGTTTTGTTTCATTCACACATGTTTCAGTAATCTTTTATTATTAGTCTGTCTACATCTCCAAAGCTCAAAATGCTCTGTTTTACCTTGTGATTTCATCAAGAGGTAGTTTTTAAGTTAATAGCTACATTTTACATTTTGTTCAGTAGAGATTAGCAGTTCCAGGGCTGAAATTAGCCAAATGATTCTAGTGAAGGTGCAGTGGAGTACTCCTAGTATTACAGTGTTTTGTGTTTGAGAGAAGAAAAGTTAAAATTCATCAAGTAGCCTGTTACTGAGTCTGAATTATTCTAACTATTTGCTCCTTCTCTTTATTGCTTTATTAAAATGATAAAAATTAATACTATAAAGTGTTACTACTTACTGTACAATATACACAAGAGACAAGAGACACAAGACAAATGCAAATCACATTTTCAACTTTAAATTAATGTGTATTTTGATATTAATTTCATAATGTATTTGCCTAAACCTTTGCTAATATTGGCGCAGAACTGTAAAATACGTGACAATCTTGCAGTAAAAAACAAAACAAAACAAAAACCACAATAAAAAGGGTGCTGTCTATTCTACCCTTGCTACCAAACACCCTGACAATTTTACAATACTATTTCCTTGAGACTTGTTCAGGTACTTTATGTTTATATGCACTGTTTTGTAATTTTTTCTTCAAACAGAAAGTTTTGTCAGCTACGTCAAAAGCATTGTATCCACAGAAGACTCCCTGGTGTGAGTTCCACTGAGGGTTCCAGCCCCCATCACACTCAGTCTAACATGACGCATATCCGTATAATGCTATACTTATACTAATACAATATAATGCTTTTCCTTCATGTTTTCCTCAAAATGCCTCCCCAAAGCCCAGCCACTCTTCCTTCACCTAAGTACACACTAGATAATCAAAAATAGTATTCCTCTTTCCTCTCCTAGCTCGTCTGTCACTTTCTCCGATGTGATTTTTCAAAAGTGGGAGATGAGATAATGGCCTCCTCTGTAAATAAAAAAGGCTAAAGACTTTTGTCACGGCTCCATATTGATTTTTAACACACAACAAAACGGAGGTGTGAGGTTGGATTCACTTATGTGCATTTTTATGTTGTGTATTTTTAGAATGACATATTTTGGTCTGTTAAGGAAGCTGCAGCAGTGATCCAACAGTACAGTATTGTTGCTGTGTCATTGGGCAAGACACTTAACCCGCCTCAGCTCCAGTATATGTGGATACTGGTGTGTGAATGGGTGAGTGCTTCCTTGATGTAAAGTGCTTTGAGTTCCTTAAAAATATAAAAGCTGTTTAAATATGACCATTTAATCTTTAGAATTTCCCCCCAAAAAAGAAATCTTGGTCAGTACACTTGAATTCAGTGTTGTCTCTGTTTGGAAATATTATGTCATACCTTTTCATTTCATGCTTTTAGGATGATCTGAAGTTAAAAGAAAAAAAGAAAATTTTTACTAATTTGTAATAATGATCTGCAGCTATTCGTAAGATGGTCCGACTACTTCATGACTATAATTGTTCACGGTGATGCCAGCTTCCACATCAGTTTTCTAAAGTGGAACTTCTTTCTTTTACTATTTTTTTTAGTCATTTCAGATGAATAATGAATATTGTGATTTAAAATGTACAAATGATAACAAAATGATCCATGGGTGTAGTAGATTATAGCAGACACAAGCACAATGTCTTCTCTAAATTAGTTCCTCAGTTGAAGAGTTGTTTTTCTTCTGTTTGAAACACCAGGAACTAGAGGATTAATTGTACTTTTCTGAGCAGAGTTGTTTTTTTGCTCTTGACGTTTAGCATGGACGACAGGACATGCCCAAGAGAGAATGTATAAGTTCCTCTAAAATTGATTGCTGAACAATAGGAAGTGGGCTTTCCTTTAAGGCTGAGGAGCAGCTGCAGCTGAATTTAAATCACCTTAATGCTCTCAAAAGCAACAAAAGGATTGAACGCATTGTTTCCCCCTCCTCCCGCGTGTCCACCTACATCAATGGAAGTCTGAAATTTCTGTCCATCTTTCTTTGTTTTGTCTCTCACCCAAACAGGCTAGTATCCATTAGCAGTGGCAGGCTGGGGATTGAGATGAATGGGCTCCAATTTTAGCCAGCCCTCGACAGTGGCCCTTGAGGTCCCTCAGAGTACTTGGTAAATGTGATGTGGAGCAGGAGATGTCCCACGATGCACCGGGCCAAAGCTGTAGCACTGTGATTGAGGAATGCAAACAATTGGAGCTGTTGTGGTATTTCAGAAAAGTCGTTATTTCAGTATTTAAAGCTCCAATATTACACAAAATTGACTCTTATGACTGCGATTTCTTCTTCCTGAGTCCGGGGAGGCGTAACCCGACTTTTGAAGCCGCTGTGCTCCTCGTGTTGCGGTGTCAGTGTCAGATCGTAACCGCCAAACATCAACAACGCTATGATAAAACAGTGTCAGGGGCAGAGGAGCGACAGACACAGAGACGCAAGATACAAACTCAGGATATAGTGAAAATAAAGAATTTATTACTCACCTAATGTAAAGTGGTACATTTAAAGTGCAGCATCTCACCCACATTATCCATTGTCCTCCGCAAATAATGACGTTCAGTCCACAAAACCACGCTATTAATCCAGTTTGCGGTGTTCTTTGAAAGTAAAAAGACAGTGTTTCCAGTGTTTTGTTTAAGACCGAAAAATCCTGTAGTGTGTAGCGGCCTTTAGAGTGTTGTTTCCTCCTCAAAAACATACAGTACCTGGAGTTGTATTTGTATTTGTATTTGTCATTCACACAAACTCTGCATATTTAGGCTGTCTTTTTCTCTCTGATGTCACGTGGTAAGTGCTCCACTGTGTTTTTTTAACTCTATACAGCTTCTTTGGATTAATTTTAGATATTCAACCCAGGACTTTCCATTTCTACCACTCAAAAGGCAAAAGGTCAGTGTTAACTTGAAAACCCCTTCATGACATTAGGTGGAAAAGAGCATTTTGAGCTTTGGAGATGTTGACAGACTTATAAATAGGTTGGTTAAATAGGAACCATTCTTCACCTACTCTTTTTTTCAATCACTTTTTGGAGCCAGAACAGCGCTGCCTTTTCCCATGCTCCTGACCATTACGATAATGATAATAAAATGTCAGCTGATTAAAGGTGCACCCATTCATGTTAATTGCTCAATGAGAAAAGGTCACTCTCAGCATGTTCCTCCCCAGCACGGCCACAAACCCACTTTAATGTGATTCTCTCCATAAAACCATCTAGGGGCGAACAAAGACGGAGGCATGCTGACATTTACAGGACATGCCTGCGTCGCATCCCTGGGCCACGTTTGAAACAGAACGCACTTTGTAACCCAGTGAAATGTGATGAGAAGGCCTGTTCTACACTGTGAGTATAAACATCAAGACATAAATAATGCCTTTAAGCGTTTTCTCTGTGCAGTAAAACTATTGTAGTGAATATTTTACAATATACCTCGTAAGATTCATAATAGGGCCATTACCGTCCAACTTTTCCCTTCAGAGTAACACTGTGCAATATATAGTGCAGATGAAACATGAATACTCTAAATGAAAGTGAAAAAGTGCTTAAAGGACCCATATTACATAAAATTGACTCATGTTAGAACATTATTATTTCCTTAAAAAACATACCTGGAGGTGTGTCTTGTCTCATTCACACATGTTTGAGTAATCCTGATTTATTAGTCTGTCTTCATCTCCAAAACTCAAAATGCTTTGTTCCATCTTGTAATGTCATGCAGTAGTAGTTTTTAAGCTAACAGCTCCTTTTAGTTGAGTAATGATGGGCAATTTCAGGGCTGAAATTATCCAAATGATTCTAGTGAAGGTGTGTTACCACATGACATCTCAAGTTCTCTTTTTGAGAGAACTCAGCAGGATTGGTATGTTAAACATGTGTGAATGAAACAAAACACAACCCCAAGTATGTTTGTGAGGAAACAACATTATATCATTAAAAATAGTGTAATATTGGCCCTTTAAAGTTTTAGATTACAGTAGTTGATCATAATTTGTGAGATATTTGTATTTCTTAAAGTGGAAAATATACCTTTTAAATTCCTGTAGCCTATTATTAAAGATCAACTTTGCTTTCTACCATGATAATGCACTTTCAGATTGGTTCATTTATAATGCAAAGAAATGCTACATACATCAATAACATTTTTAACCTGCTTTCTCAGTTATTGGAAACATTTCAGATCACGTTTCACTAGCACGGACCAAACCAACAACACATATGCGAAGCAAAAACAGATTATTATCTGGAGACCAAGTGGGTCAGCTGGGTTGAGACACAGGGTGGGGCTTCAGTCTCAATCTTCACATTGCCCAGCAGGACGGGCCCCCCTCGTAGGCGTCTTATGTCTGGAAGTGAACAGTTAGGGGTTTGGAGGGTGGGGTTGAGTTATTCAGGACAAAGTGGGTTGCCGGGGTCATATTAACTACATTTAAACATGGTTTCTTAATAATATAAAGACAGAAACACACATCCAAGACTGGTGATCCTCTATGTTAGGTCCAAAAATCTGGTTTACCAAATAGATTTAAACATTAAAAACATCCATTTAAATTCTGCCCAGACTTTCAACACTGTCTCTGGAGTTGTCAGTCTTGGTCTGTGATTTTGCCTCTCTCCCCCTTGTGCATTAGCTCTGATCAAAGCCATGTTCACAGCTCCACACCGAGCAGCAGGCGGGAAAGCCCCTGGGCCCCTTGTCTGCAGAGAGGCTGGGTTTGCTTCAGGCATGTTGGAGAGGGCACAGAACAGCACAGCCAAAAAAGTGCTAACCAACTTTGTGAGCTTTAATTCCCCAAGGGACCTCTGTGTGTTTGTGACCATACAGTGCTTCTATGGTCTAACAAGTATGTTCTGTGTGTCATCTCCACTTCAAAAGAATGTCCCTTTTCTGAACTTTCTGTTGTTATTCGTTGCAGTTTTTAGGGCGCGTTTCATTAAAGGACCATGTTATCCTATTTTCTCATCTGCTAGTATATTATAATGTTTTTTCCTTTATACATGTTTAACCCTGTAAAGCCCACACCATTAAATAATTGGCAGAAAATTCAAATTCTTTGAACTTGGAGCCTTTATTGGTCCCTCTAAACAAACAAACAAAAAAAAATTAAAATATCATTTTCCATATATTATTATTTATGGCAATCTTGTATTGTCACTGAGCACCCTCTAATCAGTGAATCACACCCACTGTTGGATTATTTGTGTACTGCATGTATCTGATTGTATACATCAGGTTTTTCAGGGAAAAAAATGTCACACTGCTCATGTGGAGGGCTGAAAAACTCATGTATGAAATATGATACGTTTGGCGTTATAGGGTTAATACACAAACCCTGCTTATGTGGGCTAACTTCTTCTTAAACACTCAGAAAACACTCTGTTCTACTTTGTGATGTCATGTGGTTATACAGGAAGTGCTTTACTGTGTTTTTAAACTTCATACACCCTCACTAAACTCATTTAGATGATTTCAGCATCAGAATTTTCAGTCTCTACTAAACTAAAGGTAAAAGGAAGCTGTTAATTTGAAACCTACTGCTTCATGACATCACAAGGTGGAACAGAGCATTTTGAGCTTTGGAGATGAAAACAGAAGAAAAACAAAACGTTTTTGAGGAGGTAACAACATTCTAACATGGCTTAAAACTCACAAGAGTCTATTACGCGTAATATAGGACCTTTAAACATTGTAGTAACATTACTTCTATACTTTCTGTAGCTATTGTTGACCCAAGTGTGATATTAGATTAAAATGCAGACTGCATGCTTTTAGAAGTCAAACTAGAATTACACATTTGTAGAGATTAAATGCCAAATGCACTTCTTGCTGCTTTCCTGGCACAAAAATGTATTATAATTTGGAAGCTAATGGGCTAATTTAGCAGAGAAAATAAAAGTGATGTAGTTACTAGACATAAGCAGTATGGACCCACAGTGCTGCCATTGCCTATAATGTTGGGTCCCAGATAACAGCATACAAATCTAACAAATTAGTCTAATAAATAGCAGGGCAAAGGTCCTATATTATGCAAAATTGACTCTTGTGAGCTTTAAGCCATGTGAGAATGTTACCTCTTCAAAAATATACACTGCAAAAAAGGATTTTCTAGCATAGTTAAACTGACTTGAATTAAGCAGATTCATCTTAAAAGACCGGTTTTAAGATATTTTTACTTAATAAGATGAGATTTTTTTACTTGTTTCAAGATATTCTATCCGGATATATCTTATCTAGATATTACAACTTATTCTAAGCACTTTTTATATTCAAGCCAGGTTAAGCTTCTGTAACTTCCTTCTCAAACTAATAAGGTAAAAAATCTTGCCACAAATACTTGAAACTAGTGTTTTCTGCTTAGAACGCGATTCGTATTTCATCTTGTTTTAAGAAAAATTTCTTACTGCACTGGCAGATAATTTCACTTAAAATAGGGCATTTTTACCTCAAAATTGGTATTTTTTTCTTATTATTTGATAGGCCTTTTTGCAGTGTACCATGAGTTGTGTTTTGTTTCATTTACACATGTTTGAGTAACCCTTTATTATGTAGTCTGTTTTTACCTCCAAAGCTCCAAATACTCTGTTCCACCTTGTGATGTCATGAAGCAGTAGGTTTCCACCTTGTGATGTCATGAAGCGATAGTTTTCAAGTTAGCAGCTCCTTTTTGTTTTACCTTTTGTTTAGTAGAGATGAGCAAATCCAGGCCTGAAATCAACATAAAGATTCTATTGAAAGTGTATGGAGTTTAAAAACACAGTGGAGCACTCTTCTGTGTTTTCTGTTTGAGAGAACTCAGCCTAAATATGCAGGGTTAATGTGTTGTGTGTAAATGAATGAAAACACCACTCCGGGAATGTTTGTAATGAGGAAGCAACATTATAACATAGATCAGAAAATAGTATAAAGGGCCCTATAAATATGATCATTTAGTATAACTGTATAGTCCATATCCTAAAGCTCTAAATGTCTATTACACTGCAGCAATAATAATTCACATTGATCAAACAATACCCTAAAGAACAGACCTTTTTCAAACTCCCATTATTTGCTTAATGAACAATTATATGCCAGTGTAAAACAGTCCAAGATTTGGTTGCTCTAATGAGATTTACCCCAAGGCAGGGCATCTGAACAAAGCAATTGACTTGTGTTTGTGTGCCAATGCTAAGATACAGTATTTGTTTAAACTTGTGCCAGTAGAGGCTTGTATACTTGGCCTGGATATTGACTGTGTTTCTGTGGGGTGGCTGCCTGGTCATTTTTCACCCCATGATCAAAGGGCAAAGCATGCTCCCCTAACCGGTTTTGTGCCCCTCTGGTTGGCCCTCACTTCTCCCACAATACAACAATAGCCTGGAGCAACCACCCAGACACCCACCCGGGCACCCAGGCGTGAGTTATGGCCAAAGGGCAGAGGTGTTTATTGCCTGGCACATCTTGTTTCTCCGTGTACCCAGCTGGTCACCCCTGACTGTGAGCCCTCTTTGGCCTGACTTCAAACTTTTATTTTCTCACTTCACCAAAACGGCCTCAAACACTGCTCTGTTTATTATGCCCTTGATAAAATAGATCTCAATACCCATAATTCTAAGTGTTACCCGGTTATTTCATGCTTCATTTTGTACATGGCTACTGTATATTTTATGCACTTGTGTCAATTGTTTCCCACTGCCCGCCCATCAGGATTTTTTCTTTAGTTGCGTAGTCAGTTGAAGGGTCAATCTGCTGTCTTTATTACATCCTGCTGATGGGTTCTCTATAAGGATGTGTCCTTGTGCTTGTCCTTGTGGTGTCAGATAGGTGGTTGTATGGTGGACACATTCCATCACCTACGGGTATTCCTCTTGCTATGTTTCTGAGGAGTGAAAGAGAATAAATGATAAACTATATGGTAAAACGTCTTTGCTAACAGAGTAAGGTTAAGGCTATACTCTATTAATCGTGGTAAGTGAAATTCATTCTCTGCATTTGACCCATCCTTCAAACAGTTGGCAGTGACGCTCTCATTGTCAGAGTGTGCGCAGTATTAGGGCTGTAGTGTGGGGTTTTTGCACCAGGCGTACGCACACACAGCACAGAGCAGGAGGCATGAAGTGCTGAGAATGAACTGTATGTAAAGAGTATGTAGCACTCAGCTTCTTTGTGACTACGGTGGGAACGAGGAAAAAACGCTGTGTTTACTGTGTCTACAAATGTTGGCAGCGGACAGCATGAAGCCAAATAAATTACGGCGTCGCTTAAAGACATTACACCCCAATCACACTGATAAGCCTCTTTGAGTTTTCATCAGTGAAAACGTGCTGAATATCGCCGACAATCTTCCTGCTTTGTGAATGCTTCTTCAGTAAAGCAGCGAGCACTGTGAGCATCATATAAGGAGGAGCACCAAACCGCATAGATATGGTCTCTGTCAGGCTGGATGAAGCAAGTGCCTCAAATTATAGCACGGACATCATCTTTAAAGACAAGGAGGACACAGGAGTGGACCGTCTCATGATACAGGTGAGCGCAGCGCTGGATAGAGACGGGAGCGACCTGGGAGCCGCTTTGGAAATGCACCTAAAACATTTGTTCTCGTATGTAGGCAACTGAAGGCGAGGTAGTGGTTCTTTTGTTCATCAGAGCATCCCTAGTTAGTCCCTGGTTTAGAGGTCTGCATGGGACAGAACTTTTAATCATGAAATGTTTTCTTCTTCCTAGGGGGGCGTGACAGAAAATGATTGAGAAGCACTGCCATAGTTGGAGGATTTGAATGTTTTTGATTGACAGGGGAGAGACAGATACTTTACTGATCCCAAGTGATATTCAAGTTTTGCTGCCTTTGTGTCTCAGTCAAAGGTCTCAGTGCAGTTTAACAGGAGGACTGGTCAGGCAGGGTCAGCAGGTCTGTGGAGAGGAAGAGCCAAAAGTGTCCCTCCTCTGTGCCCTCCACAGCAGTGTCCAGGGGGATTCAGGTGAACACAACAGGAAAAGTCTTACTCTGCTCTGGTTGGCGATGAAATAGTTTGTTCCCTCAAAGTATTTCCTCTAGAGCAGTGGTTCTTAACCTTGTTGGAGGTACTGAACCCCACTAGTTTCATATGCACATTCACAGAAGCCCTCTTATTTGGAAAAATAAAATATGTTTTTTTCAAATTCAACACATAGGTATATATATTTTATTGGTGCACACATGTGAATCCATACTGCACATATTCGTCCGACCACTTTCTTTTTTTGCTCGACATAGTTAGTATGAAGGGGAAATATTAAGAAAGAAACTACAAAACACCATCACAACAGTCACAAGACTATTGCGCGCACAAAATGTCCTGCAGCCAATAATGGCCAAATGGGGCGTGTCATCACGAATCATATGAGTTGGATGTGTGTCTTGACCCCTGCCAAACCCCTGAGATTGACTCACTGAACCCCTGGAGTTCGATCGAACCCAGATTAAGAACCACTGCTCTAGAAGCTCTTCTGCCATAATTGCTGTCACATATGATGTAATGAACCTGTAACATATCAAATGTAATGTGGATTTTTAAAAAATTTCACTGGCTTTTGTAAATATTGCTTTATTTTGTCCACACAATTAGGGAATTATATTCATCAACCTTGTAACCCAAAATTTCCACTTGCCAGGTCTTGCCACAGCATTGTTGAACAGACCTGTAAATCAGTGCCATTTTCCTGCCAGCACTACACCATTCTGCCAGCACCAGTATAATGTTCTCAAGGTTACGTTAACATACCCACAAATTTCAACTACCGCCTGGAGAAATGAGCAGTCTGGTGAAGGAGTGTAGCAGGGCCGGGTCGTGCCAAGTGCCAAAAAATAAGATTCCCTTTTGGCTCATAGAATACACCTGCGACAGTCAGTGGTCCTCTAAATAAAGACAGCCTGTGGGCCTGTGAAACACTGGGCTGCGATGATGGCTATTAAGAGAGGGCTACCTGCTGGGAACCATGATCACTCACTGCTTTCTCCTGTACCACATGTTCCTCTGGCCTAGATGTACTGTGGTGTGTCCTTCTTGTCTTTTCTTTCGCTTGTACTGTTCTGGTTTCTTTGTCTTGACTGCTCATTCCAATCCAGACTCTGAAATTGCATTAGATTGTATCCGGTTGTGGACAGTGGAGAGTGCAGGAAAATGAGATTAGTGCTGTTGCAATGATGAGTGAATCAAATAACATAATGTACTCCGTGCTGTCAGACTTCATTTGGAAGCTTGAATGGATGCACGCCAAACTACATTTTCCTCTAATCTATGTTTCTGCCTTTTTGCTGTCTAGTTTTCCTTAAAGAGCCTATATTGCACAAAAATGGACTCTTATGAGCTTTAAGCCATGCTATAATGGTGTTACCTTATCCAAAACATATCTGGAGGTGTGTTTTATTTCATTCACACATGGTTGAGTAACCCTTTATTATTATTACTTATTTGTGGCCATACCGGCTTGTCAAAGCCTGATCCCATCAGATCTCAGAAGCTCAGCAGGGCCGGGCCTAGTTAGTACTTGGATGGGAGATCACTGGGAATTCCAGGTGCCACAGTGGGGCACCAGTGGCAAAAACTGTCATCCTTCGGCAAGGCACATCACCCACATTGCCTGATATGAAAGTGGTGTGTGTGTGAATGGTGGTGGTGGTCGGAGGGGCCGATGGCGCAGATTGGGAGCCTCACTTCCATCAGTCTGCCCCAGGGCAGCTGTGGCTACAATAGTAGTTTACCACCACTGGGTCTGGAGTGAATGAATAATGCTCCGTAAAGCGTCTTTGAGTGTCCTGAAGAGCACTATATAAAACTGATTCATTATTATTATTATTATTATTATTATTATTATTATTATTATTATTATTATTATTATTATTATTATTAGTCTGTCTACATCCCCAAAGCTCAAAAAGCTCTGATCCATCTTGTGATGTCATGAGGCAGTAGTTTTAAAGTAAACAGCTTCCTTTTACCTTTAAGGTAAGAAATAAGAAAGAAAAAACAACACAGCAACATAAGCACCATACAAACATCCACCACAGAACGTAAATAAATAACAGACCAAGTATGATACACCAAGTCACTCTATACAGGCAAGTCTTTCACAGTCTTGTATTAATAATTGCACACTCCCTAAGCCTATGTGCTGTTTTAATTACATATTCCCTAAGCCTATGTGCAGTTTTAAAGTTCCAGGTCCAAAATTATCCAAATGATTGAAATGAGTGAAAGTGTTTGGAGCTTAAAAACACTTCCTGTATGACCACATGACATCACAAGGTGGAGTATTTTCCCTTTGAGTGAAGACCACAGCCTAAATATTCAAGGTTTGTGTGTTAAACATGTGTGAATGAAACAAAACACCACTCCAGGTATGTCTGTGAATAGGAAACAACAAAGCTACACATCCTCAGTGAAAAATGAAGTTTGGTCCATTGTCAGATAGGGTCAAACATGCACTGCTGCTTTTGCTTGGAAGTTGAGTTGACGAATAAAATGTGTTTTACTTTTTCCACAGGACGAGAGCCTTGGCGCTGCTCATAGTGCTGGTGGGAGACGTGTGGTTAGAGAATGTCTTTCAGGTCTAAACAGAAGAAGAATTTGACATCTTGACACCTTGGGTTAACCATGCCAGCAATGTCTTTTCTGAGCCTGTTGAAGCTTGATGTCCATGCAGCCTCAGCATGAAGCAGCTGCATATGTTTTACTTATAGGACACTCTACATCTCTCAACAGCTTTCCCCCCAGTGGCACAGAATGATGAGGTACATAGACATAAGACAAATTCTCTTATATCTCTGCAAACCATATAAACTGTATATATAAATGGACATAGATAACCTGCTAGCTGCTGTGTTTCAAATACAAAGTGAGCATGAGGCACTTCCAGCTCCATCGACGCTGGCTCTTATTGACTTTACATTGAAAAACTGTCACCTGTCTGCTGCAGTGAGCCTCGACATTTTAGTATTATCCCACTCTACATAATCTACACTAGCGTTCAAAATTTTGGGGTCACTTAGAAATTTCCTTATTTTTGAAAGAAATGCACTGTTTTTTTTCAAAGAAGATAACTTTAAACTAATCTGAAATACACTCTATACATTGTAAATTACTATTCTAGCTGCAAATGTCTGGTTTTTGGTGCAATATCTACATAGGTGTATAGAGGCCCATTTCCAGCATCTATCACTCCAGTGTTCTAATGGTACAATGTGTTTGCTCAGTGCATCAGAGGCTAATGAATGATTAGAAAACCCTTGTGCAGTCATGTTAGCACAGATGAAAACAGTTCAGCTGGTTAGAGAAGCTATAAAACTGACCTTCTTCGAGCAGGTTGAGTATCTGGAGTACATATAAAAAAGTATATTTGTGATGCTCAAAATGGTCAGAAAAAGAGAACATTCATGTTAAACTCAACAGTCTATTCTTGTTCTTAGAAATGAAGGCTATTCCATGCAAGAAATAGCCAAGAAACTGTAGATTTCCTACAACGGTGTGTACTACTCCCTTCAGAGAAGAGCACAAACAGGCTCTAACCAGAGTAGAAAGAGAAATGGGAGGCCCTGTTGCACGACTGAGCAAGAAGATATGTACATTAGAGTCTCTAGTTTGAGAAATGGACACCTCACAGGTCCTCAACTGGCAGCTTCATTAAATAGTACCTGCAAAACGCCAGTGTCCACATCTACAGTGAAGAGGCGACTGCAGGATGCAGCTTCAGGGCAGAGTGGCAAAGGAAAAGTCACATCTGAGACTGGCCAATAAAAGAAAAAGATGAATATAGGCAAAAGAACACAGACATTGGACAAAGGAAGATTGGAAAGAAGTGTTATGGACAGACCCCACTGAGCTGTTGTGGGAGCAGCTTGACTGTCTGGTATGTAAAAAGTGCCCATCCAGACAATCCAACTTGTGGGAGAAGCTTCTAGAAGCATGGGGTGAAATTTCTCCAGATCCTTCAACAAATTGACAGCTAGAATGCCAAAGGTCTGCAATGCTGCAACTGCTGCAAATGGAGGATCCCTTTAACAAAAGCAAAGTTTGAAGGAAAAAATATTATTTTAAATACAAATCATTATTTCTAATGATGTCTTGACTAGAGCTGCAACTGTCGAATATTTTTGGAATCGAGTATTCTGTCGATTATATCATCGATTAATCGAGTAATCGGATAAATCACACTTTTTGTTTTTATACAACTATATCAATAGTGTGTAACGCAACATGAAAGGCCTCTTAAAATGAGCAAGCAATTGCTGTTATTCCTCACAAAAAGGTTTTTATTTAAAGTCAACATTTTTTTTTAAACAAGTGTAAAACCTTTGGCTTATTGGCTTATAAGACAGGAGTTTTCTAAGTGACAACGTTAATCCTTTAACTAGCCTAATTAATAAGCTAAATATAGAACTAGCGAACACATAAGTGTTAAACGTCGGTAAAATATTTCCTTTCTCTGATATTGGAATTATTGATGCCAGCGGTTCTAGATTAAATCAGATTTTTGGTAAAAGTAGAACAACGAACTAGACGTTTCTGATATGGGAAACACCGATTGTGTGCGTGTGTCTGTGTATACGTGAGGAAGGGAGCGATTTGAGTGAGATCATTTGCTCTCTTGCTGCTCATTATGCCTCGTTACTATCGACTCATAACACAGGTTACAAATAATTACAAATACTGTACATTCTAATAGGCGTTACTTTTCATTTCAGTTAGCAATCGTAAAAGTATATTACCTCGTAGATTCTCCGACTCCGCTTAGAGAAGTACAGTTCACATGAGGATGCTTTCGCTTTAAGTGCTGCAGCATTGAAGACGTACTGTTGTGGTACATCAGGTTGGCTTTGCCAGTGCACACTGGCACCAGCCACATCATTATCTGCCATTTCCACACCGTGGAATAAATCGCGGCGCTTCAACTCTTTGAAATGTACGTCATTGATAACTGTCCGTGTGAAACAGTGATCCCAGACTGGCGCAGCAGTATACAAAGGAGGAGTGATACGATAGCAGAGACATTTTAAATAAATTGACTTTGGTGACGTGAATTAAACGAAGCCTCGAGGCAAAGAATTTGCCCCGAATATTTTGTAATCGAATTATCCGAGTTACTCGAGTAATCGTTTCAGCCCTAGTCTTGACTATAGTTTATTCATTTTACAACTCATGGTGGTAAATAAAAGTGTGACTTTTCATGGAAGACACAAAATTGTCTGGGTGACCCCAAACTTTTGAACAGTAGTATAAGTGTTTTTATCTAGCTATTTTGTTTATTTATAAATAAATACCCAAATATGGAACCCAGCTCCAAAGTTGCTCCTGTAACTGCTACCTCCATGAGCTTCATTTGACTGCTATGGGTGACATCAGGCTCCCTCAGTTCACATCTTTACACAGTCTATGCTGCAAAATCAAACAGAATCGTATCTCCACTAACCATTCAACAATACAGCTTTCCTAAATCTTCTTTCCTCTCATCTTTTATTACCTACCGGATTTCATCAGATGTGAACACTAAAGGTGAATGGAGGTGCTAAAGTGGAAGATGAAACCCCACTCTTGGCAGCCTTCTTTCCTTTGACTGTCCAAGTTTTGATATGGCAACAACTTTTGAATAATAATCTTGTAAAATTTCAAATGCATACACTGTCTCAAGGCTGTCTCCATCTCTGCTCAGACTATTTTCTATTATCTCCTAATATGACCCGATTTAGCAGAAGGATCGGCATAGTACCTAGTTGGTGGTCTTCAATCAGTTCATCAGTTCAATTCAATCTGACAGTTATTCAAAGTGGTCCTGACATTTGGCTCTTGGAATAATTTTGTTAGAGCGTATGTGACCTGACCCATTATGCTACTCTAACTATTGAGCAATTTTGACCTGAATTTTTAGGCTTTTTGAGGGTTCACCACATGTATATTAATAAAGATATAAATGTTTTGCCTATGATGTTCCACAGTATGGCATTAAACAGGGCACTTCACCAGGCCGAGTTATAGGCTGGAGCAATGAAAAATTAATAATACAGCAAAGTGTAAAGTGAATTTTAATGTCTGGAAAAAGGATATATAGACTAATTAATTTATTATTATTATTATTATTATTATTATTATTATTATTATTATTATTATTATTATTATTATTATTATTATTATTATTATTATTATTATTACTATTATTATTATTATTAGGCCCGAGCGCCTCGGTGGCGTAGGGCCTATTGTGATTGTTCAGCAGTCCGAAGTGCTAGTGTGCTTGGAAAGGGGAGAGCGCAAAGCATACTAGCATCATCATGTCACTGACAATGCCACTCATCAGTGACACTCATGGCATCCAGAAGTACAGACTGGCACTGCCCATTGCCGTGACAGCGGCATCATTGTAATCGTTAACTCGAGTAAATGCCAAAAATGTGCAATGGGTATGTCAGAAACCGAAAAGGTGCAATAGGACATAGGTACGAGCAAGGGCCGATCATCGCCGCTTGCGGCTATATTGATACTGTTGTAATTGTTAATTACTGTGAAAACAGCACCAGAGAAAAGGCGACATTTTGAGGACTTCTTACCATTGAAAAGATATGATGTTATATTTAGAATCATTAATTACTATGGAAACGACACCAGAACAGCAACATTCTGGAACTTATGAAATGGAGCCAGAGGAAAAGCCACAATTTCAGAACTTTTTACCATTCTAATGATACTGTTGTAATTGTTAATTACTATGAAAACAGCACCAGAGAAAAGGCGACATTTTGAGGACTTCTTACCATTGAAAAGATATATTATATTTAGAATCATTAATTACTTTGGAAACGGCACCAGAGCAAAGAGAAAATTTTTTACCATTGAAAAGATATGATATTATGTTTTGAATCATTAATTACTATGGAAACCGCGCCAGAGCAAAGAGAAAATTTTTTACCATTGAAAAGATATGATATTATGTTTTGAATCATTAATTACTATGGAAACCGCGCCAGAGCAAAGAGAAAAATTTGAAGCCTTTTTACCATTGAAAATATATGTTATGTTTTGAATTGATAAATACTATGGAAACGGTGCCAGAACAGCAACATTCTGGAACTCATTAAATGGAGCCAGAGGAAAAGCCACAATTTGAGAACTTTTTACCATCCTAATGATATTGTTGTAATTGTTAATTACTATGAAAACAGCGCCAGAGAAAAGGCGACATCTTGAGGACTTTCTGCCATTCAAAAGATAGGATATTCTGCTTTGAATTGTTAGCTACTATGGACATGGTGCTGGTTTTTCATCATTCTGAAACTCATGCAATGGCGCCAGAGGAAAAGCGACAATTTGAAAACTTTTTTTTTCCGCCATCAAACTTTGACGAGTGATCATTCGTACAAACTTTGGCCGATTTCGCTCAAACTTTAATCGTTGGTGGACACCCCAAGCCTGAACAGATTTATATAAGAAAATCTCAAATGGGCGTGATAGCGCCCTCTAGGGAGATTGCATGGAACAGCAAAAATTTACTTTATCGTAGACATTTAAAATTTGGTAAATATGTCATCGTCATTTGCCATCGTGTTGTCATAAGATATCCTTTATTTGTCCCACAATGGGGAAATTTCAGTGTTGCAATGCACAGTAAAGAGAACAGCAAGAAACAGTAGCAGCAATAGAGTACAGTTAAGTTAAAAATAGACAAACACTATAAGGATCTATAAAGATAAGGATTATAAAACTATGTATCATATAAATTGCTATCTTAAGACAATATATACAATAAATTGCTATCTTACATTATTGCACAGGCAGCAGAGTTAGCAGTGTTCATTGTAAAGTCTGACAGCAGCAGGAAGGAAAGACCTGCGGAACCTCTCCTTCACACAGCGAGGGTGGATCAGTCTGTCACTGAAGCTGCTCTCCAGAGCAGACAGGGCGCCCTGAAGAGGGTGAGACTCCAGGTCCAGCATAGAAGTGAATCTGGCCAGGATTCTTCTGTCCCCCACCTCCTGCACCGAATCCAAGGCACAGCCCAGGACAGAGCTGGACTTCCTGATGACTTTGTCCAGTCTCCTCTTGTCCCTCTCTGTGATGCTGCTGCTCCAGCAGACCACACCGTACAGGATGGCTGATGCCACCGCAGAGTCGTAGAAGGTCTTCAGGAGGGACCCCTTCACTCCAAAGGACCTGAGTCTCCTCAGGAGGTAGAGCCTGCTCTGGCCCTTCCTGTGCAGTGCATCTGTGTGGTGAGTCCAGTCCAGTTTGTTGTTCAGATGAACATCCAGGTACTTGTATGAGTCCACTCTCTCAATGTCCCTTCCCTGGATGTTCACTGGTGGGGAGGCAGTGGAGCGGCGTCTGCGGAAGTCCACCACCATCTCCTTGGTCTTCCCGGCGTTGATGAGAAGGTGGTTCTGCTGACACCAGTCCACAAAGTCCTGCGTTAGTCCCCTGTACTCTGCGTCATCGTCGTCCGTGATGAGTCCGATAATGGCAGAGTCATCAGAGAACTTCTGCAGGACGCAGCTGTCCGTGTTGTGCCTGAAATCTGCAGTGTAGAGGGTGAAGAGGAAGGGCGCCAGGACAGTGCCCTGGGGCGCCCCTACACTGCAGGTCCAAACATCAGACACACAGTCCCGGGTCCTCACAAACTGGGGCCGGTTTGTGAGGTAGTCCACCCCGGCTGCCTCCAGCTTGTCCCTCAGAAGCAGTGGCTGGATGGTGTTGAAGGCACTGGAGAAGTCAAAGAACAGAATCCTCACAGTGCTCCTTCTCCAAGTGAGAGAGGGAATGGTGTAACAGGAAGATGACGGCGTCCTCCACTCCGATGCCAGGCCGGTATGCGAACTGCAGCGGGTCCATTGCTGAGCTCACGGTGGAGCGGAGGTGGCCCATGGCAACAGGCCAAACATCTGTCCTCGCAAACAGGACGGGCGACAAAAACTTTGGTGTAGCCAAACCAAATTTGGTACACAGATGCATCATGGGAATAGGAACAAAAAAGTATACTGTGACCACGCCCCCTCCCATACCGGCAGTCCGCCATCTTGGATTTAAAAAAGCAAAATCAACACATACAACAATTGAGAAAAATGGTAGGTTTAAGGTTAAGATGGTGTTAGGTTTAGAGTTAGGGTAGGGTTAATTGGTAGAGGTTGGGGCTGGGGTTGAGGTTAGGGTTAATATTAATATTATGTTAAGGTTAGAATTAAAGTTAGGGTTAGGGGTACGGTTAAATCTAGTGTTAGGATTAGAGCTGGGGTTGGGGTTGGGGTTAGATTAGGGTTAGAGTTAGGAGTTCAGGTAGGGTCAGGGGTTAGTGTAAGGAGTTAGGGTTTATTTAGGAGTTAGGGCTGGGGGGTTAGGTACGTTTGTGGGGCACGGCATGTGCAATGTGCCACGTGGCTGGGGCGGGACATAGGCACGAGCGAGGGCCGATCATCGCTGCTTGCGGCTATATTTATTATTATTATTATTATTATTATTATTATTATTATTATTATTATTATTATTATTATTATTATTATTATTATTATTATTATTATTATTATTATTATTATCTCCTTGGAAACAAGTGGGTGGTGCCCAGTCTACAAGAAAAGTTAATTTCAGTGCTCAAATTTGCTTCTTAATAATACTTCTGTTTATATGAGCTACCAGCTTCTATTTTAGCCTTTAAATAAAGTGGAATTCTACTTCATAGAGAGTTAAAGTTAACTGCGAGTCTGTGGAAATAAAGTTAAACCCATATTTGGGAACATTCTCCATAGAGATCAGTTTTATGCCATACTTGCCCATTTACATGAGACCTTTAAATCTGATTAAAAATAAATAAATTCAGAATAAAAGTTCATTCCAATTTAAAAAGACCACTTAATTCCTAATGTTTATTCGGATTTAAGTTTATTGGGATATAAACTTAATTCCGAATTAAGTGGGTGGTTTATTGTGGAATATCATAGCCATAGGAACACCATTTCCATGGAAACAAGCAGAATGACGCCCTCCTCCAGACCAAATATGAGTCAGGTTTGTGGAGATGCAAGCCAACTCATGTTTTTTTTTTCTAAAATGTTCAGTATAGCAAAACATCCAGCAGGGGGTGTATGAAATAACTAATTAACTAAGGAAGTTAGGTTATACCAAACAATGTTGTAATATGTTTGTAATATGAAATACCAATGTTCAAAATGTCCAAAATTTAAAAGATGCACTAATAATATTTAAAATGTCTTCTTTAATTCTGCCAGGGTTAAACTAATGAGGACTTTTTGATTTAAATCCCACCAAACTCCCAGTGGTTTGGCCGTTTCTATCAGACTGAAGCCGATAGTTAAATGCTTAAGTGGAGGGGTCACAGTGGGCAGTTCCTTTGAACACAGCCCTCCCCTGGTGCGCTCCTCTCTCATCATCCACCACGCAAACGCTATCGACAATCATTTCATCATTTACCCTGGTCCCTCTATCACCAGCGCATTTCTATTTAGGTCAGAGTTCCCCCTGGAGAAAGGCAGAATCGGACACTAAAATGCTTGATGAGAGCCCATGGAGCAGCAAATCTACTAATTATGTCTAAGTGAAAGAAGATTGCAACTGAGTAGGATAGACTTGACCCTGCTTAAACAGCTATTTGGGAATGCCAGAAGCGCTTGTTGTTTGGAGACGAGGAGTGATGAATGACTGCTGTGGCAGCTGGTTTGGCTTTTGCAACTTGAAGTTTTTCACTTAGTAGCAGCTGGAAATGTAAGAGTTTAGTGTTGTAGTAGAATACAGATTTTGAGACCCGTGCCTTTCCATTTATTACTGAACAGAGATTGTTTTCCTTTGCGTTTAAAGAGGGGTATTATGCAAAATGAGCTTTATGGAGCTCTCTGCCATGTTCTAATGTTCCCTCTTCAAAAACATTCCTGGTTTTAGATGTCATCCATGCATGTAATCTAGTGATCTCTCCTCTCTCCTCATCTATATATGAACCCTCCTTATTGTTAGCAGTACAATTATGCCCAGTACAATGTTTTCAGCAGATATAGTATTTTCAAAACAATAAAAGGTAACATGGTGATCTAAATATATGAGGAGGCTAAACACTGAACCTCTTTAGTGGGCTAAACTGAATCTATAATCATTGTGGCAAAGCTGTCCACTGTTTTCTAGTGCTATGAATGAGAATAATTGAACTTGCAGAATGTGTTAATTGCAGTTTTAGCAGAAGGCTCCCTGAAGTTCTGTGAAAGTGGTAATTGTTTAATCAATCTATTAAAGCGATTAGAGCGTCCGCCTCCACATCGGTTTGTAAAAGCAATGTTTGTCCTGAGGAGCAATCAGGAAGAGGATTGTGTGTGTAGGTGTGTGTGTGTTGTCTGCATGTGTGTGTATATGTGTTGTGTTCATGCGTGTGTGTGTACATGTTTGTGTTGTGTTCATGCGTGTATGTGTGCATGCGTGTATGTGTGCATGCGTGTATGTATGTGTGCATGCGTGTATATGTACATATGTGTGTGTGTTGTGTGCATGCACATGTGTACGTATGTGTGCATGCGTGTATGTGTGCATGCGTGTATGTATGTGTGCATGCGTGTGTATGTACATATGTGTGTGTTGTGTGCATGCGTGTATGTATGTGTGCATGTGTGTATGCATGTATGTATGTGTGCATGCGTGTATATGTACATATGTGTGTATGTATGTGTGCAAGCGTGTATGCATGTGTGTATGTATGCATGTGTGTGTTGTGTGCATGCGTGTGTATGTACATATGTGTGTGTTGTGTGCATGTGTGTATGTGTGTGTGCATGCGTGTATGTATGTGTGCATGCATGTGTATGTACATATGTGTGTATGTATGTATGTATGTGTGCATGCGTGTGTATGTACATATGTGTGTATGTATGTGTGCATGTGTGTATGTATGTGTGCATGCGTGTATGTGTGTGTGTGCATGCGTGTGTATGTACATATGTGTGTGTTGTGTGCATGTGTGTATGTATGTGTTTATGTGTGCATACGTGTATGTGTGTATGCGTGTATGCATGTGTGCATGCGTGTGTATGTACATATGTGTGTGTTGTGTGCATGCGTGTATGTATGTGTGCATGCTTGTGTATGTACATATGTGTGTGTATGTGTGTATGCGTGTATGCATGTGTGCATGCGTGTGTATGTACATATGTGTGTGTTGTGTGCATGCATGTATGTATGTGTGCATGCGTGTGTATGTACATATGTGTGTGTTGTGTGCATGTGTGTATGTATGTGTGTATGCGTGTGTATGTACTTATGTGTGTGTTGTGTGCATGCGTGTATGTATGTGTGCTTGCGTGTGTATGTACATATGTGTGTGTTGTGTGCATGCGTGTATGTATGTGTGCATGCGTGTGTATGTACATATGTGTGTGTTGTGTGCATGTGTGTATGTATGTGTGTATGCGTGTATGCATGTGTGCATGCGTGTGTATGTACATATGTGTGTGTTGTGTGCATGCGTGTATGTATGTGTGCATGCGTGTGTATGTACATATGTGTGTGTTGTGTGCATGCGTGTATGTATGTGTGCATGCGTGTGTATGTACATATGTGTGTGTTGTGTGCATGCGTGTATGTATGTGTGCATGCGTGTGTATGTACTTATGTGTGTGTTGTGTGCATGCGTGTGTGTGTGTACTTATGTGTGTGTATGTGTGCATGCATGTGTCTTGTGTGCATGCCTGTGTGTACGTGTGTGTGCTGGGGAGAGCTGTCAATTATAGCCCAGACTGAGCAAGGAGCCTGAGATATTGATTGAGGATTTTAGATCGTGGCCAATAACAGTTTAATAGAGAAACACCCAGAGCCTAAACAATTACACCCTTAATTAATCCAGTTGAAATGAGGTGCAGGATGAAGCCATGCTTAAGAAAAGGGACATACGCAACAGAGTTTGGACTCATTTTATGTTGAGTCCAGAAAACATCCTTAGTGAAAGCTTGATGCACAGATATGGATAGATAAATAGGCATACATTAAGAAACAAACAAACAAAAACATGCATATTGATTTCACAAAATGACATAAAAATGGCAGTTAGATACAGAAAACAACCAAGGATAGCCGCAAGGCCGCTGAGTGTGACAGGCAACATCTGCTGTGTCGTCACCCACGTGGGGGCATTTCAGTCCTTAAAGTCTTAGAAGCTATGTTTAGTTCTCAGTCATGTGCCCAAATGACTTAAAACTCATTAAACCGTAAAGCACACCACATGCTGAATCAGAGATGTTTTTCCTGTAAACTGTACGACAGATGAGGTTTAATAGACTTGGTTATTCACATTAGCAAAAATAGGATTGGAATTAACCTAACAATTAGATTCCTGTGATTTCACTTTGCCTACTCTGCTGTTTTCTGATCATTTATGTCTAAAATATAACCAAACTGAATTGGACATAAACGACTCCATCCATAAGTCACTATTATGTACAAATGATAGCCTACCAATGAAGTAAGTAGCTTGCTTTGCTGTACTAAATCGCCTCTAGGGGAGCATCATATGAGAAAATTAGGCAAACTAAACATGTTAAAGGTCCTATATTACATAAAATTGACTCTTATGAGCTTTAAGTTGTGTTATAATGTTGTTATATCAATAAAAATATACTTGGAGTTGTGTTGTGTTTTATTCACACATATTTCAGTAACTGCATTATTAGCCTGTCTACATCTCCAAAGCTCAAAGGTTTTGTTCCACTTTTGTGATGTCATGAAGTGGTAGTTTTTGAGTGAACCTTTTACCTTTTGTTTAGTAGAGTTTGGCATTTTGAGGGCTGAAATAATCCAAATGATTTTAGTAAAGGTATATGGAGTTTAAAAACACAGTGGGGCTCTTCCTGTATTACCACATGACATCACAAGGTGGAAGTGAATGAATGGAGAGTTTTCTGTTTGAGCAAAGAATTAAATGTGCAGGATTCGCGTATTAAACATGTGCGGATGAAACAAAACACAACTCCAGATGTTTTGATGAGGAAACAACATTATAACATGTATCAGAAAATGGCATAATATAAACCCTCTAATGACGATTCTTCAAACTGACCTGACCCTTCTTCAGCCTCATCATCTTTATGTCCTGCAGTCACTGGGACAGTATTCATTAACAGAGTTGTCCCTGGTGTTTCTTCTCATACTATTTTGGACTGGCACACTCATAACCCAGCAGACACGTCCTTCACATTCAGCCTTATTAAATGTACGATGGACGCCAGGAGACTCACACATGAGAGACAAACTGCCATCAGCAGCAGTCCTCTGAGCCTTGGTATTTCACACGTACCTCAACAGCAGTCTAACGTGACAAGGACATGTCATCCCCGAGCTGTTGGTGTGGATTACACTGTGCCCCCATTACATGCCTCTCTGAGTGGGGTCAGGATAATTGTATACTTAGTTACATAAATTAAATTACTGTTCTCTTCAAAGTCTTCGCGGTGCTACTAAGAGTGCCAAGATGCAAGAGTGTATGTATAAAAGAAGTAACATCTTAAATAGAACTATTAACAAAATAATGTGACAATAACCACATCAGTTTGTTTCTCGTGACTTAAATGTCCTTGCCTGAAAATCCAAAAGGATATCTCTCTGTATTTGTTATACAGATCCATATCATATCAGCCGCTGATACAGAGATGAGACCGGATTTTTCCAAGCAATAAAGGTCCTATATTAATCAGAATTAACTCTTGTGACCTTTAGGCCATGTTAAAATGATACATGGAGTTGTTTTATCTCATTCATACATGTTTGAAAAACCCTTTGTTATTAGTTTGTCTGCATCCCCAAACTCAACATACTCGGTTCCACCTTGTTAACATTTATTTTTACCTTTTGTTCATTCCAGATGGGCACTTCCAGGGCTGAAATTATCCAAATGATTCTACTGAAGGGTCATGGAGTTTTAAAACACAGCAGAGCACTTCCATTTGACATCACAATGTGGAATTTTTTTCTGTTTCAGAGAAGAACTCTGCCGTATTATGCAAGAATTGTACCTTAAACATCCATCCATCCATCTTCTCCCGCTTAATCCAGCTGGGTCGCGGGGGCAGCTTACTGCCCAATACTCATAGCACCTGACCCCCCCTATGAACCCCTCTGCAGGTGGTGAGCCCACAGGAGGGTGGACAACATGGTCCTTGATGTTAGTTCATAGGGGTGCGGGCATGTTTTGGGTTGATGGGGGAAACCGGAGAACCCGGAGGAAACCCATCCCACGGGGAGGAACATGCAAACTCCACACAGAAAGGCCCAGGTGACCCGGGGATTGAACCCGCAACCTTCTTGCTGTGAGGCCTGAGTGTTGCCACTCAGCCACCGTGCCGCCTTACACCTTAAACATGTGTGAATGAAACAAAATTTATTTAATCAGCCTGTAGTCTATATTCAGTTTAGTCATACAAAATTGTGATTCCTAGTCCTACACCTTCAAGTTTTTATTTTTATTTTAGGTTTTTTCCATACATAAAGACCAGGTAATAGGGAGGGAGGAGGGGAAAGAGGTTTCAAACATAAAATAAAGTTAGTAGTAATAAATTGCTTTTAATTAAATAAGAAAAGGAGGAGGGGTCATCCATTTTTGGCTGCTTGCTCGATGTTGTTGCAAAGTCAAATCTGTGTTTTTTGCACATTTCTCTGCAAAAGGAAAGAATATTTTAGAAGAGGTCAATTAATATTTATCTATCTTAATTAGATTAAATATTCTCACGCAAACCCTTTCTAACACTTAACGTCTTTCTCTCCTTGCTCACTGTCCCTGCCAATAAAGAAGCCCTTGGCAAAGTCAGCCCATGGTATTCACTGCCCTTCCTGTCTCTCCTCCAATCAGACATCAGATCTGTCTCTCTCCCACTGAGTCATGTTCCAAAATGGGCCGCTAATTGGTTTTCCCCTGTGATTAAGTCAAAAACAACCTTCATATTAGAGTTTAATGTGCTGTAATGAGTCCATTTGTGGGCCAGTAGCTAATTACGTCAATGCATGTTTATAGATAACCTGGATAATTGACGAGCATTAGTGTAACGCTGTAAGACACTTGCTAAAAAAACAAAAACATAAGGAACAGGTACGTGTAGCTTTGAGATGTTAAGGTGCTCTGTGTGACTTTTCCGGTGGGGCGTATGCCATCTGCTAGTCTCCATGGTGATCTTATTGCTTTGCCTAGGAAGTTCCACAGTATGGCATTAAACAAATTTGTCTTACATTTATTCAATTGCAGGTGTTTTGATTTCTCAAAACTACAACAAAAAATCATGCATTATTTCCGTCAGTGGGTCCACTTCTTCAAAATCTGACCTGAATCTTGGCCTGGTGATGTTGCTGGCCTGTCTCAACAGAGATAGAATTAAATTAAAGGTACAATGTGTAGCTTTTCTGGTGGAAAGAGTTCATCAAATGCTTTTGTCCATGGAGATGCCGTTGGTTCCTTTGGAATGTTTCACAGTATGGGATTAAACCTTTCTATCTTCATTGGGCTCAAACCAAACCAAGTTACAGGTCAGATCTATGGAGAGGTGACCCTGATCACAGCCAAAACGCCTGTTTTTCTAGGTATTTTGAGCTATAAAACCAGCTGTAATTGAATAAATATAAGGCCATACTGTAGAATATTTCAGGAAAAAGCAACACGGAGACAAACAGGTGGTGGACCCCCTACCAGAAAAATTACACAGTGCACCTTTAGCTAAAACAGACCCAGCGGATTCACGCACCTCACTGTGCAATTTGTATAACAGCCCTAAATGTTAATGATAGCCCAGGGGAGGCAGAGAGGCCATTTAACACTGACTGACACATGTGCTTCCTCCTCAGAGGGCGCATTCTGTTTTATTACTGTTGATTGTATTCGGGATTTTACGTCGACGCATGTAATTTCCAAAGCTATTAAGCACTCCAAAGAACAAAACGCGCTCTATTTAGCATCATGACTCATATTGTCTGACAGAAAGACCAAAATAAGTAAAAAAAAAAAGGGGAAAATAAGGGGAATTTGAGGATGCCATCGCTGCTATTAAAGATGCACCGTTTTTCCTTGACAGTATGTAAATAAATTCTGTAATCACAATGGAGACAGTGTAAGAAGCAAGAATGCACATGGTAAGAATTCACGTTTTTTAAAGCATTTCTTTGAGCAATAAAACATCTGTACTTGAACAAATGCAAGGGAGATACGTTTGATACCCTACGGTGGGATATTCTAGGCAAAAAAAGTGACATCTCCATGGAAATAAGAAAGTAGCGGACCCTCCACCTTTGAAGTTACACGGTGTACCTTTAAATCGGTTTTGAAAGATTTGCTAAAAAGCCACAACCACTTAGCCCCGAGGTGATGTCTGCGTGGGACTTTTGGGTTTGATAAATTTGTGATGCACGTCAGCCGGAAAACAAACGTGTGAATGGTGGCGTATGAGTGCATATGCCTGCAGGTGAGTGGGGTTATCTGAAAGAAAGGTGGTTTAAACGGAGGTTGTGTGTTTTTCCACAGCTGCAGTCCTGTGATAAAGAATAGAGTGGCCTGACAGGTGAAGCCTTGTGTCTTTCCATTTGCTGAGCTGTTTTTCAGTTTAAACTGGGAGAAGAAAGAAACAAGTGTAAAAATATGTTCCCTTTCTACCCAGCTCTTGTTATTAGTATGGACATACGCATTACTGCTTGATGAGACACAAAGATTGCTGACAGAAAAGTCCTCCTGGGTGCAAAGATTAGGCTTTTTACATAGTCTGCATAATGTTCTTACTCTTGATGTTAGGTCTTGACAGTGGAGGCTATTTGTAAGTGCACTGAGTTTGAGAGTTTGTTTTATTTTTTATCTCTTCTGGTTCCAGAGTAGTTTGCAGGCATTAAAGCACTGTGCGATTTTTCTGGTGAAGGGTCCACTACCAGCTTGTCCCCATGGAGATGTTATTGCTTTGTCTAGAATGTTGTCTAGACCGCTACATTACAGTTCACATCTGTGGAAAGTCGCCCCTAAAAGGTATTATTGTATTTTTTAGCAATAGAAACACCCATAATGAATAAATGCTTGATGTCATACCATGGAACATTCCAGGGAAAGCAATAACATCTCCATGGAGACGCAGTGCACCTTTAAGTAGGCCTAATCACAATAAACAACAGGCAAATTGGTACCGTAGCGGGCAAAAAGTGGCCAATTTCAAATGGTATTCAGGGAGTCTAAAAGAGATGGATTCCTGGGTCTGTGCCTGAATTTCACTTTTAATGGAAATCCTACTAATTACATCTTCAGCTCTCATCAAAGTAAACCATCTGTTAGCGGATAACTCTAAATCTTTTCCCCATACGCCATCTGCTCCCCCAGCATAGGTTCTGTAGCGTTCCTCAAACTCACAAGAGGACGGATGACACATTTTTACTGCGCCAACAAATGTAGAATTCTATTAATATTGATGACTGAAGTTTTCCTCTCTTAAAGTGGAATAGATTGTGTTCTTTTCGCTCACCATCTGTGTGAACGGCAGGAGGTCCTATACCTAACACTGTGCTGCTACTGCTAATTACCCTGCTAATGGTAAACACAGTGATAGAATCTAATTGATAGATTAGCATAACAAAGCATAGTGAAAGAAAAGAACAAAAATATTGTTAATGCAGATAAAAAGTGCTTAAAGGCATCAATTGGTTAAGGCCTAACCTATAGTCCCTGATGGGTTATATAGGCTATTTGTTTTATTTTAACCTTTTAGAAAAAAAAGAGGAAAAAAAGAGGTCTACATTATTCCTATTGAAGGTATTTTATGTGAAATTGACTCTTGTGAGCTTGAAGTCATATTATAACGCTGTTACCTGATCAAAAATGTTTTGTTTCATTCACACATGTTTGAGTGTGACAGCTCATCTCCAAAGCACAAAATGCTTTGTTCCACCTTATGATGTCATGAAGTGGTAGTTTTCAAGTTAACAGTTACCTTTTACCTTTTGTTTAGAAAAGATTGGGAATTCCAGATCAGAAAATAGCGTTATATAGGTTCATTAAAGTGCATCTGCAGGTAAATGAAGCCTATAAACTGGACCACTGGACTTGTTTTAGGCTCATTAGTCTTTCAGTTGAGAATAAGATATAATTTAAGTTTATTCCTATACGCCGAGTAGCAGATTTATTATTATTAGATTAGTCAGTCATAATATGGCTCATTTTGTTTCTTTGAGTGCCACCAAGAGAGTGAGAAATAACTTCATTGCCTTAGTAAAACAGTCAGGGCCAAGTAAGACAATAATAATAATTGAAATGTTTAGCCTAGTCATATTTTAATTTGCCACTTAGTGATTAGAATACTCACTTTTTATTCAGTTTTTATGATTACAAAACATTCCGACTCCATAGTGGGGCCATGCCGGAGGAGCGCTGCTTATCCCGGGACAGTCCGACCTCTCCTGCTCCACGCTCCGCCTCTCCCCGAGCTCCAGCGAGCCACCGACACAGCCTGCCTCCGCCCGAAGCTCCTACTGCAGCCTGTTGGCTAACCTCCCCCCGGTCCTGTCCCCTGAACCGGACTAACAACTGGACGTTACGAATGCCTACCTCTTTAACCCGTACCTCGTGGACTTTCGCCACTCGGATCCCAACTAAAATCAAAGGAGAACGCGTAACCAAATCGGATAAGTTTTTCTGTACATGTATGTAGTTTTTTTGCCCCGTGGTGGGTACACAGACGAGGCAGGCCGGTGGAGGACGACAGGACGTATGATGTGGATTTGGTATCTTCTGCTTGGTTCGAGCTCGAGAAGCGTGGGTAAGTTTTTACGCACAAAAAGTAATAGTGTTGTCACGGCGCGGACACGCATGAGTGTAGCTTCCAGATGGGTTCCCGAGAGAGAGGGGGGCGAAAGAACGCGTTTGAAGTGTTATACCCCAACTTTTTTGTCCTTGTAGAAGTTTGCGCAGTACTTTTTAGCTGATGCGTCAGGAGGAAGAAGTTATTTGCCTTGGTCAGTCAGCGTGGTCTCTAATCTATTGGCTTCTGAATCGTCCGTGCACGCGTGCCCTCCCACATCTGAAGGTAAATAGTATCCAGACAGCCTCCGCCGCGCTGTATCCATCCAGCCTGTGCGTTTTAAGGCCAGCAGAGATGGGGTTATGGTCTCCTCTGCGGGCTAAGTTATTACCGAGAGGTTGTTGACAGGGCAATGTTGACAAGTCAATCTTTTTTCGCCCCTCTCCCTTTGGTTGTATCCCGCCATGGCAGCTGCAGCGTGGGGCCCCGTGGAGGAGAGTTTTAGTTTACACATGGGCAGGGGACTAGAAGGCCTATACCTGTTTGGTTGGCTGTGATTTGTAATGTTTGTCTAACATCTTATAATAGTGACTTAAAGGGCTCAGATTAGGCTATTTTTTAATCTGTTATGGTCTTGTTTCCTTATCAAAAACATACCCGGAGTTGTGTTTTGTTGCATTTACACAGTTTAAAACCCAAAGTTGCATATTCTGAGAGCTTCTCTCTAACAGAATACACTGTTCCACCTTGTGTTGTCGTCTGGTAATAATACAGGGGGTGCTCCACAGTGTTTTTAAACTTTATACACCCTTCAATAGAATCATTTGGATCATTTCAGCCCTAAAATTCACAATCTCATCTGAACTAAGGTAAGAAAAAAACAAACAAAACACTTCATTATATCATAAGGTGGAACAGAGCTTTTGAGGTTTGGAAATGTAGAGAGACTAATAATAAAGGATTACTCAAACGTATGAATGAAACAAAACATAACTCTGGGTATGTTTTTTGACAATGTGACAGTATTATAGCTTGTCTTAAAGTTCAAAAGAGAAAATGTTGTGTATTTTAGGACCTCTTAGGCTGAAACTCACATTCACAGTAAATGTTAGGCTGGCTGTGTTTAACTATGGATAAAAGCCCTCCAAGAAAGTTCAGTTCTGTCAGCTGGACAAAAGTTTTAGAGTGAAAACTTTTCACCTCACCCCAGGCCACTTCGTCAGGTCTGGTCAGATTTCTAGATGAGTGGTGAAATATATTCAGTCTGAAACTTTTGCCCAGTTGACAGAATCGTGTTTTTCTTTTGCTATGGCTCCTACCTGGCTGGACTGAAGGATTACACAGACAACTTGTTTGCCAAAAATGTCTGATATAAATCCAGTCACAGGACACAGCGGTGCTTTTACAATTACTTTATTTAGTTTCAACATATACAACATTGCTTATCTAGAATGGTGATTAGCACTGTAGCCAAAGCCCTATAGCCTGTTAGTGATGCTCAAAAATGCTATGAATGTTTGTTTCTATGGATACGTCCTTGCTCTGCTTGGAATGTTCCACAATACGACATTAAACAGCTCTGCCTTACATTTATTCAATTACAGGTGGTTTTATAGCTCAAAAATATGGAGAAAAACAGGCGTTCTGACTGTGAGCGGGGTCGCCTCTCCACAGATCTGACCTGTAATTGGTCTGGTTTGGCCTCCATGAAGAGAGAAAGTTTAATGCCATACTGTGAAACATTCCAGGCAAAGCGATACATGGAGAAAAGCATTTGATGGACCCTCCAACAGAAAAGTTACACAATTACACACCTTTAAACCATTAAGGGAGGATAGCAGCAAACATCAAGGCGCCTGTGGACTGTGGAGTGAAAAATCATTGTGCTCAGGATTTGGTAACAATAGTTCAAAGTGTCATCTTGAATGTGCTGTGACTTGTAGCTTATAAAATGTTAAAGAAACTTGGACAGTCTTTTGAGTAATTATAGAACATTCTTTTCAGTGATTAAAAGTATAATGTTGTGTCTTTAACGTCTTAAATCAGACTACTGATCTTAATTAATCTCTGCCAAGAAACTGATTGATGTCCCTTCAAACTCTTGCACAAACACACATAAATACCATCCTGTTTCCAAATAGTGCTTCAGACCTGCAATTAACTGCTGTGGTCTGGGTGTGCAAAGATGCTTCATTGTTGCCTCTTCTGAATTTACACAATGGAGCGTACTTTTTCTTCTCTATGGCCGTCTTTAGCATGCGCCATCTGCTGCTGTCAGTGCTCTGTAAATATGTGAAGGGAATGAGACATTATGCTTACTATTCCCCTCGTTCGTACTATTTCCCATGTAATGTACACTGTTTGCTAACAGGCTTCATACTATAGAAACTGCAGCATCAGGAGGTTTAGAAGTCTATTAGGATTCTGTGCACACATATTGAACCAGTTACGCCTGGTCCATGACATTTCCTGACTTTTAGATTTAAATTTGACATCCAGCCCTCATATTAGTAAATGCCTCATGCATTTAGCTACTTAAATTCTTAGCATTTATATGATCATCACAATGTTGACATTTGAAGAATGGCACTAGCGTTATTTGGTGCAAAGTTACAGGTAAGAGAAGATGATTTATGGTTTACACAAGGTCTCCATGCATGCATAGCAACATACTTTACCATACTGGACCAACTCAACCATAAAGGCCTCTGGGACAAAAGAACTGAGGCCCACTGCAGTGCAACATCTACAGAAAAGAGTCAAGAGTAGCTAACGCTTTAGCAGGGTTCAACACAAGAGCTTCCATTAAGCTTGCATTTCGGAGATATTGACATCACCCACATGAGCTGGATACATTATGCTGAGTCAATGTTTACACCAATCTATATGTATCTGTATGCAAAAGCTGTACTCCTTTGCATAAATTATTATCCCAATTATGGAACACTCTCATATAACCTTATATATTTGTATGTATTTTGTTCATTTGAAAATATTTTGTGTATTTGAAGTATTTAATTATCCACTTAGGAATATATTGAGAATTGGATTCCAATGTACATAAGATTCAGATTCAAGATTTAAAGCTTTATTGTCATATGTACAGTAAAGAAACACGTTTCCCTGTACAATGAAATACTTACTTTGCTGCCCACACCGGATGCCTAGAGTATACACACAATTTTAAATAGATAAATAATAGTCAGTAATCGTGCAAGTTATTAATGTGCAAAATAAGACCTCCAGATGAAATAAATACATATAACCCAGAGTGCAGCACTTCAGGACCATGCTGGAAAACATATTTTTGTCATGTTTGTGCATCCTGTGCCTCTGTGGCATCGCACCATTGTGAAAGTGACATATGAAATCCATTGAAAACCACTTGAAAGTAGAATACAGACTATTTAATCAAACAGGGCGGCCTTGTAGCCCTGAAGCCCAGTATTCACCCACGATACTATATAAGAGATTGTTGTGTAATGTGAGATTTACCCACACAATCCACTGACAATGAATCGTTGTGGTACAGCCATTACATTCTGCTGTGCTGCCTGAAGATATATTGTAGCTGTTTAGCCAGTCTACTCAGCCCACAGCCACTGGGAATTTATCGATATTAATAAATTGAAGAAAATGTCAGAAAGATGAATTGACTTTGGATTGGTTGTTTCTCCCTACTGCTGGGGATGATGATTGCTTGTTAAAAATGAAAACAATGATAAATGCCAACTGCATTTGACTATATTGGAACCAAAATTGTGTCTGTCTATCGGCATAACTGGGACTCCCCATGTTTTTGGCAAATAATAAACTTCCTTTTAGCAAGGTTTTGAAACTGTGCACAAAGGAAAATGCTAATTATATGGATTTATAGCACCAAAAGAAAAACTAAACAAAGCATATATCTTTTTGAGAGTTTATGAGTTAGAAAAATTACCATAAATGGTTAATGGGATGGAAAATAAACCTTGCGTTACATCCGTAACACCAAAAGATTATTACAGCTATAAACTTGTAGAGAATTCCCATTTCTTTCCATTCTGTGGTCTGTTTAACCATGCCGCATCTGCTCCTGTCAGAGTTTAATGTAAATATCATTACTGTATAATGGTTGAGATATTACAGACTTACCCAGTTCCCTCTGCATATTCTCCCATTTAGTATAATCACACAGACTGCTCACTATGTTAAATATAGTAAACACAGTATGCGTTGTGAGAACCGGCTGGTCATAGTTCAAAATGCAAATCAAATTATGGGTAATGGTTGTCTAAAAACATACTTTTGTGTTCAATATATTTACACTGATGTCCATACATTGAATATTCTGTTTTATTTTGCTTTATATAGCTGCAAACTATTTCAGACATATAGATTTTTAGTGGCATTGGTTTATTAATTTTAGTTGTGCATTCTTTACTCCTGTTCAGTAGACAGATAATTTATCAAGAACTGGTGCGGAGGCTATTGCAAAATATAGAATAATACTTCCTGTCATATCTCAGTGCAAGGCCATGTTAAAGATTACTATATTGACTTATCATTCAGTATATGAAAGCTGAAACCATTTTTGGAAGTAAATATTTATCGTGTTTGCTTTGTTTGTGCACTAGTGGGAGACTGTTGGTTATTTTTTGGCTTTACGATAAGATTTAGAGGTGCACTGTGTAACGTTTTGGTCGAGGGTCCATCACCTGCTTGTTCCTATGGATATGTCACTGCTCTGCCTGGAATGTTCCACAGTATCTCCTTTATGTTTTTCAATTACATATGGTTTTATAGCTCAAAAATACCTTGAAAATCAGGCATTCATTGTGACCAGGGTTGCCTCTCCACAGATCTGACTTATAACTTGGCCTGGTTTGGTCTCCAGGAAGATAGATAGGCTGTGAAACACTCCAGGCAAAGCAATAACATCTCTAAGGAGAAAAGAATTGGACGGACCCTCCACTAGAAAAGTTATACAATTCACCTTTTAAGCTCTAAAAGGTTGAATTAATAACTTCTAGGACTCATTACAGATGCAAGCTAAGTACTTAAGTGTTTCATTCTGCTATTATTTATCACAGCTCATGATTTTTTTCACAATATTGTACATTTAGAAGTTTTTTTGTGGTTTAAATCTGCTCTTGGGTCATCGTGTCAGTGGCATAAATCAGTTTCAATATTATCAGTTATCTTCTATCTATTGTCTATATTTACTTCAGCAATATGTCTATATCTGGCAATTTGAGAAATGAATATAAGTTGATGTTATGTATCATATTAAGGATTGTATTATGTATTGTATGCTGCCTGATAAACGGGGATAATAGTAGAAAGTATTTATCTATATGTTCAAAAGCTTCAAAATTTGTTATCATGACAGGCCTATGCAGATGGTTGACTCTAAAATACCGACGCTAATACCAGAAGAAGAAGAGTGCTTAAAAACCCATGCTGTGACTGGAAGCTGTAACCTGATATCACATGACTTCATTGGGTAGTGTAAGTGAGATGTTCCCCTCTCATTGAGCAGCGCAACCAGACTAAAAAATGGCTCATTTGCCCTTGCGTTGCCGTAGTCCACACATGTTGCCAGGTGGTAGGATTGGCCAGCTATTTTAGTCATTCTTTCCTGTAAGAATGACAATTGCTGCTATTTTTTTGTGTTCACTGGCAGTCTCCTCTCTGATGCAGTCCAGCTGGCTCAGTGCTTTCAGCGTTTATCACAGTGAAAAGTGCATAAGAGAGGGACAGGGATGATCTCTTGGCTTGAGCGACATAGCTGACATGCTTCTAGGACTGAGCGGTACTTAGAGAGAGGCGTGGGGACGGAGGGGCCAAAGTTGAGTTCCCAGAGTTGTTAAACAAAGCCACATGATCGGAGTCACGTTACAGGTCTTGGTAATGCTGCAGCTTGTACCACTCTATCCATGCAAAAGCCACGGTTTCCATTTCAGCCATTCATCATTTAAGCAAAACACTACACCGAGCAGAAATCAACAAATTGTTTCATATCCAGAATGAAACAATTTGTTAAAAGCCCTACTGGCTCTCTGACTCTTCTGGTTTTGGTTAAGATATACACTAGCAGTCCACAACTTATTTTGAACAAAGTGAAACTGTTCCTCCTGTTAAAACGCTTAAAAGTGTGCCACAAAACATGTCTAGTGGTCACCTGCTTTTCTCCATGGATATTTTACTGATTTGTCTAGAAAGTTCCACAGTATAGATTAAATCTGTCAACAGGAAGACAAACAGGTTACAACAGCACTGGCATTACAATTCAGATCTGTGGAGAGTCGCCCCTATTCACAGATGGACATATTGTATTTTTGAGCAATAGAAACACCCGTAATGGATAAATGTCACCAATGCTCATACTATGGAACGTTCTAGGCAAAGCAATAGCATCTCCATGGAGACAAGTAGGTAGCGAACCCTCCACCATAAAAGCTGCACCTTCAAATGGTCTTATTTTACTCTAAATTCACTCTTGTGTGCTTTAAGTCATGTTAGAATTCTGTTTAAATATCAAAAACATACCCATACCCTTATTGTTACTCTGTCTACAATACTTCTTTAAAGCTAAAACAATTGCTCTGTTCCACTTTGTGATGTCATGTACTTGTAGTTTTCAAGTTAATAGGTACTTTTTTACCTTTTGTTCAGCAGAGGTTGGCAAAAGTTGAGTGAGGCACAGGTATTGTCTATACTCAAATACATGATATGAACCGGAAACTAAAATATACATCTTTAATATCCATTAAAAAAAACCATTGAATATAGTGTGTCTGGGGCCATTTAAGTAGCAATAAAACTATTTTCTTGGCAAGCATTTTTGTGTGTTTTGAGCTCATATGCAGCACTAAATGAATGAGATTTGTTTTCTTTGTAAACAGGTGAAAGCTGTGGTACCTGTGCCTTTGTTGGGTGTAGACTTTCAGTCCATTCTCACTGAACCTGTGTGATCTATTACTCATGAAGCTGAATGATTCACGAACCCCAGGATACGTTGGCAGAGCGAAAGACAAATAGGGAGGATTATGCTGCACTAAAAAGCATGCAGACAGCTCATTACATATTGATTTTGAATTGATCTGTGCTAATTTCCCATGCAGCGTTGCAGAAGATTTGTTAATCCCTGCTGGTTGCTTTCTATTGATTTAGCACGTCCTTGGCTGCCTAGATCAGACTTTGGCCTTGCACAGTTCATTTTATTCACAGAAGAGAAGGCTAATTTAAGTAACAGTACGAAGTTTTGGCTTGCAGAAACTTTTTTGTGTTGCCTGTCAATACTGTGTGACGATAAGATTGTTTTGTCCACACAGGATTCAAAGATCAACTTGACACACGGCAAGGTTGTGTCAAAATCGCAGGGGTAAGCATGTTTTTGTGCAGATGAACATTTTAGTTTTTGGCCTTGAGTACTGTATATAGTTAATAGGGGTGAGACGAGATGATTCCCACAAAATGAGGCAAGACTCACTGAAAAATACACAGCTTTGAGTTCAAATATTTTTATTTTATATTGCTGTCTAATACTGTTTTTTTTTTCTTTTTTACACTATGGCTTTTGAAGAGATTAAACTCACCACAGACAAAAATGTCACAATCATGTGGCAGAAGATCTCTTATAGTCAGTACTTCAATAGTCTTGTTTACTCTTGGTGGGTCAACAGACTGATCTGTTGGTGTGTTTTGACTAATTTCAGTTTTGCACATTTTCTTTTCCTTACTTCTAGGGAAGTAAACTTTAACGGTCTGAAGTAGTTTGGCTTTTTGGTGACTTCTGGGAGCAAATTTGAGCCTTCAGTTTCAAACCCTGGAGCAGTCCCTTTTAGGATCCACTGACAGCTGTGCCCTGCTTCCCTCCAGCAGTGCGCTCTTTGGACAGCTGTAGAACCCAAGACCAAAAGTAATAAAACTACTCCCAGGATTACCCCAGTACCTTTCCTGTTAGCCACACATTTACAACTACACCACAACTGCAGAGGTTCTTATTAGCTTTTTAGAGTTTAATTGATTGAACTTAAGATCAATAGCAATTTAAATAAATAAATAAATGAAACCCAAATATAGATCAAATAGCTGCAGAAAAGTGGATGAATTTCTCTGTGGTGAATTCTTTCTTTATCCAGTGCTTTCACATATTGCTTTTGAGCAGATGTCTAGCATTGGTAATTGCAGCTACGCACTAACTTGCATGACTGATCCCATTAATTGATTTAAATAATCAGCCCTAAACACTGTGCCACCTCCTCATGTTTGCTCCTCGGAGGCATTTGACTTGATTTACAGCCCATAAGGACATGAATTCATATAGGAGCAGTCTACCAATAAAACAATGGTAGATGGACACTATGAATGTTGATTATGTTGTTGTTATTTAGAGACTGTAATAGAGAAAGTAGAATAAATATAGAAGTTAAAACTGCCAATTTGTCTGACAGCAGCACTTTTAAGCCTTGAGATGTGCAGTCTTGGCGATACGGATGTGCCATCAACTTAAAGGGCCCATATTAAGCTATTTTCTGATGTTATAATGTTGTTTCCACATTCCAAACATTCCTGGAGTTATGTTTTGTTTCATTCACACACAAAGCCTACATTTTTAATAATACAAAAAGTGTTCCACTGTGTTTTTAAACTCCATACAGCTTTACAAGAATCATTTGGATAATTTCAGCCCAATTTTTACTGAACAAAAAGCAAATGATAGCTGTTAACTTGAAAATTACCACTACATGACATCACAAGCTAGAACAGAGCATTTTAAGATTTGGAGATGTAGACCAACTAATAATTTAGGGTTACTTAAACATGTGAATGAAACAAAGCACAACTCCAGGTCTGTTTTTGAGGAGGTAACAGCATTCTAACATGGCTTAAATCTCACAAGAGTCAGTTTTGTGTAATTTAGGAGCTATAACACACGAGATAGAGATTAGATATGCAAGGACTTGGTATTTTGTAGTTGTGATTGGAAGCTGAGTTGGATTTCATTCCATCTTTTCCACTTGAGCAATCACAGCCAGTCTAAAAGCAGTTTGTCACTCCATGAGTAAAATAAAACAATCACTGTGCATACATGCATGCAGGGAAAAACAAATTACTAGCCTATTCCCATTGTAAAAGAAAAATGCATGTAAACAGGGGAGTCAATCAGGAGGCTTTAATTAGAATTTTGACTCTCTGATTGCATACAGCGCACTTTGAGCACACTAGCAGACATATTAAAGGTACTATGTTACACAAAATTGGGGACAAAATTGAAGAAGTCATGTTATATTGCAGTTACCTAATCAAAAGTTCAATAGAGATGGGCAATTCCAGGCCTGAAATCATCCAAATGATTCTAGTGAAGATGTAGGAATTTTAAAAACACAGAGGAGCACTTCTTATATTACATGACATGACATGCACTTCTTATATGTCATGTCATTACCACATGACATCACAAGGTGGAACAGACTTTGAGACTTTGGCCAAAAAACTTTTTAAACTAAAATAGATTGTGATGTTGCCTCCGATGTTCTAGATACAACTATTTATTAAAGGTGCTCTATGTAAGTTTTCTGGTGTGGGGTCCGCTACCAGTTTGTCTCCATGGAAATGTTATTTTTTTGGCAGAAATGTTCCACACTTTATCATTAAACTTCTGTCTTGCAATCATTCAACTATACGTGTTTTTATTGCTTAAACCCTTGAAAAAATGTATTGTGAGCGGGGTCACCTCTCCACAGATCTGACTCAATGGCGAAAATAAGTGAAATGCCAGTGAAATGCCAGACTGTGGAACATTATAGGCAAACCACACAATTCTCCATGGAGACAAACAAGTGACGAAGCACAAAATCCATTTAACCATTGATTAGAGAGAAATAAAGGAGCAATTTAGGCGGTAGACAGTAGCTCAGTTGGTAGATCCACTGACCCTTCAGGTTGGCAGTGCAATTCCAGCTCCCATAGATGAACGCTGTCGTCGTGTCCTTGAGCAAGACATTAACCCCTAGTGTCTATGTACAATGTGTGTGTGAATCGGTGAGTAGTTCCTTGATGTAAAAAGATGGCGTTTCGAATCCCATTCTCGACGTAAACATAATTTGATAAAGCCCACAGGTTGGTCGTAGTGTTTGCGTATACTGGCGTATGAATGTGTGTGTGTGTGAATGGGTGAGTGGTTCCTTGCATAATCCAATCCAATCCAACTTTATTTGTATAACACATTTTACCAACACAAAGTCTCCAAAGTGCTGCACAGAGTAGGCACAATATAAATTAATACATTCATTAATATAAAGCATAAAATAAATAAAAAGCAAGTCAATAAAAAACCTTAAAATACTAAATTAGTAATAGTGATGATAGTGTATTATTTATATACACATACATTTTATTATCCTTAGAAAATGAAATGTTTATGTGTGAACCTTTCTACACTGAAACATTGAGTCATGAAAGCTGTACAGTTATACGTTCTGGAGCAAAAAGCACTTTCTTTGTCTTTGCTGTGTCCAGTCATCTTGGGCATACAGGTCTATCCATGCTGCTTCCTGTGCGAATGCCCTGATGCCCTCTGTCTGTCAGGAGGGGAAACAGCTCCGGGCACACTGACAGTTGGCAGCCTGGCGTTCCCCCGTTAGCCCGAGTCATTTTCTCTATGATGACTTCCAGCCACTGTCCCGGTTTGTGTGGACAACAGACAATTTCAGGCTCAGAAATTCCCTCAGCTCCCCACTGTCAAAACTTGGCAAACTCCAACTTGATATTTCTTCCAAAGGCAATGTTTCAACTGCAAGTCTCTCGTATATATTGGGTTTTTATTATACTTTTAGGAAAGAAGTGAAAGGCGAAGGCTAAAGAAGTTAGCAATTTTAATGGAAAGAATTGGGAAATAAGTATGCCTGTCTGTCATGATAACTACCATATCGGCATATTATATATTTTGAGACTCAATATTTATTGTGTGTGTATTTTTGTTGCAGTAGTGGGGAAGTTTCTGTTATTTTTTATGTAGTTTGTGAAGATTTAAGCTGTTGAAAGTGAAAGTTCATTCAGCTATTTATTTGTTGTAGCTCAGGCCTTTTAGTATTTAAAAAAAAAAAGTAGTTTAGTGGGATTATCTTGCTTTATTTTTATTGTATCAGTGGCATCAAATAGTTCCAATATTATCGTTATTGTTATATTCCTCTATAGAGCAATATCGGGCTTCAAAATGTGTTATCTTGACAGGCCTAGAAATAAGTTAAAATAAAGATGTGTAAAAATAGAGATGCGTTGGTGTATAAGAAAAATGGTTGCATAATTTAAAGTTACCATGACTGTGACTGATCAGCTGCCCCCGCGACCCAGCCGGATAAAATGGAAGAAAATGGATGGATAGATGGATAAATGAATAACTCCAGCTTCTGCCAATATCGTAAAGAATCGAACCACTTTTTGGTGAAGGCACGTAAAAAGCTAGGAAAGTAAGAAATCAATTTTAGTGCGGCTTTGTTTGAGAAAAGAATAGGAACAAAGTCTATCAGAGAAGAAAAATGGTTTTGTGATTGTAATGAAAATTTTACAATGACAATGACTTACAGCATTTACCTCTCAACTAAATGAACGAGTGCAGGTTCTGCCAATATCATAAATAAAAATAACTATATGAAAGCACTTTATACTTGATGTAGATCTGCTTCAAGTGACTGCAGACAATGTAGCGGACACTTTTAATTATGATTCTCTGATTTTGACTTCATTTGATGGGGTTATAACTATTGTAAATATAAAAAATCATACCAAAAAAGAAGCTAATAGTGAAGAAAAGTTGAAAAATATATTGAAGATAACAGGTCGTAGAGAGACATATTTACATTTACGTTTTCTGATATGTTTAAATTCAACATAATTTCAACTAAATAAAGGTGTTTTCTTATATTTGCATTTGTCAGACACAGTTATGGAATTCCCGAGTGTTATGACACAATTACCAACCAGAAAGCAACGTTTTAAAACTAAAAAATGGGCAAATTGGAAAAACAAGTGTGAATGTTTTTTGCCAAAATCTTAAATATAATTATTTTAACTGTGTTTTAGTAAAATTAGTCGTCTAAACTGTCATAGGCATTTTAAGGAATAATTCTACAGGCTTCCCTTGTAGTAAAGATAGTAAAATAATAAATAGTAATAAAAAAAGTAATAAAAGATAATAAAAGTTGACGTCATTGCAGGTGGTCTGTCTCCCTTTTGTTTAACCGTTTGTAATTGCATAGAATCAGCAGTTTTGTTCCTCTGTTGAATGCCCTGTATTGTTTCTCTGGCTATAATTTGAAGTTATTTTCCAAAACTTCTAATCATAAATGTAATAACTACTTTGAATAGCTGTTGTTTTCATTTCTGTCACACCCACAGTTGTTTCTCTGTTCTGTTCTTCTAAACGTCACCTTGTATTAGAGTCACTTTTTGGAAATGATGAATCTGCTATTCTTTCTCGTATCATCTGAGGTAGAACTTGTTTTCCACTGTCCTCGCTCATATATTTATCCTCAGGAACGAAATAAATCTTTTTAAATGGACAGCTGAATAGCAAATCCATCAGCAACTTAGTAGTGCTGAATTGGATCGACATAAACATTCCAACTCAGACCCAAGCACAAAATGAAATGGCTTTGAGAATCTTGTAATCAGTCATTTCCTGAGGTGAAAGCCACAATTGTATAACCATTACGGCAATTTTAGTCATTTCCAGGCTACTAATGGATACAAAATGGTGAAGGATGACATATCAGTGTGAATTTGTACCAAAATGTGCCCAACTTATGTCCAATGTGGATTTGGATTGGTGTAGCGAAACTGCTGCTGATTGAAGAGATATTTACTCCAAGATTCTTAGATTGTTGAGACCAATCAATATTGTTATGAAATGACTCAATTTTACAGCCCTTACAGACCTCTACCTCACATGAACCTTTAGTTTGAAAATATTACATTTTATTTGTTTTGTTTTTTTTAGAGGCAAATCAAGAAACCTACCAAAACACCAGTATACACTATGGGGATTGTCCATGGCACTAATATTTTGTTCTATGTTGCCCCGGTATCTCTGCCCATGTGTCCTTCCTAGTTTGTCCTCAGTGCATCAGATTTGTCTTTATAAACAGAACTGTAAGATACAAGGGAAATAAAAATCAATACAAACGACAGTAGCTCAGTTGGTACAGTTGTCAGATCCACAGACCCACAGATTAATCAGATTAATGCTGTCATTGTGTCCTTGGGCAAGACATTTATCCCACCTTGCCCCTAGTGTCAGCGTACATTGGTATGTGAATGTGTGTGTGAATGGGTGAGTGGTTCCCCGGTGTAAAGCTCTTGCTAAAGTTCCTTGAAGGTGGAAAAGCACTAAATAAAAATGTGACGATTTACAATTCTAGCTGTTGCATGTATTATTTATTACCTTGTTTACAAAATGAAATCTTGTTACATCTTTTCCCCAACTTGAGCCTCACTGTAGATTTTGAATTCTTGATATCAATAGCAGCATATTATTAACACAACAGCAAGACGAAACTCAGATATTGGTATTGTCTGGGGAAAAAAATCCATATCGGACCATCCCTAATCCTCTACGTTATTGATAATCTTTTTTGACCTCTCAGCATACACTCTTATTTGTCATGCTGTATAGACTCGTGCTATCAGCGATCCATTATTTCACTCCAATTGGCGGTAAGCCCACAATCCTGGTCACCTGTCACCACCTGCTCCTTCTGATGGATGCACATTTGATTTAGAAACCTCTCCGCTGAAATTTCAATCTGAGAAGCTGAAAGCCATTATACACTCACTGCTGCTCCCCCGCACACACAAATACAAAAACAATCTGAACGCTTTGACATGAAATAATTGCCTATTTGTCACAATTAATCTAGTGTTGACATCAGACCTATTGATAGAGAGTCCCCCATTATGACGCGCCTGAAATGCACCTCATTAAAGGGAGGTAAATCTAAAGAATTAGCTTGTGCTCAACGGCTGCTAAAAGGGTCAAGATGGCTGCCGTTAATGTCCCTGGCTGTTTTAAGGCGGGTAAATGGAGGCTACGTAACCCTAGTTGCACTGTCATTTGCCAGTTGCATGTGGGTCATACATTCAGATGAAGTCGAAACTGGGATGAAGTTGAAACTGGGATATGCAGTGGTGGAACGTAAGAATGTAAAAGAAGCACTGTACTTTTAAAAATGAAACTAAATTTGAGTTCTTTTGATGACTTAAAAGTGCATTATGTAACTTTTCATCTGCTTGTTTCTATGGATATGTCACTGCCCTGCCTGGAATGTTCCACAGTATGACATTAAACAGGTCTAACTTACATTTATTCAATTACAGGCTGTTTTATAGCTCAAAAATACCTAGAAAAACAGGTATTCTGATTCTGAGCGGGGTTGCCTCTGCATAGATCTGACCTGCAACTTAGTCTGGTTTGATGGGCTTGAAGATAGAAAGGTTTAATGCCAGACTGTGAAACATTCCAGACAAAGCAATAACATCTCCACGGAGAAAAGCACAATGCACCTTTAAGTAATAAAATTCTTCCACATCTTCTTCCACCATTAGTGATAGAGACGTTTTTAATATCTTCAGTCTTTCTTGTTGTTATTCAGTTGAAGCAGGAGTCAAATTTCAGACTTATCTCTTTTTCATTGTGTGGGATCGGCTACTATCAAATGTATCTAGACAATTTTTCTGCGTACATTTTTATATTCTTTGCACATATTTCACTATGCACTTAAAAAAGAAAAGCATACTCTATTGCAATGTCATACAGGCAAACACAACAATGCCCTTCAGACAAATCGATTCATTTCAAGTTCAAATGAGTGCTCAGTGTTGCTTTTTACATTTGCTACAATCTGTCTCGACTCAAATTCCCTACAGCGCCTTTATTTCCATGCATGTTAGTCTGCTGTGTGTTTGCGCTCTGTATGCACTCCATGGCTAATCCTCTCTTGGCCGGAGATCAGGCAAGGTGCTCATCTTCACAGGAACTAATCGCCTGATGCTTCCTGCAGTTTCAAAAGGCAAACCCAAATCAAGCGTATAAAGCCCTGTTAATTACATTACCACTGCTTTTCGCCTGCACTGCCTCCAACCTCAAGGACACACCAAGAAGGGATCTTTACAGCGAAAATCAATACATAAATTATGGACTTTAAAGATCCTTTATTACACAAAATTGACTCTTTTGGACACCACCTCAAAAACATACCTGGAGTTTGGTTTCATTCATGTCTGAGTGATCCTGCATTACTGTCTGTCTACATCTCCAAACCTCAAAATACTCTGTTCCAGTAGTTTTCAATTTAATATATACTTTTTATCATTTTTTTTTTGTAGATATTGGCAATTCCAGAGCTGAAATAATCCAAATCACAAGTTGTAGCAGAGTGTTTTCCGTTTGAGAGAAGAAATGAGCCTAAATATGCAGGGTTTGTGTGTAAATTAAATAAAACACTTCAGGTATGTTTTCAAAGAGGAAACAACATTATGACAGATCAGAAAATAGCGTGATATGGTCTCTTTAAGCCTCTCATATTTATAACACTAGAGTGAAAATGGCAGTGCAGATCAGACCATTGTGGAGAGTGTGAAAGGGCACGAAGTCCACACCTTGCCTGGGTCATTATTGTCCAGAACCATTAGTCTGGCCAGGGCCTAAAGTGTCAGAGATGGTAATGGAGTCGTTCTCTGTGCAGCCGGCTTTAATGAGAAGCTGCAGCCCCAGATTTGAGTAATTTCTGCTATGCCTTGAACGATATGCCAGCGCTGCCATTCTAGACCCTTAATAACTCCAAATACTTAATGAAGGATTGCTGGATTTCCGAAGACTTGAATGGAGTTTTTCATGAACATATTTCAATAGGCTGTGCAGTCCAGAGAGCCGTGTGACGACAGAAGCTTTTTGATGTATTGTGCTTTTACTTAAGTCGAATTTTTCATGGGATACTTTTACTTTTATTGAATATTTGCTCCTGTATCTGTACTTTTACTTAATTAACAAAATTGAGTACTTCTTCCACCACTGGGAATATGGATGTTGAATTGAATATCTCCAGTCTTTTTCCTGTTGTCATTCAGTGAAGCAGGCGTCAAATTTCTGACTTAAGGGTGCACTGTGTAACTTAACAGGGTCCGTCACCTGCTTGTTTCTATGGACATGTCGTTGCTCCGCCTGAAATGTTCCACAGTATGACATTAAACAGCTCTATCTTACATTTAGTCAATTACAGGTGATTTTATAGCTCAAAATACCCATAAAAAAGGCATTCTGACTGTGAGTGAGGTTGTCTCTCCATAGATCAGATCTGGTCTGGTTTGGTCTTCATGTAGATAGAAAGGTTTAATACCATGAAGAAAAGCATTTGACCTCCAGCAGAAAAGCTAAACAATTCACCTTTAAGATCTCTCTTTGATTGCGTTAGTTTGGATAGTACCAATTGTATTTTTAGATATTTTTTTCTGTATTGAAGACACTTTGGCGAGGTCTGTGATGATACAAAAGGAAAGAAAAGAGAATTTTTGATGTACCATAGTCTAGAACTTATAGTGGTGTTACTTAATCAGGTTAGTTGGGTAATAGGAGACCACATGCTGTCTTCAGAGAACATTTCCCAGTCTCTGAAGTCTACTGAAAGCATTTGCAAGTTTTCAAAAAAGGCCCTTGAGTCACATGTATTGATGATGTACGCTATTTTGTACAATATTTGCTGACCTCCAGTTCTCTAAAGATCAAACCAAAAACAGAAGATCACTACAATGTTATGTGAGGGCTTCCATTGCTTTGTCGCTGGAACAAGATTTAGCTGGGTCTCTGTGGATTTGATTTCTTGGCGGCATTACAAACATCTTAGCAGAATTGGATAAAATTGCCAGCGACCTAATTTAAGCACGGCAATCACTCTGCTAGTCGCTTCATAGAATGTCTAATAAACCTCTGCTGAATTTTCTTGTGGACCAATTTTCTTTTAATACTTTGGAGCTAAGAACCACATAACAGGATTTTTTTCTGAGGTTCTTCTCCAGCATTCCTGACTACAATATATCTATCCTGATGAAAAATAAAGAAAGAAATTGCCTTACATATAGGCCTGTCACGAAAATTACTAAATTGACTTATCTTTTGATATATGATAGCTGGAACAGTATATTTGGGGGCTCAATATTTATTGTGTGCTGGCCCGTCGAGAAAATTGGGGGCCTGGGGCAAGAAGCCTCAAATGGGCTCATCTTTAATATAATTTAATAGGAAGAGAGTCCAATTCTCGTCCCCTAAAACCCTGTGGCCCGGGACAACAGACCCCTTTGTCCCACCCGTCTACAGCTCTGATTGTTTGTATATTTTTATTGCAATAGTGGAGACATTTCTGCTATTTTTATGTAATACTGTAAGATTTAAGCTTTAGCGTAATGGAAAAGTAAGTAAGTAAAGTTCATTCTTGCAGTTCAGGCCTTTTAATGATACAGTAGTAAAAAAAAGTTTACTGGGATTATCCTGCTTTATTGTTTTTGCGTCAGTGGCATAAAGTAGTTGTAATATAATTGTTTATTGTAAGATTCTATTGTAGTAATATTTTATGCTTAAAAATGCTTCAAACATTCTGACTGGCCTACTCACATGCTATATATATGTAGGCTATTCTTCACCATTGGTTGATTAGTCAGATACACTAACCCACAGGTTGGTGATGAGATTCTAGCTCTCGCAGATGAATGCTGTCCTTGGGCAAGACACTTAACCCACCTCAACCCCAGTGTCCGAGTACACTGATGTATGAATGTGTGTGAATGAGTGGTTCCTTGATGTACTGTAAAGTGCTTTGAGTACCTTGAAGGTGGAAATGAGCTATATAAAAATGTGACCATGACCAAGAAGTGTTCAAGAAATGTTTCCCAAGCTCAAGTTCGCATGTTTTGTTATTCAGTGAAAATGTGATATTCACAAATTTCACTTTCCGTTATTGGCCTTTAGAATTACCCAAACATAATTTGACAGGCTATGTAATACCATGGAGGACTTTTTTTTTGTTGACAGTTGGTCCCCCTCCAGCGATTTGAGTTAAAAGGTATGTGAGTGAAGGCATTGAAGCTAGTAAACATCACATTTTACCCTGCTCTGATTCTCATCTCCAGTGTCCGCCATGGGTCAGGAGCTCATCGTTCCTGAAGGAACAGCCGCATTCATGATTATGATGAATTATGATGGATTCCTCCTTGACTGACCTCCTCTGTAGATGTTGACTCATTCTTCACTGTAGTTAGATACTTTGATGGAGGGATTTAACGCAATGCAGGCAAGTGTAAACAAACTCATGAAGGCTCATAAAAACGATGGCTACACCTGTTTAGGCAGAAGAGAAAATGGCATGAAGTGGTATAAGGACATATGTGCCAGGATATACACCACCTGGCACACAGTCATTCAGAGCATATTTATTTCAGGTCGGCAGGGGAAACCAGAGTTGTATGTGATTTGTGTTACCAATTTATTAAGTTTGTATCCATAAGGCTTGGTTAGAAAAAGTTAAAGATGCACTGTGTAACATTTCTGTTGGAGGGTCTGCCACCTTTTTGTATTGATGAAGATGTCATTGCCATGCCTGAAATGTTCCACCCTATAGCATTACACTAACCCTAACCCATAACTCCAAACTATTTACCAAACCATGTTACAGGTCAAATGGAGTGGAGATCATTTTAGATGTAAATTAGTACACATATTTCAACAAATGAAAGATAAATATGTTAAATGCCATACTGAGAGACATTCCAGGCAAAGCAATTACATCTCCAGGGAGACAAGCAGGTAACTGACCCTTCACTAGAAAAGTGTTCACATTGTTCATAATATACCGTAAATCCCAACTTATTTGCTGTGGTTTGATCTCATCAGCAAGAACTCTGGCAACTCTATTCTCCACCATGTTGTACTAAAAATTAATCTCTATCTTGAATACACTTTAGACCTTAATGTTTTCTATAGGAATGTGAGCATTTTTGTTATAGTCAGTTAACTAAATGACTAAAGAAGCGACAACAGATGACATTGCTATATTCTAGTATTTTCCATGTTAATTAACTTGCGTGTATTCTCAAAGAACATTGTGGAGTTATTTGCCGTAAACCCTTTCGCGGGTCAGCTCTTATCAGTAGCTCTAAGCATCCTGAACCAAACCCAATTAAGTCGCCACAGCCTCACATGAAAGCAAATATACTGCTGCTGTGTGAAGGAAAGAAAACTTGGAAAAACCAGGGCGAAGTGGGAGCTCCTTCATCGTGGGCCATTTGTTCTAATTTGGGTTGGTGTCTTTACCGGTGCCGCACGGTGCACTTGGAGCAGTGTGTCTTTGTCAGACCGACCACCCCCCACCTCCACCCTGTCTCCTATTACAACCTATATTACTTGTGCTTCAGGAGTGAGGAGAAATGAGCTAGATGGAGCTAATCATTGGTGCAGAATGAGAACGTTCAGTCATCTAGCTAACAAAAAAGCAATAGCTTACCGATTTTATATTCAAAAGCAGGCTTATAAATATGGCTATTTTCAACCATTGCCATGACAACATGGTTTAAGGCTTTTTGTATTGCCCTATAAGTGAGCCATAATCTCCATAGTAGAGCATATTGGAGGCTTAGCAACATGAAAGAAGTGACCCCATCACTTCTACAATCTGAAGCTTTTCATGATATCACATGTGAGAACATGTAGCATCTACATCGCATACAGATGTTTCACCATGCCTCTGGTGAATTTGGTTATGCATTTGCTTCCATGTCTTGTAAGCTTAAGGTTACTGAGAAATCAGTCAGTAACAGAAATATATACTGGATAGTACGACCAGTGCCTTGAAAAACAAATTTGATTTTAACATTGTAAGTATTTTAAAGGGCCTATATTACGTAAAATTGACTCTTGAGCTTTAAGCCCTTTTATAATGCTGTCACCTCCTCAAAAACATAACTAGAGTTTTATTGTATTCGCACATGTTTAAGTAACCCTTTATTATTAGTCTGTTCCACCTTGTGATGTCATGTAGTGGTAGTTTTCAAGTTAAGAGCTCCCTTTTAACTCTAGTTCAGTAGATATACCTAATCCCGGGTCTAAAATGATCAAAATTATTCTATTCTATTATTCTAGTATGGAGTTTAAAAACACAGTTGAACACCTCCAGTTTGTTTTTTGTGTTTTCAGTTTGAGAGAAGAACACACCCTAAATATGCAGTGTATGTGTGATAAACATGGGTTACTTAAACATGTGTGAATTAAACAAAACACATTATAACATAAATCAGAAAACAGCATAATATAGACCCTTTAGACTTTTGTATATCTGTTCTATATACCGGCACTTGTGTCATATTGGTTTTAAAGGTAGTGTGTGAAATCGTGATGTTTTGACTGCCAGCCAAGAGTTATATTCAATCTGAAGGTACTGACCTGTGAAGCTAGAATTTATACTCCTCCGTTTTAAAAAAAGTTGCCATGATGACCTGTGAAATGTTTTCTACCACGCATGGACCAGTCATGTACAAGGAAGGGAATTCATCATCTCATCTCCTGCCTCACTTGAATTCATGACCTGTCCTGTTTTAGTGATCGCCTGTCTATATAAACTCTTCCCCTTGTCTCGTGCCCTTTCTCATCATCACGCGTCTCCTCCTGTCACGTCCACTGGCCTTTCCGACATGCTGTGCTGTCTGGAATCCTATTGGGGTGACCTTTACTTACAACACCGGCCACCATTTTGACAACTCCTCATACTACTGGTTCCCTATTTTTTTTAAAAACAAGACACATAGGTATAACTTGTCATCTCAGCTGCTCATTCCCATACACTTGAGCAGATAGACATTACATTGCACAATGAGAGCAGACATAAAGTCATAAAGGCCATTGGTGGTCTTTTTTCTCATTTGTAGTCTGTCAGTATAAACATGTGCACTGTAATGCCCTTGTCAACCTTACTTTTTAATATCCTGTCTCACTTTTGAAATATTTCTTCCTTGGCTAACCTCTTGCCTTGACTTCCCTTTGGTGTTATGGCAAGATACAGTTTAATTTCAACCTCTCTGGCCCCAGTTCCGCAATTAAGAGCTCATTATTTCAACACCTATAAAGACTTATTTTTTGCAGCCCATTTCCATCACCAATAATTTTATATCTTACCCCCTCATTACTTTTTACAGGTTTTCTCATCCTCCTCTTCTCTCTATTCCCCCGTACTGTATGTCTTTTCTTCTTAGCTGCATAATGAAGCTGCCGAGCCCAGACAAATTAACAGTCCGATGTCTGTCTTCCAAGCATTTGTCTGTCTTATTGAATTAAACAACCTGGTCTAACCACATATACATTTCAGCTTTCCAAATCTTTTGAAGCGTCTAAAAACACTTTATCTTATAGAAGGTGATTTTTTTGTTTTCTACCATATTATAACAGTTGGCAGAATTTATGTTTTCTTTTGCTACCATGTTATAACATCATCAAAAGCATGCCTGAAGAGGTTTTAGATGTCATCCATGTATGTTTGAGGAATCTAGCGATCTCTTCCTGGGCCTATTTGAATTCTCTCCATAAATATACAGAAGCATGATAAAAAAAACTGTGCACAACAGCTTGACAAACATGATGCGATGTGCAGTAGTTTTGGGGATGCACACTTATTGTATTGTGTGTATTGCGCTCTGAAGGGGGAGTGACTTTACACGGAGCGGAGATTCAGAGCATGTAAAACGAAAATGAAACTTATGAAACATGACAGTACGTTGTTTTCAGCAAATATAGCATTTTCAAAACTATTAAGGATACCATGATGTTATACGTTAGTAGTTAATACCCCCTTTTTAAACTTGAAAGTCTTTGCTCTGCTTTATTATTATTGAAGCTCAAGTGGTCTGACTCCGAGGCAGACGGAATATAAGGTCAAGCTTTGCATATACTAGCTCCAGTGTTATTTCTGCCAATCTGAATGCTTCTGCTGAAATACTGGTTTACACAGCGAGGGTTCTGGCTGAGTCGTGGTGAGGATAAAGGGGTGGGCGCTGTTTACCGCCGTGTTTCGCGACAGCCTGTGATGAAAGAGGCACCGGGGAGTGTTGACATTTTGTTTGGTGCCGAGATGGGCCAACGTACAGCCTGTGGCATTAATGAGATCTTTGTTTGTCTGACATCAGGAGCTTCTATCCAAGATGATGCGGCATGGATCAGTACTTGCACCTACACACCTGCCCATCCAAGTGTCTGTTTATTTCAATCTATTTCTTATTTCACCAAGAGTTATTGCATTGCCTGTGTTATCCATTTTTCCTTCGAGTTACGCTTTCAATGGTATGAGAGTTGGTTATGTAAGTACAAGCATATATAAGGAAGCGTGTGTCCATTCCTATATTCCTATGCATTTCTTTTGCACATAATTAAAATTTTAGTTGAGACAAATCAGACTGGAGGGACAGATCTTGGCAGTACAGCTGAGAAGTTAAAACAGATTGCCGAACAGAACAAATGTCACAAAGTTTGGTCCCTATGAATTTATATGGGTACAGTTTAAGGTAATGAAATGCTACATAGATCAGTGCATTTAGATATTATTTAATCGGTCTAAATATGTTTTATTCGGTTTGGTCTCCTGGGCTGTGAACACCGTATTCCTATAGCAGTAACGTATCGTTGTGCGTTCTGCAGTAGTGACATCAAAATCTCATTCTGAGCACTGGCACTCCTGTTCTGGGGCCCTCAAGCGCTTATCTGTGAAGGTAATCCCAAGGTGATGTTAATAGGCGGGAGGCTGTCAAAAATCACACTGTCAACTCAGAGAGGATTAGTCGGACAATTGGTTCCTCTGAAGAACAGGGGGAGTCTTTAAAACAGAAACAATATAAGTTATTTTTCTGATAGAATTATTAGGCCCGAGGCCCCTACAGGGCGTAGGGCCTACAGCCAAGAACGATGATGCCTGGGCGAAGCCCAGGCATCATCGTTGCTAACTGTCTTACGAAGTTCAGCGCGGCGCTGAACTTCGTCCCTCGATCGCTCTCACCGTGAACAGCAGTATCCTAGCAACCCATGCCGAAGGCATGGGACATCCATATTTGTTCTTGCTAACAAGTCATCGTCAACATTGAGTGAATGGGCGAAGCCCATTCACTCAATGTTGACAAAAGTAGCGCGAAGCGCCTTCTGTTCCCAAAACACACTCCTGACATCAAGCTGTATCCAAGCCCCCATGCCGAAGGCATGGCCCATATTTATAGCTGCTAAAATGAATGGAAATCAATGGGGGGTCAATGGCGGACCCCGACGAGATGGTGAATGACGGGCGCTTATGACCCCACGGTGACGTGGGGAAGCTCGAGAGCTTTCAAAAAATGTATAATATGTGTTTCCTATGTAAAAGGATATATTGTTTTTGCTAAAATTATTATTATTTTTTTTTTTATTTGTTTATTATTAGGCCCGAGCCCCTACAGGGCGTAGGGCCTATTGCTTCCGCAACGATGATGCCTGGGCGAAGCCCAGGCATCATCGTTGCTAACTGTCTTACGAAGTTCAGCGCGAAGCGCTGAACTTCGTCCCTCGATCGCTCTCACCGTGAACAGCAGTATCCTAGCAACCCATGCCGAAGGCATGGGACATCCATATTTGTTCTTGCTAACAAGTCATCGTCAACATTGAGTGAATGGGCGAAGCCCATTCACTCAATGTTGACAAAAGTAGCGCGAAGCGCCTCCTGTCCCCAAAACACACTCCTGACATCAAGCTGTATCTAAGCCCCCATGCCGAAGGCATGGGCCATCTTTACAGCTGCTAAAATGAATGGAAATCAATGGGGGGTCAATGGCGGACCCCGACGAGATGGTGAATGACGGGCGCGTAAGCGCCCGTCATTCACCAATGACCCCACGGTGACGTGGGGAAGCTCGAGAGCTTTCAAAAAATGTATAATATGTCTTTCCTATGTAAAAGGATATATTGTTTTTGCTAAAATTATTATTATTTTTATTTGTTTGTTTATTTATTCTTTTTTCTTCTGCTCTTTGAGCTCTAATTTGACCCCCTGAACACGCTCAAAAACTCACCAAATTTTGCCCAAAATTCAGAAGTGGCGAAAAATTTGATAAAATATATGTTGCATGTGTGGGTATAAAAAAGTGGCGCGACAGCGCCACCTGCAAAAGTCAAAATACATTGCGCCTATGGGAGACGTCCCGACGTAAAGTTTGTCGTACAGTCACGAAATTCGGTACAGACATTCCTCATGTCAAGACAGAAAAAAAATATTATTATGGCCACGCCCCCTGACAAACCAGAAGGCGGCCATCTTGGATTGAAATACAAAACATGCTGAGTCAGCATTTTCGCTCTCTTCGCATTTGAACGAACTCCTCTGAAGGCGCTTCACCCACAGGGGTCAAAATCGGCGTACATCAACTAGAGAAGTGGGGCATCAAACGATAGCTGAATTTTTAAAATAACTGTCACGGTTTACGCGCGGCGAAGCTGCAAAATTTGTTCAGATTTTTGGCAATTTTCAAATGTCAAAATTTGCTCCCGCTCGGCCATACAAAGTCCGATTCAACTCAAATTTAAATCACTTGTAAAACTTTTGTGCCAAAGCCCACTAATTGTGACACGAGCAAAAATGGTGTGATAGCGCCCCCTGCAGGACACAATAAAATTTTGCATGGACGGTCAAAATTTTAGTTTTTCTAAAATGTACCAAATTTTGTACAAAATTACTTTGGGCCATCTCAATCAAAAAAGCCAATGTAAACCATATGGTATTTTTAACCGTGTTGCCATGGTGATGCGCGGAAGCTCCAATGTTATCCTAATGGAAAAGATCAGATAAATTCCCATTCATGAAAAATATTTTACTTTCACAGAATATCCTCAAATTTGGCTCAATGACTCTTCATGTCATCCCGATCAAAAAAGTCAATGGCAACCATATTGTATATTTCACTGGGTTGCCATGGCGATGCGCCAAAGCCTCCATGTTATCCTTATGGGAAAATTTCAACAATTTCTTACTTTTCAAAGTGATATAGCGTCTTATTAGTTTTATTGAAGAACGTGAAATTTGGCACAGTGATTCTTCACGTCAGTCCAAACAAAAAAGTCCGGGGGGCCAAAGTTGTATTTTGCACGGTGTTGCCATGGAGATGTCCCAAAGTGCCCATGTTAGTCAATGTTGGAACATCAGCATCTCCAGTGTGTGTGGACTTTGTGTTTGGTGGCAAGTTCAGCCCAAAGCCACAAACACACAGAGACAAGAGGCTCATCAGCGCCACCCGGGGGAGCGTCAGCGCCACCCGGGGGAGCGTCGGGTCGGCCGAGTGCGATGCGCGGCCCGCGAGGGCCGTTCGATGCCGCTTGCGGCTTTAATTAGGCCCGAGCCCCTACAGGGCGTAGGGCCTATTGCTTCCGCAACGATGATGCCTGGGCGAAGCCCAGGCATCATCGTTGCTAACTGTCTTACGAAGTTCAGCGCGTCCCTCGATCGCTCTCACCGTGAACAGCAGTATCCTAGCAACCCATGCCGAAGGCATGGGACATCCATATTTGTTCTTGCTAACAAGTCATCGTCAACATTGAGTGAATGGGCGAAGCCCATTCACTCAATGTTGACAAAAGTAGCGCGAAGCGCCTCCTGTCCCTAAAACACACTCCTGACATCAAGCTGTATCCAAGCCCCATGCCGAAGGCATGGGCCATCTTTACAGCTGCTAAAATGAATGGAAATCAATGGGGGTCAATGGCGGACCTCGACGAGATGGTGAATGACGGGCGCGTAAGCGCCCGTCATTCACCAATGACCCCACGGTGACGTGGGAAGCTCGAGAGCTTTCAAAAATGTATAATATGTCTTTCCTATGTAAAAGGATATATTGTTTTTGCTAAAATTATTATTATTTTTATTTGTTTGTTAGGCCTACAGGGCGTAGGGCCTATTAGCCAAGAATGATGCCTGGGCGAAGCCCAGGCATCATCGTTGCTAACTGTCTTTCACGAAGTTCAGCGCGAAGCGCTGAACTTCGTCACTACCTCGCTCTCACCGTGAACAGCAGTATCCTAGCAACCCATGCCGAAGGCATGGGACATGCATATTTGTTCTTGCTAACAAGTCATCGTCAACATTGAGTGAATGGGCGAAGCCCATTCACTCAATGTTGACAAAAGTAGCTAAGCGCTTCTCTCCCTAAAACACACTCCTGACATCAAGCTGTATTCAAGCCTCATGCCGAAGGCATGGGCCATATTTACAGCTGCTAAAATGAATGGAAATCAATGGGGGTCAATGGCGGACCTCGACGAGATGGTGAATGACGGGCGTGAGCGCCGTCATTCACCAATGACCCCACGGTGACGTGGGGAAGCTCGAGAGCTTTCAAAAAATGTATAATATGCGTTTCCTATGTAAAAGGATATATGTTTTTGCAAAAATTATTATTTATTTATTTATTTATTTTTTCTTCTTTTTTCTTCTGCTCTTTGAGCTCTAATTTGACCCCCTGAACACGCTCAAAAACTCACCAAATTTTGCCCAAAATTCAGAAGTGGCGAAAAATTTTATAAAATATGTATTGCATGTATGGGCATACAAAAGTGGCGCGACAGCGCCACCTGCAAAAGTCAAAATACATTGCGCCTATGGGAGACGTCCCGACGTAAATTTTGTCGTATAGTCACGAAATTTGGTACAGACATTCTTCATGTGAAACCGCAAAAAAAATATTATTATGGCCACGCCCCCTGACAAACCAGAAGGCGGCCATCTTGGATTGAAATAAAAAAGTTGCCGAGTCAGCATTTTCGCTCACGTCGCATTTGAACGAACTCCTCTGAAGGCGCTTCACCCACAGGGGTCAAAATCGGCGTACATCAACTAGAGAAGTGGGGCATCAAACGATAGCTGAATTTTTAAAATAACTCTCACGGTTTACGCGCGGCGAAGCTGCAAATTTTGTTCAGATTTTTTGCAATTTTCCAAAGTCTAAATTTGCTCCCGTTCGGCCATACAAAGTCCGATTGGGCTCAAATTTGAATCAGTTGTAAAACTTTTGTGCCAAAGCCGACTAATTGTGACACGAACAAAAATTGTGTGATAGCGTCCCCTGCAGGACAGAATAAAATTTTGCATGGATGGTCAAAATTTTAGTTTTTAGAAAATGTACCAAATTTTGTAAAAAATTACTTTGGGCCATCTCAATCAAAAAAGCCAATGTAAACCATATCGTATTTTTAACCGTGTTGCCATGGTGATGCACGAAAGCTCCAATGTTATCCTAATGGGAAATATCAGATAAATTCCCATTCATGACAAATATTTTACTTTCACAGAATATTCTCAAATTTGGTTCAATGACTCTTCATGTCATCCCGATCAAAAAAGTCAATGACAACCATATGGTATATTTCACTGGGTTGCCATGGCGATGCGCCAAAGCCTCCATGTTATCCTTATGGGAAAATTTCAACAATTTCTTACTTTTCAAAGTGATATAGCGTCTTATTAGTTTCATTCAAGAATGTGAAATTTGGCACAGTGATTCTTCAGGTCAGTCCGAACAAAAAAGTCCGAGGGGCCAAAGTTGTATTTTGCACGGTGTTGCCATGGCGATGTCCAAAAGTGCCCACGTTTGTCTATGTTGGCACGTCAGCATTTCCAGTGTCTGTGGACTTTATGTGTTTGGTGGCAAATTCAGCGCAAAGCCACAAACACACAGAGACAAGAGGCTCATCAGCACCACCCGGGGGAGCGTCAGCGCCACCCGGGGGAGCACCGGGTCGGCCGAGTGCGATGCACGGCCTGCGAGGGTCGTTCAATGCCGCTTGCGGCTTTAATTTCTTTTTATTCTTTTTTCTTCTGCTCTTTGAGCTCTAATTTGACCCCCTGAACACGCTCAAAAACTCACCAAATTTTGCCCAAAATTCAGAAGTGGCGAAAAATTTGATAAAATATATATTGCATGTATGGGTATAAAAAAGTGGCGCGACAGCGCCACCTGCAAAAGTCAAAATACATTGCGCCTATGGGAGACATCCTGACGTAAAGTTTGTCGTACAGTCACGAAATTCGGTACAGACATTCCTCATGTGAAAACAGAAAAAACATATTATTATGGCCACGCCCCCTGACAAACCAGAAGGCGGCCATCTTGGATTGAAATAAAAAAGTTTCCGAGTCAGCATTTTCGCTCACGTCGCATTTGAACGAACTCCTCTGAAGGCGCTTCACCCACAGGGGTGAAAATTGTTGTACGTCAACTAGAGAAGTGGGGCATCAAACGATAGCTGAATTTTAAAAATAACTGTCACGGTTTACGCGCGGCGAAGCTGCAAAATTTGTTCAGATTTTTTGCAATTTTCTAATGTCAAAATTTGCTCCCGTTCGGCCATACAAAGTCCGATTGGGCTCAAATTTGAATCACTTGTAAAACTTTCGTGTCAAAGCCGACTAATTGTGACACGAGCAAAAATGGTGTGATAGCGCCCCCTGCAGGACAGAATTAAATTTTGCATGGATGGTCAAAATTTTAGTTTTTAGAAAATATACCAAATTTTGTACAAAATTACTTTGGGCCATCTCAATCAAAAAAGCCAATGTAAACCATATGGTATTTTTAACCGTGTTGCCATGGTGATGCACGAAAGCTCCAATGTTATCCTAATGGGAAAGATGCGATAAATTCCCATTCATGACAAATATTTTACTTTCACAGAATATTCTCAAATTTGGCACAATGACTCTTCATGTCATCCCAATCAAAAAAGTCAATGACAACCATATGGTATATTTTACAGGGTTGCCATGGCGATGCGCCAAAGCCTCCATGTTATCCTTATGGGAAAATTTCAACAATTTCTTACTTTTCAAAGTGATATAGCGTCTTATTAATTTTATTCAAGAATGTGAAATTTGGCACAGTGATTCTTCAGGTCAGTCTGAACAAAAAAGTCCGGGGAGCCAAAGTTGTATTTTGCACGGTGTTGCCATGGCGATGTCCCAAAGTGCCCATGTTTGTCTATGTTGGCACATCAGCATTTCCAGTGTCTGTGGACTTTGTGTTTGGTGACAAGTTCAGCCCAAAGCCACAAACACACAGAGACAAGAGGCTCATCGGCGCCACCCGGGGGAGCGTCGGGTCGGCCGAGTGCGACGCGCGGCCCGCGAGGGCCGTTCGATGCCGCTTGCGGCTTTAATTTATTTATTCTTTTTTCTTCTGCTCTTTGAGCTCTAATTTGACCCCCTGAACACGCTCAAAAACTCACCAAATTTTGCCCAAAATTCAGAAGTGGCGAAAAATTTGATAAAATATATGTTGCATGTGTGGGTATAAAAAAGTGGCGCGACAGCGCCACCTGCAAAAGTCAAAATACATTGCGCCTATGGGAGACGTCCCGACGTAAAGTTTGTCGTACAGTCACGAAATTCGGTACAGACATTCCTCATGTCAAGACAGAAAAAAAATATTATTATGGCCACGCCCCCTGACAAACCAGAAGGCGGCCATCTTGGATTGAAATACAAAACATGCTGAGTCAGCATTTTCGCTCTCTTCGCATTTGAACGAACTCCTCTGAAGGCGCTTCACCCACAGGGGTCAAAATCGGCGTACATCAACTAGAGAAGTGGGGCATCAAACGATAGCTGAATTTTTAAAATAACTGTCACGGTTTACGCGCGGCGAAGCTGCAAAATTTGTTCAGATTTTTGGCAATTTTCAAATGTCAAAATTTGCTCCCGCTCGGCCATACAAAGTCCGATTCAACTCAAATTTAAATCACTTGTAAAACTTTTGTGCCAAAGCCCACTAATTGTGACACGAGCAAAAATGGTGTGATAGCGCCCCCTGCAGGACACAATAAAATTTTGCATGGACGGTCAAAATTTTAGTTTTTCTAAAATGTACCAAATTTTGTACAAAATTACTTTGGGCCATCTCAATCAAAAAAGCCAATGTAAACCATATGGTATTTTTAACCGTGTTGCCATGGTGATGCGCGGAAGCTCCAATGTTATCCTAATGGAAAAGATCAGATAAATTCCCATTCATGAAAAATATTTTACTTTCACAGAATATCCTCATATTTGGCTCAATGACTCTTCATGTCATCCCGATCAAAAAAGTCAATGGCAACCATATTGTATATTTCACTGGGTTGCCATGGCGATGCGCCAAAGCCTCCATGTTATCCTTATGGGAAAATTTCAACAATTTCTTACTTTTCAAAGTGATATAGCGTCTTATTAGTTTTATTGAAGAACGTGAAATTTGGCACAGTGATTCTTCACGTCAGTCCAAACAAAAAAGTCCGGGGGGCCAAAGTTGTATTTTGCACGGTGTTGCCATGGAGATGTCCCAAAGTGCCCATGTTAGTCAATGTTGGAACATCAGCATCTCCAGTGTGTGTGGACTTTGTGTTTGGTGGCAAGTTCAGCCCAAAGCCACAAACACACAGAGACAAGAGGCTCATCAGCGCCACCCGGGGGAGCGTCAGCGCCACCCGGGGGAGCGTCGGGTCGGCCGAGTGCGATGCGCGGCCCGCGAGGGCCGTTCGATGCCGCTGCGGCTTTAATTAGGCCCGAGCCCCTACAGGGCGTAGGGCCTGTGCTAGCAACGATGATGCCTGGGCGAAGCCCAGGCATCATCGTTGCTAACTGTCTTACGAAGTTCAGCGCGAAGCGCTGAACTTCGTCCCTCGATCGCACTCACCGTGAACAGCAGTATCCTAGCAACCCATGCCGAAGGCATGGGACATGCATATTTGTTCTTGCTAACAAGTCATCGTCAACATTGAGTGAATGGGCGAAGCCCATTCACTCAATGTTGACAAAAGTAGCGCGAAGCGCCTCCTGTTCCCAAAACACACTCCTGACATCAAGCTGTATCCAAGCCCCCATGCCGAAGGCATGGGCCATATTTACAGCTGCTAAAATGAATGGAAATCAATGGGGGTCAATGAGAGAGTCCGACGAGATGGTGAATGACGGGCGCGTAAGCGCCCGTCATTCACCAATGACCCCACGGTGACGTGGGGAATCTCGAGAGCTTTCAAAAAATGTATAATATGCGTTTCCTATGTAAAAGGATATATTGTTTTTGCTAAAATTATTATTATTTTTATTTGTTTATTCTTTTTTCTTCTGCTCTTTGAGCTCTAATTTGACCCCCTGAACACGCTCAAAAACTCACCAAATTTTGCCCAAAATTCAGAAGTGGCGAAAAATTTGATAAAATATATGTTGCATGTGTGGGCATAAAAAAGTGGCGCGACAGCGCCACCTACAAAAGTCAAAATACATTGCGCCTATGGGACATGTCCCGACGTAAAGTTTGTCGTACAGTCACAAAATTCGGTACAGACATTCCTCATGTCAAGACAGAAAAAAAATATTATTATGGCCACGCCCCCCGACAAACCAGAAGGCGGCCATCTTGGATTGAAATAAAAAAGTTGCCGAGTCAGCATTTTCGCTCACGTCGCATTTGAACGAACTCCTCTGAAGGCGCTTCACCCACAGGGGTCAAAATCGGCGTACATCAACTAGAGAAGTGGGGCATCAAACGATAGCTGAATTTTTAAAATAACTCTCACGGTTTACGCGCGGCGAAGCTGCAAAATTTGTTCAGATTTTTTGTAATTTTCTAATGACAAAATTTGCTCCCGTTTGGCCATACAAAGTCCGATTCAACTCAAATTTTAATCACTTGTAAAACTTTTGTGCCAAAGCCGACTAATTGTGACACGAGCGAAAATGGTGTGATAGCGCCCCCTACAGAACACCACAAAATTTTGCATGGAGGGCCAAATTTTAGTTTTTTGAAAATGTACCACATTTTGTACAAAATTACTTTGGACCATCTCAATCAAAAAAGCCAATGTAAACCATATGGTATTTTGAACCATGTTGCCATGGTGATGCGCGGAATCTCCAATGTTATCCTAATGGGAAAGATGAGATAAATTTCCATTCATGACAAATATTTTACTTTCACAGAATATTCTCAAATTTGGCACAGTGACTCTTCCTGTCATCCCGATCAAAAAAGTCAATGACAACCATATTGTATATTTCACTGGGTTGCCATGGCGATGCGCCAAACCTCCATGTTATCCTTATGGGAAAATTTCAACAATTTCTTACTTTTCAAAGTGATATAGCGTCTTATTAGTTTCATTCAAGAACGTGAAATTTGGCACAGTGATTCTTCAGGTCAGTCCGAACAAAAAAGTCCGAGGGGCCAAAGTTGTATTTTGCACAGTGTTGCCATGGCGATGTCCCAAAGTGCCCATATTTGTCAATGTTAACACATCAGCATCTCCAGTGTGTGTGGACTTTGTGTTTAGTGACAAGTTCAGGCCAAAGCCACAAACACACAGAGACAAGAGTCTCATCAGCGCCACCCGGGGGAGCGTCGGGTCGGCCGAGTGCGACGCGCGGCCCGCGAGGGCCGTTCGATGCCGCTTGCGGCTTTAATTCTTTTTTCTTCTGCTCTTTGAGCTCTAATTTGACCCCCTGAACACGCTCAAAAACTCACCAAATTTTGCCCAAAATTCAGAAGTGGCGAAAAATTTGATAAAATATATATTGCATGTATGGGTATAAAAAAGTGGCGCGACAGCGCCACCTGCAAAAGTCAAAATACATTGCGCCTATGGGAGACGTCCCGACGTAAAGTTTGTCGTACAGTCACGAAATTCGGTACAGACATTCTTCATGTGAAAACAGAAAAAAAATATTATTATGGCCACGCCCCCTGACAAACCAGAAGGCGGCCATCTTGGATTGAAATAAAAAAGTTGCCGAGTCAGCATTTTCGCTCACGTCGCATTTGAACGAACTCCTCTGAAGGCGCTTCACCCACAGGGGTCAAAATCGGCGTACATCAACTAGAGAAGTGGGGCATCAAACGATAGCTGAATTTTTAAAATAACTGTCACGGTTTACGCGCGGCGAAGCTGCAAAATTTGTTCCGATTTTTTGCAATTTTCTAACGTCAAAATTTGCTCCCGTTCGGCCATACAAAGTCCGATTCGGCTCAAATTTGAATCACTTGTAAAACTTTCGTGCCAAAGCCCACCAATTGTGACATGAGCAAAAATGGTGTGATAGCGCCCCCTGCAGGACACAATAAAATTTTGCATGGATGGTCAAAATTTTAGTTTTTCTAAAATGTACCAAATTTTGTACAAAATTACTTTGGGCCATCTCAATCAAAAAAGCCAATGTAAACCATATGGTATTTTTAACCGTGTTGCCATGGTGATGCGCGGAAGCTCCAATGTTATCCTAATGGGAAATATCAGATAAATTCCCATTCATGAAAAATATTTTACTTTCACAGAATATTCTCATATTTGGCACAATGACTCTTCATGTCATCCCGATCAAAAAAGTCAATGACAACCATATGGTATATTTCACTGGGTTGCCATGGCGATGCACCAAATCCTCCATGTTATCCTTATGGGAAAATTTCAACAATTTCTTACTTTTCAAAGTGATATAGCGTCTTATTAGTTTCATTCAAGAATGTGAAATTTAGCACAGTGATTCTTCAGGTCAGTCCGAACAAAAAAGTCCAAGGGGCCAAAGTTGTATTTTGCACAGTGTTGCCATGGCGATGTCCCAAAATGCCCACGTTTGTCTATGTTGGCACGTCAGCATTTCCAGTGTCTGTGGACTTTATGTGTTTAGTGACGAGTTCAGCCCAAAGCCACAAACACACAGAGACAAGAGGCTCATCGGCGCCACCCGGGGGAGCGTCGGGTCGGCCGAGTGCGATGCGCGGCCCGCGAGGGCCGTTCGATGCCGCTTGCGGCTTTAATTTCAGATTATTATTCCTAGCATTCAGTTCTGTCATTTGTTCCAAGCATGCATAATCATAGTGACCACAATACTCTGCATTTATCCGTTTCATTACCCTCATGTACTGTTCAAATCGATGCACATTATTTTAGTTTGTGAATGTCCATGTACCTCAGTGAAACAAAACCACATTTTGGGATTAAAGCGCCTATATTGTATATTGTATATCTGTTGTTCCTCGTCACAAACGTACCTGTTGTTGTGTTTTGATTAATTCACACGTTTAACACACAAACCCTGCATAACACACAAACACTCTATTCCACCTTGTGATGTCATGTGTTAATGTGCTACACTGAGTTTTTAAACTCCACACACCTTCACTAGAATCATATGAAAAAATTAAGCCCTGGAATTGCCAATCTGTACTGAACAAAAGGTAAAAGGAGCTGTTAACTTGAAAACTACAGCGTCAAAGAGCATTTACACTGAAACGAATCACTGTATCACCGTATTGGAAATAATTTGCTAGGCACATGACTAGGCTGGTGTCATGTTGTCATGCCATCACGACACCACGTGGGCGGTAAAAAGAAGAAAGTGGAGCACTGTGTCTGAAGTTGCCATAGTTCTATTGAAGTTACAGCAGCCGATTTCAAGCCGAGGAAGACAGCAAGCGTGAAAACAGTCTTTTCGTGGAGCAACACTGTTTTGCATTTGTCTAAGGTTTGTTTAAACTGTTTTCCGCAATAGCATTGAATGCCCGATGTCAGGAAACCAGCGAATAAGGAAGGCGCAAGTGACATTGACGTGATCCAATAAGAACGACAGCTAGAGCCCCGACGTCAGTGTATCAGCGTTTTCAGTGTTTTCATGTGTCCACAAGGCACCGGATCAGATCCGTACTCAGGCGAATACATGGGAACTGGCGTATCCAGATCGTTCTGTCTCCGGAGCTGTTTTCCATCGGATTAGTGTGAATGAACACTGCATCCACAACGAAAATGACTCGAATACGTACTAGTTTGGATGGGGCCTCATAGAGAGAACATTTTGAACTTTGGAGATGTGGACAGACTAATAATAAAGAATTACTCAACACGTGTGAATGAAACAAAACTCTGGTTATGTTTTTAATGAGGTCACAACATTCTAGCGCGGCTTAAACAGGCATTGTGTGTAATATAGGACCTTAAAGTAATTGCATGTCTCTTGTTGTTGTTCATTACTGCCTGCATTTGAATCATCATTATTTGTGCTCTGCTTTGTAGCAAGAGAGGTCTGAAATATTTCAAGCAAATTAGATTCTGTAACTCCACTGCTATTGTTATTTACATCAAACATATAAACTCACACGATCTTCTCTATGTTAAAGATTCCATTATTATTGTAAATGTTCCTTTTTACATGCACAACCAAATAAATCAACTTATTATAAACTGAGTATAAGCTTAGGCTGGTGATAAATGGGAGCCGAACACCGTGTCCTTTGACCATTCTCCATTTCAATGAAACCCAATCAGTGCCGTACAACAAGGCTGTTAAATGAAAAGAGCAGCATGGCAGCCGCTAATGAAACAATCAGTTCTGCACTTATGAGCGGCCAGTTTGTGTCATTCTTTGTATTTTCATTAACCTTTTTTGTTTCCATATGTTACCCCCAGAAATAGCTTAAGGAATAGGCACTTTTACAGCTCTACCCCACACACTGTTTACTGCCAGTCTCTGCTGTGGTTTCTCATTTATATTTCATAGCTTCCAAAAGTCTCCAAATGAATGTGTGTGTGCGATTGTTTGTGTGGATTGTATTTTATGGCTAAACTAAAAGCAATGTTCTCAGGAAGGGGGAAGCATATTCTTTTAGTGGAGTTATTTACTTTTGACTCAATGTTATATGTTAAGTAAGTATTCCCCCCGAAGAAGACTAAGGTATGCACTAAAAACATATTAAAATGGAGCAGTATTATGCCTGAGTTTCAGAATATTCACTTCTCCAATACTTAAAGATGTGAGTCAGAGGTTTTGTGCAGATCGACGTGATTGCCAGATGAATTAGCCAGTCAGGGATACACATAATCCACCAGTATTAAAACAGATGCTTACAAAGACAAAAAAGATTCCTGCAGTATCAATGAGCGAAAGTCTGTTAATCTGAGGTGAGGACAAAGTTTGTGTGTGTTTTGTTTTTTTGTCAAAATGATAGATGATCAATAAGCTCCTTTATTTCACATGCGTAACTGAAATAAACAAATCTGATAGGATGGCCATGTTTGAGCCTGGCTGTATTAAAAAACACACACACAAATGCAGTAAGGGCTTTCTTGGTAAGAGCAGTTCCTGAGTACAAATTCTGGACTAGACTGACCTACAGAGTTTTGTTGAACAACTTGTGTATGTGGCAAACAAAGCACCTTGGCTTCACCTTATTTGTAGTAGTATTAGAGGCCCAGTTGAAAGATGTTGCAGTAGAAGCATTAATAAACTAAAATAAAAGCGCCTATTCTGGCTTTGTGGGAACCTTAATAGCCTGAATAACCTTGATTTCCCTCTAGACACAACATTAAAACCACACTTCAATAAAATGTATACACAGTGTGATTCTAGTGCTTAAAGTTTACGGCTGTAGATGGGGCCACAAAGAAACAATTTAATTGAATCTCAAAGGGCAGGAAAATGTAGTTTTAGTTTAACAAAAATAAATACCGCTCTATTTTTGCATTCCAATAATGTTAATCAAATTATATTTTAGCAGTCAAACTAAAAGGTGCTAATATGTGTCTATAAATATATGAGGTTTAACTATCAGACAGATGTTAAACGTGCACAAGGTGGAGGGTCTGCTACTTCCTTGTCACCGTGGATGTTATTTCTTTACCTGGAATGTTCCATAGTAGGTTAGCTGTTCAACTAGAGGTGTTTTATCACTCAAAAATACCTTAATAAAACGTGTGCAGGCTTGCATCTCCATGGATCTGACCATTAATCTGTCTCCACTGGGATCACCATACTGTGGGCAAAACAATAATATCTCCACGGAGACAAGGAGGCGGCATCCGTTCAGAACACTCAGTACAGTAATGCTTGAAAACTCGCCATTAAACCCCTTTCATATTTATTATTCATAAGCGTATTAATTGTTTTGTGAACTTTGGCAAAGCTGAGCGATACTTTCTGTCATGGTAGCCATGGGGAAAAGGAAAGCATACAAAGTGAGAAGCGGATTAGAGTGTGAACAGTGAACTCCTGCTCATAGTTTGTTTGCATTTGGTGTACAGCTCGGAGCCCCAGATGGCTTCAGGCTGCACTTTTCCCGCCTCCATCACAAAGCCCACATGGTGCACCATTCTTCATTCTCTCTATCTCTATGTACGCCCCGATTATTTAAAGGTCTGGGGGAAATACATAGTTTGTTTTGGGAACTGAAAATCACAGTTATCCCTCACTGTCAGGACTGATGCTGGGAGCTAAAGGTGCCCTAAAAAACTGAATTTAATACACACTGACTGACGAAGTATAGAAATGATGGAGTCTGAAAAAAAACAAACAGAAATGCAAACCAAACTCAAAACTATACTGCAAATTCTCCATAGTGATAGATGATTTTGCCACTGTGGAAAATATAGTCAAAATAACATTTCCATTCAAATAAGCAGGAAGAGGCCCTCCTCCAAGCCATGTAAGAGTCCGGTTGTGAAAATGCAAAAACGCTCACTGTAAGTATGTTTTTTCTCTCTTTTTGGCTAAAACGTTACATGGTGGGGTTGTATGAGGTGTCGTAGTTACCTGAACAAATATGGTCTTTGTGACGGCCCAACTGTAATCCTTCAAACTGCAACCATTTTGACTTGATTTCTATTCCAAGCAGGTGTAGCACAAAATTCTGAGGCGCAAACCATGTTGGTGGGCTCGCTCTACATGTTCTCCAAATCAATCAAAAGTAGACACATACAGACTTTGTAAGGGCTCCTCCTGCACTAGGCCTTTGATACCTTTCACCCTTAGTCTGACCCACTGAAGAAGAAGTGGTGGTTCTGTTACTAATGGGGTAAAGTAGTTCTGCTTCTGATGCTTTAAAAGTGCACTACTAACTTTTCTGGAGAGTACACCCGATGGCTTTCACTGGATTGTACTATATTATGGCATTAGACTTGCTTATTATTTAATTATAGTCATTATATCCTCTTATTTTACTATTACTGAACTGGGTGAAGGGTGCTGGTGTTTGTACATAAATACTCTTTATTTCTGCTGCCAAAAGTTGTGTTTTTGCATGTGTGGTTCCTAATCCCTCTGTATCCTTCTGAAGAAAAGCATATTCTTTGGTCTTCCGTTCCCATGGCACACACAGTTGGACCTCTACAGTCGTGTGTCAAAGCCGTTCCTTCAGCAGCTTTTGTTTAGAGAATGGTAACTTTTTATAATGTGTGACCCAAAGCGAACCCCACACGACGTTATTCAGGTGCATTGTGTAACTTTTCTAGTGAAAGGTCCATCAAATGCTTTTCTCCATGGAGATGTTATTGCTTTGTCTGGAATGGTTCACAGTACGGTGTTAAACCTTTCTATCTTCATGGAGACCAAACCAGACCAAGTTCCAGGTCAGATCTGTGGAGAGGCGACCCCGCTCACAGTCAGAATGCCTGTTTTTCTAGATATTTTGGATCTATAAAAACATTTATAATTTCACGAATGTAAGGTAGAGCTGTTTAAAGTCATTCTGACATATCCATAGAAACAAGCAGATAACGGACCCTCTTCTAGACAAGTTACACAATGCACCTTTAAATGTGAAAGTAATTGGCAATGGAAGCTAGTACAAGTTCAGTTAAAAAAACATTTTCAAATATCCTACTTCACAAATGTAAATGAAGAAATATCTGGAGGTGTTGCTTTCCTTTATGTCCTGCCTACACCTGTCATCTTGTATTATATCTATTTATTAAAACTTGAAAGTAAACCTCCATCAAGCTTAATTTACTAATTTGTGCTGTTTGGGATCCACTTATCCAGCATTTTCATTTCCAATACCGATTTTATTACTATAGCTTTAAGTATTTGCAGATACCCGATATCAACCGATACCAGTGCAGAGACCGAAAGCAGCATTTATTTCCTTTAAACAAAAATAAAATAAGACAAAACTGATCCAAATTTCTTCAAACTTCAGACTTTGCATAAAATAATCAAACATTATGAGACTTTCTGGGCTGACTATATAAACTGTTCAGTAAATAGTATTGTTAGATAATGTCATATGTCCAACCAAGCAAAATTTAGATGGCAATATCTGATCTAGCAAAATTTTCAGTATCAGTGCATCCCTACTATACATGAATGTTTGCAAAGTAACCTCCAAAAATAAATAAAATACTGAATAACCTTCAAAATAATGTCGATGTGATTTGATGTAAAAAAAAATATTGTAAATGAGCTTTCTGTGGCACATAAAAGAATAAAAGAGTCATTCTGCACATTGTGATAGTATATGATTTGATTGTAAACGCTGCACACTTTCATAACAGTTTGATTCACATTATATTGATTTCTTATTAGGACTTGCAGCTTCCACCATTTTGTTGTCCATTTCGAGATTGTAACATTTGAAATACTGGAACGGTCTGAAGGTGGGGAGATGGTTTTCTGGCATTTGTTTAACTTTGCTCCAAATGCCTCTCCCTCCTCTGTACATACCACTGTGTGACTGTATGCATATGCATTGTGCTCCGGGAGAACAAAAATGCACGAGGAGTAACTCAGATTTCCATTTCAAAGGCTCGTGGTGCTGCTGTAACAGACAAAAGAGAGGAGAATCTAAATGCTGAAAATCTGGTACAGTGGCATCAGCAGCATCAGCAGGGAGCATTCACACAAACCAAAATGTGATTTCTTTCAGCAGCACTCACCTGGTACGACTTGAACATTACACTGGAGAATTCACTGTTTTGGAAAAGGTTTAATCCAATATTGGAAAAGGAAATCATCATATTGCATCAGGTAATTAGAGTATGGGGAATTATTGTGTTTTGTTGTAGTTTTAAAATATTCATAGCCATAAAAACACCACTTTTCCACTAGTTGCATCATGTAGAACCTTCTTCCTCTGAGGCAGAAGTTTGTTGTTTTGACTTTCATTGACGGTAGATGCCATTTTTAATCATTTGGACATAATTTTGGTGTTCAGTGTCACACATTTCATGTCTGGTGAACAATTGAGTACTCTCAGATGTAAAGCACTCACCCACTAATCTGAAGGTTGGTGGTTTGGGGAATTTGGGCAAAACACTTAACTTGCCTTGCATCTATGTCTGTGTACAATCAATCAATTCAATCAATTCTAAAAGGGATAGCAGTAAATAGTTTTTAAAAACATATGTCAACATAGTGAATAGTAGGCTAGTGTTATATTTATATAACTAAATAATAACTGAGTTTAAAAACTATATATGTGCAATTAGTTACAAAATGGTTCATTTTGCTATTAATACTTTTGCTATTGAAGGTACTACTCAGTCTGAAGCTATGTGGCTCAAGTTAAACTTTAATCTGAGCTTTGTTTTAACACATTCGGACCATAAGGATCTGAATTAGTTGGAACTACAACAGGCTGAGATGATTTGTGATCTTAAACAAATCTCTTACTTGTAAAATTACAGTCACAAGCTCGTTTTTCAGTTTTTCAGTCAATCCCTCTCACCTTTTGTTGAAAATCACACTTCAACAGGACGGTGTTGATCCAAGGCTTATGTTATTTAAAGCCATTTTGTATTCCTTTTCTTGAGTTTTCAGACTATATTAAAGTGTATTTGCTAATGTGTTTGCTAATGAGTATATTGTGTCACCATGGTAACTACTGAACATTTCATCATAGATATACATGTAGAACACCTCCAGCGTGATGTCACTACAAAGTATCAATACAGATGCAGAGCTCTCACATATTCAAATGATGTGTCCAAGACCTGAGGTAAGACTAGGGCTGTGCAATAAACCAGATTTAGAATCATAATTTCAAATATTACACTGCTTAATTAAAACAATGTTATTGAAACTGCAATTAGTTACCTTTAGTTCAGAATCATTATCACAGCCAAAGCCTGTAGCAAAGATACTAATTTATTTTACTAGGTCTTTACTTTCCCTACAGGGTCATTTCCACACTAATTGTGATATCGCAGTTGTGAATATAATTTTTGAATTGTTTTAATATCTTTTACCACTTGTTCTGTTGTATTAGAAGAACAGTGACGTACATCAGTCCCACGAAACTTACCTCTCCTGTCTAGCTCTATTTTTGGAAGGCCCCACTTCAACATATCACATCAATAATCCTCTTCACACTGTCCTCACACCTAATGCACTCCTCTGAATAAAAATCTGCTAAACTGCAAATAAATTCAGCTTTTTGGACCTGCGCAAATATTGTCTGCAATCCGAAACACTCTTTGGTCCGGGGTCTCATTATCGGCTACCCTAAGATGCACATAAAACAGCCATCTTGACATGTCAACCTTTTGCCTGCAAATAGCTTCGGCGTGGCCATTAGGGACTGCACGAATACTCACCGCTGGATGTAGTATTAAATGTAGCCAGTGTCACATTATTCTTATGGCGCTGTCTCTATCTATGCATGAGTGCCCTTCGCTGTATCTCTCCCTATTAGGGGCCTGCTTGCTTGGCTGGTCTGTATATTCTGTCTCTGCCTGTGTGTTGCCTTGATAGTCTATAGCTGCTGGGTGCCATTTTGCACATGGAAACTGGCAACCAAAAGCATCAGGGATTACAAATGGTATGAATGAGGAAGCCAAATCACCCTTGCACCCCGCTGAGCACCAGAACATGATGGTGGAGCATTAAGACTAGAGTGTAATTGAAAAATGTGTGTTTGGAAAGTGGTTTAGCTATAAGAGGCTGCAATATTGATTCTCGGCTCTCCACCTCCAACCCAAAGAGATCCTTGTGTTTACATTGGCAGGAATGTAAGTTGGAATTTTATCACCGTCTAACAGTGTTTCATTTTTAATTAATACGAGGCAGTTAGGCTCAATGGCGCCGTCAAGGCTCTGAAGGTACTGTATGTTGAATGGTTTGCACTGGCAGGCATGGAAAAAGGTTGGACCTGGGCCTAATGAAGGTGCAAGGGAGCGATTTTCTACTTTTCTACAGATTGGTGTGACCAGTTTTTTTCAGTAATAATACATGCCTTTAATCTCATACTGTTAATAACACAGTCTGGCGGATTAAAGGCGGATTCAGCCCTTGTTTCATTAGAGTACATTTTATTATACTCACCTCTCCACAAACTGATTTGTACCTTGGCCGGCTTGTCTCCATGAAGATATACTATAGTACTAGATGTACTATGAAACATTACAAGTTGAACAGTTAAGTAGATCTACATGGAGACTAGCATGCTTTGTAAAATTGATCTTTTTGATTTTATTTATTTATTTATTTTAGCCTTCTACAATGTTATAATGTTCCCTCATCAAAAACATGCCTGAAGAGATTTTATTTGTCATCCATGCCTGCTTGATATTTTTGTGATCTCTCCTGAGCCCTATTTGAACCTTCCTTATAGTTAGATGTAAGATTCTGTCCAGTATAATGCCCCCACATGACAATTCTCCATAAATACACAAAAGCATGATATAAAACTGTACACAACAAACTTGATGTGATGTGCAGCAGTTTCATTCATAGTGGAAAATCCTACATACATAGTTGACTTTTCAAGCACAGACAAAGTAACAGTAAAGTTCATATCACACATAAAAATAATCTTTACTACAGTAAAAATACAATAAGTGATTTTAACTAGATCAACTGTTAAATGTCACTTCTTTGTTTTCCGATCTTAGTTTGGTAGGAAAGTAACTAACCTGGATGGCTTTTTGATCAGAAGCACTTGCTCTTAACAGTAGCTGATTCGCTCATTAACTTGTTCAAGTGAATCTGGCAGACTCCATAATGAACAGCTGGAGGTAAATGTAGCATGGCTGGATTTCAGTGTGCAGTGCAGTAATAGGCCCTGAATATGAGCCTCTCCTCTCTGCTCACCAGTATTTTACTAACATGAGTCCAGACGCCCGGTGGGACACAGCATCAGACATGAATTACCTCTGCTCGTTCAATAACGCTCATGCTGCTGCATGCTGGACCATATCTTATCTCTTTTAGGTTCTACACAAGCCCCATACTGCTAAATACTTACCAGACTAAAACCACTTAAGGTGCTGTAATATAGACCAAATAAATGCACAGCTAAGCCAGTAGTAAAGGAGCACCATTTAACTTTTCTAATGGAGGGATAGCCACATGACTGAGATGTTTTTGCCTGGGATGTCTTTAAACTTATCTATTTCCAAACATGTCACTACAAGGCAAAGTTACAGATAAAATCTATAGAGAGATGGGACGTTTCTCTCAGTAAGAATGTTTTCCAAGAGATTTTTGAGCAATATAAAAACCTGTAATTGAATGAATGCAAGATATACAGGATGTCTAGCTCAGTGATGATTGAAATTTTTGGTACCAAGTCCACATTTGTTTGGCAGTTGGTGAAGTTTTTCCAAATTTTTCATTGAAGGCTGCACAGCCTTGGGTGACTGTGTGCGAGCAGATTCCAAGACGCCAAATGACTTCTTTGTGGGAGTAAATGGAATGGCTCAACCTGAAAACATTATATATAAAATCTTGATATGTTTCTATACATTCTGTGAAAATTTGAGTTTTTTTCAACAAGAATTGTCAAAATTATTGGCCTGCAAAATGATGTCAAATTTTTTGGGACACCCTGTATAATGGGCAAAGCAGTTTCATAGAGACAAGCAGGTGCCAGACCTTCCATCAAAAAAAATTATACAGTGCACCAATTACCTACTGTAGAAAAGAAGTTTTGAGATGTTTTTGTGTGTAAATAGTAACTTGCAAAGCTTTGTTTATCTTTCACTTGTGGTTGGGGTGAGTGTTTTATAAAACATCTAGTGCAATATAATTTTTTCGGGCCCATTACACTTTTAAACCATGATAAATATGTTGCTATGTTGTGTCATGATATATGAAATGGTCAGTAATTCAAATTAACATTAATGATATCACAATTTAACGTAACAATGTGCTTAATTCGCCTTGTGATCTCTGTAATCACTACATTTTTCTGAAACCAACATTTGCTATTTTTCTCGTACAAAACACTGGCCCCATCCTTCTGTTATTAAGCAAAAACATGAACATAACCTTATTTTTCTGACTTGCTCTGAAAGTATTTGCTGTCGCCAAAGAATCAATTTTCATCTCTCTTATTGTTATCTCTCTTTCACCTCAGTAGCTCCTCCTCTTCAGCTCTAGTGTGCAGAGTCCCATCAGTCTCCCAGAGCCTTCTCAGTCCACGTCTCCACCTCTCACCCCGGGTTAATCAGGGGGGGTCAGGTATTTAAGGCAGGTGGAATAGAGTGTTGTGGAGGCAGAAAAAGTCAGGGCACACAGATTTATACGTCTGACCTTCCGTAGCCCGTGTGAATAGCTTAGACTAGAGGGCGGTAGAGGTATTTCTAAGCAAAAAGTTGTGTTTTTGTCTAGCTTTTTTGTGTCATTTTTGAAGTGCACTGTCTGCCATTTGCTTGTCTCTGTGAAAAAATGTATTACTTATTCAAAAATGTCCCACAATATGGCATTTCACTTATCTAGCTTCATGGAGACCACAGCTGACACTACCAGGCCAAAGCTACAGGTCAGATCTATGCAGCGGCGAGAGGCATTTTGAGGATTTGAGACACTGTGAAATAAATTCAAATTAATCAGATCAGATAAAAAATCTAATTAACATGATCACTTTAATGTGTCTGTTACCACATATCAGGTGCTATGAGTATTGGGCAGCAAGCTGCCCCGCGACCCAGTCGGATTAAGCGGGAGAAGATGGATGGATGGATGGATGGATGTTACCATATATGTACACATGCTCTTTCCTTCTTTTTTTAGTTTGGATAGGTCTATATATCTAAAACAATAGAAAATTCATTACGGCATATCTACGGTAGCACCTTAAATATATCTGCAAACTATAAAGCAATGAGAGAACATAGGTTGATTATGCTTGGAGGAAGTATTGTACACCACATGTGAAATTAAATTCCTCGGTATTATTCAAAACCGCTGGGAAATTAGGCTTGTGATTATGCTGGGAGTTATTTTTTTATTTAAAAAATTCTAATTAAGGTAGGAGAAGCACATTCTATATTCATACTGTTACCGCTTAAAAATGTGTATATTAAAAGTATGTCTAAATCTTGCATGGTAATAGCACAATTAAAATTAATGACTTCCAGCTATTTAAGGTGAACAGATTAACACTTGCATTACTTTTCATTTGGCCTATATGATAAAGTTCACCAAGTTTTCAGTAGTACTATATAGCACTATAACTATTGTACTTGCCCGACTTAAATTATTGTCACCTTATTGTGACCCCTAGTCTCTTATAGGGTTAGTCAATATGCAGACAAAAACAGCTGAGATCACATTTTTTCTTCTGTCATGATTCATGCATTTCTTTCTATTTGCCATTAAGGGTAACTGAAATCATCTACTGTGTCTGAGAGTTCACCCTCCATTGTGATTGGTTAAATCCACCTGTCACTCACTCAAGGCATGACTAACAGAAGAAGGTGATATAAGTGTCTGTATTTGAGCATAAAATCGTTTTAAACAGAAAATGTATGAATCACAATATGATAGTTTCACTAAAATAGCATATTCTCACAGGGATCAGATCATGATTTAGTTTTTAGTTTACTTTTTATTAGTGCTGTCAAAAATATCGCGCTATTAACGTGATAACTCAAAACAATTTTAACGTCGTAAATTTTTTTATCGTGAGATTGACACTCTTTGTGACCCAGTAGACTAGTTTTGCTGTGGCCACTTCTGTAACGTTAGAAAACCTACTGGATCTGGCTGTAAACAGGAAAGAAAACAATTTGTACGAAACTGACAAGTCCAGGCTAGAGAAGGTGGGCCAAAGCACAGCACACCTGCGCACACGCTGATGCCTGCTTCAAAACATACGGTGAATCTGCGACAAGGACCGTGGACAGCGACACAAACCCACGGAGGAGCACTGCAGCAGGACCCACACCCGCCCCTCCACACAATAGACACCACATGCCACTGGACCCACCCTCTTTGCCAAAACTGCCAGCTCCACCGTATGACTCGCAAACAGGGCCTTATGACAACACCCTGGCTGCAGCCTGGCATGTGCGAACACGGTCCACAGAACCCCAGGTAAACAAGTCCGAGCAAGGCACGGCCCTAAAGGTGTTGGGGCAGACAAACGGTCATACTAACTCACTGGACGTCACTAAGTAATGAGAACTACCTCAGGTCACAGCACATGATTTCACAAATTTTGACTGTTCTGAAGAGAGAAGAGAGACACTTTGCTCACACTGTTGCAGAGCACAAAGTGTCTCACTGACGATTCTGTTTTGCAATAAAAAAGTATTAAAATTATGTTTCAAGGGACAAAAAATATGCGATTAATTTGTGATTAATCACGAGTTAACTATGACATTCATGAGATTAATCGCAATTAAATATTTTAATCGATTGACAGCACTACTTTTTAGTTTTGGCCATAGCCACAAGCCCAACTCTACGTGAATAATTATCCTTATTATCAACAGTAGCTCAGTAGCTTGAGTGTTTGTCCATTGATCCAATGGTTGGCGGTTTGAATCCTGCTCTCTACATCATTGGTAGAGAGGTCAGATCTACAGATTGGCTGTGCAATTCCAGCTCCCACCGATAAATGCTGTTGTTGTGTCCTTGGGCAAAACACTAACCCATCTCACGCCCAGTTTCTGTATACACTGGTGTATGTGTGTGTGAATGGGTGAAAAATCTGACCATTTATCTTTCGAAAATTAATTTTCTTTTGTATTACAGCTTCATTTAAATAAATATTTTCTAACATTAATTGAATCCCAATTTCAGCCCTGCGTAGTTCAACAGCTACAGTGGACACAAGGTAAAGATAGGACATTGCATTGGACCACAGACACAAGGATGCTGCTGTCAATATTTACCTGCAGTAATTGCCCCTCTCTCTCTTCCCATTGAGCCTTGTGGGTATCCACAGTTATCCTGGCTTATGTCCTGTATCCCCTTTCCCTCTGCCACAGCTGTTGTTACACATGTAGACTCTGTCCTCTATGTCCATAACAGTAAAAGCAGATGAATGGAAGTGCACGGGTACCGTAATGTCCATTAAAGAAGACTGAGGTCACCTTGGGAGTGGCACGATGCCCAACAAGCTCCACACCAGAGTTATTATTGAGTTAACAAGCTCACAATGCAGCCAGTAATAAGCGGTGGACCTGCATTCACTATGGTAACGAGGTGGGCTTGTTTGTGAGCCTCCACAGTGCAGTTAGAAAGCTCCATTACAGAAGTCACGCTCACCGACTTGTTGAGAGAAGAGATTTGCAGTTGGCAGTGTCAGAAGCTCATGGGACAAGATGAGTCCTTGGTCAGCCGTTTTTACTTGGCTTCATTGGCTGTCTGTCAAATGCACGCACACACACACACACAACCAGTAATCTCTGTGCTCAAAGCAACTGTCCAATTAACCTGATTGGTCCACAAGCTTCTTACAGTCATTTCAAAAGGAGCTTTCCACCAAAGCAGGGTCTCCATCAGTGATTGTAAAGACAGTTTTTCTGGTGGAGGGTCCGTCAAATGCCCTTCTCCATGGAGATGTTATTGCTTTGTCTGGAATGTTTCACACTGTGGCATTAAACCTTTCAATCTTCATGGAGACCAAACCAGACCAAGTTACAGTTCAGATCTGTGGAGAGGCAGCCCTGCTCATAGTCAGAACACATGTTTCTCGTGGTATTTTTGAGCTATAAAACCACATGTAATTGGATAAATGTAAGCCGCGTCTCTTTTAAGGGGTTTATTTTCGTACAGTGGTAGAGGACAAGCAAAGAGAGGTGTTAGAGGTTTTGGAAGAACAGAAAACTGCAGCTATGTTTCATAAATGGATTTTTGAAATTTGTATAATAAATTACAGCCAAATTATGGACACATTTTCCACACAATGTACCAGCAGGCCATTAGCTTAGTATTGTGGAAAGGTGTTCTACTTTATTTTTTGAATGGTTCATAGATTAGTTGTATTGTTGTGCTACAAATGTTCTGCTGTAATTACTACTCACATATTTTAGAGTCTCTCATCTAATTTACAGTGATGGGATTATTTTACCTCAATGTTTAAGTACACACAGAGTTCTATTGAGTGTGACTGAGGTGAATACAGGCAAGGCAAGTTTATTTGTACAGCACAACTTGTACAAAAGTAATTTAAAGTGTTTTAATAAGAATTACATTAAAATCACAATACAAAGAAATCAAAGCATAAATAATCATCATGAAGGAAGAAGAGTGCAGAATAAAAACCTTTCAGTCATATGCACAGCTAAACAGAGGGCATGGACTTAATACATTTTACTTAGTAGAACTGGTCAACTAAGGAATGAGGAACTATCAGAATTATTAGGATATTATATATTTATATATATATATATATATATATATATATATATATATATATATATATATATATATATATATATATATATATATATATATATATATATATACACACCATGTATAGTCGATGTAAATAATTATTTGTCTAAGATACCATCGCCGTCATGCTTAGCTTAGAATGTTCCACAATCTACCTTACATTTATTCACTTGCATGTTGCATGATCTCCACAGATCTGACCTGTAACTTGGTCTGGTTTGGTTGCCATGAAGACAGAAAAGTTTAATGCCATACAATAACATGTCCATGAAGAAACTCATTTGATGGACACTACACCAGAAAATTTAATCAATGCACCTTTAAATGTTCCCAATAGTGTATGTAATCCATGCAAGAAACAAAAATGAATAATTCTGCAAAAAACTCTGGTTTTAGTAAATATAGAATAGTCAAATAATTCTGCCTCCCACTCTGTTTGGCCTTGTGTGAATGTGCTGTTTGAGAGGTTTCTCTGTCAGACCGAGCAAACACAGCGAGGAAGGGCAGAGTTATGGGAGGAGAGAGCATGGATTAAGCCTGTGTGCTCCTCAAACATCAAATGCTGTTTCACCCATGAAATATCCATGGAAGTCAAAGGTCACTGCAGGGCTTTTTTGTTATTGTTTTGATCTGTTAGCCCCAACCCTCTCACCAGTGATAGAAAATATTCTTTGCTATGTTTTCTCCATAAATTACTAGAAGCATTGTATATTGCAAGAGACAAAAGAGGCTTGCATCAGCTCTGTGGAGAATAAGGCCATGATGTTGAAATAAAGAGAACTTCAACAAGGTGTACTCACCGATCTGCAGAGCAAGGCCAGTGTGATGTAAGAACAGGTGATGTCTGTCAGGTGCTCTGCTTTGGTGCAGAGCAAAATCCTGCTCTGAACAGTTAGGAGTGTAATTACTTTGCTG